>CM068381.1:16820209-18020209 GCA_034770075.1 Aralia elata | reverse complement strand
GGCCGACATATAGGTATCCGCCGCCAATATCATGGGGAGAAGGGTGTGATCCTCCCGAAGGGCTCGAACGGCCGCCACAATCCGCATATCCAAATGATCGGGTCCTGCAGGCAAATACAAAACTGAGATGACACAGGCCATCAGGACATTCCATTCTCAAGGCGCCCCAGCGCTCCTCGGACACGGAAAAATCACCGAAGAAGAGTCGAAAACCGTCAGGTGAGCCAAATCGGTCAATGAAAGAACTGAAGGGGACCCATATGGTCTGATGTGATTACCGGTAATAAGACAGCCCTCCGCAAACCGGTAAAAGTCAAGAATTGACGGCGCATGGAACCAACGGTAACCCTAGCACAGGGACCATCCAACGGCAAGCCGGTGAAGCGAGCATACTCCTCAAGGGTGGGGGTCAGCTCTACTGTCCCAAACCTAAACACCTGACGGGCAGGGGCCCAATAGCTCAGAAGGCCATCCACAAAGCCCGCTGGCACCCGGAAGGTTAATAAGGACCAAGAATGTCCCAAAAGACCATCTACGATAACCCTATCTGCTGGCAGTAGACTGTCCAACCAGCGGAAGAGGCTGCCAACCAACCCTGTGGGAAGAGTGGAATCCAAACGAACCACGGCATCTGAGGACGACATCTGTGGAAAAAATAGTATCAAAAAAGACTGTACAGGGGTCATTCTCTACCCATAAATAAAAAGCATGCATCATACAGTTAATAATAAAACAAGTGAATTCCATAAAATGAAAAAGAAGACTGTGCGTAAATAAATAAATGAGTTCAGTACATAGTGCATAAAGGAAAAAAAAAGAAATCTAAGCAGGTGCTGATACAAAAGACCCTATCATATCCTGGTCTAAATAAAATCAGTATCATCTATGAAAGCAGGATCCTCGAACTGATCCCCTGGAGTCGTCGAGCTCGGAGGACCAAAGTTCATATCAGGGATGTAGGGATGCGCTGTGGCATCAGATGAACTCGGGCCTGCATCATAACCTGCACCGTCAGGATCGTAGGTGTAAGCCTCCTCCGGGGCCCGGCCCAACCCCCGAATAAACAGCGATAACTGATCAACCTGACGTGTCAATGCGGCGATCTGCTCAGCGTGGGTGGGAGTCCGAACACAGGCAGCCCAATCGGTCATTGCCAGATCCATCTGCGGCTGGCCTTGGTGGGCCCCACTTTGCTCCCTTGAAGCCATTTGACGTGTTGAAGTGAAAAGTTTACGAGATGGGTGACCGGCGACGATACCCGGCCCCGACGAGACGATCGACCGGCGACGATAACCGGCGATCACGAGATGGATGACCGGCGACGATAACCGGCTCCGACAAGATAACCAACCGGCGACGATAACCGGGGGTTACGAGATGGGTGACCGGCGACGATACCCGGCCCCGACGAGACGATCGACCGGCGACGATAACTGGTGATCACGAGATGGATGTCCGGCGACGATAACCGGCTCCAACAGATAACCAACCGGCGACGATAACCGGGGGTTACGAGATGGGTGACCGGCGACGATACCCGGCCCCGACGAGACGATCGACCGGCGACGATAACCGGCGATCACGAGATGGATGTCCGGCGACGATAACCGGCTCCAACAGATAACCAACCGGCGACGATAACCGGGGGTTACGAGATGGGTGACCGGCGACGATACCCGGCCCCCCGACGAGACGATCGACCGGCGACGATAACCGGCGATCACGAGATGGATGTCCGGCGACGATAACCGGCTCCAACAGATAACCAACCGGCGACGATAACCGGGGGTTACGAGATGGGTGACCGGCGACGATACCCGGCCCCGACGAGACGATCGACCGGCGACGATAACCGGCGATCACGAGATGGATGTCCGGCGACGATAACCGGCTCCAACAGATAACCAACCGGCGACGATAACCGGGGGGTTACGAGATGGGTGACCGGCGACGATACCCGGCCCCGACGAGACGATCGACCGGCGACGATAACCGGCGATCACGAGATGGATGTCCGGCGACGATAACCGGCTCCGACAGATAACCAACCGGCGACGATAACCGGGGGTTACGAGATGGGTGACCGGCGACGATACCCGGCCCCGACATGACGATCGACCGGCGACGATAACCGGCGATCACGAGATGGATGTCCGGCGACGATAACCGGCTCCGACAGATAACCAACCGGCGACGATAACCGGGGGTTACGAGATGGGTGACCGGCGACGATACCCGGCCCCGACATGACGATCGATCGGCGACGATAACCGGCGATCACGAGATGGATGTCCGGCGACGATAACCGGCTCCGACAGAGGACCGACCGGCGACGATAACCGGGGGTTACGCGATGGGTGACCGGCGACGATACCCGGCCCCGAACGAGACGATAGATTGAAAGAGTGAACCCAAAGGCTAACAAACACGGTCAAGGGGTTGATACATTGACACTCTTACGAATGTCTTGCATGCATTACATCTTATGTTGCATCATAAGCTATATGTGTGGCATCATGTATGTACTGTCATTCTTATGCACTGTCATTCATGCATCGAGTGTCTATTCTTTATCCTGTTCATTTCATTTATCATTTCATAAACATGATAAAGAGGGGCAGCTGTAGACACCCAAATTTTGCGTTTCCTTCTACTAACCTTGACAGGAGGGCGAAATCGTCAAATGAACCAGCTTGCAGGAGCAAAAGAGCGGGCACAAGGGCGAGCGCCCGGCACCGCCGCAATGATTTGGGCAGCCCAAGTCGACGTGACAGCATGACCGTCCGAGGCAGGCATTTCCGAATGAGGTGGCACGTCTCCCGGAAGTTCCCGGACTGCGGAATACGAGCCTGTCAGCAAAAACCGACGTTGCGGTACGAAAATCGAGGCGTGACACGAAAATCGAGAAAGTCAAGCCCGCCAGCCGCGGATAGATCTGCGGCCAAGTGGGTGCGCCAGCACGAAAACCGGGAAATCAGCACTACCAGCTGAGTGCGATGGGAGGCGTGCCAGCTGGCCAGCCGCAGATCCATCTGCGGCCAGCCGCAGATAGATCTGCGGCTGGCTCTGGCCAGCCTATTTAAGCCAGCTTCGGCAGCATACAGGAGGTTGAGCAATTTGGCGGAAGAAGAAGAAAATCAGTAGCAGTTTTAGCTCGGAAATAGAGAGAAATAGCAAAAATTCTTGCAACAATTGAGAGAAAAAAGAGAGGAATTTCCTTTGTTGTTAGATTGTATCAATACATCTCATATTCCACTTGAATACATAAGTTTCTACACAATTTTGGTATCATTTGCAAGGTGAAAATCTCATTATTTTTGCAACTTCTATCATGTCATTTAGCTAAATTTGATTGTAATTTTCAAGAATATTGTTGAACAATCATGGATTAGGGATTATTGGTGAGGGTTCCATTGGAACAAAATTCTTCCTAATAATCCGATGATATCCAATTGATGAAATTTTCTAGCTTGTTTATGGCAATTCATTGGGTGTAACTTATTTAGATTGTCATTTCCGGATATCATGGTATATTAGATAAATCCGGGTTGGTTAGTTATGTAGTATCCATTTTGTAGGCATGTATTAATCTCGTGTGAGCCTAGGAAAGCGACCCCGAGGTCCCAATCCGATGATGGACATATATTGATGTAAGAAGTAGAAATGACGTAGTTTTTCATTGTAATATGTAATCGTTGGGCCTTAAAACGACGCTAAGGCGAGAATCGTGCTTAAGGCCCCGAAATAGTGAAATTTGTGATTGTTGGCGTTCGGGGACATTTTGATGGTTTACATGCCCATGAATAGCCCCGACGCGTGTTTATGCTTGATTTGATTTATGACACGAAATTGGTTTCAAAGCTAAATGATAAGATTTTCATAAAAAATCAAGCAAAGTAGGATATTAGAATCACGAGGTTAAAATTTGAGAAATGTTAATGAATGTCGATTCCTATCTAACGAGGAAGCTAAAGAAAGATCGTTTTCCAAAACATCACACGAAATGATTTTATAAATAATTGATGTTTTATTAAACCGTTGTGCATAGGGTTAAAGAGATTCTAGAAATTGCCCATCATTTTATGAAAGCAACGTATAGATCTCGATTCCTATTTAGACGAAGGTTTAAAGCCCTTATTTTGCCAAAACAACATTTAATGAAAATCTCATAGTTTTGGACAATTAAAATCAAACCTTTCTCATAAAGAATAAAGCTTTCTCGTGTATACCGAAAAGACATTCCGAAACGTTCTCAAATTAAAAGCACGATTTTCCCTCAAATCCAAATGACTCTTTCATACAAACTCACCACATCATTCACATAGACACACACACCCACACACAAGCGCGCGCACACACACATTCGTGAATTAAAGGATAGGAAAGCATCAAGATTGCGGTAACCGTGTTTCACGGAAGTCGAGGGGTGCCTAACACCTTCCCCTCACTTAAGCAAGCCCCCGAACTCTATGAATCTCGATTCGCAGACTAATTAATTCGGAGTCACACATGAGCCAGCGATTTATAAAAAACGAAAACTCGGATGAGTTGGTACATCCATTTCAAATATACCAACTGGCGACTCTGATTAATTGGCTCATCATAAAAGCGATCTTTCAAAACCCCGTCGACATCAATGCCGACCTTTTCCAAACGTCATCTAAATCAAAAGGCTAAAATTTGGAAGAGACCAAGAGAAAGCGAAAACCCGGCGTCGACACTTATCATAGATTAGGGTTACACACTCTTGCATTAGAATTGTGGAGAGTACTTACAATTTCTATAGAGATAGAAAACTAGGGTTTTGCCAAACACCCATCTTCTTGAATACTTGTTCTTCCTTGGTGGATCACCTCTAGAGGCCAAACACTTGGGTGGCTAACGTTGATCAAAGGAAGGAATTTAATCGGTGGAATTCAAGGAGAACGCGAAGGAATTGGAGGTGAACTTGTACTTGAGGAAGCTAGAATTCTACAAGGGTATAATTCTTATTCTCCATCTCTTTCGTTTAATTAATAATTGTGCATAAAGAAAGATCATGATGATGGTTTGTATAAAATTTTAAAATCTGATTTTATCGCGCTTCCGCTTTAATTATGTAATTTGATTGCATGTTCGCATTAAACAAACTTAACAGTGGTATCAAGAGCCAAACTTATGCGAATTATTAATTGTTTTGATTCCGTATATATATGGGTATGTGTTTAGAACAATTTATTGGGCATAATTTATTGTATTAAAATCATTTTTTTTATATGTAAAACTAACCAATTCCGAATTGGCTAGTACGGTTTTTAATTGGATTACGCGAATTGATTATTTAATCCTTGGAAGCCGAATTGATTCTGTTTTAAAACAAAAAAATCACTAAACTTGATTCAGGATCATGGTATATTTAATAATATATATATATATATATATATATATATATATATGATATACATATATATTATTATTTAGCAGCTAATGAATCAGATTCATTATTCAATTCGTGAATCATATATATTTATATGTATTGCCTGTGACTTTACAGGAGGATTCAAGGATTCAATATTTTATATAATATATATATGAGAAATATTATAAGCTCACGGAATGATTTTTCAATTCGATAAAGTAGCTCAAAAATATTTTTGAAAACCGGGATTAAATATAATAAACAAAGAGTTTATTTTAATGATTTTATAATTAAAATAAAAGGTTTATTTTAAACATGAAATTGGATTTCATGCAATTTAAATTGCCCATTAAATGATACCGATATATATATATATATATATATATATATGGAATGGTTTATTTAATTCATGAGATGAATATTATTTATTGATGCATATGGTGATATGTATGATAATAAATGGGATTGATTATGCCCCAAATCCAGGTACTTAATTCCTACAAATTTGGTGCTCACTATCTCATACATTCACATTTAACTACCCATAAACAAGAACAATTAAATAAGCTTAAAGAAATCATCTACCCAAAATGGGTTACATCACCAAACTATTAAACAATCAAATCCCAGGTTATCTTAACCTTAATACATCAAATGCAAAAAAAAAAAACATAATTTAAATAAATCTTATTACAATCAAACATCAAGTAAATAACAGGTCTTTAGCTATTTATGCATCTTGCCCTTGCCTTTGCTCGTGGACGGCTCGTCCTGCTTTTCTGGCTTAGCTGCAATGTTTTAGTGCAAGAGTGAGCAAACAATTGCTCACAAGTACGATAACAATAATATTTAAATGAAATGGATTTCAACTGAGGAACAATAGTTTTCTGAATCTCAGTCAATAAATGATCAAAGTCTAAAAGCTCGTTTGAATGCTCGGTTCAAGGAAAAATAGATTTCAAGATTTAGAAATTATATCTGAGGGTCACAAGACCTCGAACTATGTCCTAGGTTAACAAGTATTTCTACTATAACCTTTAACAGTCATATAGACTATGGACCAAACATCTCGTACTCAGGGGGATCAGCCCTTTGTACAATGTATTGTGCACAAACATTTTAACGTTGTCGCGTAAGTAATCCCCTATTTTAGGGTTGTTCATCTCAGTTTATTGTCTGAATCCGTACCAAAAGAAACTTGGCTTGGAACAAGAATAGAAAATATTCTAAGTCTTTGAAATCGTTCATCAACTAAGGACTAGCTGAATCAATAAGGGTTTGCTAGTCTAATTCATCAATAAAGTCAAACAATAGAAATTCTATTCAAAGTTTGAATAACGATAAATGACCGAACAATAAACAACTGGAATAAAGCGTAAGCATTTAATCATGACAACAACCTTGCTTGAATGACAATAAGCTAAGGTAAATATTCTTGCTCAATGATATTAAACTTGCTTTAAATGAAATAACAAGTTTGAGATAGGAAAACTTGCTCAACGTAAAAGTAATAAGTTGAGATAAGGAACTTGCCTCAAGCGTAGATTACAAATTTAAGTAATTCATGATCCTTAAACAACCTAAACATTTAATTGTAAAATGGTAATATAATTAGTCACAAAATTAAAAGCATTCTAAGCTTGCTCTTTTATCATAACATTTCATTTAGCAAACCATAATCAACAAGTACTAGTTTAGCAACTATCTTGGAAAATCTTTTAGTCATTTAATACATTAATATAAGTTTAATTATGCATCATAACTTCCAAGAAAAGAAAACAAAATAAATTTTTTTTTAACAGTAGTGTTTCTCACCGGGGCGAGAAAAAGCTTAAGAAAATCGTCGCTGGGGCGAGAGGCTCGTCGGGGCGAAGTTATACTTAACAAAATTTGTCGCCGGGGCGACGCTGCCGCCGAGGCGAAGAAATCAGTTCATTTCTCTCGCCGGGGCGAGTGACTCGACTGTCGTCTTCCCCAGCTCGCGAACCAGTGAAAACTTAGGCCAATTTGGCCAAAATTTTCCGAATTCTACCATCCAAAATACAAATTAAACATACCCAGACATCAAATATGATATAAAATAATTACCCAACATATTTCTAATCAATCTAAGCATTATAAAACACACAATCAACCAATTTAAAACCAAAAATTCACTGTTAAAACCAAATATTCAAGTTTTAACCATTTTCATGAAATCAAGCTCTGTAAATTCATTTTTCAACCAATTAAAACCATTCTTCTTGCATTATTCTTATTTTTCATCAAATAATCATAAACAATTATTAAATCACTGATTAATAACTAATTTAAATCATAAATTTTCATACAAATATGTCATACATGAAATAAGGCTCTGTAAAATTAAGAACTCAATTCTAAAGCATGTTTTCATGAATTATTTCTTCAAACTAGTTTATAATCATCACATAATCTCTAATACATGCTTACTAACAATTATAACCAAGTAATTCATGTATTTAGCATATAAATTCATATACAGTGAAGTAGAAATCATATACAGAGAAGTAAAATAATAAGAATATAATAAAGAACAAAACTAAAAGAATCATACCTTCAAGCTATATAAAATTCTTAGTTTAGCACTTCCCTTCCTTCTCTTTCTCAATTCACAAATTTTTCTCTCTAATTCTCTCTTCTTCTCTGTATATTCTTTCTTCTCTAAACTCTGTTCTTTCTCTTCTTTCTTTTCTTTTTACAACAAACGTAGTATAAAAATAAAATATAAAACTGATGAATAAAAATAAAAACTGATGATTTAGTGTAATAATAACGTATACTATAAATTTAATCCATCAGTTATAAAATTCAAAAAGCCATAAGGCTTGTTTGGCAAACTGATTTAGAAATAATCCATTATTCTAACTAAAGGCTTGTTTGGTAAAACACAAATAAAATAACCCATTATTTCCAAACAAAGATCATAGGGCCTTGTTTGGTAAAACTGAATTAAACACTTTCTCATTTATTTTAATAAATCATTATAACATATAGTTTTAAAATGCCACACTTCTAATTTAATTGAACTTATTATTAAATAAATTCAATTAAACCTTACCAACTCAAATAATAATCTCATTTAACAAATAACAATAATACCAAATAAATTCTCTTATTCAAATAAATCATTTATTCAAATAAACATTTTCATCATCTAATTTAATTATTAAATTAAATTAGAATAAACATAACAAATCACATTCAAATAACATTTAACATTATTAAGCTTAACATATACCCATTTCACAAAAACTTAATAAATTATTTATTAAGCTCAATAAATTAATAAAAATATTTTTATAATTCAACAAATATTTTTATTCAATCACAAAAATTGCATTCGTTACAGATTATGGACTTATGACCAATGTGTGATTGGATTTATTTTAGAGGATGCTTGAATAAATGGATTTTTATAAATGGGGTCTGCGTACCTCGTCTTCTCTAATTTTTCTTAATGTAAATTTCATCTCCCTCCTATGTACTTTCCCTTGACTGCTGATCAAGGTTTCTATTTATTGTAAATAGTTTCTGTAATAGGACTAGTTAGAATTAATTTTTAAGAATTGGAGACAAAGGAGCAAGGAGCACTTGAAGACCCGTTTGTATTGGAGCCCGGGTTTAAATGTAATAGTTATATTTAAATTTAATTCTTGTACCCTAGGTTTGACCTTTTGGTTCACTTGGTGGCTCTAGTGAACCAAACTAGAATAAAAGTCCATAATCAATCCGGGTAGAATATAGTATTCTATATGTGCATGATTACTATATATATTATATATTATACAACATGCTTCGCATGTTAAATAATATGACACGTATTTTATATATATATGTGCTTGCGCGCTAAACAAGATGAGACTAATAAATTACAAACCCCTCAAACGAATCATATTAAGTCCTAAGCGTTCAAAGATATTTTGAATATCGAACGTCGCCTTCTAGCATGGTAAAGCAATAGAGTATTAAATGTTTAATATAAGTTTGTTGTGTCACCACAAGGCAAGTATTAAATATTTAAGATGTTGCTTTATCACATTTGATGCTTATAAATAGATTGCACGATGCTGTTTTGTTGTGTCACCACAAGGACAGTGTTTTTCTTTCGAATATATGGAAGTGCTAGGATGGACTTAACTTGGATAATTTTGATTCGGATGTGTCACCACTTGATCAAAATAATCTAAGAGGCAAAATATAAGGAATTACATAGAGATGTAATTGACAATAGTTGTCTACCTATTTATTTATATATCGTTTGTTGTGTCACCACAAGGCTATATACATTTGAAATGGGATCCTTATTCTCACTAGCAGACCTTTAATTAGATTTGCCGAACTATATATTGAGGGTAATATAGTTTGATGAAAATAGTGGGAGATGCCAATTTAAAATAAAGACCTAATTTATTTTGGTAATTAATTAAATGAATGTATGCTAAAATGTTGTCTATTTCACATGCAGAATTTAAAAATGTCAAACTCACTATCACTGCGTAGCATACTTGATGCTAACAAACTGACCGGACCGAATTACACGGACTGGTTAAGGAATCTGAGAATTGTTCTCACTGCTGAAAAGATTTCTTATGTCCTAAATTCGCCAGTCCCTACAAATGTTGCTGAAACAGCCTCTGAGGAAGAGATAGCTACTTTCAGAAAGTAGCAAGATGATGCAATCTTGGCTCAATGCATCATGCTCGCATCCATGAGTAACGAGCTTCAGCGTCAGCATGAAACTATGGATGCTCCTACTATATTGCTGCACCTCAAAGAGTTGTATGGTGAGCAAAGTAGGACTGCTAGATATCAGATATCTAAGGAGCTCTTCCGATCTCGTATGACCGAGGGCACTGCCGTTGAGACTCATGTCCTTAAGATGATCAATCTGATTGAACAACTTGGATAGCTTGGGTTCGTGATGGATGGGGAGTTAAGTCAAGATTTGATCTTGCAGTCACTCCCGGACACCTTCTCACAATTTGTTGTGAATTTTCACATGAATAAGTTGGACGTCAGCTTGCCTGAGTTACTTAACATGCTGAAAACTACTGAAGGTCACTTCTCATCCAACAAGAACCAAGTCTTACTAGTGGATGATTCTTCCAAGAAAAGGAAGAGGCCAAGGTATCTTCTGAAAAGAAGAAAAACAAGAAGGCTAAGGGCAAGGCGAAAAGAAAGGATAAAAAGAAACCTGATCCAGATAACAAAGGAATTTGCTACCATTGCAATAAGTCGGGACACTGGAAGCGGAACTGCAAGGAGTATCTTGCGAACCAGAAGAAGCTTGGAGAAGCTTCGACTTCCGATCTAGGTTTGTTCATGATTGAAATTAATTTTTCTGAAAGTCAAAATTCTACTTGGGTATTGGATACCGGCTGTAGTTCTCACATATGTAATAATATGCAGGGACTAAGCAGAAGTAGAAAGCTGAACAAGGATGAAGTCGTCCTATGAGTGGGAAATGGAGCAAAGGTTGCTGCATTAGCTGTAGGGACTTATTGTTTAGCACTGCCTTCGGGCAAGTTCATTAGTTTTAATAAGTGTTATTATGTTCCGACACTCATTAGAAACATTATTTCAATTTCTGTATTGGATATGGATGGTTTTGATATTATAATAAAGAACAACAATTGTTCTATTTATAATAAAAATGTTTTATATGGTGTTGGGAACTTACTAAATGGACTTTACATACTTGACTTGCATGAAAATATACTTCAAATTGAACAAACTAAGAAAAGAAAAAGAGATGATGTTAATTATACCTTTATGAGGCACTATAGACTCGGTCATATCAATGAAACAAGATTATCCAAGTTGCATAAAGATGGGCTTTTAGAGCTATCTGATTACGAATCATATCCAACTTGTGAATCTTGTCTCATGGGTAAAATGACTAAATCTCCTTTTACTGGAAAAGGAGAAAGAGTTACAGAGTTGTTAGCATTGGTACACACAGACGTATGTGGACCTATGACAACAAATGCACGAGGAGGGTATTCTTATTTTATCACTTTCACTGATGATCATTCTAGATTTGGATATGTGTATTTAATGAAATGTAAATCTGAATCATTTGAAAAGTTCAAAGAATTCAGAAGTGAAGTGGAGAAGCAAACTAGAAAGTGTATTAGAATTCTTCGATCAGATCGAGGAGGGGAATACTTGACCAATGAGTTTCTTAATTGTCTCAAAGAAAATGGTATAATCTCATAATGGACTCCACCAGGAATGCCACAGTTGAATGGTGTATCTGAAAGGAGAAATCGAACATTGTTGGACATGGTTCGTTCCATGATGAGTTTTACCGACCTTCCAATATCCTTCTGGGGTTATGCCTTAGAGTCGGCTGCATACCTACTTAACAAGGTACCTACCAAATCCGTCCCAAAGACTCCATATGAAATATGGACAGGGAGGAAACCAAATCTTAAGCATGTTAAGACTTGGGGTTGTCCAGCTTATGTCAAAAGGTTTGAGCACGATAAGCTGAAGACTAGATCCGACAAGTGTAGATTTGTGGGATACCCTAAAGAAACATCAAGGTATTATTTCTATCACCCGACTGATCAAAATGTGTTTGTTGCGAAACACGCTGCCTTCTTGGAAAAGGAGTTTATCCTTGAAGGGGTCAGTGGGAGTAAGATATATCTTGAAGAAGTTCAAGAACCACAAAATATTATGGATCAAAGTCAGGTACCTGACCAAGTAGAAGAACCTACTGTACCACTACCTATTCGTAAATTTGGAAGAGTACCGAAGATACCTGATAGGTATGGATTCATCATAGAGGATGATGATGCGGTACGCATCATAGATGATGATGATCCATTTACTTACGAAGAGGCTATGAGTAGTAAAGACTCAGAGAAATGGCTAGAAGCCATGAAATCCGAGATGGACTCCATGTATGAAAACCAAGTATGGACTTTGGTTTCACCACCTGAGGGCATTAAGCCTATTGGGTGTAAATGGGTCTTTAAGAGAAAGACTGGAGCAGATGGCAAGGTAGAGACCTATAAGGCCCGACTAGTTGTAAAAGGTTTCAAACAAAGACAAGGAATTGACTATGATGAAACCTTCTCACCAGTAGCTATGCTCAAGTCCATTCGGATTTTGCTTGCAATTGCAGCTTATTATGACTACGAGATTTGGCAAATGGACGTGAAAACGGCCTTCCTCAATGGAGAGCTTGAGGAAAATGTATATATGATACAGCTAGAGGGTTTTGTTTCAACGGTTGGAACAAACCAAGTCTGTAAGCTACAACGATCCATTTATGGGTTGAAGCAAGCTTCTCGAAGGTGGAACATCCGTTTTGATGAGATAATCAAAAGGTTTGATTTTATCAAAAATGAGGATGAACCATGTGTATACAAGAAGGTTAGTGGGAGCGCTGTATCATTCCTTGTATTATATGTCGATGATATATTACTGATAGGGAATGATGTTCCTATGCTACAGTCGATTAAAATTTGGTTATCTAAACACTTCTCCATGAAGGACTTGGGTGAGGCATCCTATATTTTGGGGATAAAGATCTATAAAGATAGATCTAAAAGGATGCTGGGCTTGACCCAAGGAAAGTACATTGACTCGATGCTAAAGAAGTTTAGCATAGAAGATTCCAAGAAAGGTCTTATGTCGATGAGCCATGGAATACATCTCTCCAAGAAACAGGCCCCAAAGACACCTGAGGAGAGAGACCGGATGAGTAAGATTCCTTATGCTTCCGTAATAGGATCTATCATGTACGGTATGATATGTACTAGACCAGATGTCGCTCATGCACGTAGTGTAACGAGAAAATATCAGTCGAATCCAGGAGAAGAGCACTGGAAGGCAGTGAAAAACATCCTAAAGTACTTGAGAAGAACTATGGATGTATTTCTTGTCTACGGTGGGTATGAATTGAAACTAGAGGGCTATACAGACTCAAGTTTTCAAACGAACCAAGATGACAGTAAATCCGTTTCGGGGTATGTGTTTACCTTAAACGGTGGCGCGGTGAGTTGGAAGAGTTCCAAGCAGCAAACAGTTGCTGATTCAGTGACAGAGGCAGAGTACATAGCTGCAAGTGAAGCTGCAAAGGAAGCTGTTTGGATGAAGAAGTTCATAACTGAACTTGGAGTGGTTCCTAGCATTAGAGGAGCCGTACCTTTATTCCGTGATAACAACGGAGTTGTTGCGCAGGCAAGACAACATTGCAGATCCATTTACTAAAGCTTTAACACAACAGCAGTTTGATGTCACCCTGGAGCGTGTGGACTCTCAAGACAACATTGCAGATCCATTTACTAAAACTTTAACACAACAGCAGTTTGATCGTCACTTAGAGAAGATGGGTATTAGATACCATGGCGATCGGCTTTAGTGCAAGTGGGAGATTGACAGTAGTATGCACACAAGCCAATCATATTTGATATGATGTAGTATATACTTTGTAATCTTATTCATTTATTAATAAAAGAATTGATTTTCTTAAAAAGGCATTTTATATTATCTACATAGTGTTGTTATATATTAAATGTGATAAACCCATAGTTTTGAGCAATGCTTTTAGAATCATGATGGTGATCATGCTAATGAGATCTAAATTCTTGATAGCTAACAAACTAAAATCGTTCCTAATCGTTGGATTACTAAATAGGGGATTAGTGAATCCGGATAAATTAGTACATACGTTGCTTGCTCTTAAGAAGAGGATGATTGATCTCATAATCATTTGTGTGGAGACACTAAAGCAAGTATGTAGGTGCTTATTGGAGAATAAGTTCACTGAACGTGGCTTGCTAAGGAATACCTAATGGAGTTTTACTCACCTGTCAATAGGAATTCCTTTAGTGATAGTAGTACAAGTGATCCTTGGACTTGAGATCATCATAGTATCTTGTGTATGATGAGTTATACTTTGACATGTCCCTTAAGACCTTTAGGGTATATCAAATGGTATGATTGGGTATAATAAGTTGTACATGGAGATAGGTGAATGATCAACAAAGAATCTACCACGTCTAGTAAAAGATGTGAAATGTCCTATGTAATTCGATAAATGACAACTCAGTAGTCCTTGGCCAAGGCAGAATGAAATTAGAAAAGAGTTTCTAATTTGCATTATTTAGAGTTGTGCATTTGAGAATCGAAATACATATAATTAAATAAAATAAGACTTGACAGAAATTCCATGTCTTATATTTAATTGGGACATTGTATGGTAGAATGATTGAATTATACGGTAACTATTTACTCAAAGGTTCTTTTGTGATTAATGTTGAAATCTATATTATCTAGAAGGTCGTTTATCGCTAAGGGGGCTTACCCTTATTGTAGAATAAATATTATTTATTTAAATGAATTAAATAGTTTAATTTATTTATTTAAATAAGATTAGAATTGTTCTAATTGATTTATTCACAACCGGTTTAATATGGAGAACCTAAAGGGTCACACCGCAAAAGAAAAATATTTATTTAAGAAGTAAATGGCATAATTGTAATAATAAGTTAAGTGTATTTAATTTAATCTATGGAGATAGAATAAATTAAATAGCTTAATATTTATTATTTAATATTTTAGAAATATTAAATATAAATTAATAAGAGGAGTCTTATTATTATTATTATTATTACTATTACTATTATTTAATTCCTAATAGGGATTGAGAATTAATTAATATAACTATTATTTAATTCCTAATAGGGATTGAGAATTAATTAATAGAAGTACTCTCTCATTAATTCCTAATTGGATTAGGAATATAATTAAAGGAGTTTAATTAAAATAGAAACCCTAATCCTAAATAGTTTAGGGAAGGGGTTTTCCTACATCTATAAATAAGAGAAGTCTTATCATAGATTAGGGTTACACACTCTTGCATTAGAATTGTGGAGAGTACTTACAATTTCTATAGAGATAGAAAACTAGGGTTTTGCCAAACACCCATCTTCTTGAATACTTGTTCTTCCTTGGTGGATCACCTCTAGAGGCCAAACACTTGGGTGGCTAACGTTGATTAAAGGAAGGAATTTAATCGGTGGAATTCAAGGAGAACGCGAAGGAATTGGAGGTGAACTTGTACCTGAGGAAGCTAGAATTCTACAAGGGTATAATTCTTATTCTCCATCTCTTTCGTTTAATTAATAATTATGCATAAAGAAAGATCATGGTGATGATTTGTATAAAATTTTAAAATCTGATTTTATCGCGCTTCCGCTTTAATTATGTAATTTGATTGCATGTTCGCATTATACAAACCTAACAATTACTTGGTAAACGTTTACATGGTATGGTGAGATAGTAACAGTTAGTTTTATTCCATTAAACCGAAAATGTGGCCGCGTAGAATACCTGTTCAGCGAACCCCTCAAGGGTCAGTGAA
Source organism: Aralia elata (assembly GCA_034770075.1). NCBI lineage: Eukaryota > Viridiplantae > Streptophyta > Magnoliopsida > Apiales > Araliaceae > Aralia > Aralia elata. Next base: position 18,004,409 of record CM068381.1, on the reverse strand, counting down.
CAATGAAGGAGGCCAAGCAGACCCCATGCAATGGCTAGCAGACCTACTTGAGGGAGTGTTCCAAGGCAGAAATGCAGGACCCGGAAACCCAATTCCCTCAACTGCCCCGATAGCAAATTTTAAAGATTTCAAAAGTGTGGGACCCCCCGAGATCAAAGGGACGACTGACCCGATAGAGGCCCAGTCTTGGGTCAAAGAAACCGAGAAGGCTTTTACCATTGCACGCATGGGAGAGGACGAAAAGGCTGCATTCGCCACCTATATGATGAAGGGAGAGGCGAACTATTGGTGGGAAGCCAACCAACAACGGGCCGAAGAGGGTGTAGTACCGTGGGAAAGATTCAAGGAACTTTTCTTCGAGAATTACTTCCTGAAGAGCATGAAGAGTCGGATGGAAGTAAAGTTTCTAGAACTGAAGCAAGGAGATATGACGGTGGTACAATACGCCGCCAAATTTAATGAACTCGCACGCTTTGCGCCACACCAGGTGGATACGGAAGAGCGGAAGGCACAGTGGTTCGAACAAGGGTTGAAGCCATGGGTGTACAGTAAGGTGTCGGTGCTCCAAATCGAAACCTTTAATGCACTCCTAGAGAAGGCCATCATAGCTGAGGGTGGAAGTGAGGCCTTGAGTCAATATAACAGGGAAAGGAAGAATAAGAAAAACGGAGGCGACCATCGTGGAGGAAGTAGTAGCGGAGGAAGCAACTTGGGGAAGAGAAAGTGGGATAACAGCAACAATAGTACCAGCAATAATCCGACCGGAAGCAATCAGGGAGGATTCAAAAAGAGAATCGAGGCATGTTCAAAATGTGGGAAAAATCACTTGGGAGAATGTTGGAAGGGACGCAGTGTCTGCTATAACTGCGGTCAGGAGGGACATATAGCACCAAAATGCCCAAATCCGAAGAAAATCCGTGGATGTTTTGCTTGTGGATCGGCCGAACACCAGATCAAGGACTTTCCCCAAAAGGGAAGCAACGGGGGAAGTGGCTACAAAGGGGGAAGCAATAAGCCAGCAACTGGTGGGCCTACTCAGCCTAGCCGACTAGCTGCCAGGACATTCAACATGACGGCCCAGGATGCCATAGCTTCGAGGGACGTGGTATCAGGTATTATCCCGATCAATGATATAAATGCTTACGTATTATTTGATTCAGGTGCTACCTACTCGTTTGTATCGGAGGAATTTGCTAGTCGATTAAATTTACCCCAAGAGCGACTAGATAATCCCTTGAGCGTAGAAATTACTAATGAGGAGGTAATTCTCGTAGAGTTCATATACCGTGATTGTGATGCTGAAATTAGGGGTCATAACCTAAAGGTAGATTTGATCCCGATTAAATTAGGAGAGTTTGATGTAATACTGGGAATGGATTGGTTGTATAACCATGCAGCAATAATTGACTGTCAAAAGAAAAGTGTGAACCTTCGGACCTCAAACCGGTCGAGGGTAGTATTTAATGGTAGCACATCGCTTAGACGATCGTGTTGTCTTACGATGATGCAGGCAAAGAAGTTACTAAGAAAAGGGTGTGTAGGCTATTTAGCCTATATTGTAGACACAAAGAAGGAGGGAGTAGAAATAACAGACATACCGATAGTGAGGGATTTTCCGGACGTGTTTCCAAGCGAATTACCCGGTCTACCGCCAGACAGGGAAATTGAGTTTGTAATAGATTTAGCGCCAGGGACGGCACCAATCTCGAAAGCCCCATACCGCATGGCGCCAGTGGAGATGAAGGAGTTATTGATACAACTTCAGGAATTGCTGGACAATGGGTATATCCAGCCAAGTGTGTCTCCATGGGGAGCACCAGTTTTGTTTGTCAAGAAGAAGGACGGAACGATGAGGCTTTATATCGACTACCGAGAGTTGAACAAGGCAACAATCAAGAACAAGTATCCATTGCCAAGAATCGATGATCTTTTCGATCAACTTCAAGGAGCGAGACATTTCTCGAAGATAGATTTGAGGACTGGATATCACCAGCTAAAGGTGAGGAAGGAGGATGTGCCAAAGACTGCATTTCGAATGACGTATGGGCACTACGAATTTTTAGTGATGTCTTTCGGTTTGACGAACGCGCCAGCAGCATTTATGAATTTGATGAATCGAATTCTCAACCCATACTTAGACAAGTTTGTGGTAGTTTTCATCGACGACATCCTAATTTATTCAAAGACCAAAGAGGAGCTCGCCGACCATCTGAAGGCGATACTAGAAACACTGAGAAGAGAGAAGTTGTACGCAAAATTTTCTAAATGCGAATTTTGGATGGAAAGGGTACAATTTCTAGGGCATGTAATAGACAAAGATGAGATCTTAGTGGATCCTGCGAAAGTGGAAGCAGTGAGTAACTGGGAACAACCGAGGACACCGACAGAAGTGAGAAGTTTCATAGGGTTAGCCGGGTACTATCGACGATTTATCCAAGATTTTTCTAAGATAGCGACCCCGTTGACTAATCTGACGAGGAAGACTGTGAAGTTTGTGTGGACGGAGAAGTGCGAAGAAAGCGTTACAGAGTTGAAGAAGAGATTAAGTGAGGCACCTGTGTTATCCTTACCGGATGATACAAGAGGTTTTGTAGTATATAGTGATGCGTCACACTGAGGTCTTGGTTGTGTTCTAATGCAGCATGGCAAGGTCATTGCGTATGTGTCACGTCAATTGAAGGACTATGAAAAGCGATACCCTACCCACGACTTGGAGTTAGCTGCGGTAGTTTTTGCCCTGAAGATTTGGAGGCACTATCTTTATGGGGAGAGATGTGAAATATATACGAATCATAAGAGTCTGAAGTATATCTTCACACAGAAAGAGCTCAATATGCAACAAAGGAGGTGGTTGGAATTAATCAAAGATTATGACTGTGAGATTCTTTATCACCCGGGGAAGGCAAACGTAGTAGCAGATGCGTTGAGCAGAAAAGGAAGGGAGAACTTGTTCAAGCTGACAACTCAGGAGGAGCTAGTGAAGGAAATGACGCGACTAAAGATAGAAGTGAAAAGTTCGGGAATGGCAGCGGAGCGCTTATTCGTAATGGAAGCTCGTTCGACGTTACTAGATAAAGTAAAGGAGGCACAGAGAAATGACGAGGAATGTGAGAAGATAAAGGAAAGAGTAGCAGAAAATGATGGAGAAAAGTTCAGGTTGGATAAAGATGGTATCTTGCGATTTGAAGAACGTGTGTGGGTGCCAGCCGTGACCGAACTAAGAGAGGCAATCTTGCATGAGGCACATAACTCACCATATTCTGTTCACCCAGGAAGCACAAAAATGTACAGGGATCTTCGTCAACATTTTTGGTGGCCAAATTTGAAGCGAGAGGTGGCAGAATGTGTCAGTAAGTGTCTCACCTGTCAACGGGTCAAGGCAGAGCATCAGAGCCCGAGTGGACTACTTCAACCACTGAAGATACCAGAATGGAAATGGGAGCACATTACGATTGATTTCGTAGTGGGACTTCCAAGCACACAGAAGGGCTATGATGCAATTTGGGTTATTGTGGACCGATTGACAAAGTCAGCCCACTTTTTCCCGATAAGGATACGATTCAATTTAAATCAGTTAGCAAAGTTGTATATAAAGGAAGTTGTTTCAAGACATGGAGTTTCGATGTCAATCGTTTTTGATCGAGATCCGCGCTTCACGTCAAATTTTTGGAAGAGCTTGCAGGAAAGAATGGGGACACAACTGAGGCTAAGTACTTCTTATCATCCTCAAACTGACGGACAGAGTGAGCGAACAATACAGACGCTGGAAGACATGCTTAGAGCTTGTGTGATGGATTTCAAGGGAAACTGGGATGACCACTTGCCCCTCGTGGAATTCTCTTATAACAATAGTTATCACGCAAGTATCGGTATGCCGCCGTACGAAGCTCTCTACGGAAGAAAGTGCAGAACACCATTATGTTGGGATGAAGTCAGAGAGAGACGCCTGTTGGGACCAGAACTAGTTCAACAAACAGCAGATATTGTTGGGATAATAAGAGCCAGATTGGTAGCAGCCCAAGATCGGCAGAAGAAATACGTAGATTTGCACCAGTAAAGCCGAGAGTTTGAAAGTGGTAGTTTTGTGTTTTTGAAGGTATCTCCTTTGAAAGGGAAGATCCGATTCGACAAGAAAGGGAAGTTGAGTCCGAGGTTCGTAGGACCGTTTGAAGTCTTGAGAAGGGTAGGCGAAGTGGCGTACGAGGTAGCTTTACCTCCCGAGCTGGAGCATATCCACAATATGTTACATGTCTCAGTGCTACGACCATACAAACCCGATTACAAGCACGTTATATCCTATGAGCCCGTCCAGATCGAGAAGGATCTCACGTACGAAGAAATTCCTATTCAGATAACTGATAGGAAGGAGCAAGTATTAAGGAATAAAGTCATACCATCGGTGAAGGTAGTTTGGCGAAACCACGATGTTGAGGAGGCTACGTGGGAGTTAGAGAATGAAGAAGAATTATCCCCATCTTTTTGTTTAGTCATAATTCTGGGGACAAAATTCTTATAAGAAGGGGAGGATGTAACGACCGTGAATTTTGTATGGCTTTGTAATATACGTTTATGAATATTATTTAATGAATGGATTTTTATTAATATTATCTTATGTGATGTAATTAAATGTTATGTAATAACCTAGATTATGTCTTTGCAATGTTATTAAATGTTGTTATTTGGTAGGACTTATTAAAATGGTTTCGGAGAAATATCGCTAAAATTCTATTCGCGGGTTACTATTCTTGGGCATTATTCGCCCCAAAAACGCCTTTTCATTTATTTCGACTTTTCTTATTTCGCCAATGTGTTAATGTGGAGGATTAATAATCCAAGTGTTGGAGTTTATTTTAGCCAAATTGAGATTGAATTAGAAGCCCCAATTTGCTTAAGGGTGGCCCAAACCCATGGAGCGACCCAAGACCCAACCCCATGACCCATAACCCATGACCCATGAGGGAAATACAAAATCTGCAGCAAATTGAATGGAGATGAAGCATACGGATGGAAGAATGAGAAGAGAATGAGCAAAGGGAATAAGAACATTTTGGGTGAAGCAATTTCTTGCATTTGGCAAAGGGAAAGCAATTGGGGAGAAGGGAGGGGGATTACCCGCACCTAGGGGAGGCAAAAGCTCAGCCTCCTATTTATGGGGAGCTGTCATGGCAAGCATGCTCAGCTCCTCCCTCACCCAAGGAGCTGACCATTCATTCTATAAATACTCCTCCCTTGCCATTTAATTATCCATTCCCTTGTTCATTGTTGCTAAGATAGAGCTGTAAATTGAGAGAGTTTAAGAATTGAGTTGGTGTACGGGTGATTGAAGGAAGAAGAAAAGGTGTTGTAGCAGCTACATTGATTCTCTTAGCATCCTTAGAAGAAGCTCCAAGAGGTATGCAATGATTAACCAAACTCATTTCCATAATATTTCCAAGTTTCTAGTTTTGCTTGATTGTTTGTTGGAGTAATGTAGCTGTTATTGTTTAGTTACTTCATGAATACATATTAATGTTGTTAACTCTGTAAAATCCTCCTTAATAATCAATGAAAGTGGAACAATGAATGAGAATCAAAACCTTTGCATAAGGAGCAAGAATGGACTGTTGAACATTTATGGACTGATTTGGACAATTTAGGTAGTTTGATAAAAATTTAGTTTATGGTTGGTTGTATGCTTGTTTGTGTATGCCCATAATGTGTTATGAAGTTGTGGGTAATGATTTCATTAGGAAATCTGGGCTAGAACTCAGTTAAAACCTACTCCAATATGAGTTTGTAAGTTATGCCCACAAACTGTTTGATTTAATGCCCAAGAGAAGAATTTCTCTAAGAACTTGAGAACTAGGTGTTGATTAATTGATGAAAGGATGTTATGTTGCTTAGCTTAGCAATAGAAGCATGTTTTAAGTCATATTGACTTGTTGCATAATAGCTAAGACACAAGGAGGAAGAATGAATTGGCCTAACCTTGAGTTTCGTTGAGAACTAATTAGCCTAGGCTCTTTGGAACCACTATTTCGATTTAGTAAAGAGTCTATAAGATTGTGAATCCATGAGGGTTATGTAGTTCATGTTATAAGCTTTCCATAGCCTCCGTAACGGCCTAATTCCGATTTATAACGAAGAAGTTATGAAGATTTGAAGTTTGTATGTCAAACTGCCAAAACTGGAAGGAAACCAAGACTTGGGGGCCAGGCCATGGGCGCGGGCGCGGTGGGGTGCCGCGCGAGCGCACTGGGGGGCGGCTGGGCGCAGCTGGGCGCAGGTGTGGCGCGCGCGGGCGCGCGCTGGGCGCATGGGCTTGACAACTCTGACACCCTTTAGTAAAATGGGCGTAACTTTCTCATACGAACTCCGTTTTGGATGATTCAAGATGATTCGGAAAGCTAAGAAGTAGAGATACAACTTCCATTATTTAGAACTGAAATTTAATGCCTTGATTAATTTCTAAATTGGTCATTTTTAGGACATTTGTGCATTAGGAAGCAAACATGGGGCGTCATTCATGCACGTATGTAACGTGTAATGCTTCCAACGCTAAAAGTTATTGATTTAAGTTCTAAAACTTATACATTATGGTTTATAATGACCCTTAGCATTAGTCAATGATGTACTAGACAAGTGTATGAGCGTGCCAAACTTATGCAAATGAGGCGAATCGGACGTGCATTGTGCAAACACCAAAACATCGTATCAAGTGTGTGTAACCTTATTTGATATTATGTTTCTAATTAGAATGAAATATTATAGAGTAATGTAAACCAATATTTGGCATCAATTATGTGGCTAATTGGTATGTGGATATGTACTTAAATGTGTAGGACTTTTGAAGGACGATTAACGTCAAGTTATTAGCAAGCGCTTAAGGCAAGTTCCTTACCCTACTCAAGTTATATTATGCAAAGTTTCCTAACTTCATTCCTTCTATATATTAAATGCAAGTTTTCTACCTTACTCAATTTAAATTTGAGCAAGTGTTCTAACCCTTGCTAGTCCTCGTGCTAGACAAGCTTATCAACTTCATTCGACTATATTCTTACGGATGCTATTTAATGTACAAAGTTCATACTTATGCAATACATATATGATTGTGTGAATTCCATACTTATGTGAATCTTTAATATTTACACAAGTGTTCGAGATATGTTATTGACATAAACTGTTAAAGTTTTTAAAGTTCAAATTATGCATAAACTGTTTACGAAGAGTGTCAATGCCATTTGATTCGGCTAGACCAATACCCATGATTTAGAAAGCGATCCAAACTAATTGCTTTGGTGCGGACTCTTTGCAGAGATGAACAACCCTCATAGTAGGGAAAATTATATTTTTAGTCGGGGAACCGACATGCGTGCAAGTTAAATGTTTAAGGGTTATGCATAACGCCGGGTATTTTAGGCTGATCACCTATTGTACCTGTATTTGTTGTTTTGGAGTTAATAGTGTAATACTATTAATTCTAATGAAAGGTAAGTGCCATGGTGGGCACTCAGTGATTCCTGCAATTGAAACAATTTGAAATCCTTGAATTCGTTTGATATTCATCCAGACCATAGTGACTCATCAGTAATAACAGAGATTTGTAGTAAAACTTGAGAAATCTTATGTTTGATCATGCATTGTCTTTATTGCTATACTTGTTGGGCAAATTTGTTGCTCACCCTTGCTTTCCTTAAAACATTTCAATGGTTACCCATAGAGGCAAGAGCTCGGGGAAGGATAAAGGCAAAGGCAAAGCTACGGATTAGCTTTGTCCTACTATGTTATGATTTATGTTATGTATTAAGACTCGTTTAGAGATTATGTATTAAGTTATGTCTTGTATTCAGACTTATGTATTAGACCTTGTGTAATTTGTTATGTCCGGTATTTGTTTTGGTATCGAGACTTGGGACGAGAGTATTTATGTTATATCAATGTAAATATTTTTATTATTCTGCAATTAGTTATTGATAGAATGCTTTATAAGTTGTACAGTGATGCATCGAATTCGAAGTTAAGGCAACCCGAATTTGGGGGCGTCACATTGATAATGGATATGTAAGTTATAATTTCAATCATGAGGATAGTTATGCCTGTCTGAAACTTGAGTTAAACGGATAACACGTGAAATTTTTCTGTTTTGATTAAGTTAGTTCAAGGGTTGCAAAATTGACTTCTAAATGGGAATGTTTCAGAAAAAAAAGAGAAAGAATAAATGCTTTGACTAGTTGGGCTATGTGGCCTTTGTTACTCGGGTAATTAGATCCTTAGGGGTGTCTTAACACCTAGTGCCCTAAAGCCAACTGGTTTGGGAGTCACTGATTGAAAGCTCGCTACATGGGTAACTTTAAAACGCCTAAGAGAGTATGATATTGCACAGTCAAGTATAAACACGAGATGGAGCGTAAAACACACTCGTGAAAGAATAAAGGTAGAAATAAACCTCATAGGGTTCCCTATACTTAGTGATTGCTTAGTTTTAGCCGACATTGTTATGTTTGCATAGAATGAAGTGAACCAGAAATTCTTGTTAGGGAGTTAGTTATGTGACTAAACTTGAACTATGGTTGGTTAAAATGATTGATAAGCACACACACACACACAAACATGGGTGATGAGAGGTGTGAGTTGTCTGATTGATTGGGATTAGTAACTTTGTGTTGATTGGATTTGTTGTTTTAAGTACTTTGTTGATACTCTGAGGCTTGGGGTTAATCTTCATACTGATTATTGGTTGGATTCGTAGGCATGATAATTAGTAGTTTGCATTCACGATATTGTGTTTTATTAAGTTCATTGTTTTGCATTATGTTGCTTGGGGACAAACGATAGTTCAAGTTTGGGGGTATTTGATGAGTAGGTTTCATACCTACGAAACGGGTATCCATTAATGTGGATTATTGTTTATTTCTATGGATTGTAGTTACTTTTCATGCATTCTATATGTTTTTGTAGGTTACATGTGTTGAGAATTGGTTTGGCGAGAGTTGAGCAAAAGCAACAACAAAAGAATTAAGAATTGCAAAAAATGAGGGCAGTGCTGCCGCGCCCAATTTGTACTAGGGAGCAGCGCGGCCACGCATGTCTCCAGAGTTGAATTTCTTTTTTCTGTCAGTGTAGCGCTACCGCGCCCTATTTAAGGCTATTTCAAGCGCGGCCGGTTCGGGAGTTGACCAAAGTTAACTTTTTGGCTTAAATTGAGCAACTGAAGTGTAATTTATTTCCAGACTTCTAATTAATTTAGGATTTATATCAGATGCTATAAATAGATGTTTTAAGTCATTATTGAGGGTTGTCGAACTTATTAGAAGAAAACCCTAGTTTTGAAAGCCAGTTTTGGAGACTTGAAGCAACTTGATAGTAAGAGAGATTCAGTGCAGAAGCTAAGGAGAGGTCCAAGGATTGCATCAACAGTTTCTATTTTCTTCTCTATCTTCTACTTTTGTATCTAGAATGCTATTTGAATTGTGGATGATGGATTTTAGTTTAATTATGAACTAAATCTCTTTTTCAGATTACAACAGATCTTATTATGAAGCTTTGATTGGCATGCTTCCTGGATGACTATTGGTAACTATTATCGGATTGTCTATTATGGTTTGCACCTTCTTACTTAATTATTTGGCCAGTAATTACCGTGATAATCTATATGAACTCGAGAGATGGATTATAGGTTTAGATCTGATCATAATAGCATGTGATTGTGAATTTTGCGTATCAATGGAATTCATGATTTGTGTTTAGGATAGAGATATACCTACGCACTGCATGTAATCTGATAGAGAACCTGTGTGTTAAACCCTTTTTAATTGTAATTCACATAGAGATAGAGTGAATTAGTTAATTAGGGTGTTCATCTTAATTCTATCATCTATGATTTAAGTTGATTTGTTTATGGTACATCGAGAGATGTTCATAAATATTAATGAGTTCTCGATTAACAATCTGGAATAACTAGTATAATTTGACAAGAATTGTATTGATCAAAGTGAAGCAATAAGTGAAGTTGTAGTCTTAAGTCTTTAAAATCTGTTTTCAAATTTGTGGTAGTTAGTTTTAGTTAAATTAATTATTTACTTTTCAAAATTCACAAATCTTTATTTGATTGTTTAATAAAATTGGATTAATACAAAATTGATAGTTGTTATTATAAATTACAGTTTTTCTCTGTGGGAACGATACTCTACTTACACTTTATTACTTATGGACTGCGTATACTTGCGTATTTTGCTAGTATAGAATTAGGCAAACAATCCCAACAAGAGGAAATGGAGTGACAGCCAGATCACAGGAAGTAATTCAGGAGGAGGGGGGAAGAAATGAACCAAATGTGAGAAATGCGGAAGGAGTCACCCTGGTGAATGTATGAAAGGAAAGGGGGTCTGTTTTAACTGTGATCAGTCGGGGCACTTTTCTCCGCAATGCCCTAAAACGAATAAGGGAAATTGTTTTTCTTGTGGCGCTTCAAATCATCAAAAGAAGGACTGCCCAAAGAGGAAAAATGATGCAGCTAGTGACAACAAGGGCATCAATAGCAAGTTAACGATCGGAGGGCCAACTAATCCAGCAAACAGACCAACGGCACGCACATTCAACATGACCGTACAAGATGCAGTGGAATCGAAGCACGTGGTGTCAGGTTATATTCCAATCAATAATATCAATACATATGTATTATTTGATTCGGGTGCTACATGTTCTTTTGTTTCGAAAGATTTTTCTAAGCGGTTAGACTTACCCCATGAAAAACTAGAGAATCCTATAAACGTGGAAGTAGCCAATAAAGCGATTATCCCCGTAGATTACGTTCATAGGAACTATTGTGCTGAACTAGGAGGGTTTAAACTTGGTGTGAATTTGATCCCTATTCAATTGGGAGAGTTTGATGTAATTCTTGGAATGGATTGGTTGTCTAATCACGGAGCTATGATTGATTGCCAGAAGCAATGCAAGCACCTGAAGATTCCAAATAAGTCAAAGGTTGTATTTTATGGTAGTAAATCGCCGAGACAATCTTGTTTTCTGACGATGATGCAAGCAAAGAGATTGTTAAGGAAGGGTTGCGTAGGTTATCTGGCTCATGTGGTTGATACTCGAAAAGTAGGGGGTAAACTGAAAGTAGTATGCACACAAGCCAATCATATTTGATATGATGTAGCATATACTTTGTAATCTTATTCATTTATTAATAAAAGAATTGATTTATTAAAGGAATTTTACTTTATCTACATGGTGCTGTTATGTAATATGTGATAAACCCATAGTTTTAAGCAATGCTTTTAGAATCATGATGATGATCATGTTAATGAGATCAAAATTCTTAGAAAGCTTAAAACTAAAATCATTTCTAATCGTTGGATTACTAAAAGGGGATTAGTGAATCCAAATAGATTAGTACATACTTTGCTTGCTCTTAGGAAGAGGATGATTGATCTCATAATCATTTGTGTGGAGACACTAAAGCAAGTATGTAGGTGCTTATTAGAGAATAAGTACACTGAACGTGACTCGCTAAATGAATATTTAATAGAGTTTTACTTGCCTGTCAATAGAAATTCCTCTAGTGATAGTAGTACAAGTCATCCTTGGACTTGAGATCATCATAGTATCTTGTGTATGATGAGTTATGCTTTGACATGTCCCTTAAGACCTTTAGGGTATATCAAATGGTATGATTGGGTATAATAAGTTGTACATGGAGATAGGTGAATGATCAACAAAGAATCTACCACATCTAGTAAAAGATGAGAATGTCTTATGTGATTCGATAAATGACAACTCAGTAGTCCTTGGCCAAGGCAGAATGAAATTAAAAAGGAGTTTCTAATTTGCATTATTGAGAGTTGTGCATTTAGGAATCGAAATACATATAATTAAATAAAATAAGACTTGCCAGTAATTTCATTTCTTATATTTAATTGGGACATTGTATGGTAGAAGGATTGAATTGTACGGTAACTATTCACTAAAAGGTTCTTTTTGTGATTAATGTTGAAATCTATATTATCTGGAACGTCGTTAATCGCTAAGGGGGCTTACCCTTATTGTAGAATAAATGTTATTTATTTAAATAAATTAAACAGTTTAATTTATTTATTTAAATAAGATTAGAATTGTTCTAATTGATTTATTCACAACCGGTTTAATATGAAGAACCTAAAGGGTCACACCGCAAAAGAAAAATATTTATTAAAGAAGTAAATAGCATAATCATAATAATAAGTTAAATATATTTAATTTAGTCTATGGAGATAGAATAAATTAAATAATTTAATATTAATTATTTAATATTTTAGAAATATTAAATACAAATTAATAAGAGGAGTCTTATTATTATTATTACTATTATTATTATTTAAATCCTAGAAGGGTTTGAAAATTAATTAATAGAAGTACTCTCACAAATTTCTAATTGGATTAGGAGTTTAATTAATTAAAGGAGTTTAATTATAATAATAACCTAATCCTAAATAGTTTAGGAGGGTTACTTATATCTATAAATAAGAGGAGTCTTGTTATGAATTAGGGTTACACACACTTCCAGTTGTTGGAGAGTACTTACAATTTCTATACAGATAGAAACTAGGGTTTAGTCAATACCCATCTTCTTGAGTACGTATTATTCCTTGGTGGATCACCTCTAGAGGCTAAACACTTGGGTGGCTAACGTTGATCAAAGGAAGGAATCTCACCGGTGAATTCAAGGAGAACGCGAAGGATTTTGAAATTGAACTTGTACCTGAGGAAGCTTGATTCTACGAGGGTATAATTCTAACTCTTTATCTCTTTCGTTTAATTGATAATCGAACACAAGGAAAGATCATGGTGATGGTTTGTATGAAAATTTTTAAAATCCGATTTTATTGCGCTTTCTCTTTAATTATGTAATTTGATTGCATGCTTGCGTTATATACAAACCTAACAGTGGTATCAAAGCCAATCCTTGTGTTAGTTATCGATTTTGATGATTCCATGTATGTATAGGTATGTGATTGGATCAAATTTTCTAGGCAAACAAAGTTTTCTGCATCTGCGATGCAGCGCGACCACGCCGCTTCCAGTTCATTCTGGAGCGAGATTGCGCCCAAACCTAGAAACCATTTATGGGGGTGCAGCGCGGCCGCGCCGCTCCTAGTTCATTTTGGAGCGCGGTCGTGCCGGTCTGCAGAGTTTGAAAATTTTATTTTTTCTTCAATTAAAATAAATGGTTTATTTAATTAGAGTAAGTTTAAAATAAAGATGCTTATTTTGTCTGGAATAGGATTCCAGGTTGCTAAAATTAAAGGAGTTTAATTTTGATTTGGTTTTTTATTAAAATAAAAAAGTTTATTTTGTTTCAAAACTAAATCTTAGCAAACTTTTGCCCATTAAATGATATCAATGCATATATGGAATGATATTATTATTCATGAGATGAATGTTATTTATTGATGCATATGGTGATATGTACGATAATAAATGGGATTGATTATGGACTATTGACCAAAGGATGATTGGATTTTATTCTATGAGAATGCATGAATGAATGGGTTTTATAAATGGGGTTTGCGTTGTTTGCCTAAATCTATACTAGCAAAATACGCAAGTATACGCAGTCCACAAGTAATAAAGTGAAAGTAGAGTATCGTCCCACAGAGAAGAATTGATTCTATAATGACAAACTCCAAATTTAATCAAAACAATTTTAGTAAACAAATAATTGATGAATTTTGAAATTTTGAATTTAACTAATTAATTCTAAATTAAATTATTACCTCTAGTTTGAATACAAATGTTTTAAAGACTTAAGACTATAACTTTACTTAATGCTTTATCTTGCTCAACACACTTCCCTTCAAATTATGCTAGTTGTTTTGAATTGTTAACCAGGAACTCATCACTATTTATAACCATCTCTCAATGTGTTATAAATAACTCAACTCAAATCCACAATTGATAGACTCAAGTTAATCACCCTAGATAACTAATTCACTATATTTCTATGTGAATTACAATTAAAAAGGATTTAAAGTCCAGGTTCCCTATTTTGATTACATGCGGTGAATAGGTATATTTCTATCCTAAACACAAATTATGAATTCCATCGACATCAGAAGACATAATCACATGCTATTATGGTCAGATCTAATTCTATACTTCATCTCTCGAATTCATATAGAATATCCCAGTAATTATTAGCTAGATAATTAAGCAATTCAGCACAAACCATAATAGACAATCCAAAAATAACTAATCATAATACGCAAACAAGCATGCTATTCAAGACTACGCATTAAGATCCATTATAGCCTTAAAAGAAATTTAGTTCATAACTAAACTAGAATTCATCATCCACAAGTTTAATAACATCAAAAGTTTAGAGTACAAAGAAAAGAGAAGAAACACTGTAAGCAATCCTTCAATCTCTGTCCTGCTCTTCCTTGCTTTCTCCTTGCTATCAACTTGCTTCAAGTCTTCTCAAATTGCTCAAAACTAGGGTTTTCTAATAATAGCTATCCCAATTACCAACTAGAAAACACCTATTTATAGTATCTGATAAAACCCCTAATTAATTACAAAGTTTCAAATCCAAGTTCAAATCAAAACCAATTAAAACATCTGAAAAGTCAAATTTACCCTCACTCGAACCGGAGCGGCCGCGCCTGGATTAAGCTTGAAAAGCATGCGGCCGCGCTACTCTGGCAGCAAATTTTTTCTAAGTCTGAAATCAAGCGCGGCCGCGCTGCACCCTAGTTCATTTTGGGCGCGGCTGCGCTGCCCTGTTACTTTGCAATATCAGCAACTCAGCAACTGCAATAGCGCAATCCCACCAATTCTCGCCAAACTCAATCCCAACACGCGCAACCTACAAAAACACATAAAAATGCATGAAAAGTAACTATATACCATGGAAATAAACAATAATTCGCATTCATTGGCATCCGATTCGTAGGTATAAAACCTACTCATCAAATTTCCCCAAACTTAAACTATTTCTTGTCTCCAAGCAACATAATGCAATGCAATATAGCTAACACAATGCAACACAATGCCATGAATGCACTAAAAGCTACCATGCCTAAAAATCTAACCAATAACCAGTATGAATGTTAACTGTGCGCCTCAGAGATATCAACAACTAGCTTGAAACAATAAATCCAGTCAAAAGGAACTAATAATCTCAACCAATCAAACAATATACACCTATCATCACCCAAATTGTGCATGTGTGTTCATTAATCAAGTTAACTGACCAAAGTTCAAAATAAAGCCACATAACCAACTCTATAACAAGAATACTCTATTTTTACTTCAATTCAAGCAAATACAACAAATCCAGCCAAAATCAAGCAAATACCGAGCATGAAGGTTCTAACAAGACTTATTCCTAACTTTATTCTTCTACGACGGTGTTTTACGCTCCATCTCGTATTTATGCTTAACTATGCAATGTCAAGTTCTCTTAGGCATTTTAGAATCACCCATGTAACGAGCGTTCAATCAGTGACTCCCAAACCAGACGGCTTTAGGGCACTAGGTGTTAAGACACCCCTAAGGATCTAATTACCCGAGTGATAAAGGCCACAGAACCCAACTAATCAACGCATTTATTGTATTTTTTTTCTAAATTTTTTTTACGCCTTAAAAGAAACCCCCAAACTCAGCTTTTACCCTATTTCAGCCTTCTTTGTTGACTTACCTAACAATGTTTTATCAAATTCTCATGTAAAAATTAGTTATGCAATCCTTTGAACCCCAGCAGTCAAATTAATCAACTTGTTCGCGCTATCCAATAACTCAAGTTATGACAAGCATTATTACTCTCATGATCAAAATTATTTTATCCCTAACGACTTTCAAATTGTCCAAGCTAACACAATAATACCCATCTCATCATTGGCCTAGCCTAAATCATACCAACTAATCAATTGGATTCATGCAACAAACTAAATGCACCTAACACAACCAAACTAGACTATGCAAGATAAACATAACTATGCAAGATTCACAATAATCACAATGATATGCCAACATACTAACAGATATGATGCACAAAACCAACAAACATGCTAAACAAAAACCTAAAAAAACTCTCCCAAACTTAAAACAGACAATGCCTCATTGGATAAAGCAATAAAAGGAAAGGAAAAGGAAAGAAAAACTCCCCTAATCCGAAGTAGCAGCATCTGCATCCTCCCCATCTGAAGGTGTGTCCGGAGGCGGATAAGTTGAGGCTGCACCAAACGTCGGGAATTGAACTTGAACGCCCAACTGAGAAAAGGCCTGCAAGAAACTATCTGAAAGCTGAGTGGAGAAAAAACGAAGCTCGGTCATACTCGAGTGTATGGCATCCATCCTCTGAGTCATACGCCTCTCCATGCGATCCAATCGAGCCTGGGATATATGAGCTGGCTGTTCAGGTTCGGGCACCGGCTGATCAGCGGCCTCCTCACTCTCACTGTAGTCTCCTAATAAAAATCCTGCTCCACGAGCATGAGAAGGAGCTTCTTCCCACACCTTATACTTAGCAATCGTCGCATGGTCAATCGTGTTCATCGGGAGTTGCACAGGCTCACTATCAGCCCACTCCACCCCCGCAGCCGAGCATAGACGTGTAATTACTGATGCATGAGGGATACCACCGGAAGTACCACCCTGAAGGTATCGACGAATAGAGTGATGGATAACATACCCCACATTAATTGATTTCCCTTGCACAATACCATATAGCAAAATCGCCCGATCCTTAGTCACGTCGTTTTGGTGCCTGGTTGGCATGAGATTGGCACAAATAAAGCTGTACCAGGCCTTGCCATAACGACTTAAGGAAGTGTGAGGGAAGTGAAGCTTCTGATCCGTCCCTTGCTTTGTTGTCCATGCGGTACCAGGCTTGCACAAAATATTCTTGATTCGCTCCAATTTAGTGTCCCAATTTGTAGAGTGAAAACTTACAGGATCAGAGTGATGAACAGAAGGCAAGTGATAGATGGCGTTGATACTCTCGCTATCATATGGCACCTGATAACCCTGCACAAAAGCAGTCCCGTCCTTGGTAATCTTCGCGTTAGCATAAAACTCTTGAACAACAGAAATCGGGGCTGCCAATGGTGGTTCCACAAACAACAACCACCCCTTTGCTTGGATCATGCGCATCATCTGACCATCTAAATCTGGATTAGGCTGTAGCCCACGTTCCAACACAAAAGTCTTTCCCAACAAAACCCTGTGATAAAAATCCTCAGCCTCAGCAGATACAAACCGACTCCTATCAAAGTCCACTGACTCAGCTTGTGCGTGAGAACTAGAAGATTCCCCTCGTGGTCTCTTAGAAGCCATGGCAAATCTGTCCCAATACAAAGTAATGAAAAATCTCCCCCAAACTTGACAAATACTACACT
The DNA here is from genome assembly GCA_034770075.1 of Aralia elata. Taxonomy (NCBI): domain Eukaryota; kingdom Viridiplantae; phylum Streptophyta; class Magnoliopsida; order Apiales; family Araliaceae; genus Aralia; species Aralia elata. The sequence goes on along the minus strand of CM068381.1, from coordinate 17,987,049 downwards.
AGGATTTACTCAAGCAATACCAATCCAATATACTTGCATGCACAGTATAATCACAACCAACGATCCCAATATAAGGCAATATAAGTTTAAAATCTGACAAAAAGAACGAATACCTTGATACAATATCAAACCCTAAACCACAATGCACTTACTGCGTTAGAACCACTTGCACTTCCTTGTTTTCCCAATTTGATGCACTGAAAATCTCCTTGAAGAACACTGAGAACAATGAAGGAGTTGGGTTTTAGGGTTTGTATGAAGGAATAGGTTGTGTGTGGTTTTGGTATAGAGAAAGAATGGAGATGAAGAGAAATAGAATTAGGGTTTGTAATGTGTAGTATTTGATTTGGAGAATGATTTTGTAATGATTTGGATTTAGTTTTGAATCGGATTTGGGAGAGAAGAAAGGGGAGGAATCGATTTTGAAAAGAAGAGATTATGAAGAATAAGAGTCCAAGCGGGAGAAGGAATTAAAAAGGCAGATATGGGTTGGGTTTAATCTGGGTTTTGAAACCTGGGATCCGTTCGAGGCGCGGCCGCGCTGGAATTTGGCTTGAGTTGGGTGCGGCCGCGCTGGTGTACCAGAAATTTTTTTTCCAACTCTAAGATGCGGCGCGGTCGCGCTGCTTTCCTTCACAATTTGGGCGCGGCCGCGCTGGCCTAAAAATCTGGAATTGCACTGTTAAGCCTTTCTTGATGATTTCTTCATGTGCAAACCTTGATGTATGACCTGTAAGCAATAAAAACCAAGAAACAAAGCATATAGTTACTACAAAATAAAAACAAAATTAAGTCTAATAATGAATCCTAAAAATCACAAAATTTTAACCAAAAAGCAATTAAAAATTGGGTTGCCTCCTAACTAGCGCTTGATTTAAAGTCTTTCAGCCTGACTACTCCCTGTTTTAATTTCAATCAGCAAGAGTGATTGAGGTTTTCTGGCGATCAACACCACCGCCCCAATAATGCTTTAATCTTTGACCATTGATTTTAAACGACTCTTCTGGATTGTTTGCAAAAACTTCAATGGCGCCATGAGGGAATGCTTGTTTGACGATGAACGGACCCGACCACCGAGACTTGAGCTTCCCTGGAAATAACTTCAGTCTAGAATTGAATAGAAGCACTGCTTGTCCCGGCTCAAACGTCCTGTCGATGATTCTCCGATCATGCCACTTCTTGACTTTTTCCTGTGACACCCCCAAATCCGGGTACTTCAACTCCACAGACTTGGTGTTCACTATACCATACATTCACAGCTAACTACCCATGATAAAGATAATATAATTAAAATAAACTTAAAGAATTATCTTCCCTCAAATGAGGTTACATCACCAATCTTCAAAATAAAACAAATCCCAGGTTATCTAACCTCAATTACATCTATGCGGAATAAAACATAATTTATAATAAGTCTCAATACAATCAAACGTTGAATAAATAACAAGTCATTAGCTACTTTAGCATCTTGCTCTTTCCTTTACCCGTGGACGGCTCGTCTTTCTTTTCTGTCTTAGCTGCAATGTTTATTGCAAGAGTGAGCAAACAATTGCTCACAGGTATGATAACAATAATTTTTAAATGAAATATTTATCAACTGGGGTATAATAGTTTTCTGAATACAATCAGTAAGGAATCAAGGTTTGAAATCTCCATAGAAAGCTTAGCTCAAGAACTGAATATAGATTCAAGATTAAAAGTGTATCTGAGGGTCACAAGACCTCGAACTATGTCTTAGGTTATCAAGTATTTCTACCGCAACCTCTAACAGTCTTATAGACTATGGACCATCTGTCTCGTACTCAGGGGGATCAGCCATTTGTACAATGTATTGTGCACAAACATTTTAATGTTGTAGCGTAATTAATCCCCTATATTAGGGTTGTTCATCTCAGTTAAGCATCAGAATCCATACCAAAAAGAACTTGGTTTGGAAGGATTTTAAAATATTCTAAGTCTTTAGAACGTTCATCAACTAAGGACTAGCTGAATCAATAAGGTTTGCTAGTCTGATTCATCAATAAAAATTGTACAATAGGGACTATGTTCAAAATCTGATTAACTATCAATGATCGAATAACAATTGAGTGGAATAAAACTTAAACACTTATCATGGTATCAACCTCGCTTGAATAACAATAAGCTAAGGTTAGTAACTTGCTCAATGAAAGTAAACTTGCTTTAAATAAAATAACAAGTTTAAGGGAAGAACAACTTGCTCAATATAATAATGGAGTTCAGAAACTTGCCTCGTACGTAGCTTTCCTAATTACAAACCACGTACAATAAATAACCTACAAATTCCGTTTGTATTGCAACAAAAACGATTAGTTACAATACTCACGTACATTAATACTCCAATCCTCACCTCAATTTCCAATTAACTACTGATTATCAACTCTATTTCAGAAGCTACAAGCTTAATTGCAACAATGTTACACTCTAAGAATCTCCACAACTTATCTTTAAGCTAAGGTATATTACCTTGTATTTAATCATCATCAAACATCATTTAGAATTCATCTTAACATCTTATTATTCACTTATTATATTAATTTAAGTTTAATCCTGCATAAAATGATATATCATAACTACCAAGAAAAGAAAACAAAATAAATTTTTTTTTCCAACAGTGATTCTCGCCGGGGCAAGAATTCCCTTTTAAAATTTCTCGTCGGGACGACCTCTCGCCGGGGCGAGGATTTTACAGTTCATTTCTCTCGCCGGGGCAAGAGACTCGACAGTCGTCTCCTACAGTTGCGAACCAGTGAAAACTTAGGCCAAATTTTCCGAATTCTACCATCCAATACACAAATTAAATATACACAGACATCCAACATGCTAAAAAATAATTACCCAACATGTTTCTAACCAATATAAACATTATAAAACACATAATCAACCAATTACAAGTCCAAAATTCTCTGTTTATGAAAAATATTCATACTTTAACCACTTTAATGAAATTAAACACTGTGACTTCATCTTTTAACCATTTTAATCCTTTCTACTTGCATTCTTTTCATTTTTCATCATATTATCATAATCAAAAATCAATTTTACCAATTAACAACCAATTTGAATACCAATTTCATACATATATACCATACATGAGTTAAACTCTGAAAAAAATTACAAACACTTCTCCAAAGCATATTTTCATCGATTAAAACCCTAAAATTAACTTATAATCATCATATAATCATCTAATTCATGATTACTAACAATTGCATCAACTAATTCATGCTTTTAGCAAACAATTCACTTACATGAAACTAAAAAAAAAACATATACAGTGAAACAAAACTATAAATAAAACTTAAAAGAGATTATACCTTCAAGATATATATATAATTCCTTAGCTTTGCACTTCTCTTCCTTCTTTTTCTTAATTCACAAACCTCTCAATTCTCAATTTTCTCTCTAATTCTCTCTTCTTCTCTGTATATTCTTTCTTTTTTTTAAAACTCTGTGTTTTCTTTTCTTTTAACAACTGACAAGCAAAACAAATAAAAACTGATGGATCGTATATTTTCTAATTAAATCATCAGTTATAAAAATTCAAAAGCCATAAGGCTTTGTTTGGTAAAAATAAATTAAAATAACTCATTATTTCCAACCAAAGGTCATAAGGCCTTGTTTGGTTTGATGAAAATAAAGACTCTTTCTATTTATTTTAATAACTCATTATAACATATAGTTTTAATAGTCACACTTTTAATTTAATTGAACTTATTATTAAATAAATTCAATTAAACCTTACTAACTTAATTAATAATTCCATTTAACCAATAACAATAACACCAAATAAATTATCTTATTTAAATAAATTCTTTATTCAAATAAATCATTTAGTCATCTAATTTAATTATTAAATTAGAATAAACACATCCAATCACAATCAAATAACTTTTAACAAAAATTCTTTCATCATAACTTATAAATTATTTATTTTACTCAATAAATAAATTAATAAAAATATTCATATAACTCAATAAATATTTTTATTTAATCACAAAAATTGCATTCGTTACATCCTTCCCTCCTTAAAAGGATTCTGTCCCCAGAATCACAACGCAATTAATTCGTCCGTTACATTCTCCCCTCCTTACAAGGATTCTGTCCCCAGAATCGCGATACAAAGATTAAATAAATAATTCAGGATAATTTTGCATCATTTTCTCTTTGAGTTCCCACGTAGCTTCTTCAGCACTGTGGTTCCTCCAAATTACCTTTACAGAAGGTATTACTTTATTTCTAAGAACCTGCTCTTTCCTGTCTACTATCTGTACAGGTATCTCTTCATCAGATAAGTCTTTCTCAAACTGTATTGGTTCATATTCTATGACATGTTTATAATCAGGCTTATACGGTCGTAGCACCGATATGTGGAAGACATTGTGAATGTGGTCTAATTCGGGAGGTAAAGCTACCTCATAAGCCACCTCTCCTACTCGTTTCAGCACCTCGAAGGGTCCAATAAATCGCGAACTGAGTTTACCCTTTTTACCAAATCTGATTTTTCCCTTTCAGGGAGATACTTTGAGGAACACAAAGCTCCCGACTTCAAATTCGCGATTTTGACGATGTTGACCCGCATATTTCTTTTGCCTGTCTTGAGCTGCTAACAATCTGGCTCTTATCACCTTGACAATTTCAGCAGTTTGTTGTACCAGTTCGGGTCCCAATAGGCGACGCTCACCAATCTCATCCCAACACAACGGAGTTCTGCACTTCCTTCCGTACAATGCTTCGTATGGCGGCATCCCAACACTCGCGTGATGACTATTGTTATAGGCAAACTCGACCAGAGGTAAATGATCATCCCAGTTGCCTTTAAAATCCATGACGCACGCCCGAAGCATATCCTCCAACGTTTGAATTGTTCTTTCGCTCTGGCCATCAGTTTGAGGATGATAGGCGGTACTCATTCTCAACTGTGTCCCCAAACAAGCTTGTAGACTCCTCCAAAACTTTGATGTGAAACGTGGATCTCTGTCCGACATAATTGATACTGGAACACCGTGCCTCGAAATAATTTCCTTGACGTATAATTTGGCTAGTTGATCCAGGGTGAATCTGATTTTGATAGGCAAGAAATGCGCTGATTTCGTTAATCTGTCAACTATGACCCATATTGCGTCATATCCCTTCTGAGTAGTTGGAAGCCCTACCACAAAGTCCATTGTGATATGCTCCCACTTCCATTCTGGTATCTCCAAGGGCTGTAACAAACCACTTGGCCATTGATGCTCCGCTTTGACTTTCTGACAAGTGAGACATTTCGCAACACATTCAGCAACCTCTCTTTTCATATTTGGCCACCAAAAATGTTGGCGAAGATCGTGGTACATCTTTGTACTTCCCGGGTGAATCGAAAATCTTGAACTATGAGCTTCGTTCAAAATCTCCTCTCTGATTGCCAATACTGACGGTACCCAGATTCTGCCTTCAAATCTCAGCAACCCTTCGGTATCGATTTTATATTTAAGCTCTTCACCTTCAAGCACTCTTTTGCGTATATTAATACACTCCTCATCCTTGAGTTGCGCTTCCTTGACTTTGTCCACCAGAGTTGGTTGAGTTTCCATCTGGAACAATTTTTCATTAGGCTCTGCCAGACCCTTCACCTCTAACTCTAATTTAGCCATTTCTGCTACGAGCTTCTCCTGAGCAGTTAACAAAAATAGTTTCTCCCGACCTTTCCTACTCAAAGCGTCGGCAACCACATTGGCCTTCCCCGGATGGTATAGAATTTCACAATCATAATCTTTGATCAATTCTATCCACCTCCTCTGCCGCATATTCAAATCCTTCTGTGTGAAAATACACTTCAGACTTTTATGATCTGTATATATTTCACACTTCTCTCCATAGAGATAGTGCCTCTAGATTTTTAAAGCAAACACCATGGCTGCTAACTCCAAATCATAGGTAGGATACCCTTTTTCATAATCTTTTAGTTGGCGCGATGCATATGCAATAACCTTACCATTCTGCATCAACACACAACCAAGTCCTTTATGCGATGCGTCGCTATATATCACAAAATTTCCTGTATCATCTGGCAAAGACAACATAGGTGCCGAACTTAGTCTCTTCTTTAGTTCTTGGAAACTCTATTCGCACTTCTCCATCCAAACGAACTTCACTGATTTTCTTGTTAAATTTGTCAACGAAGTGGCGATCCTGGAGAAATCTTGAATAAAACGTTTGTAGTATCTTGCCAAACCTAGGAAACTCCTCACTTCTGATGGTGTCTTCGGCTGATCCCAATTCATCACAGCTTCCACTTTCGCTGGATCCATTGAAATCCCGTCTTTATTGATAACATACCCAAGGAATTGAACATGCTCTAACCAAAATTCGCACTTCGAAAATTTTGCATACAATTTCTCCTTCCTTAACGCCTCCAATGTCACCCTCAAATGTTCCACGTGTTCTTCTTGAGTTTTGGAGTAAACCAAAATGTCATCTATGAATACCACCACAAACTTATCCAGAAATGGTTTGAATACTCTGTTCATTAAGTCCATAAACGCTGCAGGGGCGTTTGCTAAACCAAATGATATAACCAAAAACTCATAGTGACCATATTTAGTTCGAAATGCTGTCTTTGGTATGTCTTCCTTTCTCACCTTCAACTGATGGTACCCACTTCACAGATCTATCTTTGAAAAATATCTTGCTCCCTTCAGTTGATCAAACAGGTCATCGATCCTTGGCAACGGATATTTGTTTTTAATCGTGACCTTGTTCAACTCTCTATAATCAATGCAAAGACGCATTGATCCATCCTTCTTCTTGACGAATAACACCGGCGCTCCCCACGGCGAAACGCTCGGTTGGATATACTTTCTATCCAGCAACTCTTGCAATTGCACCATCAACTCCCTCATCTCTACCGGAGCCATTCGATACGGGGCTTTTGATATAGGGGTTATACCCGGTGCTAGATCAATTACAAACTCAATTTCCCTATCTGGCGGTAATCCTGGAAAATCATCAAGAAACACGTCTGCAAAATCCCTAACTATTGGTATCTCCTCCAGCTTTACACTCACCTTTCGGGTATCGACTATGTAGGCTAGATATCTTACACATCCTTGTCTCAACATCTTTTTGGCCTGCATCATCGTCAGACAACTCGTTTGTCTAGGCGACTTGCTGCCATAAAACACTACCTTTGACGGAGTCATAAGGTTTACACACTTCTTTTGACAATCAATAACTGCCCCATAGTTGAACAGCTAATCCATACCCAAAATAACGTCAAACTCCCCAAGACGAATTGGGATTAAGTTGACCGTCAGCACATAATATCTACCTGACAGTTCTTGTGCACAAACTTAACAGGAATCACCTCCCTATTTGCAATATCTATATTCATGGGATAATCTAATTCTTCCTGAGGTAACTCTAATTTCTTAGTAAAATCATCGGATATAAATGAGCAAGTAGCACCCTAGTCAAGCAATACATAAGCATTAACATTATTGACTGGAATGATACCTGACACTACATACTTTGACTGCACAGCATCCTGTACCGCCATGTTGAATGTTTGAGCGGTAGGTCGATTGGGCTGTGTCGGTCCTGTGATAGTCAGATTACCACCACCGCTGTTTCCTTTTCCTGCACTGGCTCCACCTGTAGTTGCTTTCTTAGGGCAGTCTCGGGCAAAGTGATCCTTCGACCCGTAGTTAAAACATGTGCCCTTCTTCGGACTAGGGCAATTCGGTGCGATATAACCCTCCTGACCGCAGTTAAAGCATACCCTCTTACCCTTCAAACAAACACCCACATGGCTCTTTCCGCAGTTACTGCACACCTCCACCCTCTTTTTCTGATTACCCTGCTGACTTCCCGCAGAGTTACTATCACTCCACTTCCTCTTCTGACCACTGCCCCCATGGCTACCACTTGCCTTGTTTTCACTTTCATTCTTCTTCTTCCTCTGCTCCTGATTATACTTGGACAGAGCATCACTGCCTCCTTCAGCGATTATTGCCTTCTCTAACACTGTCGCAAATGAATTCAGTTGGAACATTGAAACTCGGCTATACAGCCAGGGCTTCAGTCCCTGCTCAAACCTTCTAGCCTTTAGCTTATCCGTGTTGACCTGATATGGCGCAAACCTCGCCAACTCATTGAATTTTGCAGCATACTCAGGTACCGTCATAGTACCTTGCTTCAACTCTAGAAACTGCACCTCTATTTGATTCTGCGCGCTTGCCGGAAAATAGGTCTCGAAGAATATTTCCTTAAATCGTTCCCATGGAATAATCCCTTGGCCACCTCGAGTCTTATTTGCTTGCCACCAGTAGCTAGCTTCTTACTTGAGCATGAATGTTGCAAATACCGTCTTCTGGTCCTCGTTGACCCTAGCGACATCAAACACCTTCTCCATCTCCATGACCCAGGTTTGTGCCTCGATCGGATTCATAGACCCTTGAAATTCTGGGGGTCCAACAGCCTTGAAATCTTTAAAAGTCGTGGCCTGAGCTTGGGGTTGATTGGCAAATGCTCCCGTAGCAGATTCACCAGCTGCTGCATTAGATTAGCGTTGGTTTCTTCATTGTTATTGGTGGATCCCTCAGGGGTCTGTTGACGGGTTTGTCTTATTGGCGGCATCTTACTGTTAAGAATTCGCGCTATTAGATTATTACTCAATTACTTAAACATTTAAGTCTTAACTTAAACATTTATAAACAACACTTAACACATAGCATATCCGATAAACTTTCGCATTTTTATTCATTTACTATTTCAAAACATAATAGAAATAGCATCGTAGTTATTTACATCAAATCACCTATCCTGACATCATAAAGTTCCAGGGTTACATCATTATTCTATCCCATTATATAAAACTGGGATTTACAACTTATTAAATTCATAAATTTCATACTAGCATATCTAATCATTATCTACAATGACATCCCACGACGCACAGCTTCCTTGCGTTCTTGCTCCATAATACAAGTCACCATCCTTCGATCCACCATATCTGGATGACGATGAACTCGATCCAGAGCTCTATCAACTGTGGTATGAAAAATATACTCCATCTCATCAATCTTGGCCTTCTTTGACCGCACCTCACATTCAACACGATCTGCGCGGTTAGCCTCCCTCAACTAAGCAGTTTCAACTCTCGCCCGCTTAGCTGACTCCTCTTTCAACTCATCTCGTACAATTTCATTCCTGGCTATCACCTGTCCTCGTCGATACTCAGACTGTGCTAGCCTCTGCTCAACCTCTGCAAGACATGATGAAAGGTCTTGGATTTCAGCATCCTTCTGCTTTAGAGTGGCTTGACGTTCCACAACCTGTTCTCCTAACTCCTCCTTTTCGCTCTCAACATGAACCAGCTTCCACTCCACGTCCCCAAGACGTATATCGAGCTCCTCAATCTCACTGTTCGTCTGCTCCAAAGCAGTCTGTCGCTCAGCCAGCTGCCTCTCTAACTCCTCCACTCTATCTTGCAACTCAATGTTGCGATCATACACCTGCTCATACATCTGAACACCTAAGGAGGTTAGTGATATCTCCTCAGGGTCCTCCTCCTCCTCCTCCGGATTCTCCTCAGGATCAGTCTCAGGCTCCTACTCGGGACCTGCAACTGTGACCAATGGAGATGGCTCCATCTGCACTAACTGCTCATAAACTACGTGAATATCTCGGGGCTCCTCCTCCCTAGCCTGGCTGGGTCCTCCTATATGAGTCATCCTGACAACAAAATTTTAAGTTTTAATTACTAATCGATAATACTCGCGAGCACATAAGTTTTCCCCACCTAAAGGTGCATAACCTGTCAACTCTGATACCAACTTGTGACACCCCCAAATCCGGGTACTTCAACTCCACAGACTTGGTGTTCACTATACCATACATTCACAGCTAACTACCCATGATAAAGATAATATAATTAAAATAAACTTAAAGAATTATCTTCCCTCAAATGAGGTTACATCACCAATCTTCAAAATAATACAAATCCCAGGTTATCTAACCTCAATTACATCTATGCGGAATAAAACATAATTTATAATAAGTCTCAATACAATCAAACGTTGAATAAATAACAAGTCATTAGCTACTTCAGCATCTTGCTCTTTCCTTTACTCGTGGACGGATCGTCCTTCTTTTCTGTCTTAGCTGCAATGTTTAATGCAAGAGTGAGCAAATAATTGCTCACAAGTATGATAACAATAATTTTTAAATGAAATATTTATCAACTAGAGTATAATAGTTTTCTGAATACAATCAATAAGGAATCAAGATTTGAAATCTCAATAGAAAGCTTAGCTCAAGAACTGAATATAGATTCAAGATTAAAAGTGTATCTGAGGGTCACAAGACCTCGAACTATGTCCTAGGTTATCAAGTATTTTTATCGCAACCTTTAACAGTTTTATAGACTATGGACCATCCGTCTCGTACTCAGGGGGATCAGCCCTTTGTACAATGTATTGTGCACAAACATTTTAACGCTGTAGCGTAATTAATCCCCTATATTAGGGTTGTTCATCTCAGTTAAGCATCAGAATCCGTACCAAAAAGAACTTGGTTTGGAAGGATTTTAAAATATTCTAAGTCTTTAGAATGCTCATCAACTAAGGACTAGCTGAATCAATAAGATTTGTTAGTCTGATTCATCAATAAAAATTATACAATAGGGACTATGTTCAAAATCTGATTAACTATCAATGATCGAATAACAATTGAATGGAATAAAACTTAGACACTTATCATGGTATCAACCTCGCTTGAATAACAATAAGCTAAGGTTAGTAACTTGCTCAATGAAAGTAAACTTGCTTTAAATAAAATAACAAGTTTAAGGGAAGAACAACTTGCTCAATATAATAATGGAGTTCAGAAACTTGCCTCGTACGTAGCTTTCCTAATTACAAACCACGTACAATAAACAACCTACAAATTCCGTTTGTATTGCAACAAAAACGATTAGTTACAATACTCACGTACATTAATACTCCAATCCTCACCTCAATTTCCAATTAACTACTGATTATCAACACTATTTCAGAAGCTACAAGCTTAATTGCAACAATGTTACACTCTAAGAATCTCCACAACTTATCTTTAAGCTAAGGTATATTACCTTATATTTAATCATCATCAAACATCATTTAGAATTCATCTTAACATCTTATTATTCACTTATTACATTAATTTAAGTTTAATCCTGCATAAAATGATATATCATAACTACCAAGAAAAGAAAACAAAATAATTTTTTTTTCCAGCAGTGATTCTCGCCGGGGCGAGAATTCCCTTTTAAAATTTCTCGCCGGGGCGAGGATTTTATAGTTCATTTCTCTCGCCGGGGCGAGAGACTCGACAGTCGTCTCCTACAGTTGCGAACCAGTGAAAACTTAGGCCAAATTTGGCCAAATTTTCCGAATTCTACCATCCAATACACAAATTAAATATACCCAGACATCCAACATGCTAGAAAATAATTACCCAACATGTTTCTAACCAATCTAAACATTATAAAACACATAATCAACCAATTACAAATCCAAAATTCTCTGTTTATGAAAAATATTCATACTTTAACCACTTTAATGAAATTAAACACTGTGACTTCATCTTTCAACCATTTTAATCCTTTCTACTTGCATTCTTTTCATTTTTCATCATATTATCATAATCAAAAATCAATTTTACCAATTAACAACCAATTTGAATACCAATTTCATACATATATACCATACATGAGTTAAACTCTGAAAAAAATTACAAACTCTTCTCCAAAGCATGTTTTCATGGATTAAAACCCTAAAATTAACTTATAATCATCATATAATCATCTAATTCATGATTACTAACAATTGCATCAACTAATTCATGCTTTTAGCAAACAATTCACTTACATGAAACTAAAAAAAAAAACATATACAGTGAAACAAAACTATAAATAAAACTTAAAAGAGATTATACCTTCAAGCTATATATATAATTCCTTAGCTTAGCACTTCTCTTCCTTCTTTTTCTTAATTCACAAACCTCTCAATTCTCAATTTTCTCTCTAATTCTCTCTTCTTCTCTGTATATTCTTTCTTTTTTTTAAAACTCTATGTTTTCTTTTCTTTTAACAACTGACAAGCAAAACAAATAAAAACTGATGGAACGTATATTTTCTAATTAAATCATCAGTTATAAAAATTCAAAAGCCATAAGGCTTTGTTTGGTAAAAGTAAATTAAAATAACTCATTATTTCCAACCAAAGGTCATAAGGCCTTGTTTGGTTTGATGGAAATAAAGACTCTTTCTATTTATTTTAATAACTCATTATAACATATAGTTTTAATAGTCACACTTTTAATTTAATTGAACTTATTATTAAATAAATTCAATTAAACCTTACTAACTTAATTAATAATTCCATTTAACCAATAACAATAATACCAAATAAATTATCTTATTTAAATAAATTCTTTATTCAAATAAATCATTTAATCATCTAATTTAATTATTAAATTAGAATAAACACATCCAATCACATTCAAATAACTTTTAACAAAAATTCTTTCATCATAACTTATAAATTATTTATTTTACTCAATAAATAAATTAATAAAAATATTCATATAACTCAATAAATATTTTTATTTAATCACAAAAATTACATTCGTTACATTTCCTTGTAAAGTTTTGAATTCTCATATGCTTGTAACCGGAATTCATCGAGTTTGTTAAGCTGAAGTAGCCTTTTTTCCCCAGCAGCCGCGAGAACAAAGTTCAACTTTCTGATGGCCCAGTATGCTTTGTGTTCAAGCTCAACCGGTAGGTGACACGCCTTTTCATAGACTAATTGGTACGGTGACATGCCAATGGGCGTCTTATAAGCTGTCCGATAAGCCCAAAGTGCATTATCCAATTTTGCTGACCAATCTTTTCTACTCGGATTGACGATTTTCTCCAAAATTCTCTTCACTTCTCTGTTTGAAACTTCGGCCTGACCACTGGTTTGGGGATGGTAAGCTGTAGCAATTCGGTGATTTACCCCATACTTAGCTAAAAGAGCCGTGAAATACCTATTGCAAAAATGGCTCCCTTCATCGCTGATAATTGCTCTTGGGGTGCCGAAACGTGTGAAGATATTTTTCTGCAGAAATTTAAGAACCACCTTGGCATCATTAGTCGGCAACGCACTTGCTTCCACCCATTTAGAGACATAATCGACCGCCAAAAGGATGTAAAGGTTGTTAAAGGACGATGGGAATGGTCCCATAAAATCTATTCCCCAAACGTCGAAGACTTCAAAAGCCGACACCACAACGAGCGGATATCAGGAATCGACTAATAGCCACTACGCTTACCCGCTCGCCGGTGAGTTGGTGGGAGTCGGGGGGGGCAACGCCCCTAGAAACCAAAGCTCCAAATATGAATCCTGTGTCATGTCGCAGCCATTCGAAACAAGCATTCCTGAGCAATATGGCACGTTTCCCAGCGGTTCCTGGACTGCAAAATACAAGCATTTCAGTGAAAACCAACGGTACGACACGAGAATCGAGGTGCATTACGAAAATTGAGAAAATCAGCCCAACCAGTCGCAGATCAATCCGCGGCCAATGGTGGGACGACCGACGACACGGAACTCGAGCACGGCGCGGGGAAAACCGAGGATCGGCGCGGGAGAACCAAGGCCAGCCTCAGATCAATCTGCGGCCAGCCTCTGACAGCCTTTATCAATGCAGTTCTTCATTTGCATACAGGGAGTTCAAAAAAGAAAAAAAGGAGGAGGAATCAGCAGCAAGCAGGAGCGGGAAAAGAGAGAAAAGAGAGAAAAGAGAGAAAAGTGAGGGTTTATACCCTTGTTTTGTGAGATTGTATCACATACATCTTCTACTCTATTTAATATACGAGTTTATACGCATCGTGGTGTCATTTGCAAGGTGAAAAGCCTTCTTTTATAGCGTTTTTGTTATATTATTTTGTTAAGTTTTGCCATTCGGGTTATATTAAATGTAGTTTTCTTGTGTATTAATGAGGATTCATTGGATTAAGGACTATTAGTGAGGGTTCTAATGGAACAAAATTCTTCCTAATGGCCCGATGATATCCATTTGGTGATTTTTAACTCGTTATGGTAATGTATTATGCGCAGTGTATTTAAATTGCTATTTTAGGATATTGTGGTGTATTAGGCAATCCGGTGTTATTCATTTGTGTAGTATCCATTTAGTGGGTGAGTAGAAATTTCGGATGTGAGCCTAGGAGCGCGACCCCGTGGTCCAAATCCGATGATGTACATTTTTGGGTGTATGTATTAGGGGCAATGTACCATTTATTGTAAATTGTAATTATCGGGCCTTAAAACGATATCAAGTTGAAAATCGGGTTTAAGGCCCCGTAATAGTGAAATATGTGGTTGTGGGCGTTCGGAGTTATTTTGATGGCTCACATGCCCATGAATAGCCCCAACGCATTTTAATGCTTGATTTGATTTACGACACAAAAAATTGATTTCAAAGCTAAATGATGAAGATTTTCATAAAATCAATCAACTTGGGTTATTAGCACCACGAGGCTTAAAATTGGAAATGCTAATGAATGTCGATTCCTATTTAAATGAGAAGGCTAAAGAAAAATCGTTTTCAAACATCAAAAAATGGTTTTATAAAAATAAATAACGTTTTATTAAATCTTTGTGCATAGGGTTAAAGAGATCCTAGAAGTTGCCCGTTATTTTATTTACGAAAGCAACATATAGGTCTCGATTCTTATTTTGACGAAGGTTTAAAAAACTCTTGTTTTGCCAAAACGACACCTAATGAAAATCTCACAGCTTTTGACAATTAAAATCAAACCTTTCTCATAAAAAGAAATATAAAGCTTTCTCGTATAGGCCGAAAGACATTCTAAAGCATTCTCAAATTAAAACACGACTTTTCATAAAAAACCAGATGGTTTCTTCATGCAAACTCACCACAACATTCACATAAGCACACACGCGCGCACACACACATTTTAAGAATTAAAAGATAGGAAAAGCATCAAGGTTGCGGTAACCGTGTTCCATGGAAGTCGGGGGGTGCCTAACACCTTCCCCTCGCTTAAGCAAGCCCCCGAACTCTATGAATCTCGGTTTGCAGACCAATTAATTCGGAGTCACACATGAGCCAGCGATTTACGAAAACGAAACTCGGATGAGTTGGTACATCCATTTCAAATATACCAACTGGCGACTCTGGTCAATTGGCTCATCATAAAAAACGATCTTTCAAAACCTCGTCGACATTTGTGCCGACCTTTTCCAAAAATCATCTAATAAAAAGGCTAAATTTGGAAAGGGTAATAATTAGCAATAGAAGCGATTCTCCCGGCGTCGACAACTGGCGACTCTGCTGGGGACATTAGAGGTCTTAAGCCGCGTTCAAACCTTGATGCTATCCTATCCTTTAAAAATTTATGAATGTGTATGTACGTGCGATCTTTTGACCTGTTTTACTTGTTGTTGTGTGAATGTGTGTTTTGTCCAATGAATGAGTGATTGAATGGAATTGCTTTACTTTAAAATCATCATTTGCATGCGGTGAGGATGATGAATGTGAATGTATGTTGAGAGTGTACCTCCTCTTGAGGCAAACCTGTCGGTTGCTTATTACTGGACTCGAAGGGGCTGCTCCCCGGAGATGGCTCAGGAAATGCGCCACCCAAATCCACTCCAATCGAAAGGATTCAGACGAGTAGATTGCGAAGATTTGGGGACCTTCATGCCGAAAAGCCGCAACCTTAGGGTAGGTCAGCCTCAGATTAACCCAACGCAGGGAAAGTCTCTTCATTCCCTTTTACGTTTACGCGCATAAATGTCATAGTCCCATTTCATATTTTTATATATATACCTCCCCTTTTTGTCAAAAGAAAGGACTAACTTCTATGTTTTGCAGGGAATAGCTGGGGAGGCATAATAATTCGTGTCTAGCATTTATTATTGCAATAAGGGACTGCTAACATTTTGTTTTGCAGGGAAAGATTAAAAACCCCAAAAACACAAAAGTTACAGCTTTAGCATGCATCCACATTTTTCATTTCCTAAGACTAAAACTTCAAACCGTTTTTCCTGTAGGATTGCTCCTCAAACGCGTTTGCAATCTAAGAAGGCCCAGGATTCTACATCTAAAATGGCTGATCTTCCACCTCCTAATCCTGGTTCTATATCTCGAGAGGAATTCGATGATTTTAAAAAACAGATGTTAAAAATGGCCACGATGCTGAAAGAGCAGTTCCTACTAAGACAAGATCAGCCAAACAAGGATCCGCCTAAGGATGATCAACCCCAGCCTAAGGGCGAGCCAATCATCTCCAAAGCCATTCCTACACTTAACAGGACAGTAATCACTATTCTAGAGGAGGGAGACACTGATGATCTTCGAAAGAAAATGAAGCAGATAGAGGAGACTATCCAGTCTCTGAAAGGCATAGGTTCCTTGGCAGGGTAAATTATTCAGATCTGTGTGTCTTTCCAGGAACCAAGTATCTAGAAAAGTTCAAGATCCCCGAATTTGAGAAATATAATGAGAAGGGATACCCTTATACACACCTGAAGATATATATTGGGGAGCTTGGGTCTTATGCAGAGGACGAAGGACTGAGGATGCAGTTATTCCAAAAGAGCCTAACGGGAGAAGAAAGAACTTGGTATGCCCGCCTTGATAATGCTCGGATCCACAACTGGGAGAAGCTGACCCATACTTTCTTGACACAATACATCTTCCAGGCACAGATAGCCCCTGACAGATATCAGATGACAAAGGTCAAGAAGCAACCAAAAGAATCTTTTAGGGACTATGCACAGCGGTGGAGGGGTATGGCTGCACAGGTAAATCCCCCAATGAGCGAGGCGAAGATGGTAATGACCTTTATGGATATTCAGGAGGCACCCAATTATGAGCGAGTGATAGCAGGGATTAGAAGACCTTTTACCGAAATGATAAAGCATGGAGAAATGGTTGACATGGGGTAAAAGTCTGGCCAAATCCGGGACTTCACAGCTCTAGAAATAGTTGCGGAGCAAATCCAGAGTGGAAACTATGACAGTGCTTCCCGCAGGACCCAAAAGAGGAAGGAGGAAGATGTTTCCCTCATCCTGCAAGGATCATCTAGGAAGGTGGAGAATAGCCCTCCAGTGCAAATACAAAGAATTGTGCCACCCCGACAATCTAATTTCAATAATCAAAGGACGGACGGACGAAGAAGATTTGAGGCCACAAAAGATCGGGTATTCACCCCGCTTGGGGATCCTCTTGAACAGATTTTGGCAGTATTAATAGCACAAAGAAAGATAGTCGATTTGGCACCCCCAATTGACCCGAAAGGGAGAAGATTTGACCCGAGTAAGAAGTGTGCCTACCATTCGGGTTCCCCTGGTCATGATACAAAGGAATGCTGGACGCTGAAGCACAAGATTCAAAACATGATCGATATCGGGGAGATCGTGGTGCAACAACCAGAGTCACCAAATGTTAAAGTCAATCCCCTGCCTAAGCATGATGGGGAAGGGGTCAATGTGGTGGAAGCCAGCGAAGCCGGAGGACCACCAAAGCTGAATTATATAAAGAGAATTGATGAGATGATTGGCATGACAAGTGATCAGGAGAATATACAAGGGACACCGATTAGGTTGGTAGGTCTGAGCAGGAGTATCACTGAGGGGCCTATCAGGTTAACGGCTCCGAAACCTCTCACCATTGCAGCGAGGCCACAAATCCCCATTAACAGTCTGAAAACAGTACCGTGGAATTACGGGGGAGTATCAGAGGAGGCGGCCAGTTGTGCTTCGGTAACATCAAAGGGGAATCCTTTATATCTTCCAGGACGAGTCCTTGAGAGTAAAGAGAAGAAGAACGAAAAGATATCCGAGGAGAAAGCTGTGGAATTCTTAAGGAAGATGAATCATCCAGAAGCAAGGGGGATCAAGGTATTGAGCGAGGAATCGACTCTGACATCTATCATGGATTTGGTATTATCATCCGACGATCACTGCAGAATTCTGGCCAAAGTCCTGGAAGAGGCGCACATCCCCAAGGTGATTAGCAAAGAAGGGTTCGGCCATCTAGTGGACCATATGTTAGAAAATAATGTAATATCTTTCACAAATGATGAAATCCCAAAAGAGGGAAGGGGGCATCGGAAACCGCTGCATATTGCGGTAATCTCATCAGGATATGTTATGAATGGGGTGCTAATTGATGGGGGATCAGCATTAAATATCTGTCCATTCAGTACACTGGAAAAAATAAACGTCAATCCTAAGCGCCTGTGGGCCAGTTATGTGGTGGTACGAGCCTTTGACGGATTTCGGAAGGATACGATGGGGGAGATAGAATTGCCTGTGGAGATAGGGCCTTGTACTTTCGATATTTCATTCCAAGTCCTGGATATCGCGGCAAGTTATAACATGTTATTGGGAAGGCCATGGATATACATGGCCGGGGCAGTTCCCTCTACGTTACACCAGCAGATTAAGTTTATCGTCGACGGGAACACGGTGACGGTCTCTGCAGAGCGTAATGGCCCTTCTCCTTCCAGGAATGGCCTGCCGGTGATTAATTTGGACGAATCGGCGGTACCCGCCAGTTTTCAGGCGCTGGAAATCAATACTCCCCACTACAGATATCTGGGGGCTTCAGCCGTAAAACCTAAGGTCTCTCCTGAACTTACCTTTGTTGCTAGAGAAATGATGAAGATGAAGTTTCGACCTGGGCAAGGGTTGGGAAAAAATAGTCAAGGAATTACTGAGCCTATTCAACTGCCCAATCAGATAGGCAAAGCAGGGTTGGGGTATTACGGAGGCATAGAACAGAAACACTCTCAAGGGGGGACCCCAATTCGACTGGCCGAAAGTCTGATGCCAAAAGTCAATAATGAGCAAGGTACTGGCAAGCCTATGTCTGAGACAGGAGGTGAAAAATTGACCCCCGCGAATGATGAGTCAGCCAAAAAGGAGAGTTTCCTGCAGGAGGTCATGCAACAGTTTGAAACCAAGTGTTATATCCCTGGATAGTCAGTAAGCACTAGAAAAGGGAAGGATGTTGCCACGCCGTCAGGAGCCCAACAGAGTGTGCCTGTCATCAATTGGGCGGGGCTGATTATTCCTGAAGAGGTTGTGAAGAATGACCAATGCGAGGTGGCTGTAGTCATCGAGGAGGTTTCCGATGCGAAGCTGCCTTTCATCTGTCACATTCCGGCCGATCTGACCACCGATAACTGGACGATGGAGCCAGTAATATCCAAACGAGGGTAAAATATAGCGTCAGGATGGTAGACTCCAGATGGTGGGGGATGAATGGATACCAATTTTTGTCCTTTATTTTGAATTTTGCATGGTTATGTTATTTTGTCATGTTATTTTGAAGATGATCATTGTGGGAAAGTGACTTATATATATAACAAATATTTTTGTTTCATGTCAGGTGTACCAATTTGAGTATTTCTTGCCTAACAAACGATATTTCAAATTTAAAAGATGACTATGATTTTGATATTGAGTTGGATTTCGATTTAATGGGCATTGAGCAGGATGAGACAGATAATGACGACACGCCTGACGAGATCAAAGGATGGGTCGAAGACAAACCCAAACCCAACTTAGACCAAACCATCACCATAAATATTGGAACCCCTGACAAACCCAAAGAGCTCAAGATAGGGATAGACCTGACCCCTAGCCAGAAAACAGAAATAACCAAGTTGCTAAGCCAGTATGAGGATGTTTTCGCCTGGTCTCATGAGGACATTATCGGATTGTCCACCGACATTGTGGTACACCGGTTGCCCATCAAGGAGGGTTTCAAGCCTGTCAAACAGAAACTAAGAAGGCTAAAACCGGAGTGGAGCTTGAAGGTGAAGGAAGAAATCGTCAAACAGTTCAAGGCTGGAATCATTATAGTGTCCACTTACCCGGAGTGGCTGTCCAATATAGTCCCAGTGGCTAAGCCTGGAGGGAAGGTGAGGGTATGTGTCGACTACAGAGATCTGAACAAGGCCAGTCTCAAGGACAACTTCCCAGTGCCTTTTATACACATCTTGGTGGATAACACAACTCAATACGAGATGTACTCTTTTGTTGATTGTTTTGTGAGGTATCATCAGATAATGGTGGCGGAGGAAGACCGGGAAAAGACCGTTTTTATCACCCTTTGGGGCACCTTCTGCTACAAACGATTGGCCTTCGGTCTCATAAATGCGGGGGCTACTTATCAGAGAGCCATGATGGCCCTATTCCACGATATGATGCACAAGGAGATAGAGGTCTACGTGGATGACATTATCGTGAAATCGAGGGTAGAATCTGATCATATAACTCATCTCAAAAAGCTATTCGATCGGCTCAGAAAATATAATTTGAAGCTCAATCCGGCAAAGTGTGCTTTTGGAGTGCAGTCGGGCAAGCTCTTGGGATTCCTGGTTAGTAATCGGGGCATTGAGTTGGATCCGGCGAAGATTAAGGCTATTGTGGATATGCCAACACCTCGCACAGAAAAGGAGATAAGGGGATTTTTGGGAATAATAAACTTCATCAGCCACTTCATATCCCACTTGACGACTATATGCAAGCCGATCTTTAAACTGTTAAGGAAAGATGCCTCCCAAGAGTGGAATAAGCAATGCCAGAAAGCCTTTCAGACCATTAAGAAGCAGCTGACAGAAGCACCGGTGCTGGTACCCCCGAAGGATAGGATCCCTCTGTTTATGTATATATCGATCAATGCCATCGCGATGGGATGTATGCTGGGACAGAAGAATGAATCAGGCAAAGAGCAGGCCATCTATTACCTCAGCAAGAGATTTAGCCGATGTGAACAGAATTACACCCCCATCGAAAGGACCTGTTGTGCTCTGGCGTGGGCCGCAATGAGATTACAGCACTATCTCCATGGGCACACTACGTACCTGATATCGAGAGTGGATCCCCTGAAGTATATCTTTGAAAGGCCCATGATGAACTGTCGATTGTCAAGGTGGCAGTTAATCTTACAGCAGTTCGACATCGTATATATAACTCAGAAAGCCATGAAAGGGCAGGGAATTGCAGATCAGTTGTCAGAAATGCCAGCAGGGGGGATGGAACCTTTAGAAACTCCTTTGTTGGGCGAATATGTATTCTGGGTCTTACACACGAGATGTGATGACGAAGGGCAGTTCTGGAAGTTGTATTTTGATGGTGCCATGAATGCTGAAGGGGCAGGAGCCGGAGCAGTCCTGGTCTCTATCACCGGAGAGCAATACCCCGTGGCCACTAAATTGCAGTTCAGTAATTTGAATAACACAGCTGAGTATGAGGGATGTATATTGGGACTCCGTTTTACCCGCGATATGGGAGTGAAGAGACTAGCGGTGTTCGAGGATTCAGAGCTGGTAATCAGACAGGCGATCGGGGAGTATAGCACTAAGGAGCTCCGGTTACTTCCATACCACCGATGTGTTATCCAATTGATGCGAGCATTTGAAGATATCGCTTTCCGACATATCCCCGGGGACGAAATGATTTTGCCGATGCATTGGCAACTCTGGCTTCTTTAATCCACATAATCAAAGGCAGGGACGTTCCACAGATTGAAATAGCAGTACAGAATGTCCCAGCGTACGAGGAGCATGTGGCAGTATTATCGGAGGAGGTGGTTCTGCTAAAGCAGCCTTGGTATCACAACATAAGGGAGTACCTGAGGGATAGATCCATTCCCGACCAGGCAAGCCGAGCTGAGAGGTTGAGAATCCAAAAGATGGCAATGAAGTTTTATCTGAGCGGGGAATCATTGTACAAAAGGGATGCCGGTTTGGGATTGTTGCGATGTGTAAATGAAACGCAGGCCCAAAAGATTATGGACAAAATACATGGTGGAGTGTGTGGGCCATACATGAGTGGACCGATGCTGGCCAAAAAGATCTTGAGAACGGGGCATTACTGGTTAACACTGAAAGCCGACTGCGATGATCATGTCAAACGATGTTACCAATGCCAGGCACACGCCAATGTAATCCATGCGCCTCCCAATGAACTACATTGTATGACCTCTCCTTGGCCATTCTCAATGTGGGGTATGGATGTAATCGGACCAATAGAGCCCAAAGCAAGCAACGGACACTGATTTATCTTCGTCATGATCGATTACTTCACTAAATGGGTAGAAGCAGCTTCTTTCCCCAAAGTAACTCAGGAGATCATCGTCCATTTCATCAAGAATAATGTTATTTACCGATACGGGAAACCTGAGGTCTTAGTCTCCGACAATGCCAAGAATTTGAACAATGCCCTCATGAAGGAATTATGTGAAAAGTTTAAGATCAAACACCTCAATTCTATCATTTACCGTCCTAAGATGAATGGAGCAGTGGAGGCTGCAAATAAGAATATCAAGAAGATCATGGCGAAAATGTCTGCTAATCATCGGGGATGGTCGGATCTGCTACCCCTCACCCTGCTGGCGTACAGAACATCAGTGCGTACTTCTACAGGGCAACCCCTTACGCTTTGGTATATGGAATGGAGGCTGTGCTGCCAGTTGAGGTTGAGATGGCGTCCCTCAGAATCTTGATTCATGCTCAGATAAGCGAGGAGGATTGGATGCAAAGTTGGTACGACCAATTGGCCCTGATTGATGAAAGGAGGGTGGCTGATGTTTTGCACGGTCAGTTATATCAACAAAGAATATCTCGATCGTACGACAAAAAGGTAATACCTCAGAAGTTCAAGGAAAATGACCTAGTGATAAAGAGAGTCATGCCTTGTCAAGACGAAGCCAAAGGGAAGTTCGCCCCGAGCTGGGAAGGACCTTTTGTGATTAAGAAAGTGCTGTCCGGAGGAGCCCTCATATTGCAAGAGATGGACGGTGAGGTGTTTCCACAACCCATAAATTCTGACTCGGTGAAGCGGTTCTACGCCTAAAAAAAAATCATCATCATCATTTTCTCCTCTTCATGTGAGGAACGAACTACGTAGGACCTGATCTCCCGACTTGTGGGAGTACGTAGGCAGCCATTAGGGCACAGTCTATTTCTTTACAAAATAATACTTTCTCTAAACAAAACCGATTCCTAACAGCCAGAAAAACCTTCCTATACCCTCGAAACCTTCCCGAAACCAGCCACCTAATCAGCTTCATCTCAAATGACATAACCCTAACCCAACCAAACAGTTAGCCAAAATCTAAGACTCAGTCCGATGAAATTAACAGGGTGTGCGGCAATATCTGTCAAATCTCCGTCAAGACTTGAGAAGAGAAAGAAGGCAAAATATCAAAATCGTGGTTAGCTGGATAAAATGAGGATCCAATGAAAGGCAACGATATGACAAAAAAGGGAAAATGACTAAATTTAAATGCATGTCTATATATATAAGTCATTTTGTTACAAGATTTCTCTTTCGATAATCGATGAAACTAACATAGTCTATGCAGGAAATAAAATGATCTACAAATCTGAAACTAACTGAAGCAGGATGGATAAGGTGGTGGATAGATCAGAAGCATCGGTGTCCCCTGCAATCTGCTGCCCCATCACGGCGATGCGATCCAATAAGCAGTGGCTCGGCTAACAGTCTCAGAATGACCATCTATAACTACCCTAGTCTGCAATACAATGGCATCTCTGTCAGTGAGGGCATCATCTCTGGCCAGAATAGCGGCATCTCTCTCAACAAGAGCAGCATCCCTCTCAGCCTCAATAATAATCAAGGCCAGTCGGATCCGGCTATCCTCAGTAACCCGACTAGGGGCAGAATCAGCTGAGATGGAATAAGGAATATGGGCGGGAGTGGAGAAGCTTTCAAAATCATATCTGGACATCATCTCTGTAGACTCAGGAGGAATAAATACCTCTGGGGTGGTATCATCTGTGAAAATCACTCGAGAGTTATCAAATACTCCAGTCTGACTCAAACCAACCAAATCAGAGTCTCCGTGCAACCATTGCACATAAGCAGATGTCTGAGTGGGGCAACTCTCACTATACTCGGCAAAGATCTTGCGAGACCAAAGATCATATACCCGTAGTAGATCTCCCTCTGTCTGGGGTAATATAAGGAATCGGTAGTCGGATGCGCCCGTGAAAGGGTGAAAATCCTGTATCTGATCAAATTGCCCCATAACAGCCAAGGGATGATAAGTCGGCACGCCCCTCAAGCCAAAAATAGGGATGAAATCCAAGGTGGGCACATGAGTCGAAAAGCTCATGAAGGAGCAATAACCCGAATAGATCAAGATATGAAAGGGCTCCTCAATAGCCGATAAGAATTCTATCCAGGAAGCCGCATCAATCTAGTTCACGGGACGGAACGAAAATTGCATGGCTATGTCGTGGTTGAAGCAAAACCCATGGTGACGGAAATGACCGATGGGGCTGAGATGGCTCATAAACCATACATACAACAAAACAGAGCTCCCTCTGAATACTCTGCCTCGGAAAGACTGACAATATGAGGCTGACATATAGGTATCTGCTAGTATCATGGGAATAATGGTGTGATCCTCCTGAAGGGCTCTAGTGGCCGTAATAACTCACATATCCAACAGATCGGGTCCGGCTGGCAGATACAAAACTGAGATAACATAAGCCATCAAAACATCTACTCTCAAAGCGCCCCAGCGCTCCTCAGATACGGAAAAATCACCAGAGAATAGATGAAAACTATCGGGTGAACCGAATCAGTCAATCAGGAAATGAGGGGAACTAGATGGTCTGATGTGATCACCGATAACAGGACTGTCCTCTGCAAACCAGTAAAAGTCAAGAACTGACGGCGCATGGAACCAGCTATGACCCTGGCACAAGGACCATCCAAAGACAAGCTGGTAAAGCGAGCATACTCCTCGAGAGTGGGGGTCAGCTCCACTGTCCCTAATCTAAACACCTGACGGGCAGGGGTCCAATAGCTCAGAATACCCTCCACAAAGCCCGCCGGCACCTGAAAGGATAATAAGGACCAGGAATGTCCCAGAAGACCATCTGTGATAACCCTGTCGGCCGGCGACAAATGGTCCAACCAGCGGAAAAGTCTGCCAACCAACCGTGTGGGAGGACTGAGATCCAAACGTACCACGGCGTCTGGTGACGACATCTGTGAAAAATAGTGTCAAAAAGACTGTGCAGGGGTCATTATCTATCCATGAATAAATAACATGCATCATACAGTTAATAATAGAGCAATTGAATTGTCATAATGATAAAACTGTGCATAAATAAATAAAAGAGTTTAATACATAGTGCATGAAATGGAAAAAGAAATTGAACAAGTTCAAATACAGAAAATGCCTTATCCTATTATGATCTAATCAAAAGTAATGTCGTCTATGAAGTCGGGGTCCTCAAACTGATCCCCTGGAGTAGAAGTCGAAGCCCCGAAATTAATATCTGGAATATATTGGGGCTCTAGGGCATCAGATGAGCTCGGGCCTGCATCGAAACCCGCACTGTCAGGGTCATACGCATAAGCATCCTCTGGGGTCCGACCTAACACCCAAAGATATAAGGATAGCTGGTCCACCTGGCGGGTCAGAGTAGAAATCTGCTCGGCATGCGTAGGAGCCCGAACACAGGTAGCCCAATCAGTCATCATCACCGATCCAGGGACCATATCCCCGAGGAAGAATGTGGCCCGAGTCTGAGGACCGATAGTGCGGGGCACCCACCAGGTACGGAAGGCCTCACTCGTGCTGGGACCTGTAGAAAGTGTTCGACCATCCTCTCCCTCCAGCATAATCTCTGAAGGCTGAGAGTCCACCGGCCAGGATGTAGTGAGGGGGAGGGAGTGCGGAATACGGATCTCTCCAGTCACGCATCTGAATGTGCGCTCTCCCAAATACATCACCCATCCTCCAACACTCTGCAAGGTAAGGCGACGGGTGGAAAGTGCGAACTCTAGGCCAGAGGGATATCCGTCTGTAAACCCCACAGTCAGATGCTCAGAAAGATAAGGAGTCCAGACGACCTCAGTGGCGGTGATCAACTCCAGTTGAATGTGGCAATGAGCGAAGCTGCCAGACACCAGGACCTCCTCCAAAGTACTGTGGTGCCACTGCCGACCCCTGGGATAGGTATCCAGACCGAGAGTCGTGACAGGCCTCAGGCATGGGAGTCGCTCGTACGCCCAGAACTGTGAACAGAGACAACAAACGACATGAGTAATCGGCAGATGCAGAGAAGGGAAATGAAATGATAGGAAGGGCAGTAAGAAAAGAAGGCTTACTAGTAGAAAGGGGTTAAACCTAAGCCAAGCGTCTGTATGTCCGTCTGAGCGAAGACGGAGACCATAGAAGAAATAGGCGAAAGTGAAGGACCCCCAGTCATAATGACCGATTTGATCCACATCCCTGATCTCTCTGACAACGCTAAAATGAATGGTAGAAGAGTTGTTCCCTAGGAAACAACCCCTCATAATAGTCAGGAACAGACGTCGGAGCAGAATGTCACGAGTAGCTCGGTCTGCAGGGAAGGGCGTCGCATAGATACCTCCAATAGCATCAACAGCCAATGCTCCGGACCGAATGCTGCGGGCCTTGAAGACCCGGTCCTCGGCGGCGAAACCCAATAGAGATCAGACCTCCGCTGGAGTAATATCGAGATCTAGGGGAACACGGTCTCCGGTGAACTCGATGCCGGTGATGTATCTCCAATCCCAAGGAGTCAGCACAACCTCGCAGTCCAAGAGATGAAGGGACTGGGTCTGGTGGAACCATCGCTCAGACAAAGCCCTCATATAACCCCATGGACACTGATGGGGAATGATGGTGAAAAAAGAACGGAAACCCCAGGAGTCCACCACCGTACGGTAATCGGCGTGCAGTGCCGTGTAGAGGGAGTAGATGTTAAACCAGTTGCCCCTCGGCTGAGTGAACTCGGGCACCTGTGGCAATCACTAATGGATCAGTCCAGATACGAACAGAGATTGGGAATGAATTCAGAGGAGTAATGAGCATACCTCATTAGCAACGAAAAATGTTGAGGGGTGACGACTAAGATCTCGACCCAACAGATCGGGCACCTGAACAGAGGCACCAGGTAGAACGCGACAAGTAGAGGGAGCTGGTGTGCCGGAGGCCGGCCCCTCTGCCTCAATGTCCGAAAGAACGGCCTCGTCAACCTCAGGATGATCAGGTCGGATGACAGCCTCCGCCAGTCGGCGAGCCTGGTGAGTCCGAGTCAAAACCGGGGCAGGTACAGCCCTACGGCGGCGAACACTCAAGGCACGAGATGCAGTAGAGCTACTGGGAGCGTCAGGATCCATAGCTGGAACGACATAGTCAAAGAGGGAGGTACATTATATTTCGAATTGTGTCACAAATATTTTATTTGCCTATCTGCCTCTAATTAGATTTTAGGGGGACTCCAGTTTTTTCGAAATTTCGGCAGAGTTTCGTCTATAAAATGAGCATCCCATGCACAGCCAGGCATGTTGTCAATTAACCCAAGCCACAACAGATCAAAATTGCATTTTATATGGTTAATTATGACATTAAAATGACCATAATGCATGCTTTCATTCAAAAAATGACAAGTATGTATGACCCGCATCATGAACATAGAATATGGCTCGCACAGTTGAGACATAACATATACATGCAGTGACCCATGGTATAACATTTCAAAGCATACATTTGTATCTCTAAGCATGCAAAATAGCAAATGTATAGCAAAACATTGACGAGATAGGAAAACAATCGGTCAAAATGTTACCTGTAGCGTATAGATCGATCTAACCGGAGCGATTTTTGCGAGAAGGTTGGAAAAATCGGCAAAATGGACGTATGAAGGTGCAAAATCGCAAAAAGCAACAACGGGTAAGGGCTGAAAACGACAGATCTGGGAAGGGGCGAGCCGCTTAAAAGATCCGATCTTGGCCGCAGATCAATCTGCGGCTAGGCCCGGTTTCCCTCATTTGTTCTCCTTTGCAAAGTTGATCAATTTTAAAATCCATGTGACGTGTTAAAATACGAGATTTCGACCAATCGGAGACGAGAACCGATATCGACGAGACGATCAACCGGAAACGAGACTCGGTGCAGACGAATCAATCAACCGGAGACGAGACCCGGTGCCGACGAGACGATTAACCGGAAATGAGACCCGGTGCAGACGAGTCGACCAATCGGAGACGAGAATCGATACAGACGAATTAATCAACCGGAGACGAGACCCGGTGCCGATGAGACGATTAACCGGAGACGAGACCCGGTGCCGACGAGACGATTAACCGGAAACGAGACCTGGTGTAGACGAGTCGACCAATTGGAGACGAGAACCGATACAGACGAATCAATCAACCGGAGACGAGACCCGGTGCCGACGAGACGATTAATCGGAAACGAGACCCGGTGCAGACAAGTCGACCAATCGGAGACGAGAACCGATACAGATGAATCAATCAACCAGAGACGAGACCCGGTGCCAACGAGACGATTAACCAGAAACAAGACCCGGTACAGACGAGTCGACCAATTGGAGACGAGAACCGATACAGAGGAATCAATCAACCGGAGACGAGACCTGGTGCCGACGAGACGATTAACCGAAAACGAAACCCGGTGTAGACGGGTTGACCGATCGGAGACGAGAACCGATACAGGTGAGTCGACCAATCGGAGACGAGAACCGATACAGACGAGATGACCCATCAGAGACCAGACCCTACATCTACGAGGCAATCAATCGGATACGAGACCCGACAGTTATAAGATGACGACGATGCCAAGATGACGACGATTACGAGACGGTGCACGACATCTGCGATAACGATTATAGCAACGACCTGTCAGAGACGGAACCCGATAACAACGACGCAATCAGCGATTGACTCCTGTTGAGATCGATACTCACAGTAAATTTACAATTGCATGATGCATTGACACCTTTACGAATGTTTGCATGCCTTACATCTTGTGTTGCATCATGAGCTATATGTGTTGCATCATGTATGTACTGTCATTCTTATGCACTGTCATTCATGCATCGGGTGTCTACTTCTTTATCATGCTCATTTCGTTTAACATTTCATAAACATGATAAAGAGGGGCAGCTGTAGACACCCAAATTTTGCACTTCGTATACTAACCTTGACAGGAGGGCAAAATCGTTAATTAACCCAGCCTACGAAAACAAAAGGTGGACATAAGTACGAACACTCAAAGCCACCACACCGACTTGCGATCAAAGCCGACACGACAACGAGCGGATATCAGGAATTGACTAATAGCCACTACGCTTACCCACTCGCCGGTGAGTTGGTGGGATTCGGGGGGGCAACGCCCCTGGAAACCAAAGCTCCAAATATGAATCCTGTTTCATATCGCAGCCATTCGAAATAACCATTCTTGAGTAATATGGCACATTTCCCAGCGGTTCCCGGACTGCAAAATACAAGCATTTCAGCGAAAACCAACGGTACGACACGAGAATCGAGGTGCGGTACGAAAATTGAGAAAATCAGCCCAGCCAGCCGCAGATCAATCCGCGACCAATGGTGGGACGACCGACGACACGGAACTCGAGCACGGCGCGGGGAAAACTGAGGATCGGCGCGGGAGAACCGAGGCCAGCCGCAGATCAATCTGCGGCCAGTCGCAGATCAATTTGCAGTTGTCTCTAACGGCCTTTATCAATGCAGTTCTTCATTTGCATACAGGGAGTTCAAAAAAGAAAAAAAAGGAGGAGGAATCAGCAGCAAGCAGGAGCGGGAAAAGAGAGAAAAGTGAGGGTTTATACCCTTGTTTTGTGAGATTGTATCACATACATCTTCTACTCTATTTAATATACGAGTTTATACGCATCGTGGTGTCATTTGCAAGGTGAAAAGCCTTCTTTTATAGCGTTTTTGTTATATCTTTTATTAAGTTTTGCCATTCGGGTTATATTAAATGTAGTTTTCTTGTGTATTATTGAGGATTCATTGGATTAAGGACTATTAGTGAGGGTTCCAATGGAACAAAATTCTTCCTAATGGCCCGATGATATCCATTTGGTGATTTTTAACTCGTTATGGTAATGTACTATGCGCAGTGTTTTTAAATTGTTATTTTAGGATATTGTGGTGTATTAGGCAATCTGGTGTTGTTCATTTGTGTAGTATCCATTTCGTGGGTGTGTAAAAATTTCGGATGTGAGCCTAGAAGCGCGACCCCGTGGTCAAAATCCGATGATGGACATTTTTGGGTGTATGTATTAAGGGCGATGTACCCTTTATTGTAAATTGTAATTATCGGGCCTTAAAACGATATCAAGTTGAAAATCGGGTTTAAGGCCCCGTAATAGTGAAATATGTGGTTGTGGGCTTTCGGGGTTATTTTGATGGCTCACATGTCCATGAATAGCCCCAACGCATTTTAATGCTTGATTTGATTTACGACACAAAAAATTGATTTCAAAGTTAAATGAAGAAGATTTTCGTAAAATCAATCAAATTAGGTTATTAGCACCACGAGGCTTAAAATTGGAAATGCTAATGAATGTCGATTCCTATTTAAACGAGAAGGCTAAAGAAAAATCGTTTTCAAACATCAAAAAATAGTTTTATAAAAATAAATAACGTTTTATTAAATCTTTGTGCATAGGGTTAAAGAGATCCTAGAAGTTGCCCGTTATTTTATTTACGAAAGCAACGTATAGGTCTCGATTCCTATTTTGACGAAGGTTTAAAAAACTCTTGTTTTGCCAAAACGACACTTAATGAAAATCTCACAGCTTTTGACAATTAAAATCAAACCTTTCTCACAAAAAGAAATATAAAGCTTTCTCGTATAGGCCGAAAGACATTCTAAAGCATTCTCAAATTAAAACACGACTTTTCATAAAAAAACCAGATGGTTTCTTCATGCAAACTCACCACAACATTCACATAAGCACACACGCGCGCACACCCACATTTTAAGAATTAAAGGATAGGAAAAGCATCAAGGTTGTGTTAACCGTGTTCCACGGAAGTCGGGGGGTGCTTAACACCTTCCACTCGCTTAAGCAAGCCCCCGAACTCTATAAATCTCGGTTTGCAGACCAATTAATTCACAGTCACACATGAGCCAGTGATTTACGAAAACGAAACTCGGATGAGTTGGTACATCCATTTCAAATATACCAACTAGCGACTCTGGTCAATTGGCTCATCATAAAAAATGATCTTTCAAAACCTCATCGACATTTGTGCCGACCTTTTCCAAAAATCATCTAATTAGCAATAGAAGCGATTCTCCCGGCGTCGACAAACGTTGGCCAGAAAAATCTTGCCTGTAACACCTTGGCCGCTGTCTTTTTGCCTCCATAATGACCTCCGTATAGCGAATCATGGCATTGATGTAAAATACTCTCTATTTCACTTTGTGGCACACACCGTCTAATCATCTGATTGGCACAATGTTTGAACAGGAACGACTTATCCCACATGTACCTTTTTACATCATGTAGAAACTTTTTCTTTTATTGGCTGGTCAAATCAGGAGGAAGTACGTTGCTAACCAAATAATTGACAAAATCGGCATACCATGGGACTTCTGAATGGATCACAAACAACTGCTCATCCAGAAAGAACTCATTGATCACCGTTTTGTCTCCCTTAACGTGGTCATTGTTTTCTAATCTCGAGAGATGATCTGCCACTTGATTTTCCGTCCCCTTCCTATCCAGGATTTCCAAGTCGAACTCCTGGAGTAGAAGTATCCATCGAATCAGCCTTGGCTTTGCATCCTTCTTCGAAATCAGATATCTTATGGCAGAATGGTCAGTGAACACCACCACTTTAGTTCCAATTAAGTACGACCGGAATTTGTCAAATGCATACACGACTGCTAGCAACTCCTTCTCGGTAGTCGTGTAGTTGAGTTGGGCATCAGACAGTATTTTCCTAGCATAATAAATGGCGTGAAAAATCTTTTCCTTTTGTTGGCCCAAAACAGCCCCAATAGCATAGTCATTAGCATCACATATCAACTCAAACGGCCTTGACCAATCCGGTGCTACAATTACTGGCGCTGTGGTCAATTTCCTTTTTAACAAGTCAAAAGCCGTAAGACACTCATCATCAAACTTAAAGGGAACATCTTTCTCCAATAGGCTACATAAAGGCTTAGAGATTTTAGAAAAGTCCTTTATGAACCTCCTATAAAATCCGGCGTGTCCTAAGAAACTTCATATTCCCTTGACTGTGGTTGGTGGAGGTAGATTTTCTATTGTCTCCAGCTTGGCTCGATCTACCTCTAACCCGTTTGACGATACCTTGTGCCCAAGAATTATCCCCTCTTGCACCATAAAGTGGCATTTTTCCCAGTTGAGCACTAAATTGGTCTCCACGCATCTTTTCAAAACCAGGACCAGATTTTCCAAGCAACTATCAAATGTGTCACCAAACACTGAAAAATCGTCCATGAATACCTCCATGTTGCGTTCAACCATATCTGAGAAAATAGCCATCATGCATCTTTGGAACGTCGCAGGTGCATTACATAAGCCAAAAGACATCCTTCTAAAAGTAAAAGTACCATAGGGACACGTGAAGGTAGTCTTCTCCTGATCTTCAGGGGCAATCACTATCTGATTATAACCTGAGTAGCCATCCAACAAGCAATAGTACTCGTGCCCAGCCAGTCTATCTAACATCTGATCAATGAAGGGTAGAGGAAAGTGATCCTTGCGGGTTGCCTTGTTTAATTTCCTGTAGTCCATACAAGCCCTCCATCCGGTCACTGTCCTTGTCGGTATCAATTCATTATTCTTGTTTTCTACAACCATCATACCACCCTTTTTAGGCACGCACTGGACTGGACTCACCCAACTGCTATCGGAGATGGGGTAAATGATACCTGCATCAAGCCACTTCAAAATTTCCTTTTTCATCACCTCTTTCATGATCGGGTTCAGCCTCCTTTGTTGCTCTATCGTTGGTTTGGCATCGTCTTCCAAAAGGATCTTGTGCATACAGAATGATGGGCTAATTCCTTTTATGTCTGCGATGGTCCAACCAATGACTGATTTGTATTCCCGGAGAACTCGAATCAACTTACTTTCCTACAATTCGTTAAGTACATATGCAATAATAATAGGCAAAGTAGATGATTCACCCAAATAAGCATACCTCAGATGGCTCGGTAAAGGTTTAAGTTCAAGAGTAGGAGGTAACTCAAGAGATGACTTTAAGCGCTCTAAGGATTTGTCAGTAAGTTCCAAAGGTTCATAGGGAATCTGAAATTTGTGTACTCTCAGCACTGTATCTAAAATTTGAAGAAACTCCATCATCTCAGGGTCATCCATGTCAGCCTCCCCTAATAAAACAGATTCTAATGGATCCTCAATCAATTTCCTCAAAAACTCGTCATCCGTCACTTTTTCCACCACATCTAATCGAAAACACTCTTCCTCATCCGTAGGAAATTTCATGGCTTTGAACACATTAAATGTCACTTCTTGGTCTTGCACCCTCATAGTCAATTCTCCTTTTTGTACATCTATAAGTGTTCGTCCAGTTGCCAAGAAAGGTCTCCCCAATATAATAGGAATGTCTTTGTCCTCCTCATAGTCCAAAATGATGAAATCGGCTGGGAATACGAATTTATCTACTTTTACCAAGATGTCTTCCACGATACCTCTAGGGTATGTAACCGACCTGTCAGCAAGCTGAAGAGAGATGTTGGTAGGTTTCGGTACAGGTAGACCCAGCTGGACATATATTGATAATGGCATAAGGTTGATGCTCACACCCAAATCACACAAACATCTGCTGATTAATAAGCTGCCAATGGTGCAAGGGATAGTGAAACTACCCGGATCCTTCAACTTCGGTGGCAACTTCTTCTGTAATATAGCACTACACTCTTCAGTCAATGCTACTGTTTCATAATTGTGACGCCCCCAAATCTGGGTCACCTGAACCGCGGACCTAGTTCGTCACTATCTCATACCTGCACCATAATATTGATAACTTACAGCGGAAATAAAGGAATATTTACATTGATATAACATAAATAATCCTGTCCCAAGTCTCGAAACCAAAACTTCTACAAAGCGTAACTTAATACATAAACGTAATTAAGTCTTAATACATCACAAGAGTCAACGAGTCTTATTACACATCCGAAATAGTAATCTTAACAGTACAAAGCTAATCCGTAACTATGCCTTTGCCTTTATCCTTCCCTGAGCTTTCACCACGAGCTCCACTAACTGAAATATTTTAAGGAAAGCAAGGGTGAGCAACAAATTTGCCCAGCAAGTATGATAATAATAAACGTGAATCATTACATGAATACTTTATAGCTTACAAGAATCAAGAGATTAAAAGATAGCTCAAGAATTTGCACAATCTCAATGAATGATCTCTTTAACACAATTGTAGGGCCTCTATGGACCGAATGATTTCGATATTTCCAAATGGAGGGAATATTCTATACTGAGTAGTCATCATGACACTGAACTTTTACTAGAATTACCAGAAATTCATCCGATAACCCAACATACTAATACAATAGGTGATCAGTCTAATGTACCCGGTGTTATGCATAACCCCTTTAACATACCGTTCGCGCGCGTGTCGGTCTCCCGACATACATATTGTTTCCCCTGTTATGAGGGTTGTTCATCTCAGCTTTACATAGGAATCCAAACCAAACAATTTGATTGGATAGCTTTACTTAACAACAATGATGATTAAACATACGTCTAGCCGAAACAAGTGGCGTAAACTATTTCCTTAAACAGTTCATGAATGAAGAACTAAATGTTTCATAATCCGACAACAGATAATGAATTCAAATGCATGAGCGGTGAATATCAATAATTTATCTTTGATGTGAAGTAATTGACAATAATTAGTCCACCAAAATAATTGAAAGTAGTAACTCGATTTGAGTCATGAA
The DNA here is from genome assembly GCA_034770075.1 of Aralia elata. Classification (NCBI taxonomy): domain Eukaryota; kingdom Viridiplantae; phylum Streptophyta; class Magnoliopsida; order Apiales; family Araliaceae; genus Aralia; species Aralia elata. The sequence goes on along the minus strand of CM068381.1, from coordinate 17,952,183 downwards.
ACTTGCAACAATGTACCTGTTTGCACGAAATAAAAGTAGTGCATAAGGTTTAGAAACTTGCCCAACACAAGGGTTAAACAAGGGTTACAGAAGAACTTGCATTCAATATGTAGAAAGAATGAATTAGGGAACTTGCCTGAAGCGCTGCTACAATAATACAACACACGCTCCTTAATATCCTACACAATTAGGTACATATTCACATACAATTAGTCACATACCGGATATCAAATATTTGTTTATACAACTCTATAATGTCTCATTCATATAAGAAACAAAATATTAAACAAGGTTATACCCACTAGTTACGGCGTTATGACGCTTGCACGTCTATACGCCAAACTTGCCTATTCGAACACCTAAGCGACACGAAATTGTGTACGTCTAGCACGCCCATTCGATTTATCTAATACTCATTGGTTAATACTAAGTATCATTATAATATAATACAATCATGTTTTAGGACTTAGAACATTGTCTTATATTGTTGGAAGCAATACACGTTGCACGCGCATTACCGACGCCCTCTGTTTGCACAACAATCCTAAAAACAGCAAATTTCAAAATTTTTCTAGGTAATAAATTTCAATTCTAATTAATGGATGTTGTAGGTCTATCTCTAAGCTTTCCGGATCATCTTGAATCGTCCTAATCCGAGTTCGTATGAGAAAGTTATGGTCATTTTACTAAAAGGTGTTCATGCTGGAAATTTTGGATACAGGCAGTCGGCGGGGCCTCCGTGAAAATCAGCGAGGCTGCGCCAATCAGGGCAGCGAGGCCTTGGTGAAGAGCAGCGAGGCTGCGCCAATGACCAGCGGGCTTGGCAAGGCCTCGGTGAGGATCAGCGAGGCTGCGCCAATGCCCAGAATTGCAGACTTGCCACCTTCGTGCAATCCGACCTTTCTTCACTCCAACCTCCATAACTCCTTCTATATACGTTCAAATTGGTCCGTTCCAGACTCTATGGACTCCTAAGACATAGGGCTACAGCATATCAAAAATTTAGAGTTATTCATTAACATTAACATGGCCAAATCTTAGGCCAAAGTATCAACTCATGCTATATTTTCGTGTTCTTCGTGTTCTTCGTGTTCTTCGTGTTCTTTACAAAAATCATCACCAAATCTTTGTTTTAATCCCTTTTTACTCCATTCCAACTGGGGTAAACTCATAACCCATGGAAGTACAATATCATAACAACAAACAAATCAAACAAACACGAAATCATAGTTACAAGGTCCTCTAAATCGTCCAACAGTCCAAAGTCCATGTTTTGTCCATTGTTCTTGCTCCATTAAGCCAAGGTACAGATTTGTTCCATTTTTGTTCCACTTTGATGTTATTAATGTCTTATATAACCTTTTAACAACATTTATAAACATCCAACACAAACAAAAACAACAAGAATCGCAGCAAAGATCATCCACGAGCTAAAAAGCTCCAAAAACCTTCAAAACTCGAAAATCTTCACAAAATCAAATGAAATCAATTTTGGTTGATGGCTTACCTCTACAAATCTCTTCTAGATGTTAAGAAGACTGCTAGGCTTTGCTTTGAGTCCTTCTTGCTTGCTTTGGCTTCCTTCTCTTCTTCTCCCGTGCACCACATCTCTCTCTCTCTAGACTTCTTCTTCTCCTTCCTTCTTCCTTCTTCCTTCTCCCTACACTCTCTCTCTCTAGCAGCAGCTCTCCCTCACTCTCTCTCTCTAGTTGCAGCTGGAATGGGAGTGAATGAATAATTGATTTGGGAGAATGGAGGAGTAAATTAGGGTGAAGTGGGAGAAATGGGTGTGAGGCTCAAGGTGGCCAATTTTTTTTTTCAAATTCTTGCCGGCACCCACCCTCTTTGCTCTCCTTTGATTGGTCTAATGTGGTTGGGTGGCTCCCACTTGGAGTAACAAGTCAAATAAATACCCGAAAACACCAAAAATACATCCGAAAACGCTCCCTTTTGTACCAAAACTGGTAAATAACTCTATCCAAAATTAAAATGGGTACTCCCATAAATTATTGGGACATGTAAAAATAATTACAATGGAGTTTGTCCATTTATTCGGAACAGTCATATTATACATTTCGGATACGGGTAAAATCACGTATCAGCTCAAATAAAATTTCCGACGCCTGGAAAAATTATTCGTACGTATACACGTATTTATGAAATTTATTAAAGTCAAAAAAGACACAAAAAAAATTATGGTGTGAATAGTGCCTCGATAAGCGTGCCCCATGAATAGTGAATTTGCGATTTTTCGCGAAGTCAAAGTATTCACCCTAACGACACTACAACACGTAAAATTTAATGCAAGCACACATATTAGGTTATAACATAACCTTTAAGCACATAACACATAATAATATAAAAATAAAATAAAAATTCATTTCATTCACACATAAACTCGGGTTACAAGGAAATTCAAAATTCCCGATCGTTACATTCTCCCCTCCTTATAAGGATTCTGTCCCCAGAATCATAATACAAGGTTAAGCAAAAAGTTGAGGTTAATTCTCCTTCATCTTATCTTCCAATTCCCACGTAGCCTCCTCGGCATTGTGGTTTCGCCACACTACTTTCACAGAAGGAATAACCTTATTTCTTAGTACTTGCTCTTTCCTATCGATTATCTTAATAGGAATTTCCTCATACGTAAGATCTTTCTCTATTTGGACGGGCTCATAGGATATCACGTGCTTATAATCGGGCTTGTATGGTCGTAACACTGAAACGTGAAACACATTGTGGATATGCTCCAATTCAGGAGGTAAGGCTACCTCGTACGCCACTTCACCCACTCTTCTCAATACTTCAAACGGTCCTACGAACCTCGGGCTTAACTTTCCTTTCTTCCCAAAACGTATCTTCCCTTTCCAGGGAGATACCTTCAGAAACACGTAATTGGCGACGTCGAAGTCTCTCGTCTGGCGATGTTGATCTGCATACTTCTTTTGTCGGTCTTGGGCTGCAACTAATCTCGCCCTGATTACTGTGACCACTTCTGCTGTCTGTTGCACCAATTCTGATCCCAACAGTCGTCGTTCACCAACCTTATCCCAACTTAACGGTGTCCTGCACTTCCTCCCGTAGAGGGCTTCATATGGCAGCATACCGATACTTGCATGATAGCTGTTATTGTAGGCGAATTCCACCAGTGGTAAGTGGCCATCCCAATTTCCTTTGAAATCCATCACACAAGCTCTCAACATGTCCTCTAGTGTCTGAATTGTTCGTTCGCTCTGTCCGTCAGTTTGAGGATGGTAAGCAGTACTTAGTCGCAACTGTGTTCCCATTCTCTCCTGCAAGCTCTTCCAAAAATTTGACGTGAAGCGCGGATCCCAATCTGAGACAATTGACACTGGCACTCCATGTCGTGAAATAATTTCCTTTATGTACAACTTGGCTAATTGGTTCAAATTAAATCGGATCTTTATCGGTAGAAAGTGTGCTGATTTTGTCAATCGATCCACGATAACCCAAATGGCATCATAGCCCCTCTGTGTAACTGGAAGTCCTATCACAAGGTCCATAGTGATATGCTCCCACTTCCATTTCGGTATGTTCAGTGGTTGAAGTAACCCACTTGGTCGCTGATGTTCCGCTTTGACTTGTTGATAAGTGAGACACTTGCTGACGTACTCCGCTACGTCCCGCTTCATGTTGGGCCACCAAAAATATTGACGAAGATCTCGGTACATTTTCGTGCTTCCTGGGTGAACAGAATATGCTGAATTATGTGCTTCATGTAAGATCTCATCTCTTAATTCAGTCACGGCTGACACCCACACTTGCTCCTCGTATCTCAAGATACCATCCTTGTCTATTCGGAATTTCTCTTCCTCATTTTCTGCGACCCTTTTCTGTATCCTTTCACATTCCTCATCCTTTTCCTGTGCTTCTTTCACTTTGTCGAGTAACGTCGGACGAGCTTCGATTACGAATAACTTCTCTGTTGCCTCTGCCGGATTTTTCACTTCAATTTCCAATCTTGCCATTTCCAGTAATTAACTCCTCGTGAGTTGTCAACATAAACAATTTCTCGTTCCCCTTCCTACTCAATGCATCCGCCACTACGTTTGCTTTTCCCGGATGATAGAGAATTTCGCAGTCGTAATCCTTGATTAATTCCAACCACCTCCTCTGTCGCATGTTCAACTCCTTCTGCGTGAAGATATATTTCAAACTCTTATGATCCGTGTATATCTCACATTTCTCCCCATAAAGGTAATGTCTCAAAATCTTCAATGCAAAGACGACAGCTGCCAATTCCAAGTCATGAGTAGGGTATCGCTTCTCGTAATCCTTCAACTGCCGTGATGCATACGCAATGACCTTGCCGTGTTGCATCAACACACAGCCAAGACCCTTGTGTGATGCATCACTATACACTACAAAACCTCCTGTATCATCTGGTAAGGATAATACAGGCGCTTCGCTTAACCTCTTTTTCAACTCCTGAAAACTGTCTTCACACTTTTCAGACCATACAAACTTCACCGTCTTTCTCGTCAGATTGGTCAACGGGGTTGCTATCTTCAAAAAATCCTGGATAAATCTTCGATAGTACCCGGCTAACCCTAAGAAACTTCGCACTTCTGTTGGCGTCTTTGGTTGTTCCCAGTTACTAACTGCCTCTACTTTCGCAGGGTCCACTGAGATACCATCTTTGTTGATCATATGCCCTAAAAATTGCACCTTTTCCATCCAAAATTCGCACTTGGAAAATTTCGCGTATAACTTTTCCCTTCTCAGTGTCTCCAGTACCTTGTTCAGATGATCGGCATGCTCTCCTTCTGTCTTTGAATAAATCAAGATGTCATCGATGAAAACTACTACGAACTTGTCTAAGTACGGCTTCAGAACTCGGTTCATCAAGTCCATGAATGCTGCTGGCGCGTTAGTCAAACCGAAAGACATCACCAGAAACTCGTAATGACCATATCTCGTCCGAAACGCAGTTTTAGGTACATCTTCCTTTCTTACTTTTAGCTGATGATATCCGGTCCTCAAATCTATCTTCGAGAAGTGTCTGGCTCCTTTTAGTTGATCGAACAGATCATCGATCCTTGGCAATGGATACTTATTCTTGATCGTTGATTTGTTCAACTCCCGGTAGTCGATACAGAGTCTCATCGATCCGTCCTTCTTCTTGACAAACAAAACTGGGGCTCCCCATGGGGACACACTTGGCTGAATATACCCATTGTCCAGCAATTCCTGAAGTTGTATCAATAATTCTTTATCTCCACTGGCGCCATACGATACGGGGCCTTTGAAATTGGTGCAGTCCCTGGCACTAAGTCTATTGCAAATTCAATCTCCCTATCTGGCGGAAGACCAGGTAACTCGCTTGGAAACACATCCGAAAACTCTCTTACTATCGGTATATCCTTAATTTCTACACTTTCTTTCTTTGTATCGATAATATAGGCTAAGTAGCCTTCACATCCTTTCTTTAACAATTTCTTGGCCTGCATCATCGTAAGACAACAAGAACGTCTCAGCGATGTGCTACCACTAAACACTACCCTCGACCTGTTAGGGGTCCGAAGGTTCACACTTTTCTTCTGACAGTCAATCATCGCCGCATGATCGTACAACCAGTCCATTCCCAATATTACATCGAACTCTCCCAACCTTATTGGGATCAAATCCACGCAAAAGTTGTATCCCCTAATCTCAACGCAACAATTACGAAGAATAAACTCTACTGGAATAACCTCATTATTCGCAATTTCTATACTCAAAGGATTTTCTAACCGCTCTTGGGGTAAATTTAACCGTTTAGCAAAATCTTCAGATACAAAAGAACGGGTAGCACCCGAATCAAATAATACGCAAGCATTTATATTATTGATTGGGATAATACCTGACACCACGTCCTTAGCAATCACTGCATCCTAGACGGTCATGTTGAAGGTTCGGGCAGGGGTTCGGTTTGGTGGAGTTGGTCCTCCAATTGCCAGTTTGCTACCTCCTCCTATGTTGCCATTTCCACCAGTGCTTCCTTTCTTTGGGCAGTCTTTGATCTGATGCTCCACCGATCCACAAGAATAACACCCACGGTTCTTGTTCGGGTTTGTGCAGTTTGGTGCCATGTGCCCCTCCTGGCCACAATTGTAATAGATATTGCGCCCCTTCCAGCACTCTCCCTTGTGATTCTTCCCACATTTGGAACACGCTTCAACCCTTTTCTTAAATCCCCCTTGATTATTCCCCATCTGATTAGTGTTGGTGTTGTTGCCACCATCCCATTTCCTCTTTCCCGAATTGCTTCCACCGCTACTGCCACCGCCACGGTAGTCTCCTCCACTGCTCTTATTCTTCTTGTGTTGATTCAGGGCCTCAATCCCTCCTTCAACGATAATGGCTTTTTCCAGCAGTGCACTAAAGGTTTCGATCTGAAGAACGGCTACCTTGTTATATATCCACGGTTTCAGCCCTTGTTCAAACCTTTGCGTCTTCAGCTCTTCAGTACTTACTTGAAGCGGTGCAAAACGTGCAAGTTCATTGAATTTGGCGGCGTACTGAGCCACCGTCATGTCTCCCTGCTTCAGTTCCAAGAATTTCACTATCATTTGTCTTTCCATGCTCTTTGGGAAATAATTCCCGAAAAATAATTCCTTGAACTTGTCCCACGGTATCACTCCTTCGCCTGCTCGTTGTTGGTTAGCTTCCCACTAATAATTTGCTTCCCCTTTCATCATATAGGTGGCGAATGCTGTTTTCTGGTCATCCCCCACGCGTACGATAACGAAAGCTTTCTCCATTTCTTTCACCCAAGACTGGGCTTCAATTGGATCAGTCGTTCCCCTGAACTCTGGGGGTCCTACGCTTTTGAAGTCCTTGAAACTTGTTATGGGTGCTGCCGGTGGGTTGGGATTCACAATTCCCGCACTTCTCCTTTCCATCCTTTCCAATATGTCTGCTAACCGCTGCATAGGGTCCGTCGGACCTCCTCCATTGTTGACTGATCCCTCAGGTGTTGCTGGGGGTGGTACGTTGCGTCTGGGCGGCATTTTCTGCTAAACGTAAGAAAGCTTAATGTCATCATCTCATCATACTACGAGAATATCTATCATGAGTACTACAAGCAGACCACAAAGCGACACTTTCTATTAGCAGCTTGTAATGAAATATAGGTTCATCGTAAGGAATGTAAATACCTTTCACAAATATCTAGGATGCGTCTATCTAAGATCGCCCCAAAACTCTACATGAGTTTTATCTACTCGTATTCTCTATACGCTTCCTAAGGTTATAGCCTAAAGACCTCTCTCTAAAGGTTTATAACCTAAAGCTTTGATACCAACCTGTGACGCCCCCAAATCCGGGTCACCTGAACCGCGGACCTAGTTCGTCACTATCTCATACCTGCATCATACTATTGATAACTTACAGCGGAAATAAAGGAATATTTACATTGATATAACATAAATAATCCTGTCCCAAGTCTCGAAACCAAAACTTCTACAAAGCGTAACTTAATACATAAGGGTAATTAAGTCTTAATACATCACAAGAGTCAACGAGTCTTATTACACATCCGAAATAGTAATCTTAACAGTACAAAGCTAATCCGTAACTATGCCTTTGCCTTTATCCTTCCCTGAGCTTTCACCACGAGCTCCACTAACTGAAATATTTTAAGGAAAGCAAGGGTGAGCAACAAATTTGCCCAGCAAGTATGATAATAATAAACGTGAATCATCACATGAATACTTTATAGCTTACAAGAATCAAGAGATTAAAAGATAGCTCAAGAATTTGCACAATCTCAACGAATGACCTCTTTAACACAATTGTAGGGCCTCTATGGACCGAATGATTTCGATATTTCCAAATGGAGGGAATATTCTATACTGAGTAGTCATCATGACACTGAACTTTTACTAGAATTACCAGAAATTCATCCGATAACCCAACATACTAATACAATAGGTGATCAGCCTAATGTACCCGGTGTTATGCATAACCCCTTTAACATACCGTTCGCGCGCGTGTCGGTCTCCCGACATACATACTGTTTCCCCTGTTATGAGGGTTGTTCATCTCAGCTTTACATAGGAATCCAAACCAAACAATTTGATTGGATAGCTTTACTTAACAACAATGATGATTAAACATACGTCTAGCCGAAACAAGTGGCGTAAACTATTTCCTTAAACAGTTCATGAATGAAGAACTAAATGTTTCACAATCCAATAACAGATAATGAATTCAAATGCATGAGCGGTGAATATCAATAATTTATCTTTGATGTGAAGTAATTGACAATAATTAGTCCACCAAAATAATTGAAAGTAGTAACTCGATTTGAGTCATGAAACTTGCAACAATGTACCTGTTTGCACGAAATAAAAGTTGTGCATAAGGTTTAGAAACTTGCCCAACACAAGGGTTAAACAAGGGTTACAGAAGAACTTGCATTCAATATGTAGAAAGAATGAATTAGGGAACTTGCCTGAAGCGCTGCTACAATAATACAACACACGCTCCTTAATATCCTACACAATTAGGTACATATTCACATACAATTAGTCACATACCGGATATCAAATATTTATTTATACAACTCTATAATGTCTCATTCATATAAGAAACAAAATATTAAACAAGGTTATACCCACTAGTTACGGCGTTACGACGCTTGCACGTCTATACGCCAAACTTGCCTATTCGAACACCTAAGCGACACGAAATTGGGTACGTCTAGCACGCCCATTCGATTTATCTAATACTCATTGGTTAATACTAAGTATCATTATAATACAGAACAATCATGTTTTAGGACTTAGAACATTGTCTTATATTGTTGGAAGCAATACACGTTGCACGCGCATTACCGACGCCCTCTGTTTGCACAACAATCCTAAAAACAGCAAATTTCAAAATTTTTCTAGGTAATAAATTTCAATTCTAATTAATGGATGTTGTAGGTCTATCTCTAAGCTTTCCGGATCATCTTGAATCGTCCTAGTCCGAGTTCGTATGAGAAAGTTATGGTCATTTTACTAAAAGGTGTTCATGTTGGAAATTTTGGATACAGGCAGTCGGCGGGGCCTCCGTGAAAATCAGCGAGGCTGCGCCAATCAGGGCAGCGAGGCCTTGGTGAAGAGCAGCGAGGCTGTGCCAATGACCAGCGGGCTTGGCAAGGCCTCGGTGAGGATCAGCGAGGCTGCGCCAATGCCCAGAATTGCAGACTTGCCACCTTCGTGCAATCCGACCTTTCTTCACTCCAACCTCCATAACTCCTTCTATACACGTTCAAATTGGTCCGTTCTAGACTCTATGGACTCCTAAGACATAGGGCTACAACATATCAAAAATTTAGAGTTATTAATTAACATTAACATGGCCAAATCTTAGGCCAAAGTATCAACTCATGCTATATTTTCGTGTTCTTCGTGTTCTTCGTGTTCTTTACAAAAATCATCACCAAATCTTTGTTTTATTCCCTTTTTACTCCATTCCAACTGGGTTAAACTCATAACCCATGGAAGTACAATATCATAACAACAAACAAATCAAACAAACACGAAATCATAGTTACAAGGTCCTCTAAATCGTCCAACAGTCCAAAGTCCATGTTTTGTCCATTGTTCTTGCTCCATTAAGCCAAGGTACAGATTTATTCCATTTTTGTTCCACTTTGATGTTATTAATGTCTTATATAACCTTTTAACAACATTTATAAACATCCAACACAAACAAAAACAACAAGAATCGCAGCAAAGATCATCCATGAGCTAAAAAGCTCCAAAAACCTTCAAAACTCAAAAATCTTCACAAAATCAAATGAAATCAATTTTGGTTGATGGCTTACCTCTACAAATCTCTTCTAGAGGTTAAGAAGACTGCTAGGCTTTGCTTTGAGTCCTTCTTGCTTGCTTTGGCTTCCTTCTTTTCTTCTCCCGTGCACCACCTCTCTCTCTCTCTAGACTTCTTCTTCTCCTTCCTTCTTCCTTCTTCCTTCTCCCTACACTCTCTCTCTCTAGCAGCAGCTCTCCCTCACTCTCTCTCTCTCTAGTTGCAGCTGGAATGGGAGTGAATGAATAATTGATTTGGGAGAATGGAGGAGTAAATTAGGGTGAAGTGGGAGAAATGGGTGTGAGGCTCAAGGTGGCCAATTTTTTTTTTCAAATTCTTGCCGGCACCCACCCTCTTTGCTCTCCTTTGATTGGTCTAATGTGGTTGGGTGGCTCCCACTTGGAGTAACAAGTCAAATAAATACCCGAAAACACCAAAAATACATCCGAAAACGCTCCCTTTTGTACCAAAACTGGTAAATAACTCTATCCAAAATTAAAATGGGTACTCCCATAAATTATTGGGACATGTAAAAATAATTACTATGGAGTTTGTCCATTTATTCGGAACAGTCATATTATACATTTCGGATACGGGTAAAATCACGTATCAGCTCAAATAAAATTTCCGACGCCTGGAAAAATTATTCGTACGTATACACGTATTTATGAAATTTATTAAAGTCAAAAAAAACACAAAAAAAATTATGGCGTGAATAGTGCCTCGATAAGCGTGCCCCGTGAATAGTAAATTTGTGATTTTTCTCGAAGTCAAAGTATTCACCCTAACGACACTACAACACGTAAAATTTAATGCAAGCACACATATTAGGTTATAACATAACCTTTAAGCACATAACACATAATAATATAAAAATAAAATAAAAATTCATTTCATTCACACATAAACTCGGGTTACAAGGAAATTCAAAATTCCCGATCGTTACAATAATCCTCCAGCTTTTTCTTCCTTGACAAAATTCCTTTCATGAACTTGGCGTACCTCATTCTCCGTTTCCTTGTCTTTTTCTACCAAGTTCTCTGCAGGAGCTGGGACTGGGGACGGGCACAGCCGCGCTGCCTCCCATTGTATTTCAGGCGCAGTCGCGCTGCTCTGCTAGAGTTGCTTCCCATTCGAAGTGTTACAGCTTGACATTGTTCCTTACCATCTCTCTTGGGATTGACTTCTGTATCACTTGGAAGTACTCCTTGGGGTCGATTGTTCAAGACTTGAGCCAACTGTCCCAGCTGATTTTCCAAATTCCTAATTGAAACTGCCTGGCTCTTCACATTCAAATCTACCTGATTTAACAGCTTGTCTTGATCATTCATTCTTTTCTTCGATGTTGTGATAAATCTTGCCAACGACTCTTCTAAATTGGGTTTTCTTTCTACATGTTGTGGAGCTTGGTTCTGAAAACCCGGGGGATTCTGTGATCTTGGAGCGGGATTTTGAACTTGAGTGTTATTGCTCCATGAGAAACCCGGATGATTCTTCCACTCCGGATTATATACATTCTGGTATGGTTGTTTCTTTCGGTTGTAACTCCCCAAGTACTGTACAGCTTTCGGATTAATAGCACAATATTCCGTCGGATGTGCACCTGCACATAGCTCACACACATAAGCTGCTTGCTGGACCTTCGACTCCGCCAAAGCTTCAATTTTCTTAGACATGGCCGCCATCTGAGCTGTTAATGCAGTGACCGCATCTACTTCCAAAACTCCAGCTACCTTCTGCAGATTCATTCTGGAAGTCGGCCATTGATAGTTTTTCGCAACCATAGTCTCCAACAAGGTGAAAGCTTCATCAAAATTTTTGTCCATAAGTGCTCCCCCTGCAGCTGCATCAATGTTTGTTCGAGTGTTACTATTCAGCCCATTGTAGAATGTCTGGACTTGTAGCCACTTGGGTAGCCTATGATGTGGACATCTTCTTAATAACTCCTTGAACCTTTCCCAAGCCTCGTACAGTGACTCTCCATGACTTTGCTCAAAGGTAGAAATCTCGTTTCTCAGCTTAGCAGACTTAGCCAGCGGAAAGAATTTTGCTAGGAATTTCTGCGCCAAGTCATCCCAAGTTGTGATGGACCCCGGTGGAAGCGAGTGCGACCAACTCTTTGCTTTATCCCTAAGTGTAAACAGAAACAAACGTAGTCTCACCGCATCATCAGTTACATTGGGATATTTGAACGTATCACAAATCTCCAGAAAGCTAACCAAGTGTTCATTAGGATCATCATTGGCTAATCCCCCAAACTGCACTGCATTCTGAAGTATATGAATTGTCCCCGGCTTGATCTCAAAGGAAGTAGCAGTGATAACTGGTCTCGTGATGCTTGATTTGATCTCGTCTATCTTAGGCATAACATAGTCCCTCAAAGATTTTTGTTCTTCGTTAGTCATTGCCTCTTTCTCGATTGTCTCACGACAGAACTTTCTTAACTTACGTAACTTGTTTTCAAGATCGTCTTCACTCTGCACAAGTTCCGGCTGCTTTGATCGTGTTTGCATAAACAACCGAGATCACCTGAAACAGGAAGTAACAAGAAAAACAAAATTTGAATTCACACTCACACACGAAAGGGTTGGAAGTAAGATGAAATTGGTGATAAGTTGATTTCTGATGGTGCATAAATTTGAATTCTTGCTCAATTGTTAGTTACTGATCTTTGAGGCCTCATATTTATAATATATGTTAATTGATTGCTCAGTCGTAATACATCATGCATCTGCATTCATTTAGATAGGTTTGTTTATTTTTGTTTTTCTTGTGTTTTTGCTTGAGGACAAGCAAAGATTTAAGTTTGGGGGTATTTGATGAGTGGGTTTTATACTTACGAATTAAGTACATTTGACTTGATAATTTGTTAGTTCTTAAGTATTTTAAGTTAGTATTAGATATTTATAGTGTTTTTATGTTATTTTGTAGGAATGAGCAAGGAAACGCAATTCGAACATCTTTTGGAGTACAACATGCGAGCAAGTGCGAGAAGGGAAGATTACAGGGCTTTTAACAATAAAATAGATGCATGTTCTTGGTTTGGAACTTGGATTTTATTGTAGATTTACTTCTAAGCTTTCCGGAACATCTTGAATCACCTCAATCGGAGTTCGGATGCGAGAGTTATGACATTTTTATCAACAGAGATCAAGGTTTGGAGTTGTCATTTACATAACAGCCACTTCAAGCACAATTTCAACCATGCTCCGGCCTGAATCTCTCAATTCTCAAAGAATGAAAGTTGTGGATCTCGTCGATATATTCGATTTGGCAGGTGGCAGGCCTCGTAACTCCTCCTGGATCACAAGTTATGGCCATTTTACCAACAGACGTGAAAGCAGAAAATATTTTCTCGCCGGGGCGAGAATCGCAGGCTTAAATTTCTCGTCGGGGAGAGAATGAGCAGAAGTTTTCTCGCCGGGGCGAGAATGCGCAGAAGGAAAAATATATTGAAGTTCAGTTCTTTTGGGAAATCGATTTGGAATTGGATTCTTTCTATTGATTTGATTCAGAAACTATAAAAGAGATAGGGAGAGATGGAAATAGAGGGGGAAGAACATACATAGATACACACATACATGGTACATTCATAGTTGCACACATACGCAAGGATTGAGATAAAGAGCTGAATTGGGAGATTGCAGACTAGAGAAAGCATTGCAAGGAATTCAGATTAGAGACTTGAAGATTGAAGAACTTCTACTGAGTTTTTCTTATCCTCTATCTTAGATTTGTAATTTAATTGTGATGACTTATTTGGGATTCATGATTTCTATTTTCAGTATGAACTAAATTTGCAATTAAGGTTACAATTGAATCTTTTATGTTTATGGATTAGTTATTTATTTGATTCCAATTATTATTTCATATTGAGTTGTCTATCATAATTTGTGTTTATTGAGTAATTGTCTGATCAACAATTAGCGGGATACTTTAGATGAATTCGGGAGATGAAATGTAGGGTTAGATTTGAATGTGATAGCATGTATTCTTAATTATTTGCATGGGATGAATAATTGGGGTTGTGAAGTGAATAGGGATATCTCTTCGCTGCATGTAACTATTGGGAATTGGTGTTTAATGAATTTAACTATTTAGTTTTGCATAGGAATATCGCAGAATTAATTGAGTTAGATAATTTTATTTGATCACTTGGGAAAGGGCTTATGAATAACTTTGAATTCCTGTTAACAACTCTGTTGAAGTTAATAATTGGATGAATTGGTTAATTAGTTTGTATTGCATAATTGGGGATATTGTAGTCTTAAGCCTTTAAAAATCTGAATTTCAACCTTTGTGTTAGTTCTTATTCTTAGTTTTGATTTAAATAGTTTAATCATTATTCAAATTGTGATTGTTTAAATAAAATTGAATTGATATAGTACTAGTAGTTGGAAATTATTGAACAGAGATTCCCTGTGGGTTCGACAGTCTATCTTATCACTTTATTACTTGTTGATCGTGTATACTTGCACGTAATTGTTGATTGTGAAATCTGACAACAAGTTTTTGGCGCCGTTGTCGGGGACTCTTTTTGTTTAATATTTATTGCCATATTAGTATAATCAATTCAATCTTAATTTAAACGTTTTATTTGTATTTTTATTTAATTTTTTTTTTCTGTTTTACTTCCTTTTGAGGTACACCATGGCTAACTATGACTATCAATGGCCTTATACGAGAATGATTCAACCAAGAGCGGCAGGGATTTATGAATTCGATGAATTGTCAGCACAGATTGAGACACTTTCGAGGATGATTGACGCTTTTGCAGTACAACGTAGTCAAAGTGTGGCGGTGATTTGTGATTATTGTGCTGGAAATCATCCGAGTCATCAATGTGCCATCAATTTTGAGTCGATGCAGTATGGTGGCAATTTCGATGATTACCCCAACAGTTATGCCTATCCAAACAACTATCATCAGGATTGGGGGTATCAGCCGGATTTTTCATGGAGCCATAATAATCAAGTCCAAATCTTTGCTCCAGGTCACTCATACACTCCAAAATCTCAGGATTCAGCCTCTCCACATGAAGAAAGGAAACTGAGTTTGGGGGAGACCTTAGCGAGGTTTATTACAGCTATGGACGAAAGAATGAGTGATCAAGATCAGTTGTTGAACTTAGTGGATTTAAATATAAAAAGCCAAGCAGTGTCGATTCGAAATCTTGAGAACCAGATGGGACAGCTTATCAATGCAGTCAACAATAGCTATCATTGTGTATGGCCCAATGACGTGGTTCTCGAGGCTGATGGATTGCCCGTGCCAAAGCTGCAACCGGATGTGCTAATTGATGATGATTTTGATATGGAGGAGAATAGTGGGGATCAGGAAGATACAGCCGAAGAAAATCTAGCCGTGAGTTCCGACGCTAATGTACTGATTTTGTTAGTGCTCCATGTGCCTTCTTCACCAAACCACCACGATCTGGGTAGTTTTGCAATCCCCTGCCCAATTGGTAGTCATATCGTCGGCAAAGCTCTATTTGATATCGGAGCTAACATGAATCTGGAGCCATGGTGGGATGAGAAAGGGGTCTATAAGAAGTTAGTTGATGATCCAGTTGTGTTCAAAAAGTTTCAATTCAATATTCCGTTCACAAACACAATAGAGCATAAGCCTGGCTATTTGAAGGTTATAAAGGAGATTCTACAGGAAAAGAGTATGCTAGGTGATTTTGGATCAATGGCCCTTACAGAAGCAAAGCCCTTAGACGTGTCATTATTACTATTGGATGGAGGATTCCTCAATTTTTGAAGAGGCATTGGATAAAACAGGAAGTAGTCAGGCTGAAAGACTCTAAATCAAGCGCTTGATGGGAGGCAACCCAATCATTTTATTAGTCTTAGTATTTTAGTTTTCTATATTTTTGCATTTAGTTAGGATAGTAATAGTTAATTTCTAAGATTTTCAGTGCTTTGCTAGTATCTCATGCTTCTAAAAAGGTTGTGCTAATCCATGCTATATTGCTTTGAACAGGTAAAAAGTTTTGGGATTGTAGCAATTGAAGAAAGGAGGAAAAATTAAAATTTCAAAATCAGAGTTCTCGCCCCGGCGAGAAAAATGACCTTGGAATCCTCGCCCCAGCGTGAACCCCTCTGTCAGTTTTTGCCCCAGCGACTCAATTCCTCGCCCCAGCCCATACCTGTCTGTCTATTCTCGCCCCGGCGAGATTCCAAGGCAAAAATCTTCGCCCCGGCGAAGATGATTGATTTTAGTTTTTAATTTCCTTCCCAAAAACAGATTCCATTCATTCCAAAACCTTCCTAACCAATTGAAACTCAATCCTAAACCCTCTCCACCCTTATCCCACACAGATTCAACTTCTAAGGGTTCCTCTCCACTGTATCAAACATTCACAAGGTTTTATCAAGCAAATTGGGGTGAGTAGATACTTGAGCAAGGCATTCATGAACATCAAACATCAAAATCAAGATGAATCCGAGTGTCGTTTTAGTTCCAGTTTCTCGAGCCTCTGCCGCTGCAAGTATTCTCACTTTCAGATTCGGATAATGAGCAAGGTCGATCACACCATTTGACCAGTCAGGGAAGTCCTCCGTTTTAATTTCTTTATTTTGCAAACAATGAGGACATTGTTCATTATGAGTTTGGGGGTGGATTTGCTGTCATTATATATAGTCATGTCATACTGCATTACATAATTGTTTAGTTCACGTACTATACATTGCATATTGTAGGAATAGTTTAATAAAAAAGTAAAAATTTAAAAATCACAAAAATATTTTTTTGTTTTTATTGCATTCTTTTATAAAAGTTAAGATCATATAAAATTGCATTTAGGTTAGTTTGAGCAATGAATTAATGTAGAGTATTTAAGGAAGGCCAATGATGAAAATTGTGATCAGTTAGTTAATTAGTTTAGCAAGACGGATTAGGAGTGCTAAATTATGAATTTTGACTGTTCCTAATTTTGTCAAGCTTAAGACCCTTTTAATTCTTTTATGCATATATCCATTTGGTTGAGTTAGTTTTAACTCTGAGGAAGTTTATATGTTAATGCTCATGGAAGATATTTCTGAACTCTATATCTTGTTTGATCATAACTTAAAGTGTAATATGAAGAAGAATATAATTTGGGAGAAATCTTGGTTAATTTGAAAAACAAATTGAAAATTTTGAACCTTCCCCAATTGAAAAAATGGATCATGTGGTGGGTTGAGATGGAGCGTAAAACGCACTCACTTATAAACACATGCAGCGAGATGGAGCGTAAAACGAACTCGTTCAATTGAAGGTGAGAAGGAGTGTAAAACGCACTCACTAAAAAAAAGGGAATGAAAAGAGGAAAAAATTATTTGAATTTGTGGGGAAGGGTTTTAAAAGGAGCTTAAATATTTTAAATAACCTTGTGATCTTCTAGTGATGTTTTTCTATATTTGCTTTGAGTTGTGGAAGATAAGCATATAGAGTTTTTGTTGTTATACTAACCTTTTTGATATCTTTGATGATGCATTTGGTTTCATGAGCTTCTTTGAGTATTTTTTGCTAGTTTGATACATTTATATTCACACTCACACACGAAAGGGTTAGAAGTAAGATGAAATTGGTGATAAGTTGATTTCTGATGGCGCATAAATTTGAATTCTTGCTCAATTGTTAGTTACTGATCTTTGAGGCCTCATATTTATAATATATGTTAATTGATTGCTCAGTCGTAATACATCATGCATCTGTATTCATTTAAATAGGTTTGTTTATTTTTGTTTTTCTTGTGTTTTTGCTTGAGGACAAGCAAAGATTTAAGTTTGGGGGTATTTCATGAGTGGGTTTTATACTTACGAATTAAGTACATTTGACTTGATAATTTGTTAGTTCTTAAGTATTTTAAGTTAGTATTAGATATTTATAGTGTTTTTATGTTATTTTGTAGGAATGAGCAAGGAAACGCAATTCGAACATCTTTTGGAGTACAACATGCGAGCAAGTGCGAGAAGGGAAGATTACAGGGCTTTTAACAATAAAATAGATGCATGTTCTTGGTTTGAAACTTGGATTTTATTGTAGATTTACTTCTTAGCTTTCCGGAACATCTTGAATCACCTCAATCGGAGTTCGGATGCGAGAGTTATGACATTTTTATCAACAGAGATCAAGGTTTGGAGTTGTCATTTACATAACAGCCACTTCAAGCACAATTTCAACCATGCCCCGGCCTGAATCTCTCAATTCGAAAAGAATGAAAGTTGTGGATCTCGTCGATATCTTCGATTTGGTAGGTGGCAGGCCTCGTAACTCCTCCCGGATCACAAGTTATGGCCATTTTACCAACAGACGTGAAAGCAGAAAATATTTTCTCGCCGGGGCGAGAATCTCAGGCTTAAATTTCTCGCCGGGGCGAGAATGAGCAGAAGTTTTCTCGTCGGGGCGAGAATTTCCTTGCCGGGGCGAGAATGCGCGGAAGGAAAAATATATTAAAGTTCAGTTCTTTTGGGAAATCGATTTGGAATTGGATTCTTTCTATTGATTTGATTCAGAAACTATAAAAGAGATAGGGAGAGATGGAAATAGAGGGGGAAGAACATACATAGATACACACATACATGGTACATTCATAGTTGCACACATACGCAAGGATTGAGATAAAGAGCTGAATTGGGAGATTGCAGACTAGAGAAAGCATTGCAAGGAATTCAGATTAGAGACTTGAAGATTGAAGAACTTCTACTGAGTTTTTCTTATCCTCTATCTTAGATTTGTAATTTAATTGTGATGACTTATTTGGGATTCATGATTTCTATTTTCAGTATGAACTAAATTTGCAATTAAGGTTACAATTGAATCTTTTATGTTTATGGATTAGTTATTTATTTGATTCCAATTATTATTTCATATTGAGTTGTCTATCATAATTTGTGTTTATTGAGTAATTGTCTGATCAACAATTAGCGGGATACTTTAGATGAATTCGGGAGATGAAATGTAGGGTTAGATTTGAATTTGATAGCATGTATTCTTAATTATTTGCATGGGATGAATAATTGGGGTTGTAAAGTGAATAGGGATATCTCTTCGCTGCATGTAACTATTGGGAATTAGTGTTTAATGAATTTAACTCTTTAGTTTTGCACAGGAATATCGCAGAATTAATTGAGTTAGATAATTTTATTTGATCACTTGGGAAAGGGCTTATGAATAACTTTGAATTCCTGTTAACAACTCTGTTGAAGTTAATAATTGGTTAATTAGTTTGTATTGCATAATTGGGGATATTATAGTCTTAAGCCTTTAAAAATCTGAATTTCAACCTTTGTGTTAGTTCTTATTCTTAGTTTTGATTTAAATAGTTTAATCATTATTCAAATTGTGATTGTTTAAATAAAATTGAATTGATATAGTACTAGTAGTTGGAAATTATTGAACAGAGATTCCCTGTGGGTTCGATACTCTATCTTATCACTTTATTACTTGTTGATCGTGTATACTTGCACGTAATTGTTGATTGTGAAATCTGACAACAGCAAGTATACGCAGTCCACAAGTAATAAAGTGAAAGTAGAGTATCGTCCCACAGAGAAGAATTGATTCTATAATGACAAACTCCAAATTTAAATCAAAATAATTTTAGTAAACAAATAATTGATGAATTTTGAAATTTTAAATTTAACTAATTAATTCTAAATTAAATTATTACCTCTAGTTTGAATATAGATGTTTTAAAGACTTAAGACTATAACTTCACTTAATGCTTTATCTTGCTCAACACACTTCCCTTCGAATTATGCTAGTTGTTTTGAATTGTTAACCAGGAACTCATCACTATTTATAACCATCTCTCAATGTATTATAAATAACTCAACTCAAATCCACAATTGATAGACTCAAGTTAATCACTCTAAATAACTAATTCACTATATTTTATGTGAATTACAATTAAAAAGGATTTAAAGTCCAGGTTCCCTATTTTGATTACATGCGGTGAATAGGTATATTTCTATCCTAAACACAAATTATGGTCAGATCTAATTCTATACTTCATCTCTTGAATTCATATAGAATATCCCAATAATTATTAGCTAGATAATTAAGCAAGTCAGCACAAACCATAATAGACAATCAAAAAATAACTAATCATTATACGCAAAGAAGCATGCTATTCAAGACTACGCATTAAGATCCATTATAGCCTTAAAAGAAATTTAGTTCATAACTAAACTAGAATTCATCATCCACAAGTTTAATAACATCAAAAGTTTAGAGTAGAAAGAAAAGAGAAGAAACACTGTAAGCAATCCTTCAATCTCTGTCCTGCTCTTCTTTGCTTTCTCCTTGCTATCAACTTGCTTCAAGTCTTCTCAAATTGCTCAAAACTAGGGTTTTCTAATAATAGCTCTCCCAATTACCAACTAGAAAACACCTATTTATAGTATCTGATAAAACCCCTAATTAATTACAAAGTTTCAAATCCAAGTTCAAATCAAAACCAATTAAAACATTTAAAAAGTCAAATTTGCCCTCACTCGAACCGGCGCGGTCGCGCCTGGATTAAGCTAGAAAAGCGCGCGGCCGCGCTACTCTGGCAGCAAATTTTTTCTAAGTCTGAAGTCAGGCGCGGCCGCGCTGCACCCTAGTTCATTTTGGGCACGGCCGCGCTGCCCTGCTACTCTGCAATATCAGCAACTCAGCAACTGCAATAGCGCAATCTCACCAATTCTCGCCAAACTCAATCCCAACACGCGCAACCTACAAAAACACATAAAAATGCATGAAAAGTAACTATATACCATGGAAATAAACAATAATTCGCTTTCATTGGCATCCGATTCATAGGTATAAAACCTACTCATCATGCGTACCTCGTCTTCTCTAGTTTTTCTTAATATAAATTCTATCTTTCTACTATGTACTTCCCCTTGACTGCTGATCAAAATTTATATTTATTGTAAATAGTTTGTGTAATAGGATTAGTTAGAATTATTTTGAAGAATTGGAGACAAAGGAGCAAGGAGCACTTGAAGACCCGTTTATAATGGAGCCCGAGTTTAAATGTAATAGTTATATTTAAATTCAGTTCTTACACCCTAGGTTTGACATTTTGGTTCACTTGGTGGCTCTAGTGAACCAAACTAGAATAAAAGTTTATAATCAATCCGGGTAGAATATAGTATACTTTATGTGCATGTTTACTATATATATATATATATATATCAGTGTGTGTGTGTGTGTGCATACGCGCTAAACAAGATGAGATAAATAATAACAAACCCCTCAAAGAAATAATATTAAGTTGTAACGTTCAAAGATATTTGGAATATCGAATGTCGCATTCTAGTATGATAAAGCGATAGAGTATTGAATATTTAGTATGAGTTTGTGGTGGTACCACAAGGCAAGTATTAAATATTTAAGACGTTGCTTTATTACATTTGATGCTTATTAAGGAATTGAACATTACTGTTTTGTTGTGTCACCACAAGGACAGTATTTTTCTCTTCACATATATGGAAGTGCTAGGTTGGACTTAACTTGGATAATTTTGATTCGGATGTGTCACCACTTAATCAAAATAATCTAAGAGGCAAAATATAAGAAGTTACATAATGATATAATTGACAATAATTGTCTACCTACTTATTTATATATCGTTTGTTGTGTCACCACAAAGCTATATATATTTAAAATGGGATCCTTATTATCACTAGCAAATCTTTAATTAGATTTGCCGAACTATATATTATGGGTAATATAGTTTGGTGAAAATAGTGGGAGATACTAATTTAAATAAAGACCTAATTTATTTTGGTAATTAATAAAATGAATGTATGCTAAAATGTTATCTATTTCACATGCAGAATTTGAAAAATGTCAAACTCACTATCACTGCGTAGCATACTTAATGCTAACAAACTGACCGGACCAAATTACACGGACTGGTTAAGGAATCTGAGAGTTATTATCACTGCTGAAAAGATTTCTTATGTCCTAAATTCGCTTGTCCCTACAACTGTTGCAGAAACAGCCTCTGAGAAAGAGATTGCTACTTTTAGAAAGTGGTAAGATGAGGCAATCTTGGCTCAATGCATTATGCTCGCATCCATGAGTAACGAGTTTCAGCGTCAACATGAAACTATGGATGCGCCTACTATATTGCTGCACCTCAAGGAGTTGTATGGTGGGCAAAGTACGACTGCAAGATATCAGATATCTAAGGAGCTCTGGCGATCTCGAATGACTGAGGGCACTACTGTTGAGACTCATGTCCTAAAGATGACAGTTAGGGTTCGTAATGGATGAGGAGTTAAATCAAGATTTGATCTTGCAGTCACTCCCAGACACCTTCTCACAATTTGTTGTGAATTTTCACATGAATAAGTTGGATGTCAGCTTGCCTGAGTTACTTAACATGCTGAAAACTGATAAAGGTCACTTCCCATTCAAGAATGACCAAGTCTTATCGGTGGATGATGTTAGGTTTGTCTATTACGCGAGCATGCAATTAAAATTACATATATATAAAGCGGGAGCACGATAAAATGGATTTTTAAAATTTTTCATAAAAACTATCACCATGATCTTTCCTTGTGTTCAATTATCAATTAAACAAAAGAGATAGAAAATAAGAATTATACCCTTGTAGAATTCTAGCTTTCTCAGGTACAAGTTCAACTCCAATTCCTTCGCGTTCTCCTTGAATTCGACCGATTAAATTCCTTCTTTTGATCAGCGTTAGTCACCCAAGTGTTTGGCCTCTAGAGGTAATCCACCAAGGAATAATACGTACTCAAGAAGAGGGGTGTTGGCAAAACTCTAGTTTCTATCTCTATAGAAATTGTAATTACTCAAAACAATTCTTATGCAAGAGTGTGTAACCTTAATCTATAATAAGACTCCTCTTATTTATAGATATAAGGAACCCTCCTAAACTATTTAGGATTAGGGTTTTATTCTAAATTCTTTTAATTAATTAAACTCATAATCCAATTAGAAATTTATGAGAATACTTCTATTCATTAATTTTCAAACCCTTTTAGGAATTAAATAATAATAATAATAATAATAATAATAAGACTTCTCTTATTAATTTATATTTAATATTTCCAAAATATTAAATAATAAATATTAAGCTATTTAATTTATTCTATCTCCATACACTAAATTAAATATACTTAACTTATTATTACGATTATGCCATTTACTTCTTAAATAAATATTTTCCTTTTGCGGTGTGACCCTTTAGGTTCTCCATATTAAACCGATTGTGAATAAATCAATTAGAACAATTCTAATCTTATTTAAATAAATAAATTAAACTATTTAATTCATTTAAATAAATAAAATTTATTCTACAATAAGGTTAAGCCCCCTTAGCAATCAATTACTTTCCAGATAATATAGATTTCAACATTAATCACAAAAGAACCTTTCAGTGAATAGTTACCATACAATTCAATCCTTCTATCATACAATGTCCCAATTAAATATAACATGGAATTACTGTCAAGTCTTATTTTATTTAATTATATGTATTTCGATTTCCAAATTCACAACTCTATATAATGCAAATTAGAAATCCTTTCTAATTTCATTCTGCCTTGGCCAAGGACTACTGAGTTGTCATTTATCGAATCACATAGGGCATTCACATCTTTTACTAGATGTGGTAGATTCTTTGTTGATCATTCACCTATCTTCATTGACAACTTATTATACTAAATCATATCCTTTGATATACCCTAAAGGTCTTAAGGGACATGTCAAAATATAACTCATCATATACAAGATACTATGATGATCTCAAGTCCAATGATCACTTGTACTACTATCACTAGAGGAATTTCTATTGACAGGCGAGTAAAACTCTATTAGGTATTCCTTAGTGAGCCACGTTCAGTGAACTTATTCTCCAATAAGCACCTACATACTTGCTTTAGTGTCTCCACACAAATGATTATGAGATCAATCATCCTCTTCCTAAGAGCAAGCAACGCATGTACTAATCTATCTGGATTCACTAATCCCCTTTTTAGTAATCCAACGATTAGGAACGATTTTAGTTTTAAGCTTTCTAACAATTTAGATCTCATTAACATGATCATCATCATGATTCTAAAAGCATTGCTTAAAACTATGGGTTTATCACATATTAAATAATAGCACTGTGTAGATAAAGTAAAATGCCTTTAATAAGTCAATTCTTTTATTAATAAATGAATAAGATTACAAAGTATATATGCTACATCATATCAAATTTGATTGGCTTGTGTGTATATTACTTTCAGATGATTCTTCCAAGAAAAAGAAGAGGCCCAAGGTATCTTCTAAAAAGAAGAAAAAGAAGAAGGCTAAGGGCAAGGCGAAAGGAAAGGATAATAAAAGAGTTGATCCTGATATCAAAGGAATTTGCTACCATTGCAATAAGCCGGGACACTGGAAGAGGAACTGCAAGGAGTATCTTGCAGACCAAAAGAAGCTTGAAGAAGCTTCGACTTCCGATCTAGGTTTGTTTATGATTGAAATTAATTTTTCTGAAAGTTAAAATTCTACAGGATACCGACTGTGGTTCTCACATATGTAACAATATGCAGGGACTAAGAAGAAGTAGAAAGCTGAACAAGGATGAAGTCGTCCTACGAGTGGGAAATGGAGCAAAGGTTGTTGCATTAGTAGTAGGAACTTATTATTTTGTACTGCCTACGGGCAAGTCCATTAGTTTAAATAATTGTTATTATGTTCCAACACTTATAAGAAACATTATTTCAATTTCTGTATTGGATATGGATGGTTTTGATATTATAATAAAGAACAACAATTGTTCTATTTATAATAAAAATATTTTATATGGTGTTGGTAATTTACTGAATGGACTTTATGTGCTTGACTTGCATGAAAATATATTTCAAATTGAACAAACTAAGAAAAGAAAAAGAGATTATGTTAATTATACCTTTATGTGGCACTGTAAACTCGGTCATATCAATGAAACAAGATTAATCAAGTTGCATAAAGATGGGTTTTAGAGCTATCTAATTACGAATCATATCCAACTTATGAATCTTGTCTCATGGGTAAGATGACTAAATCTCCTTTTAGTAGAAAAAGTGAAAGAGTTACAGAGTTGTTAGCATTGGTACACACAGACGTATGTGGACCTATGACAACGACTGCACAAGGAGGGTATTCTTATTTTATTACTTTCACTAATGATCATTCAAGATTTGGATATGTGTATTTAATAAAATACAAATCTGAATCGTTTAAAAAGTTCAAAGAATTCAGAAGTGAAGTAGAGAAGCAAACTGGCAAGAGTATTAAGATTCTTCAATCGGATCAAGGAGGGGAATACTTAACCAATGAGTTTCTCAATTACCTCAAAGAAAATGGTATAATCTCACAATGGACTTCACCAGGGACGCCACAGTTGAATGGTGTATCTGAAAGGAGAAATCGAACATTGTTGGACATGGTTCATTCCATGATGAGTTTTACCGACCTTTCAGTATCATTCCGGGGTTATGCCCTAGAATCGGCTCCATACCTACTTAACAAGGTACCTACCAAATCCGTCCCAAAGACTCCATATGAGTTATGGACAGGGAGGAAACCAAATATTAAGCATGTTAAGACTTGGGGTTATCTAGCTTATGTCAAAAGGTTTGAGAATGATAAGTTACAAACTAGATCCGACAAGTGTAGATTCGTGGGATACTTTAAAGAAATATTAGGGTATTATTTCTATCATCTTACTGATCAAAAGGTGTTTGTTGCGAAATACGCTGCCTTCTTGGAAAAGGAGTTTACCTTGAAGGGGTCAGTGGGAGTAAGATATATCTTGAAGAAGTTCAAAAACCACAAAATACTACAGATCAAAATCAGGTACCTGACCAAGTGGAAAAACCTACTGTACCATAACCTATTCGTAAATCTGGGAGAGTACCAAAGATACCTGATCGGTATGGATTCATTGTAGAAGATGATGATGAGTTACATAACATAGATGATGATGATCCATTGACTTACGAAGAGGTTATGAGTAGTAAAAACTTAGAGAAAATGGCTAGAAGCCATGAAATCTGAGATGGACTCCATGAATGAAAACCAAGTATGGACTTTAGTTTCACTACCTGAGGGTATTAAGCCTATTGGGTGCAAATGGGTCTTTAAGAGAAAAACTAGAGCGGACGGCAAGGTAGAGACCTATTGTAATGCCCGTGAATTTTGAACGTCATTATTAATTAAATATAATTTAATTATAATGAGTTAGCTTTGTGTTCCTATTTAAACCTTTGGGTGTATTGGTGGATTATGTGACTATGTGATTTATTGATCTACTTTGTGTTAGGGGAGTCACTAGTAGTATATTTAAACTAGTGAGCAAACCCTAAGGCTTTATACCCATAGAATTGGCAAAACATTTACCAAATTAAATATTCAAGTATATTGAATATAGTTAGTAAATAAGGTGTGTGAGTTAATTAATGAAAGTAGTGGTTAATGAGATATGGCCAAATTGAATAATAATATTAATAGTCAATTTAGTAATTTATTTACTAAGTGACTAAGTAACTTCATTAATGAACCTAGCCCAATTATTTATATTAATCATGGATTTAGGTATTAATTGTGTGGCATATTAAATAAACTATCATTGGGTTTAATTAAAAGGCCCTATATTGCATTTAAATATGTTTGGTTTCATTAGTCCAATCATTTAATTCTAAGCCCAAAGTTTATTTGAGGTATTGCCCAAAACCTAGCGCACTTGGTAATTTAAAGATGTAGCACTAATTGATTTAATGGTGGTATATTTGGGACATCATTTTGGGGAAAAAATCTCTCATATGCCGTGGACCATAGAGAGAGAAAGAACAAGTTGGTTTTTCAAATTTTAATTAAAGTATTATCTAGCTTGTGTTGGAAGTTGGATTTTAGACTTGATGGTATAGCTACCTAAGATGTCAATAGCTACCTAAGATGTCACATAGCTACCTAAGATGTCACATAGCTACCTAAGATGTCAAGTAGCCTCCTAAGTTGTCAAGTAGCCTCCTAAAATGTCAACTAGCCACCCTAGTGACACAAAGCTCTCACTAGCCCCATGATGACAAAAGGTAGAGGTATCTTGCTATTATTCAATTAGTAAGCCTTTTATCCAATGGAGAACAAAGATACGGGGGATATTAGTTATACTCCTAGTTGTATCTAACTATATTGCAAGATACATTCTTGAATCACCACACTTCATTTTCTCTTCATTTTTTTCTCCTATTCTTCTTCTTCTATTTTCTCCTAAGCTAGCAAAATACAAAGAGAGAAAAGAGAGAGAGGGGTTCGGTTCTTGAGGGGAAGGTGAGGGGTGCTAGCTTGATTAGTGCACCCTAAGTTCATATCTTACTTTGGTAGATCAAGGAAGGTTGCTACTAGAACAAGGTATAACCTAAATCTTCATTTCCTTCTTCTATTTGGTATTATAGCAAGATAGAAAGTTTTGATGGGATTATGAACTAATACCCAAGATACCCTAGTTCTACATATCATCATGTATGGAACTAAGTATCTTGAGTGTTAGATCAAAGATTTAGAGGAAGAAAGTGAGCATATGTTCTCCTAGGGGTGAAAGCCTAGTTTTTCCTTCCACTAAATCTTGTGTAACTCAAGTTTTACAACTTGGATTTATGATCCGTCGAAGGGGGGTGCTAGATACATGAGCTAGTAAACCCAACTGGTAGAATACAAATCCAATAATTTTTGAAGCCTTGGGGGTTATTTTTGCAAAACAGTCCAGCTATAAAACTTAAATCTTTAAAACCCTAAAAACTTGTTGTCCTCATTTTTCCAAAGGTTGTTTCGGCCATTTATGGATCTTTTAAAAATCTGAGAGGTACCTTAAGAAGTTATATACAAGTAGGAAAAAGAACGGACACGTTTCGATGTGTGATTTTTGTGTAATGGCTTTTACCGTGAAGGACTCCTAAATATTTTTATCCGGATTACTCACTGTGTATACCTTGGAAAAATATAAACGTTTAACAGTATGTTTATATATGTTATAAGAGTGTATCCTCAAAATTTCAGAATTTTCTGAGCCAAACTCGATTTATGAAAAATGTAACAAGATTCGGAGGTTTTGAGTACTTTAAAAATAGTAAATCACTTTCTAAAATTCCAGGAAAATTTGTAAATTATTGTTGGGTCATATACTATTCAGATCCAGAAGATAATAATTTTCAGAATTTGTTTGCTATTTTTCATAATAATATTATAGTTATGGTTAAAAGGAAATAAAGGGTTAAATAATGTCATAAATGAGGAAAATATGATTTTAAAACTTAGGTACTCCTATTATAGTGTAATCTAACCTATGTGAGGTATTTTGGTAATCTATTATGATAAATAATATTTATTACCTTTTATGGGTATTAAATAAGTTGTTTAATAAAGGGTAAAACAATTAAAATAAATTGTTTAGTCGCCTAATAACTTATTAAAATATTACTATGATATTTGTAATATAAGAATTTGATATTTTTAAGTAAATAAAGTAATATTAAGATTAAAACTTTATAGAAATATTATTAATAATTAAACCTAATTTGTTATTCGATAGATAATAACTATAGATAATTAATTGATTCCCATTTAATTAATATTGAATGGTAATCAAATGAGAAATGAGCTATTTGAATATGAAGTGTTTAATAATTCCTTAATTAAACAAGTAAACCCAATTGTTTAAAGGCTTAAAAAGGTGTTTAACCCTTAGGAAAAATATTCCCAAGTTAATCTATCATTAACCTAAGTTTGAGTAGGGTTAATGATAGCAAGATTGTGCTAGGTGCATTATGTGTTTAACTTATGTGGTAGATAAGTTCCTTAGTGAACGTATAGACGTACAACTACGCAATACTAATTGATAGATCGACTTTATCAATGTTAGGTCCTTCATGGCCAATTAGTTAAAGCTAGAATTATTTGTAGCTGAGCAGACAGGCAAGTTCCCTAACTCAAACTCGAGTTATTATTTTCGAAGCATGTTAGTGAATAATTATTGTTGATTATTCACATCTATACTGATTATTGAGATTCGCACCTTATGCAATTGAATTCCTATTCTAGTATTATTGAACTGCGAATTAGATTAAAGTTCTTTTAAGGATGAACTGTTTATGAGATAGATCTATGCTATTGTATCAGCTAGATCAATCACGTCTAAATTTGTTGAATCAAAGGTATTTTAAAAGCTGTTCTTATTAAATTGTTAGGGTAAGAACTCTTGGCTGAGAAAAGGATAAATTTGATTAAGGCGTGATATCAATGCTGGTTTATTAAGTGTTTATGCATAAATCACGGGGTATGAAAGGCTGATCCCCTTGATTACCAAAACATATTAAGAGGTCCAGTTTAAATGCTGAGAACCTTGGCAAATGTCTATGGTTATTTCCAACCACTCAGTAATTGTCATTCAATTATTCGAATATTCAACTGTTGACTATTAATTCATGTTTCTTCAAAATTTTATACTGTTGTTGAACATTGAAAGCGAAACTTCCTTCTGTTCATGATATATCTCCCTTGTGTATAAACTTGCTAAGCAAACTAGTTGCTTACCCTTGCTATATCATGATCTTTATTTCAACTAAGACAGAAACGTCTAAAGGGGACAAAGGAAAAGGGAAGGTGCAAGAGTAGTTGCCTGATAGGGCTTATGTACTAGTTTATCTTGAATGTTATTTGGCTATGTGAACTCTTATTATATTAAGGGTACGTTTTAAGTTAAGGTTAAAGAACCTTGGGACCATGATTGTAAGACTTTATTACTATTTCGATAGACATTATATGTTTATTATTCCGCATTAGTTAGAAAGTATGTTTGTTGTTAAGTATCGTGAACACCAAATTCGAGGTTAGGAAACCCGGATTTGGGGGTGTCACAGGTTAGTATCAAAGCTTTAGGTTATAACCCTTAGGAGAAAGAGTCCTTAGGCTATAACCTGAGAGAATGTAGAGGATTAGAAGGGGATAGAACTCATATAGAGTTATTTTTGGGCAGAAATTTATTATGATCTTAGAATTGAGGATTTGGATCATACATTGGTGTTATTAAGCTTGTGGATAATTTGAGGAATGTGTATTGATGAGATAATATGGTAAAGTGAAGACCATTAAGTATGGACGATCCATTGAAAACTGGAGTTATAGATATTCGAGGTAATTAGATTAATCATTTGATGCTATTGATCAATTGTGTGGCTATTGATCAATTTTTGTGGCTATTCATTAGATAAGATATTGGAGTGATGTTGTATGGAGTTTCTTTGTGATGAAAAGAGGGTACCTTAGAATCTGTTGGGTTAAGGTTTGCAAGAAAGTAATGATTGATTCGATAAATAATGAATATATCGATATTTTGAAGTGTTAGTTTAGTTATTAAGCTTTATTATGGAATGCCAGGTGAGACAAAGGTAATGGACTCATATAGAGTTGTTAAGCAAAAGTTGAGAGTATTGAGATGAATGATGTTATATGCAAAAAAAAAATTTTAAGAGATGACTGATAGCAATTTAGATTATTTTGATGATTAGAAGGGAGAGACAACAGAGAGATTATAAGAAATGAACCAAGGGTAGATTTAGTGTTTGATCTGGAAAAAGTATCTAGAGATGGAACTGAATGATGAGATAATGGAAATCCCTAAGGAGGATCAATTGGAGCCCGATATAAGGAATAGATGGAGGAAATGAAAGAAAGAAAGGTTAAGTCTGAGAGTTATAAGACCTTTGTGAGTCGTAATGAATGAAGAATAGTGGTCAATGTATATGTACTAGTATATCTATGCATGTAAGAAATGTGAATCTCAGTTTTTGTACAGCTAGCAGTATATCTGTTATAAGTCCCAACTTTGTGTAAGTTGTGGAGTAGTTATGTGAATCCCATCTTGTTGTTAGTAACAGAGGGATAAATGGATATCAGGAATGTTATATGATGTAAGTAGTACGAGGTACTAAGATGAGCTTATTAGTATTTATTAAAGGTGCCTTGAGGTGATATGATGATGATACATCCCCACTTTTCAGATCTAGGGGAATGCAGTTCTTATTAATCCCATCTTTTGTGTCTTAATGGGATAGTTAACATTTATAGGAATATGCCGGAATTATAAGTGTTTAACACACTAAGGGGTGTATAAATATAAATGTGGTATTATTATTACATGATTGATTGTGATCGATTTGTGCTTTGACTCTTAAATGATAACATCAGTAGAATTTTACACGATGTGTAAAACAAGAAGGATTTATGTAAGGTTTTGTTTAGAACAAACAATGCCGTCAAGGAGACAACCCTGATACACGAGGGTGGAAGAGTCAGTGAATAACGAGGAGGGTCAGACTGACCCCAAGAGGACCTTTGCGAACTTGTTAGAGGAAATGATGCAAGGCAGACCAGCCATTGCGGTTGTTCGGCCATGAAGTCACATGATGAACTTTACGGGTTTCAAATTACTAGGACTACCGGAGTTTCGTGGGAATACGAATCCGAGTGAAGCCCAAACATGGGTAGAAGAAATGGAGAAAGTTTTCAAGGTCGCAAGAGTGACAGAGGAACAGAAGACTTTGTTTGCCACTTTCATGAGGAAAGGTGAGTCAAATTACTGGTGGAAGGCGAATAGAAGCCGAGCTGGGGAAGGCACAACTGCGTGGATTCGTTTTAAGGAGCTGTTTTTCGAAAAATTACTTTCTAGAAAGCATGTAGGCAAGTATAGAGATAAAGTTCTTGGATCTGAACCAAGATGATATGTCGGTAGCAGAGTACGCAACGAAGTTTAACAAACTAGCTAGGTTTGCTCCACACCAAGTGGACACCGGAGCTAGGCGAGCGAAGAGATTTGAACAAGGGTTGAAGCCCTGGGCGTATAGTAAGGTTGTTGTTTTGCAGATCAACACATTTCCTACGTTACTTAAGGAAGCAATCGTTGCCGAGGAGGAAATGAAGCGTTGACAAAGCACAACCAAGATCAGAAAAGCCATGATGGTCATAAGGAAGGTAGCCGTGGGGGAAGTAACCCGAATAAAAGGAAAGGGATCGATAGCCAATCTTGCGGAGGTTACAAGTCTGGAGGAGAGGTTAAGAAGGGTATATTCGTCCGAGTGTATCTCCGCGGGGAGCGCCAGTTCTGTTCGTAAAGAAGAAGGATGGATCGTTAAGGCTCAGTATCGATTACAGGGAATTGAACAAGGTTACGATTAAGAACAGGTACCCGCTACCCAGAATAGATGATCTGTTTGATCAACTCAAGGGAGCGAAATACTTTTTAAAGATTGATTTAAGGACAGGCTACCATCAGCTAAGGGTGAGACAGGAGAATATCCCGAAGACGGCATTCAGAACTCGTTATGGACATTTCGAGTTTCTGGTAATGTCATTTGGACTAAGAAATGCACCAGCGACATTCATGGATATGATGAACAAAGTGTTCAAGCAGTACTTGGACAAGTTCGTGGTAGTATTCATCGATGACTTCTTGGTGTATTCAGTGACAGAGGAAGAACATGCTGAACATCTAAGGATTGTTTTGGAGGCATTAAGAAGGGAGAAGTTGTACGCGAAGTTTTCAAAGTGTGAATTTTGGTTGCAAAGGGTGCAGTTTCTAGGTCACGTCATTAACCGGGATGGCGTTTCGGTAGACTCAGCCAAGGTGGAAGCCATTATCAACTGGGAGCAGCCGAAGACGCCGACGGAGATCAGGAGTTTCCTAGAGTTAGCGGGATACTATCGGAGATTCATCCAGGATTTTTCAAAGATAGCATCGCCATTGACCAATCTAACCAGAAAGATAGTAAATTTCGTTTGGACGGAGAAGTGCGAGGAAAGTTTCATGGAGCTAAAGAAGAGACTTAGCCAAGCACCGGTGTTGGCTTTACCGGACGACACTGGAGGTTTTGTAGTATACAGTGTTGCGTCACATAAAGGTCTTGGTGGTGTACTAATGCAGCATGGCAAGGTCATTGCGTACGCTTCACGTCAGCTGAAGGACTATGAGAAGGGATACCCGACTCATGATCTGGAGTTAGCAGCAGTAGTATTCGCCTTGAAGATTTGGAGGCACTACTTATATGGAGAGGGGTGCGAGATATATACAGATCACAAAAGTCTGAAATATATCTTCACTCAGAAGGAGCTGAATATGAGGCAACGCCAATGGTTAGAATTGATCAAGGATTATGACTATGAGATTCTGTACCATCCGGTAAAGCAAATGTAGTGGCAGATGCCCTGAGTAGGAAAGGCAGAGAGAAATTAATGAGGCTCACGACTCAGGCAAAGTTGATAAAGGAGTTCGAACGTCTGGAATTGGAGGTTAAGTATCCGATGGAGACGGTTGGGAAATTGTTTACAGTGACAGCGAGCCCGACCCTATTGGATCAGATTAAGGAGGCTCAAGAAAAGGATGAGGATTGTGATTCAATAAGGAAGCGAATTACCGAAGGCGAGGAGCTTAAGTATAAGATTGATAGCACTGGGTTGCCAAGGTTTAAAGGGAGAGTCTGGGTACCATTGGATCTGGAATTGAGGGAAGAAATCCTTCAGGAAGCTCACAGCACGAAGTACTCAGTACATCCCGAGAGCACAAAAATGTATCAGGATATGCGACGAAATTTTTTGGTGGCCGAATATGAAACGAGAAGTGGCAGAGTGCATCAGCCGATGTCTGACATGCCAGTGGATTAAAACAGAGCACCAACGACCAAGCGGACTGCTTCAACCATTAGAGATTCTGGAGTGGAAGTGGGAGCACATCACAATGGACTTTGTGGTGGGACTTCCACCAACTCATAAGGATTTAGACGCCATCTAGGTAATTGTGGATCGTCTAACCAAGTCTGCTCATTTTCTGTCAATCAAGATACGGTACAATCTGGAGCAATTAGTAAAGCTTTATGTAAAGGAGATAGTGTCACGACATAGAGTGCCGGTATCAATTGTATCTGACAGAGATCCGCGCTTCACGTCGAATTTTTGGAAAAGTCTGCAGGCAAGAATGGGAACGTAGTTGAGGTTGAGTACAACGTATCATCCTCAAACCGACGCCCAGAGCGAGCGAATGATTCAGACCTTAGAAGATATGCTTCGGGCAGTCGTGATGGATTTAAAGGGCAGCTGGGATGACCATTTTCCACTGGTGGAGTTTGCTTACAACAATAGCTATCACGCCAGTATCGGCATGCCACCATACGAAACGCTATATGGAAGGAGATGCCGAACCCCGATGTGTTGGGACGGGGTTGGGGAGCGAAGATTGTTGGGACCAGAAATGGTGCAGCAGACTACAGACATTGTGCGGCTGATCAAAAATCGTCTGGTAGCAGCTCAAAATCTCCAGAAGAAATATGTCGACTTATATCGTCAGAAGCGGGACTTTGAAGTTGGTAGCTTTGTATTTTTAAAGGTATCTCCTTGGAAAGGAAAGATCCGGTTTGGGAAGAAAGGCAAATTGAGCCCTAGGTTCATAGGACCGTTCGAGATTTTGAGGCGAATCAGCAAAGTGGCGTACGAGGTAGCGTTACCTCCTGAACTTGAGCACATTCACAACGTGTTTCATGTGTCAGTGTTGTGGCCGTATAAACCAGACTATAAGCACGTTATCTCCTATGAACCAATCCAAGTCGAGAAGGACTTAACGTACGAAGAAGTTCTTGTCCAGATACTTGATAGGAAGGAACAGAAGCTGAGAAACAAGACCATCCATTCCGTCAAGGTTCTCTGGAGGAATCACGCAGTCGAAGAAGCTGCGTGGGAACTCGAAGAGAAGATGAAAACGAATTATCCGTTTTTATTTGAGTAACCCTATTTTTACAATTCCGAGGACGGAATTTTTATAAGGGGGGAGGGATGTAATGCCCGTGAATTTTGAACATCATTATTAATTAAATATAATTTAATTTTAATGAGTTAGCTTTGTGTTCCTATTTAAACCTTTGGGTGTATTGGTGGATTATGTGACTATGTGATTTATTGATCTACTTTGTGTTAGGGGAGTCACTAGTAGTATATTTAAACTAGTGAGCAAACCCTAAGGCTTTATACCCATAGAATTGGCAAAGCATTTACCAAATTAAATATTCAAGTATATTGAATATAGTTAGTAAATAAGGTGTGTGAGTTAATTAATGAAAGTAGTGGTTAATGAGATATGGCCAAATTGAATAATAATATTAATAGTCAATTTAGTAATTTATTTACTAAGTGACTAAGTAACTTCATTAATGAACCTAGCAAAATTATTTATATTAATCATGGATTTAGGTATTAATTGTGTGGCATATTAAATAAACTATCATTGGGTTTAATTAAAAGGCCCTATATTGTATTTAAATAGGTTTGGTTTCATTAGCCCAATCATTTAATTCTAAGCCCAAAGTTTATTTGAGGTATTGCCCAAAACCTAGCGCACTTGGTAATTTAAAGATGTAGCACTAATTGATTTAATGGTGGTATATTTGGGACATCATTTTGGGGCAAAAATCTCTCATATGCCGTGGACCATAGAGAGAGAAAGAACAAGTTGGTTTTTCAAATTTTAATTAAAGTATTATCTAGCTTGTGTTGGAAGTTGGATTTTAGACTTGATGGTATAGCTACCTAAGATGTCACATAGCTACCTAAGATATCAAGTAGCTACCTAATATGTCACATAACTACCTAAGATGTCAAGTAGCCTCCTAAGTTGTCAACTAGCCTCCTAAGATGTCAACTAGCCACCCTAGTGACACAAAGCTCTCACTAGCCCCATGATGACAAAAGGTAGAGGTATCTTGCTATTATTCAATTAGTAAGCCTTTTATCCAATGGATAACAAAGATATGGGGGATATTAGTTATACTCCTAGTTGTATCTAACTATATTGCAAGATACATTCTTGAATCACCACACTTCATTTTCTCTTCATTTTTTTTCTCCTATTCTTCTTCTTCTATTTTCTCCTAAGCTAGCAAAATACAAAGAGAGAAAAGAGAGAGAGGGGTTCGGTTCTTGAGGGGAAGGTGAGGGGTGCTAGCTTGATTAGTGCACCCTAAGTTCATATCTTACTTTGGTAGATCAAGGAAGGTTGCTACTAGAACAAGGTATAACCTAAATCTTCATTTCCTTCTTCTATTTGGTATTATAGTAAGATAGCAATTTTTGATGGGGTTATGAACTAATACCCAGGATACCTTAGTTCTACATATCATCATGTATGGAACTAAGTATCTTGAGTGTTAGATCAAAGATTTAGAGGAAGAAAGTGAGCATATGTTCTCCTAGGGGTGAAAGCCTAGTTTTTCCTTCCACTAAATCTTGTGTAACTCAAGTTTTACAACTTGGATTTGTGATCCGTCAAAGGGGGGTGCTAGATACATGAGTTAGCTAGTAAAACTAAGTGGTAGAACACAAATCCAATAATGTTTGAAGCCTTGGGGGCTATTTTCCCAAAACAGTCCAGCTATAAAACTTAAATCTTTAAAACCATAAAAGCTTGTTGTCCTCGTTTTTTCAAAGGTTGTTTCGGCCAGTTATGGATCTTTTAAAAATCTGAAAAACATCATAGAGGTACCTTAAGAAGTTATATACAAGTAGGAAAAAGAACGGACATGTTTCCATATGTGATTTTTGTGTAATGGCTTTTACCGTGAAGGACTCCTAAATATTCTTATCCGGATTACTCACTGTGTATACCTTGGACAAATATGAAAGTTTTATAGTATGTTTATATATGTTATAAGAGTGTACCCTGAAAATTCCAGAATTTTCTGAGCCAAACTAGATTTATGAAAAATGTAACAATATTCGGAGGTTTTGAGTACTTTAAAAATAGTAAATCACTTTCTAAAATTCCAGGAAAATTTGTAAATTATTGTTGGGTCATATACTGTCCAGATCCAGAAGATTATAATTTTCAGAACTTGTTTGCTATTTTTCATAATAATATTATAGTTATGGTTAAAAGGAAATAAATGGTTAAATAATGTCATAAATGAGGAAAATAGGATGTTAAAACTTAGGTACTCCTATTATAGTGTAATCTAACCTATGTGAGGTATTTTTGTAATCTATTATGATAAATAATATTTATTACCTTTTATGGGTATTAAATAAGTTGTTTAATAAAGGGTAAAATAATTAAAATAAATTGTTTAGTCGCCTAATAACTTATTAAAATATTACTATGATATTTGTAATATAAGAATTTGATATTTTTAAGTAAATAAAGTAATATTAAGATTAAAACTTTATGGAAATATTATTAATAATTAAACCTAATTTGTTATTCGATAGATAATAACTATAGATAATTAATTAATTCCCATTTAATTAATATTGAATGGTAATCAAATGAGAAATGAGCTATTTGAATATGAAGTGTTTAATAATTCCTTAATTAAACAAGTAAACCCAATTATTTAAAGGCTTAAAAAGGTATTTAACCCTTAGGAAAAATATTCCTAAGTTAATCTATCGTTAACCTAAGTTTGATTAGGGTTAATGATAACAAGATTGTGCTAGGTGCATTATGTGTTTAACTTATGTGGTAGATAAGTTCCTTAGTGAACGTATAGACGTACAACTACGCAATACTAATTGATAGATCGACTTTATCAATGTTAGGTCTTTCAAGGCCAATTAGTTAAAGCTAGAATTATTTGTAGCTGAGCAGACAGGCAAGTTCCCTAACTCAAACTCGAGTTATTATTTTCGAAGCATGTTAGTTAATAATTATTGTTGATTATTCACATCTATACTGATCATTGAGATTCGCACCTTGTGCAATTGAATTCCTATTCTATTATTATTGAATTGCGAATTAGATTAAAGTTCTCTCAAGCACGAACTGTTTATGAGATAAATCTATGCTATTGTATCAGCTAGATCAATCACGTCTAAATTTGTTGAATCAAAGGTATTTTAAAAGCTGTTCTTATTAAATTGTTAGGGT
The DNA here is from genome assembly GCA_034770075.1 of Aralia elata. NCBI lineage: Eukaryota > Viridiplantae > Streptophyta > Magnoliopsida > Apiales > Araliaceae > Aralia > Aralia elata. The sequence goes on along the minus strand of CM068381.1, from coordinate 17,914,445 downwards.
AAGAACTCTTGGCTGAGAAAAAGATAAATTTGATTAAGGCATGATATCAATGCTGGTTTATTAAGTGTTTATGCATAAATCACGGGGTATGAAAGGCTGATCCCCTTGATTACCAAAACATATTAAGAGGTCCAGTTTAAATGCTGAGAACCTTGGCAAATGTCTATGGTTATTTCCAACCACTCAGTAATTGTCATTCAATTATTCGAATATTCAACTGTTGACTATTAATTCATGTTTCTTCAAAATTTTATACTGTTGTTGAACATTGAAAGCGAAACTTCCTTCTGTTCATGATATATCTCCCTTGTGTATAAACTTGCTAAGCAAACTAGTTGCTTACCCTTGCTATATCATGATCTTTATTTCAACTAAGACAGAAACGTCTAAAGGGGACAAAGGAAAAGGGAAGGTGCAAGAGTAGTTGCCTGATAGGGCTTATGTACTAGTTTATCTTGAATGTTATTTGGCTATGTGAACTCTTATTGTATTAAGGGTACGTTTTAAGTTAAGGTTAAAGAACCTTGGGACCATGATTGTAAGACTTTATTACTATTTCGATAGACATTGTATGTTTATTATTCCGCATTAGTTAGAAAGTATGTTTGTTGTTAAGTATCGTGAACACCAAATTCGAGGTTAGGAAACCCGGATTTGGGGGTGTCACACCTATAAGGCCCGACTGGTTGCAAAATGTTTCAAACAAAGACAAGGAGTTGACTATGATGAAACCTTCTCACCAGTAGCTATGCTCAAGTCCATTCAGATTTTTCTTGCAATTGCAGCTTATTATGACTACGAAATCTGACAAATGGACGTGAAGATGGCCTTCCTCAATGGAAAACTTGAGGAGAATGTATACATGATAAACCAAAGGGTTTTGTTTTAACGGTTGGAACAAATCAAGTCTGTAAGCTACAATGATCCATCTATGGATTGAAGCAAGCTTCTCGAAGTTGCGACATCCGTTTTGATGAGATAATCAAAGGGTTTGATTTTATCAAAACTGAGGATGAACCTTGTGTATACAAGAAGGTTAGTGGGAGCACTTTTTCATTCCTAGTATTATGTGTTGACGATATATTACCGATAGGGAATGATATTCTTGTGCTATAGTCGATTAAATTTTGGTTATCTAAACACTTCTCCATGAAGGACTTGGGTGAGGCATCCTATATTTTGGGGATAAAGATCTATAGAAATAGATCTAAAAGGATGCTAGGCTTGTCTCAAAGAAAGTGTTAGGTTTGTATAATACGCAAGTATGCAATCAAATTACATAAATAAGGCGGAAGCGTGATAAAATCGGATTTTAAAATTTTTATACAAACCATCACCATGATCAATCTATGTGCTCAATTAACGATATAAATGAAAGAGAAAGAGAATAAGAATTATACCCTTGTAGATCAAAGCTTCCTCGGGTACAAGTTCAACTCCTAGTCCTTCGTGTTCTCCTTAAAATCCACTAGTTAGATTCTTTCTCTTGATCAACGTTAGCCACCCAAGTGTTTGGCCTATAAAGGTGATCCACCAAGCAAGAATAGGTATTCAAGAACATGGGTGTTGGCAAAACCCTAATTTCTATCTCTATAGAAATTGCAAGTACTCTCCACAATTCTTATGCAAGAGTGTGTAACCCTAATTTATGATGAGACTTCTCTTATTTATAGATGTAGGAAAACTCTTCCCTAAACTATTTAGGATTAGGGTTTCTATTTTTAACTAAACTCTTTTAATTAATTATGCTCCTAATCTAATTAGGAATACATTGGAGAGTATTTCTAGTAATTAATTCTCAATCCCTATTAGGAATTAAATAATAGTAATAGTAATAATAATAATAATAATAAGATTCCACTTATTAATTTTTATTTGATATTTTCAAAATATTAAATAATAAATATTAAGCTATTTAATTTATTCTATCTCCATAGATTAAATTAAATACACTTAACTTATTATTACAATTATGCCATTTACTTCTTAAATAAATATTTTTCTTTTGCGGTGTGACCCTTTAGGTTCTCCATATTAAACCGGTTGTGAATAAATCAATTAGAACAATTCTAATCTTATTTAAATAAATAAATTAAACTATTTAATTTATTTAAATAAATAATATTTATTTTACAATAAGGGTAAGCCCCCTTAGCGATCAACGACTTTCCAAATAATATAGATTTCAACATTAATCACAAAAAAACCTTTCAGTGCATAGTTACCGTACAATTCAATCCTTCTACTATACAATGTCCCAATTAAATATAAGACATGGAATTACTGTCAAGTCTTATTTTATTTAATTATATGTATTTCGATTCCCAAATGCACAACTCTAAATAATGCAAATTAGAAACTCCTTTCTAATTTCATTCTGCCTTGGCCAAGGACTACGGAGTTGTCATTTATTGAATCACATAAGACATTCACATCTTTTACTAGACGTGGTAGATTCTTTGTTGATAATTCACCTATCTCCATGTACAATTAATTATACCCAATCATACCCTTTGATATACCCTAAAGGTCTTAAGGGACATGTCAAAGTATAACTCATCATACACAAGATACTATGATGATCTCAAGTTTAAAGATCACTTGTACTACTATCACTAGAGGAATTCTTATTGACAGGCGAGTAAAACTCAATTAGGTATTCCTTAACGAGCCACGTTCAGTGAACTTATTCTCAAATAAGCACCTACATACTTGCTTTAGTGTCTCCATGCAAATGATTATGAGATCAATCATCCTCTTTCTAAGAACAAGCAACGTATGTACTAATCTATCCGGATTCACTAATCCCTTTTTTAGTAATCTAACGATTAGGAACGATTTTAGTTTGTGAGCTATCTAGAATTTAGATCTCATTAGCACGATCACCATCATGATTCTAAAAGCATTGCTCAAAATTATGGATTTATCACATTTAATATAACAACACTATGTAGATAAAGTAAAATACCTTTTAATAAATCAATTCTTTTATTAATAACTGAATAAGATTACAAAGTATATACTACATCATATCAAATATGATTGGCTTGTGTGCATACTACTTTCAATCTCCCGCTTGCACTAAAGCCAATCGCCATGGTATCTAATACCCATCTTCTCTAAGTGACGATCAAACTGATGTTGTGTTAAAGATTTAGTAAATGGATCGGTTATGTTGTCTTGAGAGTCCACACGCTCTAGGGTGACGTCTCCTCTTTCAATGATCTCTCTAATCAAATGAAACTGCCGCAACACGTGTTTGGATTTTTGATGAGACCTGGGTTCCTTAGCCTATGCAATAGCTCCGGTGTTATCACAGAATAAAGGTACGGCTCCTCTTATGCCAGGAACCACTCCAAGTTCAGTTATGAACTTCTTCATCCAAACATCTTCATTTGCAGCTTCACTTGTAGCTATGTACTCTGCCTCTATTACTGAATCAGCAACTGTTTGCTACTTGAAACTTTTCCAACTCACTGCGCCACCGTTTAAGGTAAACACATACCCTGAAATGGATTTACTGTCATCTTGGTCCGTTTGAAAACTTGAGTCTGTATAGCCCTCTAGTTTCAATTCAGACCCACCGTAGACAAGAAATACATCCTTAGTTCTTTTTAAGTACTTTAGGATGTTTTTCACTGCCTTCTAGTGCTCTTCTCTTAGATTCAACTGATATTTTCTTGTTACACTAAGTGCATGAGCAACATCTGGTCTAGTACATATCATATCATACATGATAGATCCTATTGCTGAAGCATAAGGAATCTTCCTCATACGGTCTCTCTCCTCAGGTGTCTTTGGGGCCTGTTTCTTGGAGAGATGTATTCCATGGCTCATCGGCATGAGACCTCTCTTGGAATCTTCCATGCTAAACTTCTTTAGAATCAAGTCAATGTACTTTCCTTGGGTCAAGCCAAGCATCCTTTTAGATCTATCTCTATAGATATTTATCCCCAAAATATAGAATGCCTCACCCAAGTCCTTCATGGAGAAGTGTTTAGATAACCAAATTTTGATCAACTGTAGCATAGAAACATCATTCCCTATTAGTAATATATCGTCTACATATAATACTAGGAATAAAATAGCGCTCCCACTAACCTTCTTGTACACACAAGGTTCATCCTCATTTTTGATAAAATCAAACTTTTTGATTATCTCATCAAAACGGATGTTCCATCTTCGAGAAGCTCGCTTCAATCCATAAATGGATTGTTGTAGCTTACAAACTTGATTTGTTCCAACCGTTGAAACAAAACCCTCAAGCTATATCATATATACATTCTCCTCAAGCTCTCCATTGAGGAAGGCCGTTTTCACGTCCATTTGTCAGATTTCGTAGTCATAATAAGCTGCAATTGCAAGCAAAATCTGAATGGACTTCAGCATAGCTACTGGTGAGAAGGTTTCATCATAGTCAACTCCTTGTCTTTGTTTGAAACCTTTTGCAACCAGTCGGGCCTTATAGGTCTCTACCTTGCCATCCACTCCAGTCTTTCTCTTAAAGACCCATTTACACCCAATAGGCTTAATGCCCTCAGGTGGTGAAACCAAAGTCCATACTTGGTTTTCATACATGGAGTCCATCTCGGATTTCATGGCTTCTAGCCATTTTTTTGAGTCTTTACTACTCATAGCCTCTTCGTAAGTCAATGGATCATCATCTGCTATGATGCGTACCTCATCATCATCCTCTATGATGAATCTATACCTATCAGGTATCTTCGGCACTCTTCTAGATTTACGAATAGGTTGTGGTATAGTAGGTTCTTCCACTTGGTCAGGTACCTGACTTTGATTCATAGTATTTTATGGTTCTTGAACTTCTTCAAGATATATATCTTACTTGTAACGACCCCAAAATTTACAACAATCCAACTCTAGACATCGGTCGTTAACAATGCATCTTCATTCTGACTTTACAACATTATTCAATGTTAAACTTAATACAATGCGGAATAATTTTAAACTTTTATGTTTTCTTTCTTTGCTTTTCCTTGAATCATAACCTTTAATCATTTACATATTTTAGAATCATATTTACTTTATAATTCGCTTCATCAGAGTTATAATAAAATAAAACTACTTCTAGATTCAATAACCTTTTATACCTCGAATAAAATTAAATTACAAGTCAATACAAATTTTACAACTCAACATCTGTTACATTTAATATATCATTAAATACATCATCCAGAACCTTAATCATGGTTCAAAAACATAAATTTAAACTAAACATTTGATCTTCACGCATTACATCTGATTCATACAATTCAAACAGCACATAACATTACCTTGTATCCTTAACCTACAAAAGTGGTTATTTGCAAGAATGAGCTCGACAGCTCAGCAAAATCTAACAGTTTTCATACATCACATAACACATAGATAACATGCTCATCATATACATCATAAACATCTGGCTAAATATATCATACATATTGTACATCACTTACCAAGTAAAAATTGAGTTTCATAACTCAATCAACATTCTTACTCAACGAGCGTAGTCATAAATTGACTTTGTCGTTTCATACATACCACATATAACATACATCATGCTTTTACGTCATAGATTTAAAACAGTTAATCATCTAGTTCACATAACAAATAGGAACTGAAAGACTTGTCTGGTTCGTAGATTACCAATTACCGTAATCAGCTTATACTTATATGCACTTCATGTATCCTACACGATATATAATCATGCACAACATTTATTAGTCATATAGCAACACTTAGTATTAACTCTAGTTTACATTTCATAATCCTTCATTTTATTCTCTATACAATTCTCAACTTAGAAATTAAGTCCTCCTCATAAACCTTTCATTTTATTGCGTTCCACTTTAATCGACACTTAACATTTAGTTAAGTCTTAAACTTTTTCTTTACATCACATTAGATGTATAATGTTTATAAGTTAATCTTTGGCTCGTTACATTCTCTTTTTATGCTTAAGCCTTATAACTCGCTAAATCCCAACATTTTAATCACCAACTGCGTTAATACAATGTGTTATTAAGTCTAATAACATGTTTTTCATTTCATTATAATCATTTATTAAGGTTACATAGGCATTCCTAGAATTGAACAATTAAAATTTCATTACTGGGCGAAATGAGCTACCGGTGCTGCGGTGCCAATTTTGTACTGGGACTCGGCGCTGCGGCGCTGGGCCGGGTTTTCAGTTTTTTGGGTAAGGCCGACGACGTGGTGCCAAATTTGAACTGCCAAGTGGCGCTGCGGCGTCGCTCATCTGTTCTAGATTCTGACTTCGCGAACTAAGCAGTTCCAAAGCCAAAATCACCCAATTTCTTCATTTAATCAACAAATCAAAATTATCCAATCACTATAATTCATTTGTGATCATTACCCAAACCTTCTAGCACGATTTTAACATTTAAACAACTTTAACAACCAATTTCACGCCTCAAAAATCAATATTCATGCTAGTTTTACAAACTTTTACAACTTTAGTGCAATCGATCACTACGGATTCGTTATTTAACCAAATTTGTCCGCTCAACTTCCGTTGTTTTCGTTTTTCAACGCATAACAATAATCCATTATCAATTTACAGTTTCATGTACGCATTTACAATCAATTTTGACTCCAAAGTAGCCAAAATATACATATTCAACCAAAAACTAAATTCTTTATTTTAAACATGTTTTCCATGAATTGATAACTCCAAAATTGTATATAAACACTATATAACCAATTAAACATGTTCATAAACATATACAACAACATCTCATCAAATCATCAACCAAAATCCATTTTAAAAAAAATTCAAGGAATAGAAAATTAATAACTTAAAACTAGGTTTTTACCTTTGATTCCTGCTTAGATTAACTAGATGATGATAAGAATTGCTTGTTTGCTCTCCTTCTTCTTTGTTTTTCAAAGAATTTATTCTCAATTCCTCAAGAACTCTCTCTCAATTTCTCTCTTCCTCTCCTCTGTGTTTTTGGCTTACAAAACCAACTGATGAAAAGAATGTGACTTTTAGTTGGAGGTCTTCAGCAGTTAGAAAGCCAAAGAGTCACAAGACCATGTTTGGCTAGACTCAATAAAACCCATTTTAGCTTATTTTAATAATCTTCTTATTATATGATATGGTCACACTTTAATTTAATTAAACTTACTCTCTTAATAAGTCCAATTAAACATTACTAATAAAATTATAACTTCTATTTAATAAATCATTTTAATAAACCATTAATCCTCTAATTAAATTAGAATATTATCCGCGTAATAAAATACACACCCACTCTAAAATTATTTATCATTGATTTACTTAATATTAACACACTTAATTAAATTATTCTACAATAATTTCCATCAAATATTTATTCGATAAAATATTTTAATTTACAAAATTCACAATCACACTACATTAACATGTTACATTTATATGTAACACATTACTTTCTCATTTTATTAAAACAATTATATTTACATTAATTCACTACTTTAATTAAGTGAATCACTCATATTATTTATGAAACTTAACTCATAATAATTTTCATTGTCCACAAGACATAACAATCAAATTATATTATCTCATAATATAATTTCAACTTAATAATATTCAGTTAATTTTCTTTTTATAACAATTACATTTAATCTCTTCAATAGATTAATTAACTATTAAAGCTCTTTTCCCCAATACATGAATATATAATTCTTTTCATACCAAACCACATATTTCATAATATATAACACATATATACACATACCCAAACTCAAAACATCTCATAATAAAAATTTTATTTATTAAATTCTTATTTAATAATTTCTAAAGATCCGGGTTCTCACACTTAGCTCTAAATACACTTAATTTATTATTATAATTATGCCATTTACTTCTTAAATAATTATTTTTCTTTTGCGGTGTGACCCTTTAGGTTCTCCATATTAAACCAATTGTGAATAAATCAATTAGAACAATTCTAATCTTGTTTAAATAAATACATTAAACTATTTAATTCATTTAAATAAATAATATTTATTCTACAATAAGGGTAAGCCCACTTAGCGATCAATGACTTTCTAGATAATATAGATTTCAACATTAATCACAAAAGAACCTTTCACTGTATATTTACCGTACAATTCAATCCTTCTACCATACAATATCCCAATTAAATATAAGACATGGAATTACTATCAAGTCTTATTTTATTTAATTATATGTATTTCGATTCTCAAATGCACAACTCTAAATAATGCAAATTAGAAACTCCTTTCTAATTTCATTCTGCATTAGCCAAGGACTACGGAGTTGTCATTTATCGAATCACATAGGACATTCACATCTTTTACTAAACGTGGTAGATTCTTTGTTGATCATTCACCTATCTCCATGTACAACTAATTATACCCAATCATACCCTTTGATATACCCTAAAGGTCTTAAGGGACATGTCAAAGTATAACTCATACACAAGATACTATGATGATCTCAAGTCTAAGGATCACTTGCACTACTATCACTAGAGGAATTCCTATTGACAAGCGAGTAAACTCAATTAGGTATTCCTTAGCGAGCCACGTTCAGTGAACTTATTCTCCAATAAGCACCTACATACTTGCTTTAGTGTCTCCACACAAATGATTATGAGATCAATCATCCTCTTCCTAAGAACAAGCAACGTATGTACTAATCTATCCGGATTCACTAATCCCCTTTTTAGTAATCCAACGATTAGGAAAGATTTTAGTTTGTGAGCTATCCAGAATTTAGATCTCATTAGCATGATCACCATCATGATTCTAAAAGCATTGCTCAAAACTATGGGTTTATCACATTTAATATAATAGCACCATGTAGATAAAGTAAAATGCCTTTTAATAAATCAATTCTTTTATTAATAAATGAATAAGATTCCAAAGTATATGCTACATCATATCAAATATGATTGGCTTGCGTGCATACTAATTTCAGAAAGTACATTGACCCGATGCTAAAGAAGTTTAGCATGGAACATTCCAAGAGAGGACTCATACCGATGAGCCATGGAATACATCTCTCCAAGAAATTGGCCCCAAAGACACCTGAGAAGAGAGACCGTATGAGTAAGATTCCTTATGCTTCAGTAATAGGATCTATCATGTACGGTATGATATGTACTAGACCAGATGTCACTCATATACTTAGTGTAACAAGCAGATATCAGTCCAACCCTAGAGAAGAGCACTGGAAGACAGTGAAAAACATCCTAAAGTACTTAAGAAGAACTAAGGATGTATTTCTTATCTACGGTGGGTCTAAATTGAAGCTGGAGGGCTACACAGACTCAAGTGTTCAGGGTATGTGTTTACCTAAAACGGTGGCGCGGTGAGTTGGTAAAGTTCCAAGCAGTAAACAATTAATGATTCAGTGAAAAAGGAAGAGTACATAGCTGCAAGTGAAGCTGCAAAGGAAGCTGTTTGGATGAAGAAGTTCATAACTGAACTTGGAGTGGTTCCTAGCATTAGAGGAGCCGTACCTTTATTCTGTGACAAGATTGGAGTTGTTGCGCAGGCTAAGGAACCCAGGTCTCATCAAAAATCCAAACATATGTTGCGACAGTTTTTGATTAGAGAGTGTTAGTTCCCTGGGACACAATAGAGATCTAGAAGGGAGGTTGAATAGATCCTTTAAAACTCTTTCCATTTATTACGAAAATATAACAGTTATGATTAATGGAATCAATTCATGCACAACGGAATATACTTTAAGAACCCCTTCAAAGATATAAACATAATCTCAGCTCTACGATTAAATCTACGATATGGCCGATAGCAGATATAGCAGTTATTGTGCATAATGTAAAAGACATAAAGTAAATGACATAAGAGTTTTTAAGTGGTTTGGAGACTGAATAACTCCTACTCCACTCTTCTACTTCAACAAGTAGGAAATCCACTAAGAATTTAGTCACTAAGACAAGGATGCTCCGCCCTCCTCAAGTCCAGCAGACATGAGTTATTTTTAGCCCCTCAGGCAAAGATCCTCTGACCCTCCTCAAGTCCAGCAGACATGAGTTATTTTTAGTCACTAAGACAAGGATCCTCTGACCCTCCTCAAGTCCAGCAAACATGAGTTATTTTTAGCCCCTCAGGCAAGGATCCTCTAACCCTCCACAAGTCCAACAGACATGAGTTATTTAGTCATAAGACAAGGACGCAATGCCCTTCCGCTTCAAGCCCAACAGACTCGGAAGCTTTAGTCAATTAAGACAAGGACCCATAAGACCCTCTTTCCAAGCCCAGCAGAGTTGAAGCTTTAGTCACTTAAGACAAGGATCCTTTGACCCTCCTTGGTGTGTTGATGGTTATTGGGTTATACTGCTAAGATGAACTTTGATCTCCTTCATCTTCAGGTAATTAGTAGTTGTTGGTGATCAGCTTTTGAATACCGCTGACGTTGGTCGTTGATGCTCTTATTCTTTTGGTATTATGTCGATGCAGATGATCACTCTTAATATACTGCTTAAGCTCTTTACATAGACTTGATGTATCCTTGAGTTTGGCAGTTATGAACACTAGTTATCTTGTATATAGAACCGGTTATGTTCTTCATCTTGTCAGCTCACAGTGTTTATGATTGATTATAGAGTTGCTCTTTTCGTTTTGCTTTAAGCTCCAGTCACTATTAATCTTGGCTTCTTGGTCATTCGACTCTTAGTTCATATGCCAGCACTTCGGCATGCTTGGGTGAAGCTTCAGTTGATGTGTTCAAACAGTGTTCTTGCTCCCGTTTTCCACTCCCTTGATCTTGATGCAGTTCACCGCTTATAGATTCCTTTCTTGCTATCAGAATCTTTCTGTTGCTAACTTCCCGTTGCAAATCTTCCCAGTGGAGATTTTCTTGTTGCAGACTTCTTTATTGCATCAATGAATATTTTACTCCTTAAAGTCTGCAAGTGATGGCTGAGTCAGCTTCCATTAACTGATACCAAGGTAGTGGAGTCATGTGTAATGCCTTTGACTGTTGAAAACATGGCTGTTTGAACCCCACTAAGATTACTTCCCCATTTCGCTCATTTAAGTAATCAGCCGCTCATCTTAGGATTATTAATTTAAGTGCTCTGATATCTGCAATCCTTGCTGGCACTTACGTACTCTACGACTAACTGAGTTGTAGCCTTTACTTCTGATCGTAGAGTTATCTGTTTGTTGTATAATGTGGCTTTATGATCATGTATGTTGCACACTGCTTTGGAAGTCGTAGAGTGGCTGACTGCACTTGCTCTATGCTTTAATGTGATTCTTACTATTCTGAACTTATGCCTTTTATGCTCTGTGATCTCCATTTTTCTTTGCATTCTCAGAGCATATGTTCATGATCGGGTTGAGCTTTTGTTGTAGCTTTCTTATCATAGAGGACTGCTCTATGATCTTTAGGTGCTAGCTCTTTCATTGTACAGGACTGCTCTGCAATCTTCAGATGTTATCTCTGTTGTTATGTCATAGAGGATTGCTCTACGATCTTCTGATGCTAGCCTTTCATTGTAGAGGACTGCTCTATTATCTCCAAATATTATCTCTGTTGCGCTTAAGTGGTTTTTATATCCGGTAGAGTATCTTTGTTATCTCTGGCTCAACTCTACGTTTACTTGATCGAGTTGTTGGTTACCCACTATACGATCTTGTCTAAGGTGCACGTCATAGAGTCTTGGTGGAATCGTAGAGTATTGGTTTGAGCTGCTCTATGGTCTTTTGTTAGGACTTGATGCTTCAGATGCACTCTGAGATCTTCGTTTAGCTTGTTTGATGACTCAAGGACAACTTACTTTGATAATATTCATGAGGACTATTGCCTTAACTTTGAATGCTCATGCAGAGGTTACTCTACGTTGTTGCTTGGTCGTAGACTATTCATGAGAGTCGTAGAGTGACTGACTGTATTAACTCTATGATCCCGAGACAGCTCAATGATTCTCACTTAGCTTTACTCTGCGATGTCTGGCAGACTCTACGATCTTGAGATAAGGCGCTCTATGATGCCGAGTGAGCTCTACGATCTGCCGAGCCTTTGTGTTGCGTTTGCTTGGCGAGCTCTATGATCTCACACTTAGCTCTACAATCTTTTACTGACTGCTCTATGATCGTTCTTTGGCTGTTCTTTGGTTATGCTAGAGTTGCTCTACGATAGCTCTAGCAGTCTTCTGTGATTAGTCTAGCCTTTCCATGCTCTACGATCAGTCATGCCTTGCTTTTTATATATAACATTTCAGCTCACAAGATTAACCTAACAAATTTGATCTTTTTCTATTCTAAGTCCTTGTACATTAAATTCATTTAAGGACTTTACAATACTTATCATTACAAATATGCTTTGATCAGATAAATGACAATTCAGCTCAGATCATCCTAGCACATTTGATCTTTCCAATCTAAGTCCTTGTACATATATTTCATTAAGGACTTTACAAAGCTTTATCATTGTAAATGTTCTTTTAACCATTTTGTCATCAATCAAATCTCATATGATGAACTATAGTAATCTCTGAAAGTAGTATGCACACAAGCCAATCATATTTGATATGATGTAGCATATACTTTGTAATCTTATTCAATTATAAAAGGCATTTTACATTATCTATATGGTGTTGTTATATTAAATGTGATAAACCCATAGTTTTGAGCAATGCTTTTAGAATCATGATGGTGATCATGCTAATGAGATCTAAATTCTAGATAGCTCAGAAACTAAAATCGTTCCTAATCGTTGGATTACTAAAAAGGGGATTAGTGAATCCGGATAGATTAGTACGTACGTTGTTTGCTCTTAGAAAGAGGATGATTAATCTCATAATCATTTGTGTAGAGACACTAAAGCAAGTATTTAGGTGCTTATTAGAGAATAAGTTCACTGAACGTGGCTCGCTAAGGAATACCTAATGGAGTTTTACTTGGCTGTTAATAGGAATTCCTCTAGTGATAGTAGTACAAGTGATCCTTGGACTTGAGATCATCATAGTATCTTGTGTATGATAAGTTATACGTTGACATGCCTTTTAAGACCTTTAGGGTATATCAAAGAGTATGATTGGGTATAATAAGTTGTACATGGAGATAGTTGAATGATCAACAAAGAATCTACCACGTCTAGTAAAAGATGTGAATGTCCTATGTGATTTGATAAATGACAACTCAGTAGTCCTTGGCCAAGGCAGAATGAAATTAGAAAGGAGTTTCTAATTTGTATTATTTAGAGTTGTGCATTTGGGAATCGAAATACATATAATTAAATAAAATAAGACTTGACAGTAAATCCATGTCTTATATTTAATTGGGACATTGTATAGTAGAAGGATTGAATTGTACGGTAACTATGCACTGAAAGGTTCTTTTGTGATTAATGTTGAAATCTATATTATCTGGAAAGTCGTTGATCGCTAAGGGGGCTTACCCTTATTGTAGAATAAATATTATTTATTTAAATAAATTAAATAGTTTAATTTATTTATTTAAATATAATTAGAATTGTTCTAATTGATTTAGTCACAACCCGTTTAATATGGAGAACCTAAAGGGTCACACCACAAAAAGGAAAAATATTTATTTAAGAAGTAAATGGCATAATTGTAATAATAAGTTAAGTGTGCTTAATTTAGTCTATGGAGATAGAATAAATTAAATAGCTTAATATTTATTATTTAATATTTTGGAAATATTAAATATAAATTAATAAGAGGAGTCTTATTATTATTATTACTATTACTATTATTTAATTCCTAATAGTGATTGGGAATTAATTAATAGAAGTACTCTCACATGAATTCCTAATTGGATTAGGAGCATAATTAATTAAAGGAGTTTAATTATAATAGAAACCCTAATCCTAAATAGTTTAGGGAAGAGTTATTCCTACATCTATAAATAAGAGGAGTCTTATCATAGATTGGGATTACACACTCTTGCATTAGATTGTGGAGAGTACTTGCAATTTCTATAGAGATAGAAACTAGGGTTTTGCCAATACCCATCTTCTTGAACAACTATTCTTCCTTAGTGGATCACCTCTAGAGGCCAAACACTTGGGTGGATAACGTTGATCAAGCAAAGGAATTTAGTCGGTGGAATTCAAGGAGAACGCTAAGGAATTGGAGGTGAACTTGTACCCAAGGAAGCTTTGATTCACGAGGGTATAATTCTCTATCTCTATCTCTTTCGTTAATTGATAATTGAACACAAGGAAAGATCATGGTGATGGTTTGTATAAAAATTTTAAAATCCGTTTTATCACGCTTCCGCCCTATTTATGTAATTTGATTGCATGCTTGCGTTATATACAAACCTAACAATCTCATGCAGATCTTTTAATAATTTCCCCTTATGAGAATGGACTTAAGAGTTTTATGCAGATTCCCAACAATCTCCTCCTATTTGATGATGACAAAAACTCTTATAGCATAACATTCACTTCAAGCAATACATGCAAATGTATGAGTATGAATGTGACTTAAGATACAGTAAGTCACTGTATTGCTAGACCAAGAGATATGAATATTATGATGTGCATTTAGAATAATCATCCATATAATATTTAAGCTAAGCATAACATATGCATGTCATAAGTCTTAAAAACATACAGCCTACAAGATATAACAATTCAACAAGGAGATCCTAGATCTAGATCACAGTTTATATATCAGTTAATTCCTCCTTGCTTGTTTTAGAAATGTACCTTCTTTTCATTGGTTCATGCTTACCTTGTGACTGCTTTCAGCTGCTGCTTTTCTGGTTCTTCTTCATTCTCCTCTGGCTTCTCCTCTAACTCTTACTCCCCCTCAGATCTTACTACTTTTCCTTCAGCTTCTTTTAGCTCCCCCTCAGTTGTAGGCACTTTATCTTTGTTCTTCAGCTTCAGCTTCTTGTCCTTCCTTTTCATGACAGCTCTGCTCCTCTTTTTATGCTTCGTCTTTTTCTCCTCCTTTTTGTCATAATCATTTGGGAGAGATACTGAACATGGGTAATGAGTTGTTCAACTAGGTAGGAGGTGTTCCCAACTTCCATTTTCACCTCCTGCTGGCTGAGAGAGGGACTGGTTGAGATTATCAATTTTCTCTAAGAGAGACTGAATGGATCTTTCATTTTGCTTCTGAAGTTTTAGGGCTTCTTTCTTCTGTTTCTCAATGGACTTAAGATATATCTGATCTCTTTGATGAAGCTCGATAGACATATCTGTGAATTATGCTTGCAGCTTCTTGTAGAATTTATTCTCTTCACTTCTAGGCATATCCTTTGCTGCAGCAGTAACTGAGGAAATGTTTCCAAGCAACTCTTCTGAGTTCTTCAGCAACTCTTGATCA
This sequence comes from Aralia elata, assembly GCA_034770075.1. Taxonomy (NCBI): domain Eukaryota; kingdom Viridiplantae; phylum Streptophyta; class Magnoliopsida; order Apiales; family Araliaceae; genus Aralia; species Aralia elata. The sequence continues at coordinate 17,899,134 of CM068381.1, read as the reverse complement.
ATCAAAGAATCTTCAAGGATTGGCGTGGTTAGCTTAGGTTTCTCACTATTGTAGATGTTTTCGAGAGTAGTGACTATATCAAATAATCTTTATTTAATGAAAAAGGAACATCTAAGGGTATTGGAGGGTTAGGACCAAGTGTATGAGATTGTATTCCTACCGCCGTAGAGTTAGAGGGCTTTACGACCACTGACTCTACGATTTTGGTCTTAGTTTTGTCTTTAACAGAGTTTTCCAACATATAGTATGGAATGAATATACCTTCAGCATGGCGGGAGACTTTGAAGTGTTGGGTGTTCTTGATCAATATTGTTGGAAAAGATTGAACTCTTGAGAAGTTCTGAAAGATCATCTTTAGATTTGGAAAGTGTAAGTAACACCAGCTGATAAAGCTCTTATCTTCAAGTGAAATGGCCTTTAACCAAGGCATCCATGCGTAGAACCATGTTAGCTGCTGACTTGTAGAATCATAAAGCACAATTGTTCGATCTAATTTAATGTCTTGAAAATTGTCGAGCAGATCCTCTATAGTCATTGATACCACTTTGATTTGTCCATTGCCATGATCTATCCACTTCTTTGGCAGCACAGCTCCTGGCTTATCACAAGCCTCCAGCACTATCCTTCTTCGAATTTTTGTTGATGCAGCTACTGGGAGTGGATCATAATCGCTTTCTGACTCATCATTTTCAGAGTTAGAATCCTCTTGTGCTTCATCCTTTTCCATTGTTTCCTTTTTCTTTCCCAATGTCAGTCTCTCTGACATTTTTTCCCTTTGAACTTGGTTCCTTCATAGTCACTTTAGTAGACACAACTTCACCGTCACTTTATGATTCTGAGTCACTTATAGTCACATCTTTTTCATCAGACCCATCATTTGATGCCATAGGTTCACTGACCTTTGCAGCCTCTTCATTATCAACTTCATCATTATCACCAAGATCAATGATCTTAGGTGGAATTCCTTCTTCATTTCTATGACCTGGAAATTTCATCATTTGTCGAAGGCGTGCACTTTGTCTTCTCTTTGCAGGCTTGACAACAGGTATTTCAGAAGCTTCTTCCTCTTCTTCAAATTCATTTGAAGAACTCTTTAATGAGACTTTTGGAGAGGCTTTCTCCACTTTTAACTTCTTCTTTGTTGAGTTTGAAGGAATGGACACAGGGGATGGAGAATCATCAGATTGTGATGACTCATTCTTCATTATACTTACTTTCTTTTTTTCCTTTGTCTGCTTTGGAAACCTCTTTGCTGCTGCTACCGGATATCCTCAATCTCTTATTCTCTATGGGGTTCTTCTTCCAGTTGTCAAACAGTTTGTGGGACATAATCTTGTGGACGTTTAGGGTTTTTCCCTCATTATCCTCAATCTTGTTTCTCAGTTTTTTCTTCAGAATAATACTTAAGAACCTTCCATGGTAAACCTTTGAAATAGGTTTATCTGAAGCCTTCTTTTTCTTAACCTCTTTGGCTAACCAGTCGAATAGCACATCACCAAAATTTATCTTTTGCTTCATAACAATGGCATATATGATTCTCAGTTGTAGATCACTTACAGTATCATGAGCGGTATCTTTGCATAAGATACATTTAGCCACAATTTCTGCTAAAAACTCAAACTCCTCTGGAAATTCCTTTTTCTTTGTTCCCTTAAGATGAGGATTTTTCACATACCCCATCAATCTCATGCCTTCATCGGAATCTATTCCTTCTAGAAATGATAGACCTTGATTGGAGAACCCTAGATATTTATTAATTTTTGCAGCACCTATCTTTACATTTGCTCCTCGAACTTTTATGGACAACACATCATCATTGATTGTCGCGTTCTGATAGAACTCTTTCACCAAATTAGAGTAGATTTTGGTGCTTGATTCTAAACATTCTGAGAACCCAGCTTCCCTTACTATCTTAAGAATATCTTTGAACTTCTCTTCTGATTCCCCAAACTTATCAAAACCAAGTTAGATGTCTGATACAACTTGACAGTTTTCCATATCAAAGGTTTTGATAAAAGATGGATTTTTGGCTTAGTATGGATTTTGGAGTTTCTAAATATTTTGACGATTTGGGTTTGCTAGAGGTTTTGATAGTTTTAGGGACTTGAAAGATTTGCAGGTTTGGGAGAAGATAGACTTTGATAACTGATAGGAAAGAACAACCGTCAGTATTTGAATTTTGGCTTATGTCAGTTCCCTCTTGATTTTGCAGAGGACACGTGTAGGAAAGCCATTCGCTGGTCGTGGCCTCAACTTTTGTAACTTCCACAATTGTTGCACATCAGTTACCCTAGTTTACTCTTATTAGAAGAGTGTGGTCATCACCTTCCTTTTTGACCATTGACTTTGTCAATTCGTAGAGTTGCTTGATGACCTGACTTTTCACTCTACGAATATCTCTTGAGAGCAGACTTTGTTCACTGCTATTCGAATACTGATATCATAGTTTGCTTACCTTGAGGTTTTCATTTAAGCTTCTACTTTCCTCTTTTGCATGAACTGTGATTGGCACTTATCTTGGTGGACGCAGGCTTTGATAAGAGGAGATCCATTTATCGTTTTGAAGTAGTTTCCTCCTAGAATGTGCATTTTAGGTGCTCAGTAGAAGCCTTGTTCTAGCATGGCATTAATGATGACCTTCTTCATAACTTGTATGTTGTTTTGCACTAATAGGTGAGCTTGATTACCTGTTTGATGAAGACATCCTTTTAATACCAGCTTCTTTCTCTTCTAAAAAGTCCCATGATCAAATCTCCTTTATGAGTGCAGCTTTTCTCCTTTGGTTCTTTAGCACCTTAAGCTTTAGAGAATGCTAGTGATGCATTCCATTTAGTCCTTCAACAGGTTTAAGGAAGCTCAGAGAAGGCAGGCCTCTTAGTTTGAAACTTAGGGCTAGGTTTGTCTCTGAGGCGCTTATCTGAGGAAAGACTGCTTTGACGTGGTGGAGAGAATGTCATCATTGTACTCCTTTGATTTATCTTACCAGCTTTTGAATGTTCATTGGGGATGGTATTTGTCTGTGAGAGAATTTTTGGGAAAGGTGTATGTATAGGCTATACTAGACGGATCAGCATACTCTACGATCATCATGTTAATTGTAGAGGTTCTACGGTTTGGGACAGTTTGACTGACTTGGTCATCAGTCATAGAGTTTAGGGACTCTACGACCGGGAATGAAGCTTCATCTAATTATTTTTACTCAATCTGAGCAAGAGTTAGCTTAGGAACCTCAGATTGTTTTCCCTCAACTTGTGCATCACTAGGCTTAACTAATTGTTGCTCCCCCATAGTTGATGCTACCATCTTATAATTGAATTCTCCATCATTGGGTAGTAGAGTATTTTCTTTGACACTAGCCACTCTATGACCCTCTTATCTGGCACTGCAATCGTAGAGTTGGTTTGGACTTGATGTAGACCTGGTTCTTATACGCCTCTTCAAGAACTGCATTATGCTGAATTGAGCTTTAGCTTTTGAGAGAGTCTCATTGGAGAATCATGACTCTGCTACTGTTCAGAAGTTTGTTGACGAAGATCATGAAATTCAAGCTTCCACTTGAATGGGCTTTAGTAAGGGTTGATCAATCATGATACCTGCAGGTTAAATAAATTTCTAACTTGGTACCCACTATTCTTTGGGTCCTACGAGGTTAGTTCTTTTGGATGCCCGGGTCATTTAGACTTTGGATTCACAACATGTATTGCAGCTCATATATAGAGACAGTTAATTATAAGAGTGTGTGTAAGAGAGGACAAGCTTGTGTGGAACTAATGTGGATCCTCAAACCTTTTCTTTAGATAGAACATTTCTTACTTACAACATGTTCTAAGTTTTTGAACATTAGTATAGTAGTGGTCAGTTCTATGAGTTGTACCTAGTTGGCTCGTAGAGTTGATCACTCTCTACGATCCTTCAAAGTACAGCAATAGACATGACTATACTTTACAATTTGTCAAGAACTTAGATCATTGAGGAATGGGCCAATCAGCATAACACGTAGGTAAGCTAAGGTAGGATGAATATAACATATTTGAGCATAGCTACCTCTTTGAATTCTTTAAAACAACAGAGTTAATGAGAAGAGGTGAATTCCCTAATGATAATTCATTATTGAATATTCCATATTAAGGTAAAAGGTGAACTTTCAATTTCAGAACTAATACAATTAAAGACAAGTCTTTAACAATAGATTAGCTAGCACACACAAGAGCAATTGCATATTATCAAAGATAAGACTCTTTATTAGTGGATACACTTCAGATATCTTTCTCAAAATCTTTATTTTTAGCCTTAAATATGGATAGAGGGCAAAATGATTTTAGGCCTCTACTCTCACTTTCTCTCTTTCTCCTTTTGAGAAAAAAAATGATCTCTTGATAGAATACTGAAATATATAGTGGTGCAGTTTAATTAGGCAATCATGAAATACAATTCTACGATCAATAATATTAGCATTTGAGGTGACAGAATTAAATACCTCACTGATGTCAATCACTTGACATTCAGTGGTTCTGCTTGTGATGGCGCACACTGTTGTTAGGTTAATGATTTGTTCCTTTATGGTGTTGCATTGACTGACACATCGAGCAAATCCTTTGATTTATGGACAAAGTAAGTCATGACACCCCCACAATCCTTGATACGCTTGAATGAACCTCAGGGTTCATATTTAGTTGAGTGGGGTCATGCCACATGTAGTTGAGAAGCACATAAAATCATTGTTGTAGCACATTGATGATGAAGTATTATTATTTAGATATATCCTAATCATCATTCATAGGACTTCTTAAACTTCTTTGGTAGAGATGCAGATTCCTATTGAATGGAGAATTTCTCAGCTCTTGTTGCATCTAAACTTTTCCTCCTAATGAGTTTTTTGATCTGCTCGTTGACCTCAGCATGCCTGATGATGATGATATTTCCATTTAAGCACATGGTCCAGCCTGGATAGCCACAGGAAGTTATTCATTAGAGTACCTGCACATACAATTTTCAACTTGTAAGTTCATCTTCATTTTGTCTTGAAAATTAATACCGAGATTTAGAACTGATCTAAATTTGTGTCATGGATCAACTCAAAGCGTAAGCTTTAACATATTCATGAGAACCTGCTCTCATGCCAATTGTTAGTTCCCTGGGACACAATAGAGATCTAGAAAGGGTTTAAATAGATCCTTTAAAACTCTTTCCGTTTATTACGAATGTATAACAGTTATGATTAATGAATCAATTTATGCACAACGAAATATACTTTAAGAACCCCTTCAAAGATATAAACATAATCTCAGCTCTATGATTAAATCTACGATATGGCTGATAGCAGATATAGCAGTTATTGTGCATAATGTAAAAGACATAAAGTAAATGACACAAGAGGTTTTAAGTAGTTCGGAGACTGAACAACTCCTACTCCACTCTTCTACTTCAACAAGTAGGAAATCCACTAAGAATTTAGTCACTAAAACAAGGACGCTCCGCCCTCCTCAAGTCTAGCAGACATGAGTTATTTTTAGCCCTTCAGGCAATGATCCTCTGACCCTCCTTAAGTCCAGCAGACATGAGTTGTTTTTAGTCACTAAGACAAGGATCCTCTAACCCTCCTCAAGTCCAGTAGACATGAGTTATTTTTAGCCCCTCGGGTAAGGATCCTCTGACCCTCCTCAAGTCCAGCAGACATGAGTTATTTAGTCATAAGACAAGGACACAACGCCCTTCCACTTCAAGCTCAGCAGACTTTAAAGCTTTAGTCAATTAAGATAAGAACCCATAAGACCCACTTTCCAAGCCCAGCAGGCTTGAAGCTTTAGTCACTTAAGACAAAGATCATTTGACCCTCCTTAGTGTGTTGATGGTTATTGGGTTGTGCTGCTAAGATGAACTTTGATCTCTTTCATCTTCAGGTACTTAGCAGCTGTTAGTGATCAGCTTCTGAATGCCGCTGACATTGGTCGTTGATGCTCTTCTTCTTCTGGTATTCAGCCGATGCAGATGACCACTCTTAATGTACTACTTAAGCTCTTCAAATAGACTTGATGTATCCTTTAGCTTGGCAATCATAAACACTAGTTATCTTGTATACAGAACCCAATCTATTCTTCATCTTGTCAGCTCACAATGTTCATAATTAATCATAGAGTTGCTCTTTTCTTTTTTCTTTCAGCTCTAGTCACTCTTGATCTTGGTTTCTTGGTCATTCGACTCTTAGTTCATATGTCAACACTTCGGCATGCTTGGGTGAAGCTTCAGTTGATGTGTTCAATCAGTGTTCGTGCTCCCGTTTTCCACTCCCTTGATGTTGATGCAGTTCACCTCTTATAGATTCCTTCCTTTCTTGTCATTAGAATCTTTTTGTTGCTAACTTCCCATTGCAAATCTTCCAATTGGAGATTTTCTTCCTGCAGACTTCTTTATTGCATCAATGAATATTTTACTCCTTGAAGTCTGCAAGTGATGGTTAAGTCAGCTTCCATTAACCGGTACCAAGGTAGTGGAGTCATGTGTAATGCCTTTGACTACTAAAAACATAGCTCTTTGAACCCCACTCAGATTGGTTCCCCATTTCGCTCATTTAAGTAATCGGCCGCTCATCTTGGGATTTTTTATTTAAGTGCTATAATATCTGCAATCCTTGTTGGCACTTATGTACTCTATGATTAACTGAGTTGTAGCCTTTACTTCTGATCGTAGAGTTATCTGCTTGCTGTATAATGTGGCTTTATGATCATGCATGTTGCACACTGCTTTGGAAGTCGTAGAGTGGCTGACTGCACTTGCTCTACGCTTTAATGTGATTCTTACTATTCTAAACTTATGCCTTTTATGCTCTGTGATCTCCATTTTGCTTTGCATTCTCAGAGCATATATTCATGATCGGGTTGAGCTTTTACTGTAGCTTTCTTATCATGGAGGATTGCTCTATGATCTTTAGGTGCTAGCTCTTTCATTGTAGAGGACTGCTCTACAATCTTCGGATGTTATATCTCTGCTGTTATGTCATAGAGGACTGCTCTATGATCTTCTGATGCTAGCCTTTCATTGTAGAGGACTGCTCTACTATCTCTAGACATTATCTTTGTTGCGTTTAAGTTGTTATTTATATCCGGTAGAGTATCTTTGTTATCTCTGGCTCAACTCTATGCTTACTTGATCGAGCTGTTGCTTACCCATTCTACGATCTCGTCTAAGGTGCACGTCATAGAGTCTTGGTGGAATCGTAGAGTATTGGTTTGAGCTGCTCTATGGTCTTTGTTAGGACTTGATGCTTCAGATGAACTCTGAGATCTTTGTTTAGCTTGTTTGATGACTCAAGGACAACTTACTTTGATAATCTTCATGAGGACTGTTGCCTTAACTTTGAATGCTCATGCAGAGGTTACTCTACATTCTTGCTTGGTCATAGACTGTTCATGGGAGTCGTAGAGTGACTGACTGTATTAACTCTACGATCCCGTGACAGCTCAATGATTCTTACTTAGCTTTACTCTGCGATGTCTGGAAGACTCTACGATCTTGAGATAAGGCACTCTATGATGCCGAGTGAGCTCTACGATCTGCCGAGCCTTTGTGCTGTGTTTGCTTGGCGAGCTCTATGATCTCACACTTAGCTCTACAATCTTTTGCTGACTGCTCTATGATCGTTCTCTGACTGTTCTTTAGTTATGCCAGAGTTGCTCTACGATAGCTCTAGCAATCTTCTGTGATTAGTCTAGCCTTTCTATGCTCTACGATCAGTCATGCCTTGCTTTTTACATATAACATTTCAGCTCACAAGATCAACCTAACAAGTTTGATCTTTTTCTATTCTAAGTCCTTGTACATCAAATTCATTTAAGGACTTTACAATACTTATCATTACAAATATGCTTTGATCAGATAAATGACAATTCAGCTCAGATCATCCGAACACATTTGATCTTTCCAGTCTAAGTCCTTGTACATATATTTCATTAAGAACTTTACAAAGCTTTATCATTGTGAATGTTCTTTTAACCATTTTGTCATCAATCAAATCTCATATCATGAACTATAGTAATCTCATGCAGATCTTTTAATAATTTCTCTTTATGAGAATGGACTTAAGAGTCTCATGCAGATTCCCAACAGAGAGACCATTGAAAGAGGAGATGTCACCCTAGAGCATGTGGACTCTCAAGACAACATTGCAGATCTATTTACTAAAGTTTTAACCCAACAGCAGTTTGATCGTCACTTAGAAAATATAGGTATTAGATACCATGGCGATTGGCTTTAATGCAAGTGGGAGATTGAAAGTAGTATGCACACAAGCCAATCATATTTGATATGATGTAACATATACTTTGTAATCTTATTCATTTATTAATAAAAGAATTAATTTATTAAAGGCATTTTACTTTATCTACATGGTGCTGTTATTTAATATGTGATAAGCCCATAGTTTTAAGCAATGCTTTTAGAATCATGATGATGATCATGTTAATGAGATCTAAATTCTTAAAAAGCTTAAAACTAAAATCATTCCTAATCGTTGGATTACTAAAAGGGGATTAGTGAATCCAGATAGATTAGTACATACTTTGCCTGCTCTTAGGAAGAGGATGATTGATCTCATAATCATTTGTGTGGAGACACTAAAGCAAGTATGTAGGTGCTTATTAGAGAATAAGTACACTGAACGTAACTCGCTAAAGGAATATTTAATGGAGTTTTACTTGCCTGTCAATAGAAATTCCTCTAGTGATAGTAGTATAAGTCATCCTTGGACTTGAGATCATCATAGTATCTTGTGTATGATGAGTTATGCTTTGACATATCCCTTAAGACCTTTAGGGTATATCAAATGGTATGATTGGGTATAATAAGTTGTACATGGAGATAGGTGAATGATCAACAAAGAATCTACCACATCTAGTAAAAGATGAGAATGTCTTATGTGATTCGATAAATGACAACTCAGTAGTCCTTGGCCAAGGCAGAATGAAATTAGAAAGGAATTTCTAATTTGCATTATTGAGAGTTGTGCATTTGGGAATCGAAATACATATAATAAAATAAATAAGACTTGACAGTAATTTCATGTCTTATATTTAATTGGGACATTGTATGGTAGAAGGATTAAATTGTACGGTAACTATTCACTAAAAAGTTTTTTTGTGATTAATGTTGAAATCTATATTATTTGGAAAGTCGTTGATCGCTAAAGGGGCTTACCCTTATTGTAGAATAAATGTTATTTATTTAAATGAATTAAATAATTTAATTTATTTATTTAAATAAGATTAGAATTGTTCTAATTGATTTATTCACAACCGATTTAATATGGAGAACCTAAAGAGTCACACCGCAAAAGAAAAATATTTATTTAAGTAGTAAATTGTAAGGACCACGATTTTTCCTAGCAATATTATTGAGACCTATATATTAACCTTTGTCATTTTCATTGGCTCATTAATGATTTGGGTAGCTATGTGTGGTTATTTGATTTATTGATTTAATAGTCCGAGTATATTGGACTAGCTTTGCGTTGATTAAACAAGCCCAAATAGTTATTTATGGCCTTGTAGAGGGCTAGGATTATTAATTCCACTTAGAGGTTATAGTAATGGGCCAATCTGGTCATTTTATTTAAATAAGCCTAGTCCAAGTTGGGTCGGATTGAGCTGGTTAGCAGCTAGGATCTAGCAGCCCATAGGTGGTGCGACCCGACCACGTGATCCTTACTGTTGAACACTGAATCTAAGGTTGTCGTTGCGTGTAAATATGAGGCGCTACACCGGGCCAATGGCCTATACCTCCTATTGCGCCGATTAAAGCCTAAACCATGATTAATGGGGATGGCTGAGGAGCTCGGTTGGTGGAACTTTTCACCTAAACCTGAACAACTAACGGGTAATACCGTTATAAACTAGTCCTGACGCCTGAGTAATAACCATCGCCGGGATAATAATTTTCCTATAAATGGAGACCCTGTTCTCATAGGAAAGCTTGCTGAGTTTATTTGATACAGATACTAGAGAGATATATCGCGGTAAGAGTTACTTTGAGAGGTAGTTCCGCCGTTCAGAGGGACAGTCAGAGTTCGAAAGTTAGAAGGTTAGCAGTCGGACAGTAGAAGAGGTAAGACTCTTTCTCTTGATTCTTAGCATGTATCTCCCTTGTCCGGTCAGATTTCCTTTCACTAAATCAGTGCTGGATGAGTCGACCATCACAGGTTGAGTCGTTATGACGATACCAAGCTTGGTAGTTACAGAGTAGTTACCTTATCTTGTATTATTTTAATACATAGTCGAAGCATGACTTAAACTCGAGTCACAGTATAGACCTTAATTACTGTACCCAAACAAGATGATAAGAGTGGCATGGGGACGCCGGAGTCGTCCGGTGAGGTCTGCCACCTCACCCCGAACTCATAGACCTAAGCAACAGGGTTAGGTAACTGTAGTTACCCGACCCTAGACAGTGGAGTGATTTCCGAAGTGGAATCTGAAGTCAAACCTTGGTAGGAGAATAGTCGTCACACCCAAACCCCTAGTATCAGCAATGTCTGAACCTGACCTTCGAAGTCGAAGCCTTAAAACGTCAGTGAGATCCAAATGTTTGGCTCCCTGAAGCCAAACCAAACTCACGTCCGACCCCGAAAAGACTCTCGGCCTACGAAAGGTTCCGACCTGGACCCGAAGCCAAGATTTTAAGGGTCAGCTAGACCCGAAGTATACTACCAGACTGTAAGATAATTTCTGTAGAGGAATTTGTAGTCAAACCCGAAGGCCGTAGCCTTTACTCTGGGTTTAGTTCAATACTAGACTCGAAGCTGAACCCCCGATATCTGTAAGGCTCGGACCCGACTTCCAAAGTCATAACCCGAAGCCGAAGTCTTAAATTTACAAGGAGACCCAGACCTTTAGCTTCCCGAACCCAGACTCGAGGCACATCCGATCCCGAAGGGATCCCCGAACTACGAACGATTCCGACCAGGAGCCGAAGCCGTAGCCTTGTTGGCAGAGGGTCGGTAAGACCTAAAACTATCCCGAATTAACTAACAAGTGTACCTTGAACTGTTTCTGAATCCCGATGGGACCCTAAAGCCCATTCGGCATCTGTAGAGTAAGATTGCCGAACCCTTTGGCCATCTTAGAATGGACCCTATCGATGGTACTACCTCCTCAATGATCGTGGGGCCGTCCTATCGGACAGTAAAGTGTTGGAATGGTCCATGGGATAGATAGTGTGAGTCACTTATATTTATTTATTAGGTATGTTATTTCTGCATAGCTATGTCTAATCAGAGAATGAATCATATGTTGTAGGGTGCTTACCGAACCGAAACGTAGAGTAAATTATTGAGCAGCGATTCAGGCAAGTTTCTGAACTTCACACTTTAATTGGGTAAGTTCCCTTGACTTCTGCCAACTTGTGTAAATATATTGTTATTCTGCAAGTATTATTGAGTAAGTTCCCTCACTTTGAGCTTTTGGATCAATTGTTATACTATTGTGTATATCCTTGCTAGTATTCTTCCACACAGTTTATTATACTGCTGTGCATATCTATGCTTCCTAACTTACACCACTTTGAAATTCCGAACCCTCATACACTTCGTATTATATGATGGTTCTGATATTATGTTGCAAGTTCTTCAAATTAAGTTTGAACTCTATTTCCCAGTACGTGTTAAGTGGTCTAATTACTTTAAGAATTATTCCACCCCGATATCGTTGGCATTCGCACACTGTGCATTTGTTCTCAGATTCCGTGGTTGAACTGTACTAACATAAAGCTTCAGCTATTCATGCACGGTTCAAATAGAAGCCTAAGCTACTTGTTCGGCTAGGCATGTGCATGATAATTACTTGAAAAGCTATCCAAACCCGTTGTTGGGATGGATTCTTAGACTGAGATGAACGGCCCCATGATGGGAATGTAACCTAAGTATCTGAAAGACGGTACGCGGCAGAGTTAAATGGTATGCATATTCATGGGTACAAGAGGTTGATCCCCTTGAGTACTTACTCTCTAGTTGGCAACCTAATAAGGGTCAGACAATGTGGCTGATTCCTTAGCGTGTGTTCATAGTCTATCTTGGACTGTTGGCAGTAAATAATCAATCTTCATTTCTTTATTTGAACTTCGATTATATTGTTAGCTTAATTCATCAGTTACTTGTGGAAATTGTTAACCTATGTTGATGTTATTCATATTCATTCATGATATATCCCTCTTATTTATTTAAAACTTTCTGAGCAAGCTCGTTGCTCACCCTTGCTATATCATGAAACATTTCAGTTTATCCCGAGTGCTCGAGTAGAGATAAGGGCAAGGAGAAGGTGAAGTAGTAGGCTTCGGATGGGCGCGCCGTCCATTATTATGTTTTGTCTAGGCTTTGGCCCTTTTGTATTTCAAGTTACGTTAGTTGTTTCTTTGTATTTCGCGTTGTAGTTATTCAAGGTTGTAGACTTTGGGACCCATATGTAAACCTTTCTAAATGATCAATATATGATTATTTATTCCGCATTTAGTTATCATATATTGCTTGAAGGTGTTTAGATATTGTAGATTATGAGCACCAAGTTCGGTGTATTTGGTACCTGAATTTGGGGGTGTCACAGGTTGGTATCAAAGCTATAGGTTATAAACTTTAGGATCGTGAAACCTAGGTTATAACCTTAGTATTAAACTCGTGTTGAGTACGCTAGGACTTGGATCGAGAAGATTCATTGAGTCTTATGGGATTGGAGATGAGTCGTGGAAAAACTCATCGAGCCGATGCGGTGTATGATAAAATATCTTTCATTTCATTAATGGATATATTTTATTGTTGTACTAATAGATTGATGTTGTTCTTTGCGTTGGTTGTAGAATGGTTGAGTTAGGAGAGCCGAGTCGTGCCGCTGAGGAAAAGGTGTTCACAGACATCCCAGTGGACACCGAGCAGTTAGTCGGTTATGCACCCGTTGCACCTGTAGAGTCCGAACCCGAGGAGGATAAGGACTATTTAGCTGAGTCTGAAGAACCCGTCAAGGGTAGGGTGATGAGATCGGGTAGTCAAGACGTTGAGGGTGAGTCCGAAGAGGACTACGGTGCAGATGAGGCCGAAGAGCTATTGGCGGAGAACTATTTATTAGACCAACTAGCTGATAAGAACCTAGAATTAGAAGAGAGAGTCCGAGACCTGGAAGAGAAAAACGTGATCCATCAGAGTATGGAGGATTAATATAAGGAGATAGCTTATCAGTTGGAAGATGAGATGAAAGGACTGAAGGCGCAACTGGAAAGTTATATAACTTCAGCCCAGCAAGTAGGGCCACTACTTCATCAGGTAGTCGCCCAAAATACTGAACTAAGGGAGAAGAAGGATCAGGCAGAATTAGAACTAGCAAAACTAAAGGTGGTGCTCGAGGCCATGAGGGCCGATTTCAATTGGGAGATAGCAGACACGATCCACGTTGAGGAAGCATAGGTTCGGTCTGCTAGAAAGGTAGATCAACTAGAGAGAGAAGTCCAGGTCAGGGCAGTTCGGATTGAATCCTTGAGCATTGTATTGGATCTTGCCGTCGGGAACTTGAGAGACCAGAGGTATTCTGCCGAAGAGAGTTAGCCCATCCATTCAGTTCGACACCGATTGATGTGATAAATTAGGCCCAGTAGTTCTCACTTTTGTCTATGATAGGGGCACCTTTTGTTGTAAATCCTTATGCAAGGTTGTATGCACGGGATAGTGTTAGAACCCCGTAAGTTATTCTAATCAGAGGGGTAGTATGTTGTGAATCCCTACTTTTGTTCATTTAGGGATAGGTAGCAGTTGAAAGGCTGTTCATTTGGCATTTATAGAAGTATTCCACATGTTAGGTCTTCTTGTACCAAAACAGTGGTATATGAATATAAATGAAGTTGCTTATTTTTCGAATGTGTTTGATAGATGCCTATGCTTTATTTTGCTTACGTCAATAAAGTGTTGCATAAGAACTCAAAATCGAAGTGATAATGTAAGGTTTTGCTTTGTGTCAGACCATACCGCCGAAGAGACAGCCACGAAACCAAAGGGTCGAAGAGTTGGTTAATAACATTCAGGGTCAAACCGACCCGATGAGAGCTTTTGCCGATATGTTGACCGAGGCCATGCAGAACAGACCCCCACCAGCAGTGGAGCAGCTAACTCAACACTTGGCTAGCTTCAAGGACTTTAAATTAGTAGGACCTCTAGAGTTCCGAGGAACCTTAGACCCGATCACACCCAGTCGTGGGTAGAAGAGATGGAAAAGTCTTCAAGGTCACACGAGTGGCCGAGGAGCAGAGGACCGAATTCGCTACCTTCATGATGAAGGGCGAAGCTAACTATTGGTGGAAGGCCAATAGGGGTCGTGTCGGGGAAGGAGTGATTCCGTGGGAACGCTTCAAGGAGTTATTTTTCGAAAACTACTTCCTGGAGAGTATGAAAATGAATATGGAGGTAAAATTCCTAGAACTCAAGCAAGGGAACATGTCGGTCGCCGAATACGCGACAAGGTTCAACGAGTTGGCCATATTCGCCCCTCACCAAGTTGATACCGAGGCCAGGAAAGCAAGAAGGTTTGAACAAGGACTAAAACTGTGGATCGATAGCCGAGTTACAGTACTGCAGAGTAGCACGTTTTCGACTCTGCTAGAGAGGGCGATCATCGCGGAAGGAGGAAGTGAGGCGTTGATCAAATACAACCAGGACAAGAAGAAGAACCAGGAGGGTAACAAAGAAGGTAGTAGTGGAGGTAGCAATCAGAACAAGAAGAAGTGGAGTGGTAGCCAAACCTCTGGAAGCAACAGGGTTGGAGAGGAGGCTAGGAAGGGGAATAAGTGTAACAACTGTGGGAAAAGTCACCTAGGTGAATGCATAAGGGGGAAGGGTATTTGCTATAATTGTGGATAGTTGGGACACATTACTTCTCAGTGCCCCAAAGGGAAGAAGGCTGGATGTTTCTCGTGTGGAGCATTGGATCATCTGGATAGGGATTGTCTGAAGAGGAAGGGCGATGCAACTAGTGGTAACCGGAGCAACAACAATAACAATAACCACAACAACAACAAGCTGACCATCGGAGGGCCAGCCAATCAAGTAAATTGGCCAATGGCACGCACATTCAACATGACCGTGCAGGATGCGGTGAAATCGAAGGATGTGATGTCAGGTATCATCCCAATCAATAATATAAATGCATATGTGTTATTTAATTCGGGTGCTACCTGCTCTTTTATTTTCAAAGAATTTGCTAAACGATTAGGCTTACCCCGTGAAAAGTTAGAGAATCCTTTGAACGTAGAAGTAGCCAACCAAGCGATTATTCCCATAGACTACATTCATAGGAATTGTTGCGTCGATTTGAGAGGGTTTAAGCTTAGCGTGAACTTGATACCAATTCGTTTGGGAGAATTCGATGTGATCCTTGGGATGGATTGGTTATCGGGTCACGGAGCAGTCATCGACTGTCGGGAGAAGTGCATACACCTAAAGGCTCTAGAAAAGTCAAAGGTCGTATTCTATGGTAGTAAATCGCCGAGACAATCTTGTTGTCTGACAATGATGCAAGCGAGGAGATTGCTAAGGAAGGGTTGCATGGGATATCTGGCCCATGTGATTGACACTCGAAGAGTAGGGAGTGAGCTGGGTCAGATACCGGTAGTAAGGGAATTTCCCGACGTCTTCCCAGGGGAATTACAGGGCTTGCCGCCAGATAGAGAGATAGAATTTGTGATTGACTTGGTACCAGGGACGGCACCGATATCCAAGGCACCTTACCGAATGGCACCAGTAGAGATGAAAGAGCTAATGGTTCAGTTACAGGAACTATTAGACAAGGGTTATATCAGACCGAGCGTGTCACCTTGGGGAGCGCCAGTTCTGTTCATGAAAAAGAAAGATGGATCGATGAGGCTTTGTATCGACTATCGCAAGTTGAACAAATTTACGATTAAGAACAAGTATATGTTGCCCAGAATAGATGATCTATTCGACCAACTCAAGGGAACGAAGTACTTTTCAAAGATTGATTTGAGAACGGGTTATCACCCACTGAAGGTTAGACAGGAGGATATCCCGAAAACGACATTCAAAACTCGTTATGGGCATTTCGAGTTTCTGGTAATGACATTCGGATTAATGAATGCACCAACAGCATTCATGGATATGATGAACAGAGTGTTCAAGTAGTACTTGGACAAGTTCGTAGTCGTATTCATCGATGACATCTTGGTGTATTCGGAGTCCGAGGAGGAGCATGCGGAACACTTAAGGATTGTATTGGAGGCTCTCAGAAGAGAGAAGTTTTACACAAAGTTTTCCAAGTGTGAGTTTTGGTTGCAGAGAGTGCAATTTCTAGGTCATGTCATTGATAAGAATGGTGTTTCTGTGGATCCAGCAAAAGTAGAAGCGGTTATTAATTGGGAACGACCAAAGACGCCAACGGAGATCAGGAGTTTCTTGGGATTAGCAGGATACTATCGTAGATTCATCTTGGATTTTTCTAAGATAGCATCGCCATTGACCAATCTTACTAGAAAAGAAGTTAAGTTCATTTGGACGGAGAAATGCGAAGAAAGTTTCATGGAGCTGAAGAAGAGACTTAGTCAAGCGCCGTTGTTTGTGACAACCCAGATTTTTAGAATTATTAAATAAAAATTTAATAAATAAAATTCTTATTATGTGACGTTTTGAGTTTGAGTATGTGTATATATGTGATATATATATATATATATATATATTGTGAAATATGTGATTTGGTATAAAGAGAATTATATTCGTGTATTTGGGAAAAAAGGTTTAATAGTTAATTAAACCATTGAATGAAGTGAAGGAAATTACTACGAAAAAGATATTTACTGAATATTAGAAAGTTGAAAATTATATTATGAAATAATATAATTTGATTGTTATGTCTTGTGGACAATAAAAATTATTATGAATTAAGTTTATAAATAATTAAAATAGTGAATTGATGTGAATATGTTTGTGTATAAAGTGTTGGTACGTATTTTAGTACGCTAATGTAATGAGAATTTTATAATTTAATTAAATAATTAAATTAGAGGAGTAATGATTTATTAAATGAAATTATAACTATAATTGTCTAATTGGAGATTATAAATTTTGTTAGTAAGATTTAATTAGATTTATTAATATAATAAGTTTAATTAAATTAGAGTGTGACAAAATATCATATAGTAAAAAGAAATATTAAAATAAAGAGAAAAAGGGGATTTGTGAGTTGATGCCAAACAAAGCCTTGATGCCTTTGGCTTTCTTAACCGCTGAAACTCCCAATTAGAGGATACGTAAAGTTGTCAGCATATTTTGATAAAAAAAATATACAGAGGAGAGGAGGAGGGAATTGGGAGAGAAAGCTCTCTGTGAAACAAATTAAGAGGAGATTTGTGAGAAATCAAAGAAAAAGAAGAAGGAATCAAGCAAATTCTAGCCATCTAGCTAATTAAAAGTAAGTTTTCTAAGTTTCTAAGTTCTTAGTTTGTGTTCTAAGTTGTCTGTATAAAATCAATTTGATTGTGTAATGGATAAATATGTTGTTGGGTTGTAATAATCTGATTTTTTGTTCTACAAGAGCGATTTTGAGTAATAAAATCCATGTGAACATGTTAAACAAGAAAAAATTGAGTTTTGGTTGCTATATGTATGATATGGCTTACTTTGGAGTCAAAATTGATATTTAATTGAGTAATAATCTGTAAATTGGTGGTGGATTGTTGTTATGTGTTAAAAAACGAAAACAATGGAAGTTGAACAGACCAATTTGGTTGAATAACGAATCCGTAGTGATCGATTGCGCTAAATTTGTAAAAATTTATAACACTAGCATGAATATTGATATTTGAGGTCTAAATTGGTTGTTTAAGTTGTTTAAGATGTTAGAATCGTGCTAGAGGGTTTGAGTAATGATCATATATAAGTTATAGTGATTGGGTAATTTTAATTTGCTGATAAAATGATGAAATTTCGTGTTTTTGGGTTGGAAATTCTGCAGTTCGCGAACTGCAGAATCTGGAATTCATGAAGCTCGCCCCAGCGAGCTCATTATGCTAAATTTCTCGCCCCGACGGTGTCTCGCCCCGGCGAAGTCTCGCCCCAGCGAGAATTTTGTGAAGGAATTCTCGCCCCGGCAAGCTCAATGTAGGAAATGTTATTTTATT
Organism: Aralia elata; assembly: GCA_034770075.1. NCBI lineage: Eukaryota > Viridiplantae > Streptophyta > Magnoliopsida > Apiales > Araliaceae > Aralia > Aralia elata. Next base: position 17,880,987 of record CM068381.1, on the reverse strand, counting down.
TTCTTTTTCTTTGTAGTCATGCTATGTTACCTTATACAAGATTTACTTATAAACATTATACATCTAATGTAAAGAAAAGTTTCAGACTATACAAGATTTACTTATAAACATTATACATCTAATGTAAAGAAAATTTTAAGACTTAACTAAATGTTAAGTGTCGATTAAAGTGGAACGTAATAAAAATGAAGGATTATGAAATGTAAAGTAGAATTAATACTAAGTATTGCTGTGTGACTAATAAATGTCGTGCATGATTATATATCGTGTAGGATACATGAAGTGCAGATAAGTATAAGCTAAATATGGTAATTGGTAATCTACGAACCAGGTAAGTCTTTCAGTTCCTATTTGTTATGTGATCTAAATGATTAACTGTTTAAATCTGTGATGTATACAGCGTGATGTATTTTATATATGTTGCAAGTATGAAACGACAAAGTCAAAATATGACTACGTTCGTTGAATAGAGAAGGTTGATTGAGTTATGGAACTCAATCTCTATTTGTTACTTGTTGATCATTATGTATGACATGTTTAGCCAAATGTTTATGATTTAAATAATGAGCATGTTATCTATGTGCTATGTGATGCATGCAAACTGTTAGATTTTGCTGAGCTGTCGAGCTCATTCTTGCAAATAACCACTTTTGCAGGTTAAAGATACAAGGTAAAGTTAAGTGCTACTTGAATGGCATGATTCAGATGTAATGCATGCAGATTAAGTGTTGTAGCTTAAAATTAATGTTTTAAATCCAGGATTAAGGTTCTAAATAATGTATTTGATGCTGGATTAAGTGTAACAGATGTAGAGTTGTTAAATTTGTATTGAGTTGTAAATTTAATTTTATCTGATGTATAAAGGGTATTGAATCTAGAAGTTTTATTTTTATTATAACTCTGATGAAGCGAATCATTAAGTAAATATGATTCTAGAATGTGTAAATGATTAAAGGTTATGATTCAGGGAAAGCAAGGAAAGAAAACTGAAAAGTTTAAAATTGTTCCGCATTTTATTAAGTTTAACATGAATAATGTTATAAAGTCAGAATGAGGATGTATTGTTAATGACCGATGTGGAGAGTTGAATTGTATGAATTTTGGGGTTGTTACAGTTGGTATCAGAGCTGATAGGTTGCCTTAGGCTATAACCTTAGAGAAAAGAGGTGAAGATGAGAGAGAGTTTAAAGAATAGTAAGTTAAGTATGATTATGGTACAATCGTACTCTTTAATGGTTGATGTATGGTATCTGGCCTAAACAATTCCTTCATAGAGCAGAGGTTGATATGAACTAGCGACCGATCTAACTCGTTGTGAGATATAGTGTAGACGAGACGGGAACTAGTTTGTTGGTTGTTTGTGGGAAACCACTCAGGTGCTATACTGAACACTGTTAGAGACTCGAGGTGTACCGAGTATAGAATTATGGATGCGTATGATTAAGAAGTGATTCTTTTTATATAGGTAGATGCATGAGATGAGTTAAGTCCAAGAAACGTTACAAGAAGAAGACGCGAATGACGCGTAGTAAACTCGAATAAAATATTGAATAATATGAATGAAGTTAGAGATTCTTAAAGGAAGAATCAATATATAAATAAGAAGGAGATTCAAAGAAGAATCTTGAAGAGTTATGAAAAATGAGAACTAGGAGTTACCTGACTCCAGTAATAAAGATGGTGTAATAAATAGACGATGTCTATAAGATGAGAATGATATAATAATAAGGATGAACTCAAATAGAGTTTAGAGAATTCATGTGAGATAAGATTATGATAAAATGTTTAGGTTCAAAAAAAAAGAACCTGAAAAGCTAAAAGAACAGGGAACACCTGAGTTGATTAATCATAAAGATAACATGATTAAAGAGAAGAATTAAGAAGATCGTAGGATGAGACGATCATGAGATAAGAAAGAATCGTAAGAAGAGATGATGATAGAATGAGATCAGGACGTGATCTGATAAAGTTGTAAAATGACAGAAGATCTTAAATGATTGAATAGCTGTAGCATGACGCTGTAAAGAGATGGTACTATGAAATAGTATGAGGTAAACTCACGAGGAGTTATGGATGATGAAATACGAGAAATTCGTATCAAGCAAAGAGTTAAGTTAAGAGTAAGATGAAATTAGGCGGGATTTCAATTAAGGACTCATGTTAGTGGTGAGTTGTACAATTCCTGGTATGGGACGGGAATTTGTGCTTGGTTTGAAAACTACTTAGCTTCCTATATTAATATAGTGGTCGAGTTGAACAAATCCTAGTATGGGACGGGATTTGTCCATGGTTTAACAACCGCTCCGCTTCCTATATTGATTAGTGGTCGAGTTGGTTCGACAACCACTTAGCTTCCTATATTGATAATCATTGAAATATTGGTGTCGCACTATCGATATACGTATGACGAGAACGTGATTCTTTTCTCATATTTATAGTTGATAGTTAGAGAATATTTAAGATTAGGTGCGGTTCTTAAAACTCATACTTATGGTAGGTTCGTGACTCATAATCGTATGGTGGAACCCCTCAGCGAATAGACGATTTTGGTCTGACTAGGATAAGTTCCTAAACCCATATGATTGTGGTAAGCTCCTGAACTTCCAAAGTGTGGTAAGTTTGATGAACTATATTGGGTATAGAAAAGTTATGGTATAGAGAGCATTGATGATATTCACGAATGATAGAATGATTGAGTAATGAAGCAATGGAGTAAAGGTTGAAGTTTATGAAAAGAAAAGGATATTCCAAATCTTCTAACTATGTTAGATTTTTAAAATTTATTGACATCGTGCTGATATTTACAATTTTGTGTTCTCAAAAGTATATTGGGTCAATGTTTGAACCAATAAGTTTTAAAGGGTGCTATTATTCGAACGACTATGCTAATTGTTTCAGCTAGACAAAAATGATTTGAAATTATCAAAATGTATTTTGAACGATGGCGTCATCAATGCAATCGAACCTAGTGTTGGATGTGATCGAAGGATCGTCAGCCCATTATGGTATGATATAGTATGATAAAGTCCTAATATGACGGCATCCTCAACGTACTATTAAGACGGTACGGTATCATGACGTCATAAAAGAATTTTATTTTCCTGTTAAGTTATGAAAATATATGCCAATTGAGTTTGGCTAAAAATGTTTTGACTAATATCTGAATTGTTATTCAAGGTCTATGCTAATTGATTCGGCTAGAAGACTGTTGAAAGATATTTATGAAGTTCAAGAATTTTTTGAGATTTTATGTCAAACCAGTTTATTCTGGTGCGGAATTTGTATTAAGTCTGAGGTGAACCAACCCTATAATGGGGGATACGCAATAGCGTTAATATGTATGTGTACAATACATAGTACGAAGGGCTGATCACCTGGAGTACGAGAAGAGATGGTCCATAGTCTTTTGACTGTTAAAGGTTACAGTAGAAATATCTGTTAACCTAGGACAAGGTTCAAGTCTTTACGACTCCTCAACAGAATATTGAAAGTTTTTGAATGTATCTTTAAATTCTTGAATTACTCATACTGCTTTCCAATTATTGAACAATTGTGAAAAATTCTTATTCTTTTGAAAAGTGCAATTGGAAAGGAGGATATTCCTTAGAAAGGGGTAAATTATAGAATGCGACGTGTGGTGATGAGTAAGTAAACAAACTAAAATAAATCCAAAAAAGAAATGAAATTCCAGAAAGGGAAGAGATAAATTTAGTTGATGATGATTAATGATGAGAAATTTTTAGAAGAGGAAGATGAGAAGAATATAATGATCTTAGAAAGATCCCTAGAGAAAGAATTTGGTGTAGAACCCAATCAATAAGTATAGATTAACGTAAAGTCCATTTTGATAGCTGGAAGGATTGAATATTAGTAAATCAAATTTCGAGGACAAAATTCTTAGAAGAAGGGGTGAATGTGATATCCCGAATATTTATGCGATGCTAAATCAGGATATTTTATAATTACAACGAGTATGTTATGCAATGATCCTTAGAGAAAGGAAACGAATGCGTTAAATGGTTAAAGAATATATAATACTCGAAATGTTCCAAGTTTAAGTAAAGGTGATGAAATAAAACCTACGCTAAGGTAATGCGTTGAAGTTATTCAACAATAAAATTTTGAAGATATTTAACGAAAACCGAGTAAGAAGGGTTTCGTTGATTCCGAGGACGGAATCCTTATAAAGAGGGAAAGATGTGACAACCCAGATTTTCAAAAATTATTAAATAAGAATTTAATAAATAAAATTCTTATTATGTTACGTTTTGAGTTTGAGTATGTGTATATATGTGATATATATATATTGTGAAATATGTGATTTGGTATAAAGAGAATTATGTTCGTGTATTTGGGAAAAGAGGTTTAATAGTTAATTAAACCATTGAATGAAGTGAAGAAAATTGCTACGAAAAAGATATTTACTGAATATTAGAAAGTTGAAACTTATATTATGAAATAGTATAATTTGATTGTTATGTGTTGTGGACAATAAAAATTATTATGAATTAAGTTTATAAATAATGTGAGTAACTCACTTAATTAAAATAGTGAATTGATGTGAATATGTTTGTGTATAAAGTGTTGGTGCGTATTTTAGTACGCTAAGGTAATGAGAATTTTATAATTTAATTAAATAATTAAATTAGAGGAGTAATGATTTATTAAATGAAATTATAACTATAATTGTCTAATTGGAGATTATAAATTTTATTAGTAAGATTTAATTAGATTTATTAATATAATAAGTTTAATTAAATTAGAGTGTGACAAAATATCATATAGTAAAAAGAAATAATAAAATAAAGAGAAAAAGGGGATTTGTGAGTTGATGTCAAACAAGGCCTTGAGGCCTTTGGCTTTCTTAACCGCTGAAACTCCCAATTAGAGGATACGTAAAGTTGTCAGCATATTTTGATAAAAACATATATAGAGGAGAGGAGGAGGGAATTGGGAGAGAAAGCTCTCTGTGAAACAAATTAAGAGGAGATTTGTGAGAAATCAAAGAAAAAGAAGAAGGAATCAAGCAAATTCTAGCCATGTATCTAATTAAAAGTAAGTTTTCTAAGTTTCTAAGTTCTTAGTTTGTGTTCTAAGTTGTCTGTATAAAATCAATTTGATTGTATAATGGATAAATATGTTGTTGGGTTGTAATAATCTGATTATATGTTCTACATGAGCGATTTTGAGTAATCAAATCCATGTGAACATGCTAAACAAGAAGAAATTGAGTTTTGGTTGCTATATGTATGATATGGCTTACTTTGGAGTCAAAATTAATATTTAATTTGAGTAATAATCTGTAAATTGGTGGTGGATTATTGTTATGCGTTAAAAAACGAAAACAACAGAAGTTAAACGGACCAATTTGGTTGAATAACGAATCTGTAGTGATCGATTGCGCTAAATTTGTAAAAAATTATAAAACTAGTGTGAATATTGATATTTGAGGCTTGAAATTGGTTGTTTAAGTTGTTTAAGATGTTAGAATCGTGCTAGAGGGTTTGGGCAATGATCATATATAAGTTATAGTAATTGGGTAATTTTAATTTGCTGATAAAGTGAAGAAATTTCGTGTTTTTGGGTTGGAAATTATGCAGTTCGCGAACTGCAGAATCTGGAATTCATGAAGCTCGCCTCGGCAAGCTCATTAAGCTAAATTTCTCGCCCGGCAGTGTCTCGCCCCGGTGAGAGTTTTGTACTGAGGTTTCTCTCCCCGCCGAGCTTATTGTTAAGGAAATTCTCGCCCCGGCAAAGTCTCGCCCCGACGAGAATTTTGTGAAGGAATTCTCGCCCCGACAAGCTCAATGCAGGAAATGTTATTTTATTTTCTTTTTCTTTGTAGTCATGCTATGTTGCCTTATACAAGATTTACTTATAAACATTATACATCTAATTCATTTATTAATAAAAGAATTGAGTTTATTAAAAGGCATTTTATATTATCTACATGGTGCTGTTATATTAAATGTGATAAACTCATAGTTTTGAGCAATGCTTTTAGAATCATGATGGTGATGGTGCTAATGAGATCTAAATTCAAGATAGCTCACAAACTAAAATTGTTCCTAATCGTTGGATTACTAAATTGAGGATTAGTGAATCCGGATAGATTAGTACATACGTTGCTTGCTCTTAGAAAGAGGATGATTGATCTCATAATCATTTGTGTGGAGACACTAAAGCAAGTATGTAGGTGCTTATTAGAGAATAAGTTCATTGAACGTGACTCGCTAAGGAATACCTAATGGAGTTTTACTCGCCTGTCAATAGGAATTCCTCAAGTGATAGTAGTACAAGTGATCCTTGGACTTGAGATCATCATAGTATCTTGTGTATGATGAGTTATACTTTGACATGTCCCTTAAGACCTTTGGGGTATATCAAAGGATATGATTGGGTATAATAAGTTGTACATGGAGAAAGATGAATGATCAACAAAGAATCTACCACGTCTAATAAAAGATGTGAATGTCCTATGTGATTCGATAAATGACAACTCAATAGTCCTTGGCCAAGGCAGAATGAAATTAGAAAGGAGTTTCTAATTTGTAATCTTTAGAGTTGTGCATTTGGGAATCGAAATACATATAATTAAATAAAATAAGACTTGACAGTAAATCCATGTCTTATATTTAATTGGGACATTGTATGGTAGAAGGATTGAATTGTACAGTAACTATTTACTCAAAGGTTCTTTTATGATTAATGTTAAAATCTATATTATCTGGAAAGTCGTTGATCGCTAAGGGGGCTTACCCTTATTGTAGAATAAATATTATTTATTTAAATGAATTAAATAGTTTAATTTATTTATTTAAATAAGATTAGAATTGTTCTAATTGATTTATTCAAAACCGGTTTAATATGGAGAACCTAAAGGGTCACACCGCAAAAAGAAAAATATTTATTTAAGAAGTAAATGACATAATTGTAATAATAAGTTATGTGTATTTAATTTAGTCTATGGAGATAGAATAAATTAAATAGCTTAATATTTATTATTTAATATTTTGGAAATATTAAATATAAATTAATAAGAGGAGTCTTATTATTATTATTACTATTACTATTATTTAATTCCTAATAGGGATTGGGAATTAATTAATAGAACTATTATTTATTTCCTAATAGGGATTGGGAATTAATTAATAGAAGTACTCTCTCACGAATTCCTAATTGGATTAGGAGCATAATTAATTAAAGGAGTTTAATTAGAATATAAACCCTAATCCTAAATAGTTTAGGGAAGGGTTATTCCTATATCTATAAATAAGAAGAGTCTTATCATAGATTAGGGTTACACACTCTTGCATTAGATTGTGGAGAGTACTTGCAATTTCTATAGAGATAGAATCTAGGGTTTTTGCCAAATACCCAACTTCTTGAATACTTGTTCTTCCTTGGTGGATCACCTCTAGAGGCCAAGCACTTGGGTTGCTAACGCTGATCAAAAAAGGAATCACACTGTAGCATTCGAGGAGAACACGAAGGACTAGGAGTTGAACTTGAACCCGAGGAAACTTTGTTCTACGAGGGTATAATTCTTATTCTCTTTCTCTTTCGTTTATATCGTTAATTGAGCACATTGATCGATCATGGTGATGGTTTGTATAAAATTTTAAAATTCGTTTTATCACGCTTCCGCTCTATTTATGTAATTTGATTGCATGCTTGCGTAATATACAAACCTAACAGTGGTATCAGAGCCTAATCATGTGCTAATTATCGATCTTGATGATTCCATGTATGAATTAATATGCAAAACGTTCGAATTTTTGGGCTGGGGAAAATTTTTCTGAATCTGCGTCGCGGCGCGGCCACGCCCTAACCCAGAAAACTTTTCCGGGGTGCAGCGCGGCCGCGCCGCTCCTAGTTCAAATTGGAGCGCGGCCGCGCCGGTGTGCAGACTTTGAAAAAAATTTTGTTTTCTCAATTAATATAAATGATTTATTTAATTGATAAAAGTTTAAAATAAAAGAGTTTATTTTGTTTCAAAACTAAATATTAGCAAAACTTTTGCCCATTAATTGATATCAATGCATATATAGAATGGATTTATTATTCATGGGATGAATGTTATTTATTGATACATATAGAGATATGTATGATAATAAATAGGGGTTGATTATGGACTATTGACCAATGTGTGATTGGATTTATTTTAGTGGATGCTTGAATGAATGGGTTTTTATAAATGGGGTCTGCGTACCTAGTCTTCTCTAATTTTTCTTAATGTAAATTCTATCTCCCTCCTATGTACTTCTCCTTGACTGCTGATCAAGGTTTCTATTTATTGTAAAATAGTTTCTGTACTAGGACTAGTTAGAATTAATTTTGGAAAACTGGAGACAAAGGAGCAAGGAGCGCTTGAAGACCTGTTTGTATTGGAGCCCGGGTTTAAATGTAATAGTTATATTTAAATTTAATTCTTGCACCCTAGGTTTGACCTTTTGGTTCACTTGGTGGCTCTAGTGAACCAAACTAGAATAAAAGTCCATAATCAATCCGGGTAGAATATAGTATTTTATATGTGCATGCTTACTATATATATATTATATATTATCCAACATGCTTCGCATGTAAAATAATATGACGCGTATTTTTTATATATATGTGCATGCGCGCTAAACAAGATGACACTAATAATAACAAACCCCTCAAAGTAATATATTAAGTTCTAAGCGTTCAAAGATATTTGGAATATCGAACGTCGCATTCTAGCATGGTAAAGCGACAGAGTATTAAATATTTAATATGAGTTTGTTGTGTCACACAAGGCAAGTATTAAATATTTAAGATGTTGCTTTATCACATTTTGATGCTTATACATAGACTGAACGATGCTATTTTGTTGTGTCACACAAGGACAGTGTTTTTTCTTTCGAATATATGGAAGTGCTAGGTTGGACTTAACTTGGATAATTTTGATTCGGATGTGTCACACTTGATCAAAATAATTTAAGAGGCAAAATACAATGAGTTACATAGTGATGTAATTGACAATAGTTGTCTACCTATTTATTTATATATAGTTTGTTGTGTCACACAAGGCTATATACATTTGAAATGGGATCCTTATTCTCACTAGAAAATCTTTAATTAGATTTGCCGAACTATGTAATGAGGGTAATATAGTTTGATGAAAATAGTGGGAGATACCAATTTAAAATAAAGACCTAATTTATTTTGGTAATTAATTAAATGAATGTATGCTAAAATGTTGTCTATTTCACATGCAGAATTTAAAAATGTCAAACTCACTATCACTGCGTAGCATACTTGATGCTAACAAACTGACCGGACCGAATTACACGGACTGGTTAAGGAATCTAAGAATTGTTCTCACTGCTGAAAAGATTTCTTATGTCCTAAATTCGCCAGTCCCTGCAAATGTTGCAGAAACAGCCTCTGTGGAAGAGATTGTTACTTTCAGAAAGTGGTAAGATGATGCAATCTTGGCTCAATGCATCATGCTCGCATCCATGAGTAACGAGCTTCAGCGTCAGCATGAAACTATGGATGCTCCTACTATATTACTGCACCTCAAAGAGTTGTATGGTGAGCAAAGTAGGACTGCTAGATATCAGATATCTAAGGAGCTCTTCCGATCTCGTATAACCGAGGGTACTGCTGTTGAGACTTATGTCCTTAAGATGATCAATCTGATTGAACAACTTGGACAGCTTGGGTTTGTGATGGATGGGGAGTTAAGCCAAGATTTGATCTTGCAGTCACTCCCGGACACCTTCTCACAATTTGTTGTGAATTTTCACATGAATAAGTTGGACGTCAGCTTGCCTGAGTTACTTAACATGCTGAAAACTGCTGAAGGTCACTTCTCATCCAACAAGAACCAAGTCTTACTAGTGGATGATTCTTCCAAGAAAAGGAAGAGGCTCAAGGTATCTTCTGAAAAGAAGAAAAACAAGAAGGCTAAGGGCAAGGCGAAGAGAAAGGATAAAAAGAAACCTGATCCAAATAGCAAAGGAATTTGTTACCATTGTAATAAGCCGGGACATTGGAAGAGGAATTGCAAGGAGTATCTTGCGGACCAAAAGAAGCTTGGAGAAGCTTTGACTTCCGATCTAGGTTTGTTCATGATTGAAACTAATTTTTCTGAAAGTCAAAATTCTACTTGGGTATTGGATACCGGCTGTAGTTCTCACAAATGTAATAATGTGCAGGGACTAAGCAGAAGTAGAAAGCTGGACAAGGATGAAGTCGTCCTACGAGTGGGAAATGGAGCAAAGGTTGCTGCATTAGCTGTAGGGACTTATCGTTTAGCATTGCCTTCGGGCAAGTTCATTAGTTTAAATAATTGTTATTATGTTCCGACACTCATTAGAAACATTATTTCAATTTTTGTATTGGATATGGATGGTTTTGATATTATAATAAAGAACAACAATTGTTTTATTTATAATAAAAATATTTTATATGGTGTTGGGAACTTACTGAATGGACTGTACATACTTGACTTGCATGAAAATATACTTCAAATTAAACAAACTAAGAAAAGAAAAAGAGATGATGTTAATTATACCTTTATGTGGCACTGTAGACTTGGTCATATCAATGAAACAAGATTATCCAAGTTGCATAAAGATGGGCTTTTAGAGCTATCTGATTACGAATCATATCCAACTTGTGAATCTTGTCTCATGGGTAAAATGACTAAATCTCCTTTTACTGGAAAAGGAGAAAGAGTTACAGAGTTGTTAGCGTTAGTACACACAGACGTATGTGGACCTATGACAACAAATGCACGAGGAGGGTATTCTTACTTTATTACTTTCACTGATGATCATTCTAGATTTGGATATGTGTATTTAATGAAATACAAATCTGAGTTGTTTGAAAGGTTCAAAGAATTCATAAGTGAAGTAGAGAAGCAAACTGGTAATAATATTAAGATTCTTCGATCGGATCGAGGAGGGGAATACTTGACCAATAAGTTTCTAAATTATCTCAAAGAAAATGGTATAATCTCACAATGGACTCCACCAGGAACGCCACAGTTGAATGGTGTATCTGAAAGGAGAAATCAAACATTGTTGGACATAGTTCGTTCCATGATGAGTTTTACCGACCTTCCAGTATCCTTCTGGGGTTATGCCCTAGAAACGGCTGCATATCTACTTAACAAGGTACCTACCAAATCCGTCCCAAAGACTCCATATGAGATATAGACAGGGAGGAAACCAAATATCAAGTATGTTAAGACTTGGGATTGTCCAACTTATGTCAAAAGGTTTGAGCAAAATAAGCTAAAGACTAGATCCGACAAGTGTAGATTTGTTGGTTACCCTAAAGAAACTGTAGGGTATTATTTCTATCATCCTACTGATCAAAAGGTGTTTGTAGCGAAACACGCTGCCTTTTTGGAAAAGGGGTTTATCCTTGAAGGGGTCAGTGGGAGTAAGATATATCTTGAAGAAGTTCAAAAACCACAAAATACTCCGGATCAAAGTCAGGTACCTAACCAAGTAGAAGAACCTATTGCACCACAACCTATTCGTAAATCTAGAAGAGTACCGAAGATACCTGAAAGGTATGGATTCATCATAGAGGATGATGATGAGGTATGCATCATAGAAGATGATGATCCATTGACTTACGAAGAGGCTATGAGTAGTGAAGACTCAGAGAAATGGCTAGAAGCCATGAAATTCGAGATGGACTCCATGTATGAAAACCAAGTATGGACTTTGGTTTCACCACCTGAGGGCATTAAGCCTATTGGGTGTAAATGGGTCTTTAAAAGAAAGACTGGAGCGGATGGCAAGGTAGAGACCTATAAGGCCCGACTGGTTGTAAAAGGTTTTAAACAAAGACAAGGAGTTGACTATGATGAAACCTTCTCGCTAGTAGCTATGCTCAAGTCCATTCGGATTTTGCTTGCAATTGCAGCTTATTATGACTACGAGATCTGGCAAATGGACGTGAAAACGGCCTTCCTCAATGGAGAGCTTGAGGAGAATGTATATATGATACAGCCAGAGGGTTTTGTTTCAACGATTGGAACAAACCAAGTCTGTAAGCTACAACGATCCATTTATGGATTGAAGCAAGCTTCTCGAAGATGGAACATCCGTTTTGATGAGATAATCAAAAGGTTTGATTTTATCAAAAATGAAGATGAACCATGTGTGTACAAGAAGGTTAGTGGGAGCGCTGTTTCATTCCTTGTATTATATGTTGATGACATATTACTAATAGGGAATGATGTTCCTATGCTATAGTCGATCAAAATTTGGTTATCTAAACACTTCTCCATGAAGGACTTGGCTGAGGCATCCTATATTTTGGGGTTAAAGATCTATAGAGATAGATCTAAAAGGATGCTTGGCTTGACCCAAGGAAAGTACATTGACTCGATGCTAAAGAGGTTTAGTATGGAAGATTCCAAGAGAGGTCTCATGCCGATGAGCCATGGAATACATCTCTCCAAGAAACAGGCCCCAAAGACACCTGAGGAGAGAGACCGTATGAGTAAGATTCCTTATGCTTCCGCAATAGGATCTATCATGTACGGTATGATATGTACTAGACTAGATGTCGCTCATGCACTTAGTGTAACAAGCAGATATTAGTCGAATCCAGGAGAAGAGCACTGGAAGGCAGTGAAAAACATCCTAAAGTACTTGAGAAGAACTAAGGATGTATTTCTTGTCTACAGTGGGTCTGAATTGAAACTAGAGGGCTATACAGACTCAAGTTTTCAAACGGACCAAGATGACTATAAATCCATTTCAGGGTATGTGTTTACCTTAAACGGTAGCGCAATGAGTTGGAAGAGTTCCAAGCAGCAAACAGTTGCTGATTCAGTGACAAAGGCAGAGTACATAGCTGCAAGTGAAGCTGCAAAGGAAGTTGTTTGGATGAAAAAGTTCACAACTGAACTTGGAGTGGTTCCTAGCATTAGAGGAGTCATACCTTTATTCTGTGACAACACCAGAGCTGTTGCGCAGGCTAAGGAACCCAGGTCTCATCAGAAATCCAAACACGTGTTGCGGCGGTTTCATTTGATTAGAGAAATCATTGGAAGAGGATATGTCACCCTGGAGTGTGTGGACTCTCAAGACAACATTGCAGATCCATTTACTAAAGCTTTAACACAACAGCAGTTTGATCATCATTTAGAGAAGATGGGTATTAGATACCATGGCGATTGGCTTTAGTGCAAGTGGGAGATTGAAAATAGTATGCACACAAGCCAATCATATTTGATATGATGTAGCATATACTTTATAATCTTATTCATTTATTAATAAAAGAATTGAGTTTCTTAAAAGGTATTTTATATTATCTACATGGTGATGTTATATTAAATGTGATAAACCCATAGTTTTGAGCAATGCTTTTAGAATCATGATGGTGATCATGCTAATGAGATCTAAATTCAAGATAGCTCACAAATTAAAATTGTTCCTAATCGTTGGATTACTAAATTGGGGATTAGTTAATCCGGATAGATTAGTACATACGTTGCTTGCTCTTAAGAAGAGGATGATTGATCTCATAATCATTTGTGTGGAGACACTAAAGCAAGTATGTAGGTGCTTATTAGAGAATAAGTTCACTGAACGTGACTCGCTAAGGAATACCTAATGGAGTTTTACTCGTCTGTCAATAGGAATTCCTCAAGTGATAGTAGTACAAGTGATCCTTGGACTTGAGATCATCATAGTATCTTGTGTATGATTAGTTATACTTTGGCATGTCCCTTAAGACCTTTGGGGTATATCAAAGGGTATGATTGGGTATAATAAGTTGTACATAGAGATAGATGAATGATCAACAAAGAATCTACCACGTCTAGTAAAAGATGTGAATGTCCTATGTGATTCGATAAATGACAACTCAGTAGTCCTTAGCCAAGGCAGAATGAAATTAGAAAGGAGTTTCTAATTTGCATTATTTAGAGTTGTGCATTTGGGAATCGAAAAAAGGAAAATATTTATTTAAGAAGTAAATGGCATAATTGTAATAATAAGTTATGTGTATTTAATTTAGTCTATGGAGATAGAATAAATTAAATAGCTTAATATTTATTATTTAATATTTTGGAAATATTAAATATAAATTAATAAGAGGAGTCTTATTATTATTATTACTATTACTATTATTTAATTTCTAATAGGGATTGGGAATTAATTAATAGAACTATTATTTATTTCCTAATAGGGATTGAGAATTAATTAATAAAAGTACTCTCTCACGAATTCCTAATTGGATTAGGAGCATAATTAATTAAAGGAGTTTAATTAGAATATAAACCCTAATCCTAAATAGTTTAGGGAAGGGTTATTCCTACATCTATAAATAAGAAGAGTCTTATCATAGATTAGGGTTACACACTCTTGCATTAGATTGTGGAGAGTACTTGCAATTTCTATAGAGATAGAATCTAGGGTTTTTGCCAAATACCCAACTTCTTGAATACTTGTTCTTCCTTGGTGGATCACCTCTAGAGGCCAAACACTTGGGTGGCTAACGTTGATCAAAGGAAGGAATCACACCGTAGCATTGGAGGTGTCGACACCGGGTTTTCGCTTCGTGGGTCCTTTTTAGTCTTTTCCAATTTTAGCCTCTTGATTACATGATTTTTTGGAAAAGGTCGGCATTAATGTCGACGGGGTTTTAAAAGATCGCTTTTTATGATGAGCCAATTCATCAGAGTCGCCAGTTGGTATATTTGAAATGGATGTACCAACTCATCCGAGTTTCGTTTTTTATAAATCGCTGACTCATATGTGACTCCGAATTAATTTGGTCTGCGAATCGAGATTCATAGAGTTCGGGGGCTTGCTTAAGCGAGGGGAAGGTGTTAGGCACCCCCCGACTTCCGTGAAACACGGTTACCGCAATCTTGATGCTGTCCTATCCTTTAATTCATGAAATGTGTATATGTGCGGGTGTATGTGGGTGTGTGTGTGCTTATGTGAATGTTGTGGTGAGTTTGTATGAAAGAATCATTTGGATTTTTAGGGAAAGTTGTGCTTTAATTTGAGAATGTTTCAGAACGTCGTTTCTATTAATACGAGAAAGCTCCCTTTTTTCATGCAAAAGGTTTGATTTTCATTGTCAAAAACTATGAGGGTTTTTATTAGGTGTCGTTTTGGCAAAAACAAGAATTTTAAACCTTCGTCAAAATAGGAATCGAGGTCTATACGTTGCCTTCGTAAAATTATGGGCAATTTCTAGGACGTCTTTAACCCTATGCACAAAGGTTTACTAAAATATTTCATTTCATTCATAAAAGCCATTTTTGATGATGTTTGAAAATGATTTTCTTTGGCCTTCTCGTTTAATAGGAATCGACATTCATTAGCATTTCCAAATTTTTAGCCTCGTGATGCTAATATCCTACTTTGATTGATTTTAGGAAAGATCTTTATCGTTTAATCCTTTGGAATCATTTTGGTGTCACGAAATCTAATCAAACATAAACACGCGTCGGGGCTATTCACGGGCATGTAAGCCATCAAAATATCCCCGAACGCCAACAATCACATATTCCACTAATACGCGGCCTTAAACCCGATTCTCGCCTTAGCGTCGTTTTAAGGCCCGACAGTTACACGTTACAAAACAAGCATCTTGAATCTATTACATACACCAAAACGTCCATCATCGGATTTGAACCACGGGGTCGCTTTCCTAGGCTCACAACCACGATTACTACACGCTCACAAAATGAATACTACAATAATAACAACGTGGATTGCCTAACACATCCTAAAAATGCAATCAATTAAACTACGCCTAATATATATCCATAAACAAGCTAGAAATTTCACCAATTGGATATCATCGGGTTATTAGGAAGAATTTTGTTCCAATGGAACCCTCACCAATAATCCCTAATCCATGATTGTTCAACAATATTCTTGAAAATTACAATTTAATTTAATCAAATGACATGATAGAAGTTGCAAAAATAAGGAGATTTTCACCTTGCAAATGATACCAAAATCGTGTAGAAACTTGTGTATTGAGTGAAATATGAGATGTATTGATAGAATCCAACAACAAAGGAAAATTCCTCTCTTTTTCTCTCAATTGTTGCAAGAATTTTTTGCTATTTCTCTCTATTTTCGAGCTAAAACTGCTGCTGTTTTTTTTTTCTTCTCCCCCAAAACTGCTACTGCTCTCTTCTGCAGGAGGAAATGAGCTGAAATAGGCTGGCCAGAGCCAGCCGCAGATTGATCTGCGGCTGGCCGCAGATCAATCTGCGGCTGGCTGGCCCACCTCCCATCGCACTCAGCTGATAGTGCTGATTTCCTGGTTTCCGTGCTGGCGCACTCACTTGGCCGCAGATCAATCCGCGGCTGGCTGGCTTGACTTTCTCAATTTTCGTGCTATGCCTCGATTTTCGTGTCGTGACGCTGGTTTTCGCTGACAGGCTCGTATTTTACAGTCCGGGAATCATTGGGATGCGTGCCACACCTTCCGGGAATGCCAAATTCAGATAGCCTTGCTGTCACGTCGATTTCGGTTGCAAATTGTCATGGTGGCGTCGAGCGTCCGTACTTTTTCCATCTTTTGCTCTCGCAGGCCGGTCCATTTGACGAATTTGCCCTCCTGTCAAGGTTAGTATACGAAGTGCAAAATTTGGGTGTCTACAGGAGGAGAACACGAAGGACTAGGAGTTGAACTTGTACCCGAGGAAGCTTTGTTCTACGAGGGTATAATTGTTATTCTCTTTCTCTTTCGTTTATATCGTTAATTGAGCACATTGATCGATCATGGTGATGGTTTGTATAAAATTTTAAAATCCGTTTTATCACGCTTCCGCTCTATTTATGTAATTTGATTGCATGCTTGCGTAATATACAAACCTAACAAGTTTAAGACTATACAAGATTTACTTATAAACATTATACATCTAATGTAAAGAAAAGTTTAAGACTTAACTAAATGTTAAATGTCGATTAAAGTGGAATGTAATAAAAATGAAGGATTATGAAATGTAAAGTAGAATTAATACTAAGTATTGTTGTGTGACTAATAAATGTCGTGCATGATTATATATCGTATAGGATACATGAAGTGCAGATAAGTATAAGCTAAATATGGTAATTGGTAATCTACGAACCAGGCAAGTCTTTCAGTTCCTATTTGTTATGTGATCTAAATGATTAACTGTTTAAATCTGTGATGTATACAGCATGATGTATTTTATATATGTTGCAAGTATGAAACGACAAAGTCAAAATATGACTACGTTCGTTGAATAGAGAAGGTTGATTGAGTTATGGAACTCAATCTCTATTTGTTACTTGTTGATCATTATGTATGACATGTTTAGCCAAATATTTATGATTTAAATAATGAGCATGTTATCTATGTGCTATGTGATGCATGCAAACTGTTAGATTTTGCTGTGCTGTCGAGCTCATTCTTGCAAATAACCACTTTTGCAAGTTAAAGAAACAAGGTAAAGTTAAGTGCAGCTTGAATGGCATGATTCAGATGTAACGCATGCAGATTAAGTGTTGTAGCTTAAAATTAATGTTTTAAATCCAGGATTAAGTTTTTGAATAATGTATTTGATGATGGATTTGAAAGTAGTATGCACACAAGCCAATCATATTTGATATGATGTAGCATATATTTTGTAATCTTATTCGGTTATTAAAGGCATTTTACATTATCTACATAGTGCTGTTATATTAAATGTGATAAACCCATAGTTTTGAGCAATGCTTTTAGAATCATGATGGGGATTATGCTAATAAGATCTAAATTCTAGATAGCTCACAAACTAAAATGGTTCCTAATCGTTGGATTACTAAAAAGGGGGTTAGTGAATCCGGATAGATTAGTACATACGTTGCTTGCTCTTATGAAGAGGTGTTAGGTTTGTATAGCGCGAACATGCAATCAAATTACATAAATAAAGCGGAAGCGCGATAAAATCAGATTTTAAAATTTTATACAAACCATCACCATGATCTTTCTTTATGCACAATTATTAATTAAACGAAAGAGATGGAGAATAAGAATTATACCCTTGTAAAATTCTAGCTTCCTCAGGTACAAGTTCACCTCCAATTCCTTCGCGTTCTCCTTGAATTCCACCGATTAAATTTCTTCCTTTGATCAACGTTAGCCACCCAAGTGTTTTGCCTCTAGAGGTGATCCACCAAGGAATAATACTTGTTCAAGAAGACGGGTGTTGGCAAAACCCTAGTTTCTATCTCCATAGAAATTGTAAGTACTCTCTACAATTCTTATGCAAGAATGTGTAACCCTAATCTATGATAAGACTTCTCTTATTTATAGATGTAGGAATACCCTTCCCTAAACTATTTAGGATTAGGGTTTCTATTCTAATTAAACTCCTTTAATTAAATTAAACTCCTAATCCAATTAGGAATTCATGTGAGATTACTTCTATTAATTAATTCCCAATCCCTATTAGGAATTAAATAATAGTAATAGTAATAATAATAATAATAATAAGACTCCTCTTATTAATTTATATTTAATATTTCTAAAATATTAAATAATAAATATTAACCTATTTAATTTATTCTATCTCCATAGACTAAATTAAATACACTTAACTTATTATTACAATTATGCCATTTACTTCTGAAACAAATATTTTCCTTTTGCGGTGTGACCCTTTAGGTTCTCTATATTAAACCGGTTGTGAATAAATTAATTAGAACAAATCTAATTTTATTTAAATAAATAAATTAAACTATTTAATTCATTTAAATAAATAATATTTATTCTACAATAAGGGTAAGCCCCTTAGCGATCAACGACTTTCCAGATAATATAGATTTCAACATTAATCACAAAAGAACCTTTCAGTGAATAGTTACCGTTCAATTCAATCCTTCTACTATACAATGTCCCAATTAAATATAAGACATGGATTTACTGTCAAGTCTTATTTTATTTAATTATATGTATTTTGATTCTCAAATGTACAACTCTAAATAATGCAAATCAGAAACCCTTTCTAATTTCATTTTGCCTTGGCCAATGACTACTGAGTTGTCATTTATCGAATCACATAGGACATTTACATCTTTTACTAGACGTGGTAGATTCTTTGTTGATCATTCACCTATCTCCATGTACAACTTATTATACCCAATCATACCCTTTGATATACCCTAAAGGTCTTAAGGAAGGGACATGTCAAAGTATAACTCATCATACACAAGATACTATGATGATCTCAAGTCCAAGGATCACTTGTAGTACTATCACTATAGGAATTCCTATTGACAGGCGAGTAAAACTCCATTAGGTATTTCTTAGTGAGCCACGTTCAGTGAACTTATTCTCCAATAAGCACCTACATACTTGCTTTAGTGTCTCCACACAAATGATTATGAGATCAATCATCCTCTTCTTAAGAGCAAGCAATGTATGTACTAATCTATCCGGATTCACTAATCCCCTATTTAGTAATCCAACAATTAGGAACGATTTTAGTTTGTGAGCTATCTTGAATTTAGATCTCATTAGCATGATCACCATCATGATTCTAAAAGCATTGCTCAAAACTATGGGTTTATCACATTTAATATAACAGCACGATGTAGATAATATAAAATGCTCGAAAATCAATTCTTTTATTAATAAATGAATAAGATTACAAAGTATATGCTACATCATATCAAATATGATTGGCTTGTATGCATACTACTTTTAATCTCCCACTTGCTCTAAAGCCAATCGTCATGGTATCTAATACCCTTCTTCTCTAAGTGACTATCATCCTGCCGTTTGGATAAAGCTTCAGTAAATGGATATGCAATGTTGTTCTTGAGAGTCCACTATCTCTATAGTGACTTTTCTTCTTTCAATGATTCCTCTAATCAAATGAAAGTGCCGCAACTCATGTTTGAATCCAAGATGAGACTTAGGAACTATTCCTAGTTCTGTGATTAACTTTTAATCCAAACAATCAACTTGCAGCTTCACTTACAGCTATATACTTTGTCTTTGTCACTAAATCAGCAACTCTTTGCCATTTTGGAACATTTCCAATTCACTACACCACCATTCAAGGTAACAATTTACCCTAAAGTGGATTTGTTATCGTCTTGGTCAGTCTGAAAAACTTGAGTCTGTTTAGCCCTCTAGTTTTAATTCATACCTACCATGAATCATGATCATATCTTAAATACTGGTTAAGTACTTAAGATGTTTATCACTGTCTTATAGTGATCTTCTCCAGAATATGACTGATCAACATCAGGCCTTGTATATTCATTGCATACATGATAGTAACTCATGCGATCTCTCTTTAAATTGGAGACAATTTTATAGAGATTCACTCCATGGCTCATCATCATGAGACCTCTCTTGGAGTTTTTCATGCTAAACGCCTTTAGCATTGAATGAATATACGTTCATTGGGTCAAGCCGAACATCCTTTTAAATCTATCTATATAGATTTATATCCCCAATTTATAGGATGCTCCTCCCAAGTTATTCATGGAGGAATGTTTAGACAATTTTATCTTTACTGATTGTAGCATTGGTGTGTCATTCCTTATCAGTAATATATCAACATATAATACTAGGAATGTCACAGTGCTCCCACTGACCCTTTTGTACACACTAGGTTCATTCTCATTTTTGATAAATTCAAACTCTTTTGATTGTCTCATCAAAATGAATGTTCCATCTTTGAGAAGCTTGCTTCAATCCATAAATGGATCATCATACCTTAAAACACGATTTGCTTCAACCTCTGAAATAAATTCCTCTGGCTGTATCATACATACATTCTCCTCAAGTCTTCATTGAGGAAGGATCTCTCCACATCCATTTTGCCAGATTTCGTAATAAGCTGCAATCACAAGCAAAATCCAAATGGACTTGAGCATTACCTTGAAATAAGGTTTTATCACAGTCAACTCCTTGACTTTATTTGAAACCTTTTAAACAGGTCTGGTCTCATAGGTCTCTACCTTGCCAATTGCCCTAGTCTTTCTCTTAAAGACCCATTTACACCCTCTAGGCACTATGCCTTTCGGTGGAGTAACCAGAGTCTATACTTGGTTCTCATACATAGAGTCCATTTCAGATTTTATGGCCATCTGCCATTTCTCTGAGTGTTTTCTACTCATAGCCTCATCGTATATAACTGGATCATCATCTTCTATGATGCGTACCTCATCATCATCCTCTATGATGAATCCATACCTCCTAGGTATCTTCGGTGCTCTTCCAGATTTACGATTCGGTTGTGGTACAATAGGTCTATCTACAGGTCCCTCGGTTTGACTAAAAGTGCTTTGTGGTTCTTGAACTCTTTCAAGATCTATTACCCTCCCACTAGCTCCTTCAATGATAAATACCTTTATCCAAGAAGGCAGCGTGTAGGATTATAGTAATAATACCCTAAACTTTCTTTAGGATATCCCACAACTCTGCACTTGTCAGATTTTGTCCCAAACGTATCTTTTGAAACCTTTTTCACATAAGTTGGACAACCCCTTATCTTAACATACTTAAGATTAGGAATCCTCCCTATCCATAACTTTTATGGAATCTTGGGGCCGAATTTTGAGGTTACCTTATTTTGTAGATATGCAGCCGTTTCTAGGGCATAACCCCAGAAGGATACTAGAATGTCAATAAAAATCATTATGGACCGCACCATATTCTACATAGTACAATTTTCCTTTTAAGATACACCAATCAATTATTGCGTATCATGAAACGTCCATTATAAGAAAAATACCATTTTGAGATGATCTAGAAACTTATTGCACAAGTATTCCTTCCTCGATCTGATCAAACAATCTTAATATTTTGTCAATTTGTTTCACTTCTGAATTCTTTGAACCTTTCAAATGATTCAGACTTGTATTTCATCAAATACATATATTCAACTCTTTGAATGATCATTTCCTTTTCTTTTACTAGTTTGTTCAATTTGCAAAATTATTTTTCATGTAAGTCAAGTTTACAAAGTCCATCAAATGATCTTCCAGTTTCAAACAAAACATTATCATTATAAATAGAACAACAATTGTTCTTAAATATAATACCAGAACCTTCCTTGTCCAACAACGAAAGTAATAATATTTCTTAAGAGAACTGGAACATAATAACAAATTATTAACTTAACAGACTTGCCCGTAGGCAACGCTAAACTATAAGTTCCTACGGCTAATGTAGCAACCATTACTCCATTCTCCGCACGTAAGATTACTTACTCAGACTCAGCCCTAGTGTCCATCATTTCTGGCTCACTCGGCTGCACCTCCACTAACTGCCCTGCGTCCACATGAATGTCTGTGAACTCTACCTCTCCAGCAGGACTGTACTCTCCCGTCTCAGACATCCTACAACCACAAACAGAAACAAATAGACAGCAAGATGTCAGTGCCATAATAAAATATATTCATTGATAAAATGAAATGATATTTTATCATGCACAACTCGGCTCGATGGATTTCCATAATCCACCTCCAGACATGACCATCAAATGAATCTCCTCGATCCATCACCTAGCGTACTCAATACGAGTTTAATACTAAGGTTATAACCTAGGTTTCGCAAATCCTAAAGTTTATAACCTAAAGCTCTGATACCAACCTGTGACACCCCCAAATTCAGGTACCAATACCTCGAATCTGGTGATCACGCTAAAATACATCCATACACCTCTAAACAACATAAATCAACTAATGCGGAATAAATAAACATATGTTGTTCATTACAAAAGGTTTACTACGGTCCCAAGGTCTATAACCTTAAATAAATACATCGCAGAATACGTTAATAATACAAAATTATTCCACGATTACATAACGGAATAGTGCAAATAACTAGTCCTTAAGCTTTCCTTTGCCTTTGCTCGCTTTGGAACTCTCCGGCTTAACTGCAATGGGTTCATGATATAGCAAGGGTGAGCAACGAGTTTGCTCAGCAAGTTTAAATACAAGAATGAAGATATATCATGAATGGGTAAGAATGATAGCTGCATAGATCAACAATTTATGAACATTGATGAAATAGCTGAAATGACATAATCAAAGTCCAAATGAATCAATGAATATTGATTATTTATTGCTGAGTGGTCCAACCGACCATGAACTTGGCCAAAGAGTCAATCATTCAACTAACTCTTTTAAAACCTGGCCCCGTCAGTTGTACTCGAGGGGATCAACCTCTTGTACACCATGTATATGCATAACATTTAACTCTGACTGCATCGAATAGTCGACACATTATAATCCCCTAATAAGGGTTGCTCTCTCAGTCCAAGAATCCATACCAACAACCGGTTTGGATAGCTTTTAAAATAATAACCTGTACATGTCTCGCCGAAACGAATGGCGTAGACTATCTCCTTAAACAGTTCATGAATGAAGAACTTAAATATTTCACAGTCCAACAACAGATAATGAATTCAAATGCACAAGGTGCGAACATCAATAATTTATCCTTGATGTGGAATAATTAACAATAATCAATCCACTAACATAGCTTGAAAGAAATAACTCGATTTGATTCATGAAACCTGCAACAATATACAACATTTGTATAAAATAGGAAACTTGCTCAATAACAACAATTGAGTAAGGAACTTGCAATAATATAGAATGGTTGCTCAATTAATAAACAACTCGCACAATAATAAAAGTTGTACGGGTTAGGAAACTTGCCCAACACAGGGTTAGACAAGGGTTAGAGAACTTGCATTCAATATATAGAAAGAATGAAGTTAGGGAACTTGCCTGAAGCGCTGCTACAATATTACAGCACACGCTCCTTAATATCCTACACAATTAGGTACATATTCACATACAATTAGTCACATACGGGAGACCAAATATTTGTTTACAACTCTATAATGTCCCATTCAAATAAGAAACAAAATATTAAACAAGGTTATGCCCACTAGTCACGGCGTTACGACGCTTGTTCGTCTATACGCCCAACTTGCCTATTCGAATGCCCAAGCGACACGCAATTGTGTACGCCTAACACGCCCATTCGATTCATCTAATACTCATTGGTTAATGCTAAGTATCATAATAAATCATAACATTCATGTTTTAGAACTTAGAACAACATTTTACATTGTCGGGAGCATTACATGTGCTTACGCGCATGCCCGACGCCCTCCGATTGCCCCTAATTTCATATCAGTCCTATAAATGGCCAATTTCGACCATGCTACATACCTCAAATTGAAAAACTAAAAGAACGAAAGTTGTAGGTCTACTCGTTCTCTTTCCGAATCATCTTGAATCACCTCAATCCGAGTTCTTATTAGAAAGTTATGCCCATTTTACTAAAGGATGTCGAAGCTGTTTGCACAGTCTCTTGTCCAACGCCGTTGGCGCTCACAATGGCCTATGACCAGCGCCTACAGTGCTCTCATGCAGTAGTTGGACTCATGGCCAGCGCCTACCCAGCGCCGTTGGCGCTAGGCCTGAGTCCCCAACTCGTTTTGCTTCCCGGAATGCTCTGTTTTGGTGTTCTAGACCTATCTTGCTTCCAATCACCATAACTCCCTCAATACATGTTCAAATTGGTCCGTTCCAGACTCTATGGACTCCTAAGACATAGGGCTACAACATATCAAAAATTTAGAGCTATCCATTAATATTAACATGTTGAAATCTTTGACCAAAGTATCAAATCATGTTTTATTTTCGTGTTCTTGGTGTTCTTCACTAAAATCGTCACCAAATCTTCGTTTTGACACCTTTTTACTCGATTCTTGTTGGGTTAACTCTGTAACCCATGGAATTACAATACCATAACAACAAATAAATTAAACACACACGAAAACATAGCTACAAAGTCCTCTAAAATGGTACGAATGTCCAAAGTCCATGTTTTATCCATTGTTCTTCATGTTCTTCATCCTCCTTAAGCATAGGTACGGATTTCTTGCGTTTTTGTTCCACTTTGATGTTATGAATAGCTTACAAGGTGTCTTGGTAACAATATAAACCAAACACAACCAACAATCATTGCAAAAATCTCAAGAAAACTCAAAACCCAACTAAGAAAGCTTCAAAGCTCAACAATGGAGGAAAAGATCTTGGAGAAGATGGTTACCTCTTGATTCTTGTTCTTGTAGGTTGTGAGGGTTTGCTAGAGCCCTTTTTCTTCTTCCTCTTACTCCCGTACTCCTTCTTCTTCTTCTTCTCTCCTACCGTAGCTTCTTCCTCCTCTTTTTTTTCCGGCGAGTTTTTTTTTTTTCCGGCGAGCTCCGGCGACCTCTTTCTCCTCCTTCTTTGCAGCTCTATCTCTCTTTCTCTCTCTCTCTATCAGCTGATGGGAATGGGAGGAATGTGGAATGCAAGATAGAAATGAAATGGTTGCATTATTTGGGTGAAGTGGAGTAAATTAGGGAGAAGTGGAAGAAAAATGGGAAAAGTGGCCAATTTTCTAACTTGCCGGCAATACTCCCCCCACTCACTCATTCCTAGCAATTTGATTGGTGGAAAATAGTTTGGTTGGATCCCACTTAGTATACAAGCCAAAATAAATACCAGAAAACACCAAAAATATACCCGAAAACTCCCACTTTTGTACCAAAACTGGTAAATAACTCTACCCAAAATTAAAATGAGTATTACCATAATTATTGGGATGGGTAAAAATAATTATTATGGGATTTATCCAAATATTCAGAACACCCATTTAATACGTTTCGGATACGGATAAAATCACGTATCAGCTCAAATAAAATTTCCGACACTTGGAAAAATGATTCGTACGCATACACGTATTTATGAAATTTATTAAAATTGAAAAAGACACAAAAATATTATGGCATGAATAGTGCCTCGAGAAACGTGCCCGTGAATAGTGATTTAGCGATGCTACGCGAAATCAATCATTCACTTAAACAAAACCATAACACGAAAAATTTCATGCATTCACATAATCCAGGTTGTCACACAACCTTTAAACATGCAACACAAAAATAATATTAATAAAATATAATATATTCATTAATATTCAAAAATTCAAATTACAAGGCAATTTTAGAATTCTCGGTCGTTACATCCTCCCCCCCTTATAAGAATTCTGTCCCCAGAATTACAGTATAGGTATGAAAAACTTAACACGGGTTCACTCAAAAAGATGCGGATAATTCTTCCTCATCTTCTCTTCTAGCTCCCACGTAGCTTCTTCAACTGCTTGGTTCCTCCAAAGTACTTTGACCGAATGAATAACCTTGTTTCTTAATGTCTGCTCTTTCCTATCTAATATCTGGACAGGAATCTCTTCATATGACAAATCTCGTTCAACTTGAATTGGTTCTTAGGATATCACGTGCTTGTAGTCAGGTTTATATGGTCATAACACAGAAACGTGAAACACATTATGAATATGCTCCAGTTCAGGAGGTAAAGCTACCTCGTACGCCACTTCACCTACCCTCCTTAAAACTCCAAAAGGTCCTACGAACCTGTGACTCAATTTTCCCTTCTTTCTAAATCTGATCTTCCCCTTCCAGGGAGATACCTTCAAAAATACAAAGCTGCCAACTTCAAAGTCTCGCTTCTGACGATGCAAATCGGCGTATTTCTTCTGCCTATCCTGAGCTGCTACCAATCGAGCTCTTATCACCTTGACAACATCCACGGTCTGCTGCACCAATTCGGGTCCCAACAGTCTCCGTTCAACGACTTTGTCCCAACACAGAGGTGTTCGACACTTCCTTCCATATAATGCTTCGTACGGCGGCATGCCAATACTCGCATGATAATTATTATTATAGGCAAACTCCACCAATGGTAGGTGATTATCCCAGCTGCCTTTAAAATCCATCACACATGCTCTAAGCATGTCCTCCAGCGTCTGAATCGTTCGTTCGCTTTGCCCATCCGTTTGAGGATGATACGCTGTGCTCAACCTCAACTGAGTTCCCAATCTTTCTTGTAAGCTCTTCCAAAAATTCGATGTGAAACGCGGATCTCTGTCAGATACAATAGATACCGGTACTCCATGTCGTGACACAATCTCTTTCACATATAACTTTGCTAGCTGCTCCAACTTGTACCTTATCTTGATCGGTAGAAAATGTGCAGATTTAGTTAAACGATCCACGATCACCCAGATCGCGTCGTAACCCTTCTGAGTTGGTGGAAGCCCCGTTACAAAATCCATAGTGATATGCTCCCACTTCCACTCCGGAATCTCCAGCGGTTGTAGCAGTCCACCCGGTTTCTGATGTTCCGCTTTTACCCTCTGACATGTTAAACATCGCCCAACACATTCCGCGACCTCCCTCTTCATGTTCGGCCACCAGAAGTGTTGGCGCAAATCCTGATACATCTTGGTACTACCAGGGTGTATCGAATACTTTGTAGAATGAGCTTCTTGCAGAATCTCTTCCCTTAACTCCAGAATCCAGACCCTCCCCTCAAATCTTAGCAGTCCCGTGCTATCAGACTTGTACTTTAATTCCTCTCCTTCTGAGATTCGCTTCTTTATGGCGACACATTCATCATCCTTTTCTTGAGCCTCTTTTATCTTGTCTAATAAAGTCGGACTCGCCTCCACTGCGAACAGTTTCTCACCTGCATTCGTCGGATATTTGACTTCCAATTCCAGTCTTTCCATATCTTTGATCAGTTCCTCTTGAGCTGTCAACATCATCAACTTATCTCTGCCCTTCCTACTTAGAGCATCAGCTACTACATTGGCCTTGCCGGGATGGTATAAAATCTCACAATCGTAGTCCTTTATCAACTCCAACCATCGTCACTGCCTCATGTTTAGTTCCTTTTGGGTGAAGATATACTTCAGACTTTTGTGGTCTGTGTATATCTCACACTTCTCCCCATACAGATAGTGTCTCCAAATCTTCAGAGCAAACACCACTACCGCTAGTTCCAGATCATGAGTCGGATATCCCTTCTCATAGTCTTTTAGTTGTCGTGACGCATACGCAATGACCCTCTCATACTGCATCAATACGCACCCAAGGCCTTTGTGTGACGCATCACTGTACACCACAAATCCCCCTGTATTATCTGGTAGTGATAACACAGGTGCTTCGCTAAGTTTCTTCTTCAACTCCAAGAAACTCTCTTCGCACTTATCCGTCCATACAAACTTTACAGTCTTCCTTGTCAAATTTGTTAATGGTGTCGCTATCTTTGAAAAGTTCTGAATAAATCTCTGATAGTAACCCGCTAATCCCAAGAAACTTCGAACTTCTGTCGGCTTCCTTGGCTGCTCCCAGTTTATTACTGCTTCTACCTTGGCAGGATCTACTGATACACCATCCTTGTCAATTACGTGCCCCAAAAACTGCACCCTTTGTAGCCAAAATTCACACTTGGAAAACTTTGCATACAGTTTCTCCCTTCTCAGCGTTTCTAGGGCGATCCTCAAATGCTCGACGTGTTCCTCCTCCGTCTTCGAGTAGACTAAAATGTCATCTATGAAAACGACAACAAATTTATCTAGGTATTACTTGAATACTCTGTTCATCATGTCCATAAATGCTGCTGGCGCGTTCGTCAGCCCAAATGACATCACCAAAAACTCAAAGTGTCCATATCGAGTTCTGAATGCTGTCTTTGGAATATCCTCTTGCCTCACTTTCAGTTGGTGATATCCCGTCCTCAAGTCAATCTTCGAAAAGTATTTCACTCCCTTCAATTGATCGAACAAATCATCAATTCTGGGCAAAGGGTACTTGTTCTTAATCGTGACTTTGTTCAACTCCCGATAGTCAATACAAAGCCTAAGCGATCCGTCTTTCTTCTTTACAAACAGTACCGGCGCTCCCCATGGAGATACACTCGGACGAATATACCCCTTATCTAGTAACTCCTGCAGTTGAACCATCAGTTCTTTCATTTCCACTGGTGCCATTGTTGGTCGAATTAACTATCGATAAACACACACGTGCAAGTATACACGGTCAACAAGTAATATATGATAAGATATGAGTCGAACCCACAGGGAATTGTGACAAATAATAACCAAGTGCCAATCGTCTATCAAATTGATCTAATTTAAACAATGAAGATTTGATAATTTGTTGATTGGTTGAGTTCACAAGTCAAATAATGAGTAAAGTGCGGTAAAATATCAAGATAAAAGGGTCTAAGATTACAATTTCCCCCAACACGTCATTTGAATCTCCTAACTCTCTCTTTTCATTTAGTTATAGCATACGAATTGACAACCGAGAAGTCAAAACTACATAAGAGCCTCTGTCGATGGTCAATCACGAATCTTCCTAAGCGGTGTATAGGTATATGTCTATCCTATACACTATCAAGAGACTAATTTCAGGAATGATTACTAGACACGTGTCACCAAATCTAAGTAATCCTCCCTTCAATTACCAACTTTCACGTCGGAAGTCATTAAGACTAGATTCTCAATAGGTTGCATGCGGTAATTAGATATATATCTATCCCAACTACTATCAAGATACCTATTATTGCAGATAATTAATAAGACACACGTCACTTAATCCAATTAATGACCCACAACAATCTATACTTTCACATGTTATCATAACTAGGTCTTAACCTATAATCCGTTCGTCAAGTTCATATAGGTTCCCACGGTAATTACGGGCCAAGCAATTAATCTAGAAGCAAAGGTTATGACAATCAATTCACACATGCATAACTAAAATCAATAGAGAGATAATTCAATTCAAATTAAGTGTTGGGTTCTATTGCAATCTTAGAATAGAAGGTTAGTTCATGTTAGCTACAATAAACATCATTTTCAATTGATACATTGTCAAATTCGAATTACAAAGAAGATAGAAATCTAGAAATGAAACCACTTTTGGAGCTATTGAGTTGGTGTTCCTTTGGTTGCTGATGGTTTCCAACTCTCCAACTTGGCCTTGCAATTCTTCTTGACTGAGTTCCTTGGCTTTTGGCTTGATTTAGCTTGATTTGCAGCCTTGAGCTCTGTTGGTTGATGTATATTGTAGCCTCCCTCTTTCTAGCTCCCTGATATGTAGCTTAGAAGATATTATTTATAGCCTGCATCAAGAAACCCTAGCCAAAATCGGACAAAATGGAGCTCAGATCGCACTATGGTTGTGTCAGATCGCACTCAGCACGGCGTTGCGCGCCCGCACGCCCGCGCCCAGCGCCTGGGCCGCACGCCCGACTGCCGCCCCGCACGCCCGCGCCCGCACGCCAGCGCGCGCGCCCGCGCCCAGCGCCTGGGCCGCACGCTGGCCGCACGCCCACGCCTGCCGCTCCGCACGCCAGCGCCGCGCGCCCGCACGCCAGCGCGCGCGCCCGCGCCCCGCGCCTGGGCCGCACGCTGGCCACACGCCCAACTGCCGAGCTGCCGAGTCCGCCGAGCCCGCCGAGCCCCGCGCGCGCGCGCCCGCGCCCAACGCCGAGGCTGCCGAGGCTGCCGAGCGCCCAGCGCCCGCACGCTCAGCGCGCGCCCGCACGCCGCGCCCATGCGCCTGGGCCGCACGCTAGCGCCCCGCCTGTCGCACGCCGTGCCCGCGACTTGGTCAACGCCGCACGCCGTGCACGCATCCCAACGCCGTGCACGCCCAACTTCCGAATGTCATCAAATTAAGCCCCGAGCATCGCCAAACATAAATTTTCACTGTGTTATCATCCGGGCACAGAAATCTAGGCATGGGCTTGCCCACGTGGCTTGGCCGACGCCGCACGCCGTGCACGCTTTCCGACGCCGTGCACGCCCAATCACCAAATGTTGTCAAAATAAGTACCGAGCGTCGCCAAGCGTAAATTTCCATCATACTACCATTCGGGCACAGACGTCCGGGGCACGGACATTTAGTCAATACAAACGGCGATCCGAGCGGTCTTTATTTCAATTCCTACAAACATAATAAAAATGCATCAAAGCAACATAAAACATGTAAAATTAACTAAAAACTAATTTATGTAGAAATAAGATAAAATTACATAAAAACCATATAAAGTACCTAAAAACTTGCAAGTTATCAAGGCCAAAAGTACCCAAATTGTGTGTATAAAACGCACTCATCAAATACCCCCAAACTTAAATCTTTGCTTGTCCTCAAGTAAACATAGATATACTAATTTATTAACATAAACACAACCAACGACTGAATTAGAAGAGAACGACTCCAAGAATTGGCCTCAAAGGAAAAAGATCAAAAGGGGCCCCAGAACAACGTAAAGTTACAACTAAACAAAATTTCTAAACTCACTGCTACTCAAGATCTCAGCAATGTGTGTGTGTGAGTGTGCTATCTATTTATGCGAGTTAGGAAAGAGCTAACTCATGAACTCAATATATGAGGGATTATACTATAAATCTACAGACTCATCATTACCTTGATAAATACCAAACAAGACGACCATAAAAGAAAGGGGGTTCCCAAGGGATTATTGCAGTAGTGAGTAATCACACTGGTGAGTGCGTTTTACGCTCCGTCTCACCTTAACTAATTGCATGACCGTGCAATGTCTAATCACATTAGGCTATTCAGAGCTACCCATGTAACGAGTGTTTGATCAATGACTCCCAAGCCAGATGGCTTTAGGGCATTAGGTGTAAAACACCCCTGAGGATCTATTAACTCGAGTAGCAATGGCCACGTAATTAAACTTGGTCAACCAATAATATAAATTTATTATTATATTTTTTTTTTTCTCTTTTTTTTTTTTTTTTCTCTTTTTTTTATTATTTCCCCCAAACTTATATGAAAGTCTAAAATAAGCATAAAAGGTTGCAGACGTGAGTTCAGTACATTTCAAGTATAATC
The DNA here is from genome assembly GCA_034770075.1 of Aralia elata. Classification (NCBI taxonomy): domain Eukaryota; kingdom Viridiplantae; phylum Streptophyta; class Magnoliopsida; order Apiales; family Araliaceae; genus Aralia; species Aralia elata. The sequence goes on along the minus strand of CM068381.1, from coordinate 17,849,252 downwards.
CCCCAAGCGTTTAAGTAAATGAGATTTCTCAATACTAACTAACTAAACAAGTACACAGTGTACAAGAGGAGCTGAAATAACAAGAGTATAGTGGTTAGCCAGAATGTTAAGAAGTAACTAAACATGCTCAAGCCTTACTTTAGATGAAAACACAATAACTAGCAGAATATCATTGGTCGTTCTTGTAGCATGACACGACTTAGACGAAATAAAATAACTACATTATACTACCACCCCCAAACTTAACATAAACATAGTCCTCGATGTTCATAATAGACAGAATTAAAATAGAAAACTTCATTGAGGGTAATCAAGCAACACCATCCGCACAGTTGCTATTTGCGTGGTTGCCTCCAGTTCCATCATCACTCGAATCAAGGTCATATTCCGGGAACGTAGGTGTCGTTGGAAATTGGACTGCAAGGGGCCTGGTATTGAACCCGTTGTTGTTGATCACCTGTGTGGTAGCCTTATAAAAATCGGAAGTATAATTACACAATGAATTGACCTGTTGAATCGAATGATTAATGCGCCTAGACATGCGCCTATGTTCACGTTCCCTCTCTCGGGCTTCCTTTTCTCTTTCTTGCGCATTCCGCTGCATTTCAGCCCTCATCTCTTGATTTTCGCGCCGAAGCTCACGCATCTCAGCAATAAGTACGTCAATTGAAGAGCTAGATGGCTCATGGTGCTCGATGCTAAGTGGTGGGTTGGCCTCATCTTCCTCAGTTTCTGGAGGATGCAATGAAGGTAAGTATCCAGCACCATGCTCCTCCGGCGCCCCACCCCTCCAAACCTTGTAGTGGCGAATAGCTTGGCTGTCGATAGGCGTCAAGGGGGGTTGAAGTATCTCACTTGTGTTCCACTTGACCTTTGCCAACTTGCATAAACCATAGATCAGTGATGGGTGTGGCAATCCACCTGTAGACTTTCCGTTAGCATTTTGCACTATGGAATTGCGAATCAGTCTACCCACGTTGATGCTACGCCCCGTAACCAAGGTAAATAAGATCAGTGCCCGCATCGGAATCACTTGTGTTGCGTGGGTGGTTGGCCAAAGCTTGGCGTTTATGAAGTATAACCAAGCCTTCCCATACTTGCTTAAATCACCCTGTCGTAGATGCAATGGCTCGTCCCCTTTCATTGTCCACCGGGCGCCAGGCTTACATAAGGTTGCAATAATTTCATTCCAATTAGGCTTTTCGGTTCCCAACCTAGTGAGCTCATCCGTGCCATGGCTTCGAGGAAGTTTATAATATTCTTCAATGCTTCGCTTGCCAAAAGACACCATTTTGCCCCGAACCATGACTACATAATCGTCAGCCTCCATGGCATTGGCATAAAACTCTCGGACGATTGATATACATGCGGGCTCGGGTTGTGCGGCGAAAGTCTGCCATCCCCTTTCCTCAATTATGTTAGCAATGCCAAATTCATTAGTCTCGTGTGGAAGAATACCCCTCTCAGGAATTAATGTTTTGGTGGCCATGATAGTGTGGTAACGCTCGGATGCCTCCGCACTAACGAACTTTTTCTTGTCATAGGCTATGGTTGGTTTGGATGATGAAGATTCACCCCGTTGACGTTTGGGAGCCATACCAAAAAAACTTCGATCAAATTTCCCAAAATAGCCAAGAATCCTCACACAGACAAATGATCGAACAGGTGGTGTGCACTCTTTAGAATCGCAGTTGTAAGTTCAATGGGTAGCACGCCTAACCCTCCACAAAGCCTTGCAATGGGAGCTAGATATGTACCTGCTAATAAAAATCACCAAAACACAGCACCCAAGCAAGAAAAATTGCAACTTAAAGCCCTTAGTTACCTTTACTTGGAAAACATTAGAAAAGCCATGGAAATCTTTCAAAAACCTTCAAATTCATGATAAAATCCAAGTTAGAAGATGAAATTGATGATTGGTTGTCGTGATTGGGTGCCAATTTGAAGTAATGATGCACGAAAATTACTTTAGGAACAAAGCATGCAAGTTGGCTAAAGAGTTAGAGGAGAGAGATATAAGAATGGGTGGAATTAAATGAGCCAAATGAAGCTTTAAAAAGTTCATGCCCCAGCTGCCTGGTGCGGCCGCACAGCATGGGGCGCGCCCGCGCGCGCCTGCTGGGCGCCCAGCCCGCGTGCCACTTGCTGCTCGTCCGCCCGCCTGCTACGCCCGCTGCGCCTAGCGCCTGCTGCGCGCGCCCGCGTCCGCCCGCCGCGCCCGCGCCTGCCGCCTGCCAGCGCCCAAGCCAACGCCGAGTGCTAGCGCACATGTGCTGCGCCTGGGGCGCGCGCGCCCGCGCCTACTGCCGGACTGGGCTGCTGGGCGTGCTGCTGCTGGCGTGTTGTCGGCGTTTCGCTGACATGCTTCGCTCAAATGCTAAAATTTGATGAAAATACCTACACGTAGCAACACAATTAACAAAGTTAGAAACAATTAATGATAAAAATCATATTTTTCTAAATTTTTTTTTTATTATTTTTTTTTTTTAACAACTCATGAATTAAATCTAAACAATGGGTTGCCTCCCATTTAGCGCTTGATTTAGAGTCTTCAGCCTGACTCTTCCCCAATCATTTCGGATCGACGAGACTAATTGAGGTCTTTTGGCGTTCAATGTCGCCACCCCAATAGTGCTTAATTCTTTGTCCGTTCACCTTAAACAATTGGTTTGTCTTATCATCCCGCAGTTCAATTGCACCATGCGGGAAAACATGATTGATATAGAATGGCCCTGACCATCGTGATTTGAGTTTACCGGGAAATAGCTTCAACCGAGAGTTGTAAAGTAGGACGGGTTGTCCAACCTCAAACTTCCGATCGATTATCTTCTTATCGTGCCACCTCTTGACTCTCTCCTTATAGAGCTTTGCATTCTCATAGGACTGGAGACGGAACTCATCCATCTCATTGAGTTGTAAGAGGCGTTTCTCTCCCGCGGCATTCAAATCAAAGTTTAGCTTCCGGATGGCCCAATAAGCACTGTGTTCAAGTTCCACCGGTAGATGACATGCTTTCCCATACACAAGCTGATATGGTGACATCCCGATTGGAGTTTTGTATGCCGTCCTATACGCCCATAAGGCGTCATCAAGCTTCAATGACCAGTCCTTTCTATCCGGGTTAACAACCTTCTCTAAAATCCTTTTCACCTCTCTATTGGATACCTCCACCTGACCACTTGTTTGAGGATGATAGGCCGTGGCAATTTTATGGGTTACCCCATATTTGGCAAGAAGGGCATTAAAGTTCTTGTTACAAAAGTGCGACCCTTCATCGCTAATTATTGCACGCGGAGTTCCGAATCTTGTGAAAACATTTTTTCGAAGGAACTTTAGCACCACTTTGGCATCATTGGTGGGTGTCGCTGCTGCTTCAACCCATTTTGACACGTAATCTACAGCCACAATGATATACAAATTGTTGAACGAAGAGGGAAACGGGCCCATAAAATCGATACCCCAGATGTCAAATATCTCGACCTCTAAGATTGTGGTTAGTGGCATCTCATGACGCCTGGAAATGTTCCCTACTCTTTGACATCGATCGCATTTCAGCACAAACACATGGGCGTCCTTGAACAGGGTTGGCCAATAAAAACCAGATTGAAGCACCTTTGCCGCTGTTCTTTCTCCGCCATAGTGCCCACCAAAAGCTGAGGCATGACAATGTTGCAAGATACTTTCCATCTCAGATTGAGGTACGCACTTCCGGATCAGTTGGTCAGCACATTGATTAAACAGAAAAGGTTCATCCCAAAAATAATGCTTCACATCGTGCAAGAATTTCCTTTTTTGTTGATAGCTCAGCTCGGGTGGTAGGACATGGCTCACCACATAATTGACAAAGTCAGCATACCATGGCACCTCATGTGTGATGGCGAAAAGTTGCTCATCCGGAAAATATTCATTAATCATGACATCATCTCCCGCCTCATGGTCTGCATTTTCCAGCCTATACAAATGATCCGCCACTTGATTCTCGGTTCCCTTCTTATCTCTAATCTCAAGATCGAACTCTTGAAGCAATAAAACCCATCGAATCAAGCGTGGCTTTGCGTCCTTCTTTGCTATTAAGTACTTAATGGCAGAATGGTCCGTGTACACAATGACCTTGGTGCCAATGAGATAGGCACGAAATTTGTCAAAGGCATACACGATAGCAAGCAATTCCTTCTCCGTTGTTGTGTAATTAAGTTGAGCTCCAGTTAGTGTCTTGCTAGCATAATAAATCACATGAAAGACCTTGTCCTTCCGATGGCCCAATACAGCACCAATTGCAAAGTCGCTAGCGTCGCACATCAATTCAAACGGAAGGTTCCAATCTGGGGCCACGATAATAGGTGTACTTACAAGCTTCTTCCTTAGTAACTCAAAAGCCTCGAGACAAGCATGGTCGAAGACAAATGGAGTGTCTTTCTCAAGGAGACTACACAGCGGTTTTGCAACTTTTGAGAAATCCTTGATAAACCGCCTATAAAATCCAGCATGTCCAAGGAAACTACGGATTCCCTTGACGTTGGTTGGTGGAGGAAGCCTCTCAATGGTCTCGATCTTGGCCTTATCAACCTCCAGCCCCTTTGAAGATACTCTATGCCCCAAAATAATCCCTTCTTGCACCATGAAGTGGCATTTCTCCCAATTAAGCACCAAATTTGTCTCAACACATCGTTTCAGCACTTTCACAAGATTTTCTAGGCATAAGTCGAATGAATCTCCAAAAACCGAGAAATCGTCCATGAAAACCTCCAATCCTTGCTCAACCATATCAGAGAATATAGCCATCATACATCTTTGGAAGGTGGCGGGTGCGTTGCATAACCCAAATGACATTCTTCTGAAAGCAAATGTCCCATATGGGCAAGTGAACGTCGTTTTCTCTTGATCTTCGGGGGCAATGGCAATTTGGTTGTAGCCCGAATATCCATCCAAGAGACAATAGAATTCATGTCCCGCCAACCTGTCTAGCATTTGATCAATGAATGGGAGCGGAAAATGATCCTTGCACGTAGTCTTGTTCAACCTTCTGTAGTCCATGCAAACTCTCCATCCGGTGACAGTTCTAGTTGGGATCAAGTCGTTGTTTTCATTAGATACCACTGTCATGCCCCCCTTCTTTGGAACACATTGCACTGGACTGACCCATGGACTGTCTGAAATGGGATAGATGATGCCGGCATCGAGCAATTTGATAATTTCCTTCTTGACCACCTCCTTCATGACGGGGTTCAATCTACGCTGATGCTCAACCACAGGTTTGGCCTCATCTTCCAATATGATCTTGTGCATACAAAAAGCAGGGCTAATTCCCTTGATGTCGGCAATGGACCAACCTAAGGCTGTTTTGTACTCCCGTAGCACTCTTAGCAATTTGTTTTCCTGTACATCATCAAGTGAAGCAGACACAATAACAGGCAAAGTACTAGCATTACCCAAATAAGCATACCTCAAGTGGATTGGCAATGGTTTGAGCTCCAAAGTAGGTGGCTCCTCCCATGAGGATTTTGCAATGGTACTAGAGCTGCTTGGTCTATCTAACGGTTCAAATAGTTGCTTAAACTTGATAAAACGTGGGGGAACATTCAGCACATTTACCATCTCGTTAGGAAACAGAGGTTCACTCTCAAGTGATTCTCCTAGCAATTCTTCAAAAGGGTCAACTTCATATGTTGCTGTGAACACCTCTTCCACCACCTCGTCAATCAAGTCTATCCTGAAACATTCATCCTGCACATTAGGAAATTTCATTGCTTTAAAAACGTTAAAAGTTACCTCTTGGTCTTGGACACGCATGGTTAGTTCTCCTTTTTGCACATCAATCAAAGTTCTGCCTGTGGCTAAGAATGGGCGCCCAAGGATGATAGGTATCTCCCTGTCTTCTTCGAAATCAAGGACAATGAAATCCGCTGGAAAAATAAACTTGTCCACCTTGACAAGCACATCTTCTACTATGCCTCTTGGGTATGTGAGAGACCTATCCGCAAGTTGCAATGTAACATTTGTAGGTTTTGCCTCACTTAATCCCAGCTGTTGATAAATTGAGAGTGGCATTAGATTGATGCTTGCCCCCAAATCACATAGGGCCTTGCCAAAGAATTGGTTACCAATTGTGCAAGGAATCGTGAAACTCCCCGGATCTTTCAACTTTGGTGGTAACTTCCTTTGTAATACAGCACTACATTCTTCGGTTAGTGTCACCGTCTCAAACTCCTCAAGCCTTCTCTTTCTTGACAAGATTTCTTTCATGAACTTCACATAACTAGGCATTTGTTCCAATGCCTCAGCGAATGGGATGTTTATGTGCAATTTCTTGAAAACCTCCAAGAACTTAGAAAATTGCTTATCCAACTTTAATTTCTGCTGACGTTGTGGAAACGGGCATGGTGGATACATAGGGCCTTGCTTGCTCCCCGCTGGTTTTGGCACTGGCTCCTTTTCCTTTTCTTCTTCTTTTCTCTTTTCTTCCTCTTTCTCCCCATTCACATCCTCAACCATCGCTTCAGCTGGAACCTCATTCACAACTTCTGGTAGCTCCTTCCCACTTCTCAAAGTCACAGCTTTGCAATGCTCCTTACCATCTCTTTTCGGATTAACTTCAGTGTCACTAGGTAAGGCACCAGGGGGACGGATATTCATGGCGCTTGCAATCTGCCCAAGCTGAAGCTCTATATTCCGTATCGAAGCGCTATGTTGTGCAACCAATTGAGCCAATAACTCGTCCCCACTAGGCTTTTTCTCCTGTTGTGGCAAAGGTGGGGTTGGGGCTTGTTGGTGTGATTGGGTTTGATGGTGTGATTGAGTTTGATTTTGGAATCCTGGGGGATATTGATGCCTAAGAGCTGAATATTGGGTTTGGGTGTTATTGTTGTTGCTCCATGAGAAATTTGGGTGATTTTTCCATCCAGGATTGTAGTGATTGGAGTGGGGGTTGTTTTGCTGTCTATTGTAATTACCAACGAACTGTACGGATTCTGCATTGATGGGGCATTGCTCGGTAGGATGATTTCCAACACACAACTCACAGGTTTCAGAAATGCTCTGCACAGAATGAGTTCCTAAATTTTTCACTTCCTTTGTGAGCGCGGCCAGCTGTGCGGTAATTGAGGTGAGATGATCCACCTCAAATTTTCCTGCTGCCTTTGGTGGCATTTTCCTCTCCGAAGGCCATTGATAAATATTTGCAGCCATGGTTTCCAATAGTTTGTAGGCTTCCGCAAAATTCTTCCCCATTAAACTACCGCCTGCAGCTGCGTCAACACTAGATCGAGTGGCGTTAGTCAACCCATTATAAAAAATCTCAACTTGCAACCATTGAGGCAAACCATGGTGTGGACATCTCCTAATTAGATCCTTGAACCTTTCCCAAGCTTCATACAAGGACTCGGAATCGTATTGAACAAACGAAGTGATGTCATTCCTCAATCTTGCAGTTTTCGCGGGTGGGAAAAACTTTGCCAAAAATTTCTGGGCTAAGTCATCCCACTTAGTAATTGAGCCCGAGGGGAGCGAATGTAACCAACTCTTTGCCTTGTCACGGAGTGTGAAAGGAAAAAGTCGGAGTCTAATTGCATCATCAGTCACTTGAGTGTACTTGAATGTGTCACAAATTTCCAGAAAACTCACCAAATGAGCATTTGGGTCGTCATTGGGCAATCCACCAAACTGCAAACAGTTTTGAACCATTTGGATGGTTCCGGGCTTAATTTCGAAGTGATTGGCCTCAATGGTTGGCCTGGAAATGCTTGAGTGCAAATCTGTGACAAGAGGCATGGCATACTCCCTCAAGGTTTTAGGCTCCTCCTCAGCCATGGTATCTTGATTGGGTATACCCCGAACTCGTTCTCTACGTAGTCGTCGAATACTTCTCTCGATCTCGGGATCGTAAGGAATTAACTCAAGATCACGTGAGCGTGGCATACAAATCAAGAATACCTACAAAACAAAATGAAAATTATATACAAGTCTAAAAAGAGACCAAGTTGAATGGAATTGATATTGGTATAATTATTAGAAAACAATTCCCCGGCAACGGCGCCAAAAACTTGTTGGTCGAATTAACTATCGATAAACACACACGTGCAAGTATACACGGTCAACAAGTAATATATGATAAGATATGAGTCGAACCCACAGGGAATTGTGACAAATAATAACCAAGTGCCAATCGTCTATCAAATTGATCTAATTTAAACAATGAAGATTTGATAATTTGTTGATTGGTTGAGTTCACAAGTCAAATAATGAGTAAAGTGCGGTAAAATATCAAGATAAAAGGGTCTAAGATTACAATTTCCCCCAACACGTCATTTGAATCTCCTAACTCTCTCTTTTCATTTAGTTATAGCATACGAATTGACAACCGAGAAGTCAAAACTACATAAGAGCCTCTGTCGATGGTCAATCACGAATCTTCCTAAGCGGTGTATAGGTATATGTCTATCCTATACACTATCAAGAGACTAATTTCAGGAATGACTACTAGACATGTGTCACCAAATCTAAGTAATCCTCCCTTCAATTACCAACTTTCACGTCGGAAGTCATTAAGACTAGATTCTCAATAGGTTGCATGCGGTAATTAGATATATATCTATCCCAACTACTATCAAGATACCTATTATTGCAGATAATTAATAAGACACACGTCACTTAATCCAATTAATGACCCACAACAATCTATACTTTCACATGTTATCATAACTAGGTCTTAACCTATAATCCGTTCGTCAAGTTCATATAGGTTCCCACGGTAATTACGGGCCAAGCAATTAATCTAGAAGCAAAGGTTATGACAATCAATTCACACATGCATAACTAAAATCAATAGAGAGATAATTCAATTCAAATTAAGTGTTGGGTTCCATTGCAATCTTAGAATAGAAGGTTAGTTCATGTTAGCTACAATAAACATCATTTTCAATTGATACATTGTCAAATTCGAATTACAAAGAAGATAGAAATCTAGAAATGAAACCACTTTTGGAGCTATTGAGTTGGTGTTCCTTTGGTTGCTGATGGTTTCCAACTCTCCAACTTGGCCTTGCAATTCTTCTTGACTGAGTTCCTTGGCTTTTGGCTTGATTTAGCTTGATTTGCAGCCTTGAGCTCTGTTGGTTGATGTATATTGTAGCCTCCCTCTTTCTAGCTCCCTGATATGTAGCTTAGAAGATATTATTTATAGCCTGCATCAAGAAACCCTAGCCAAAATCGGACAAAATGGAGCTCAGATCGCACTATGGTTGTGTCAGATCGCACTCAGCACGGCGTTGCGCGCCCGCACGCCAGCGCGCGCGCCCGCGCCCAGCGCCTGGGCCGCACGCTGGCCGCACGCCCACGACTGCCGCTCCGCACGCCAGCGCCGCGCGCGCCCGCACGCCAGCGCGCGCGCCCGCGCCCAGCGCCTGGGCCGCACGCTGGCCCCACGCCCAACTGCCGAGCTGCCGAGTCCGCCGAGCCCGCCGAGCCCCGCGCGCGCGCGCGCGCGCCCAACGCCGAGGCTGCCGAGGCTGCCGAGCGCCCAGCGCCCGCACGCTCAGCGCGCGCCCGCACGCCGCGCCCATGCGCCCGCGCCCAGCGCCTGGGCCGCACGCTGGCGCCCCGCCTGTCGCACGCCGTGCCCGCGACTTGGTCAACGCCGCACGCCGTGCACGCATCCCAACGCCGTGCACGCCCAACTTCCGAATGTCATCAAATTAAGCCCCGAGCATCGCCAAACATAAATTTTCACTGTGTTATCATCCGGGCACAGAAATCTAGGCATGGGCTTGCCCACGTGGCTTGGCCGACGCCGCACGCCGTGCACGCTTTCCGACGCCGTGCACGCCCAATCACCAAATGTTGTCAAAATAAGTACCGAGCGTCGCCAAGCGTAAATTTCCATCATACTACCATTCGGGCACAGACGTCCGGGGCACGGACATTTAGTCAATACAAACGGCGATCCGAGCGGTCTTTATTTCAATTCCTACAAACATAATAAAAATGCATCAAAGCAACATAAAACATGTAAAATTAACTAAAAACTAATTTATGTAGAAATAAGATAAAATTACATAAAAACCATATAAAGTACCTAAAAACTTGCAAGTTATCAAGGCCAAAAGTACCCAAATTGTGTGTATAAAACGCACTCATCAGCCATCCTGTACGGTGCCTTTGAGATCGGTGCGGTTCCCGGTACCAAGTCGATCACAAATTCCACTTCTCTATCCGGCGGCAATCCCGGTAAATCATCTGGGAAAACATCTGGAAATTCCTTTACTACAGGTATCTGACCCAGCTCACCCTCTACTCTTCGGGTATCAACCACGTGAGCCAGATAACCTATACAACCTTTCCTTAGCAATTTCTTCGCTTGCATCATCGTCAGACAACAAGATTGTCTCGGCGATTTACTACCATAGAATACGACCCTCGACTTATCTGGAGCCTTCAGGTGTATACATTTCTTCTGGCAGTCAATCACAGCCCCGTGACTAGATAACCAATCCATCCCAAGGATTACATCAAATTCTCCTAGTCGTATCGGAATCAAATCTACGCTCAGTTTATACCCGTTTATCTCAGCACAACAATTTCTATGGATGTATTCCACAGGAATAACTTCTTTATTAGCTACTTCCACATTCATAGGATTCTCTAATTTCTCACGAGGTAAATTTAACCGTTTAGCAAAATCTGCCGAAACAAAGGAACAGGTAGAACCCGAATTAAATAATACATATGCATTGATATTATTGATTGAAATAATACCTGACACCACGTCTTTCGATTCCATCGCATCCTGCGCAGTCATGTTGAAGGTGCGTGCTACTGGTCTGTTCTGCTGTTCTGGTCCTCCGATAGTCAGCTTACTGTTGTTCCCTTGGTTAGCACTGCCTGCATCGCTCTTCCTCTTTGGGCAATCCTTCTTCTGATGATCTGAAGCGCCACAAGAAAAACGACTTCCTGCTTTCGCCTTTAGGTATTGTGGGGCAATGTGCCCCGGTTGACCACAGTTGAAACAAACTCCTTTTCCTTTCATGCATTCTCCAAAGTGATTCCTTCCACATTTCTCGCATTTATTGCCCTTCTTTGCATCCCCTCCGGACTTGCTTCCTGACATCTGACTGTCGTTCCATTTTCTCTTATTTGGGTTACTTCCCCCACTGCTAACTTCCTTATGACCATCATGGCTCTTCTTCTTTTTCTGATCTTGGTTGTGCCTGGCCAAAGCTTCGCTTCCTCCCTCAGCAATGATTGCTTTCTCAAGTAACGTAGAAAATGTGTTGATCTGCAAAACCGCAACCTTACTATACACCCAAGGTTTCAGTCCTTGTTCAAATCTCTTTGCTCGCCTAGCTTCGGTGTCCACCTGATGTGGAGCAAACCTAGCTAACTCGTTAAATTTTACGGCATACTCCACAACTGACATGCTTCCTTGCTTTAGTTCCAGGAACTTTATCTCCATACTTGCCTGCATGCTCGCTGGAAAGTAATTTTCGAAAAACAGCTCCTTGAAACGAGCCCATGTAATCGTACCTTCCCCGGCTCGACCTTTGTTCTCCTTCCACCAGTAATTTGCTTCACCTTTCATCATGAAAGTGGCAAACGACGTCATCGGTTCTTCGGCCACCCTTGCGACCTCAAAAACTTTCTCCATTTCTTCTACCCATGTCTAGGCTTCAATCGGATCCGTAGTCCCACGAAATTCCGGTGGTCCTACTAATTTGAAGTCCTTAAAATTCGCCATGTGACTTCCTGGCTGATCAACTGCAGCGGCTTGTCTGCCCTGCATTGCTTCTGCTAATAAGTTAACAAAAGTCCTCATAGGGTCTGCCTGACCCTCCTCGTTATTCACCGACTCCTCAACCCTTTGGTTACGCGGTCGTCCTCTTGGCGCCATGATCTGCTAAAAGAAAACCGTCGGCTATTACTAATAGATCTAGGCCTCATGCAATAAGTCATTTAAGTCAACAATTAAAAGTAAAAGCATCTATCAAACACGTTTGATTTAAATAAAACAACTGCATTTATAATCATACACCACTGTTTTAATACAACCAGAGTCAACATGTGGCATACTTCTATAAACGCTAAATGACAAAGTCTGCCAATCATTAAATATCCCCTAACAAACAAAATTGGGGAATAATAACCTTCCACCCCTCTATTAGGAACAAAATTGGGGTTCAACTACTATCCCATGCACGCTACAAGCATAGGGATCTACAACATAAGTAAGCCCCTATTATAACAAAAGTGGGACCTACTGCAAATATACTGCTAAAATAACACATCACCGCCTGCTGCGGCGAATTGCAACCCTAAGCTCCCGTCGAGCCAGCCTGTCGACCACTCAGCGCCTAATCACGCGCCTTCTACTCCCCTCATCCCTGGGGTACCTCCTCACCCTGTCCCTCAACCTGCCGATGGAAGTGGTTAAGCCTAAACGGAGGGAATCTATCTCTGCAGTCCGGGCTGCCAACTGCCCTATAGCCTCATCTCGCTCCAGATGAGTAGTCTCCAGCTGATCTTCTACCCGCTCTATCTGTCCTACCAGCATCACATTCCTCTCTAAGAGGTCATAAACCATCACACCAAGCTGAACAGAAACCCCACGCCGACCGTGAGCCACTGCCTCTAGCTCGGCAATCAGCTGGTCCTTTTCCTGCAGCTTCTGGGTCAACTCAGTCTTTTCTCCTAAAGTCTGATATGCCAATGACCTGTACTGCTCCTCTCGGTCCTGGTGATCCTGATTCTGCTCATCTAAGTGTGCTACTCGATTCTCGAGCTCTTCGTTCTTATTTGTTAGCTCTTCTATGATGTCACTAGCAGTAGTGCCCATGCCATCTGCATACTCAGGCGGCTCCTCATCCTCCGTCACTGGGTCCTCCTCAAAACCATACTCGGCCTCAGACTCAGCCCTAGTGTCCATCATTTCTGGCTCACTCGGCTGCACCTCCACTAACTACCCTGCGTCCACATGAATGTCTGTGAACTCTACCTCTCCAACAGGACTGTACTCTCCCGTCTCAGATATCCTATAGCCACAAACAGAAACAAATAGACAGCAAGATGTCAGTGCCATAATAAAATATATTCATTGATAAAATGAAATGATATTTTATCATGCACAACTCGGCTCGATGGATTTCCATAATCCACCTCCAGACATGACCATCAAATGAATCTCCTCGATCCATCACCTAGCGTACTCAATACGAGTTTAATACTAAGGTTATAACCTAGGTTTCGCAAATCCTAAAGTTTATAACCTAAAGCTCTGATACCAACCTGTGACACCCCCAAATTCAGGTACCAATACCTCGAATCTGGTGCTCACGCTAAAATACATCCATACACCTCTAAACAACATAAATCAACTAATGCGGAATAAATAAACATATGTTGTTCATTACAAAAGGTTTACTACGGTCCCAAGGTCTATAACCTTAAATAAATACATCGCAGAATACGTTAATAATACAAAATTATTCCACGATTACATAACGGAATAGTGCAAATAACTAGTCCTTAAGCTTTCCTTTGCCTTTGCTCGCTTTGGAACTCTCCGGCTTAACTGCAATAGGTTCATGATATAGCAAGGGTGAGCAACGAGTTTGCTCAGCAAGTTTAAATACAAGAATGAAGATATATCATGAATGGGTAAGAATGATAGCTGCATAGATCAACAATTTATGAACATTGATGAAATAGCTGAAATGACATAATCAAAGTCCAAATGAATCAATGAATATTGATTATTTATTGCTGAGTGGTCCAACCGACCATGAACTTGGCCAAAGAGTCAATCATTCAACTAACTCTTTTAAAACCTGGCCCCGTCAGTTGTACTCGAGGGGATCAACCTCTTGTACACCATGTATATGCATAACATTTAACTCTGACTGCATCGAATAGTCGACACATTGTAATGCCCGTGAATTTTGAACATCCTTATTAATTAAATCTAATTTAATTTAATGATTTAACGTTGTGTTCTATTTAAACCAACTTAGGTTAATTGGTGGGAGATGTATAAGCTATGTCTATACTTGTGTTGGCAGGTATGATATAACTATGGCTAAGAAATAACCATATGTGAGTCAAGTGTAGGAATTGGTGTGTAATGACTAAAATGGCCAAGAGTGGTTAATAACCAAGGTAATTATTAAGGGGCAATAACCATTGTATATCCAAGTGGTTAATAACCAATGTAATTATGACAAGATAATAACCAATGTCTAATAACCAATGAAGAATGGTTAATAACTAATGGATAATTAAGATTTTGCGAAAAGACTATTTTAACCTTAAAAGAAGTTGGGTAATGTTTAAAATACCCTTGAGGAAGTTGTTAGGAAGCTTCCTATTATTGATGAATTGACCAAATTGCCCTTGCCTAGTCATGGTTAATGACTATTTTGCCCACGGTCTCTACTTTCCTATAAATAGGACCCCTCACTAATGATAGTGAGGTTGGTTCATTATTCACCAAGTATAGAGAGAGTGTTAGAGAGAGAGTTTGAAGAAAAAGCAAGAACAAATCTTGTGGGAGAAAGAAGAAGGTCTTGATTGTTTAGGCCATCCCCATTCACAACCTATTTTGGGAAGGAAAAGAAGAAGAAGAAATCAAAAAGGTATAACTCCAAACTTTAAGCTATTTTAATGTGTTTGGACATAGATCCTTAAAGTTTTATGTTCTTGATGGCTAGAACCTTATGATAAGGTTAGATCTTGAATATATAATGTTTTGCTTGTTCATATGTGTGAGTTTATGTTGGAAAAATTTAGAAGAAAGGAAGTAAAGGAGATTTCCGGAAATTTTGTTTGAAAAAGGTTGTTATATGCTTGTCATTTTGAAATCTATAAAGGGATATTGTGATTTTCTTTCTTGATATGCTAGATCCATAGGTTAGGGACAAAATCCCTTTTGAATCACTCAAATATGTTGAAAAATGAGCAAACCATGAATTTATTACCAAAGCATGCCAACTGTTGAACAACCTTGATGACCCCTGACTTTGAGCCTGTTTTCCGAGACCTAGACATAACCAAATTTGATGTTTGATAAATGAAAAGTGTAGTTCAGGAAGATACGAATCCAACAAAATCGACGGATCATAAATCGAAGTTGTAGATTTCGTTTTATGAAGGTTTTGGTGAAAGACCCCAAATCTGGAAATCAAGAACGAAAATTAGAAAAAAAAATAACTATTTGTTATTTAATTATGTTTAAATAATAAATAAAGTTAAGTAATTGATTAATTATTATTAAATAATGATTAAGGATAATTAAGAATTGTAAATTAATTATTTATGATTTGATTAACTTTAAAATATAAATAAACCTAATTAGTTATTATTTATTATTAAATAATAACTAAAAATAATTAGTACTCACTTATTAGTTATTTATTATTTGATTAACATTAAATAATAAATAAACCTAATTAGTTATTATTAAATAATAACTAAAGATAATTAGTACTCACTTATTAGTTATTTATTATTTGATTAACATTAAATAATAAATAAACCTAATTAGTTATTATTAAATAATAACTAAAGATAATTATTACTCACTAATTAATTATTTATTATTTGATTAACTTTAAATAATAAATAAACCTAATTAGTTATCATTTATTAAATAATAACTAAAGATAATTCTTATTCACTAAGTAATTATGTATTACTTGATTAACCTTAAATAATAAATAAATCTAATTAGTTATTATTTATTAATAACTAAAGATAATTCATATTTACTAATTAATTATTTATTATTTAATTAATTTTAAATAATAAATAAATCTAATTATCTATTATTTATTATTAAATAATAACTAAAGATAATCGTTACGCACTAATTAATTATTTGATTAACTTTAAATAATAAACAAACCTAATTAATTATTATTTAATCTAAAATAATAATTAAAGACAATTAAAATTTATAATTCGATTATTATCTAATTAATAATTAAATAATAAGTGAATATAATTAGTTATTAAGTACTATTAATAATAATAACTAAAGATAATTAATTAATTACTATTTAATAGTAATTAATTGAAGATAGAGTCAATAAAATAGAGAGAGCTTAATAACTCATTAATTAAACAATCATAATAAATTGCTTAAGGGTTTAATAAATAAATATTACTTAAGAAAGAGTAATGTTAATCAATTGAACAATTATTATTAATTGTTTAAGGGTTTAATAAGTGTTTATCACTTAAGGGAAACATTGGTAATTAATTAAACCATCAACCTAAGGATCAATTAAGTGTCTTATAGGATTTATGATAGTTTATGTGTGCTATGTGATTTGCTTAATTGTTAAATAAATAGCATAAGTAAGCGTGTCGATATACAACTGCGCAGTACTAATTGATAGATCAACATTATCAATGTTAGGTTCTTCAAGGCCAATTAGTTAAAGCTAGAATTATTTGTAGCTGAGTAGACAGACAAGTTCCCTAACTCAAACTCGAGTTATTATTTTCGAAGCATGTTAGTGAATAATTATTGTCGATTATTCACATCTATACTGATTATTGAGATTCGTACATTGTACAATTGAATTCCTATCCTATTATGATTGAACTGTAAATTTAATTAAAGTTCTTTCAAGTATGAATTGTTTATGAGATCGATCTATGCTATTTGTATCAGCTAGATCCAGCATGTCTAAATTGGTTAAGACAATGGTATTTTAAAAGCTATTCTTATTAAATTGTTGTGGTAAGAACTCTTGGCTGAGAAAAGGATAAACTTGTTTAAGGCATGATATCAATGCTGGTTATTAAGTGTTTATGCATAAATCACGGGGTATGAGAGGCTGATCCCCTCGATTACCAAAACTTTTTAAGAGGTCCAGTTTACATGCTGAGAACCTTGGAAAACGTCCTTGGTTATTTCAAACCACTCAGTAATTGGCATTCAATTATTTGAATATTCAACTGTTGACTGATAATTCATATTTCTTCATAATTCTATACTGTTGTTGAACATTGAAAGCGAAATTTCCGTCTATTCATGATATATCTCCCTTGCGTATAAACTTGCTAAGCAAACTAGTTGCTTACCCTTGCTATATCATGATCTTCATTTTAGCTAAGGCAGAAACGTCTAGAGGAGACAAAGGAAAAGGGAAGGTGCAAGAGTAGATGCCCGATAGTGCCTATATACTAGTTATTATTGAATGTTGTTTGATTAAGTGAACCTTTTATTGTATTAAGGGTACGTTTTATGTTAAGGTTAAAGAACCTTGGGACCAAGATTGTAAGACTTTATTATTATTTCAATAAACAATGTATGTTTATTATTCCGCATTTAGTTAAAAAGTATGTTTGTCGTTGAGTATCGTGAGCACCGAATTCGAGGTTAGGAAACCCGGATTTGGGGGCGTCACAGGTTGGTATCAGAGCTGTAGGTTATAAACGTTAGGAACAAGAAACCTAGGATATAACCTTAGTAGAAAACTCACATAGAGTATGTAGGTGATGGATCGGGGAGATTCATAGAGTTCTAGTCGTACCGAATAAAATATCATTTCATTTCATCAATGAATATATTTTATTGTGGTACTGATGTTGATTATTGTGTGGTGTTGGTAGGATGTCGGACGAGAGTCGAGATAGCTGTTCAGTGAACCAGGAGCCCATAGAGCCTGATGTGATAGGAGGTTTGCTGGCAAGGAACGCCGAGCTAGAGGTTAGGGCTAAACAATTAGAGGCGCAGAACCACATCCACCAGATTTCTGAACAGCAGTACCAGGACGCTGCTTACCAGGCCCAGGTTGAGTTAGCCGAGTTGCGAGGGAGGCTGTTGCTAAGGGAGCTGCAGTTAGGACAATTGAAGGATGAGGTAAAGGCTAAAGATGCGAAGATAGTTGATTTGGAGCGAGCCTTAGACATCGTCTGGATGCAGTTCGACGCCAGATGGATGGATCTGCCCTCCAGTAGCGAGAGCAAGCGTTGAGTTGCATTCACCTTGTGTCCCTTAGAGGATAGTTAGAAGTGGGTGGTTATGCCTTGAGCAGTGTTATTGGTACTATCATTTGATTTACTAGAGTTTGTATTAACCTCAGCAAGGTGCGAGGTAGTTCGTATGTAGGATGTACTTCCCAATTATGTAGGTAGGAAAGAATGGTTTAAGTGAATCCCACCTTTTGTTATATTAAATAGGATGGTAGCAATTATGACAATATGCCTGTGATAAACGTGTAAAACACTAAAGTTGGTATATGAATATAAATGCATTATTATGGTATGTGTTTGAGAATTTTACCTGGTAAACCGTCAATTCAATGGTTATGTTAATTCAGTAAAACTGAATCGGTATCTTAGTAACTTAAATCACTAATCGGGAAAGCAGAATTTCCGAGGTTGGGTAATCTAAAACTCCCACACAAGAGTCATGTGATTATTATATACATGCTGAATACTTATGTTTTAAGGAAGCCCGAGTAACGTGTTAGGGTTTGCTTAAACAGATAATGCCGCCCAGACGAATCCTATGAAATCATGGGATCGAAGAGTCAGTTAACAATGTAGAGGAAACTCCACCAAACCCAATGCAAGATTTTGTGAACATGATGGCAGAAGCCTTGCGAAATCAAACCACTACTACAGGAAACTAGACAGGCAACCACTTAGCCAATTTTAAAGACTTTAAGGCAGTAGGGCCTCCGGAGTTTAGAGGAACAACGAACCCGATAGAGGCCCAATCATGGATAAAGGAGATTGAAAAGGCCTTTGTCATCGCTAGAGTCGCTGAGGAGCAGAAGACAGTTTTTGCTACTTACCTAATGAAAGGTGAGGCTAACTTCTGGTGGGAAGCCAATCAGAACAAAGCTGGAACTGGAGTCGTGGCGTGGGAAGCTTTCAAGACGTTGTTTTTCGAGAATTACTTTCCCGAGAGTACGCAGGCGAAAATGGAAATCAAGTTTTTGGAATTGAAACAAGAAAATTTGTCAGTGTCGGAGTACGCTGCAAAATTCAATGAATTGGCTAGATTCGCCCCACATCAGGTGGACACGGAGGTGAGGAAGGCCAGGAGATTTGAGAATGGATTAAAGCCGTGGATCTACAGCAAGGTAGCGGTTTTGCAAATTTCATCGTTCTCAACCTTGTTGGAGAAAGCTCTCATTGCCGAAGGTGGGAGTGAAGCGGTTTCAAAATATAATCGGGAAAAGAACAAGAAGAAGGTAGAAGGAGGAAATGCAAATGTTAGCGGTGGTGGCAGCAACAGCAGGAAGCGTTAATGGAGCAGTGGGGGTAGCAATTCTGAAATCCAGCAAGGGAGCATACAACAGAAAAGGCAGGTATGTGGGAATTGCGGAAAGGGTCACTCGGGAGAGTGTATGAAGGGGAAGATGGTCTGTTATACCTGTGGACAAGAAGGGCATATCTTGCCCAATTGTCCTAAGGCGAAGAAAGGAGGTTGCTTCAATTGTGGAGAGATAGGACATCGGAGCAAGGAATGTCCCCGAAAGAGAAACATGGATGGCGGAAACGGCAATAGGGGCAACAACTCGAGAGCAACCAGTGGAGGACCAGCCCAGCCAAATAAGCCAACAGCGAGGACCTTCAACATGACAGTACAAGATGCTGTGACATCCAGAGAGGTGGTGTCAGGTATTATTCCAATCAACAACATAGATGCCTATGTGCTATTTGATTCGGGAGCTTCATGTTCTTTGTTTCTGATGAATTTGCTCAAAGACTTAATTTTCCTAGTGAACTGTTAGAACACCTGATGAATGTAGAAGTAGCAAACAAAGAGATTATCCCCGTAAACTACATTTATAAGAATTGTTGTGCTGATGTGAGAGGGTTTAAGCTTAACGTGGACTTGTTGCCGATTCGTCTTGGAGAATTCGATGTAATCCTTGGGATGGACTGGTTAGCAAGCCACGGGGCGGTCATTGACTGTAAGAAAAAGTGTGTACACCTGCAGACTCCGGTTAAGTCGAAGGTGGTGTACTATGGTAGTAAATCGCCGAGACAATCTTGTTGTCTGACGATGATGCAAGCGAAGAGATAGCTTAAGAAGGGTTGTATAGGTTATTTGGCTCACGTGGTAGATACTCGACGGGTCGAGGGTGAACTGAGTCAGATACCCGTCGTAAGGGAATTCGCTGATGTCTTCCCAGATGAAATTCCGGGATTGCCGCCAGATAGAGAGATAGAATTTGTGATTGACTTGGTACCCGGGACGACACCGATATCCAAGGCGCCTTACCGAATGGCACCAGTAGAGATGAAAGAGCTGATGGTTCAATTGCAGGAACTGTTAGACAAGGGTTATATCAGACCGAGCGTGTCACCATGGGGAACGCCAGTTCTGTTCGTAAAGAAGAAGGATGGCTCGATGAGGCTTTGTATCGACTACCGTGAGTTGAACAAAGTTACAATTAAGAATAGGTATCCGCTGTCCAGGATAGACGATCTGTTTGATCAACTCAAGGGAGCAAAATACTTCTCGAAGATTGATTTAAGGACGGGCTATCATCAACTAAGGGTGAGGCAGGAGGATATCCCGAATACGGCATTCAGAACTCGTTATGGACATTTCGAGTTCCTGGTTATGTCGTTTGGACTGACAAATGCACCAGCGGCATTCATGGATATGATGAACAGAGTGTTCAAGCAGTATTTGGATAAGTTCGTGGTAGTATTCATCGATGACATCTTGGTGTATTCAGTGTCAGAGGAAGAACATGTTGAACATCTAAGGATTGCCTTGGAGGCATTAAGAAGGGAGAAGCTATATGCGAAGTTTTCAAAGTGTGAATTTTGGTTGTAGAGGGTGCAGTTTCTTGGACACGTCATTGACAGTTATGGTGTTTCGGTAGACCCAGCAAAGGTGGAAGCCATTATCAACTGGGAGCAGCCAAAGACGCCAACGGAGATCAGGAGTTTCCTAGGGTAAGCGGGATACTATCAGAGATTCATCCAGGATTTCTCGAAGATAGCATCACCGTTGACCAATCTAACCAGAAAGACGGTAAAGTTTGTTTGGACAGAGAAGTGCGATGAGAGTTTCTTGGAGCTGAAGAAGAGACTTAGCCAAGCACCAGTGTTGGCATTACCAGACGACACTGGGGGTTTTGTAGTATACAGTGATGCGTCACACAAGGGCCTTGGGTGTGTACTAATGCAGCACGACAGGGTCATTGCGTACGCTTCACGCCAGCTGAAGGACTATGAGAAGGGATACCCGACTCATGATCTGGAGTTAGCAGCAGTAGTGTTCGCCTTGAAGATTTGGAGGCACTACTTATATGGAGAGAGGTGCGAGATATATACAGATCACAAAAGTCTGAAATATATCTTCACTCAAAAGGAGCTGAATATGAGGCAGCGCCGATGGTTAGAATTGATCAAGGATTACGATTGTGAAATTCTGTACCATCCAGGCAAAGCAAATGTAGTGGCAGATGCCCTGAGTAGGAAAGGCAGAGAGAAATTGATGAGGCTTACAACTCAGGCAGAGCTGATAAAGGACTTTGGACGCCTGGAACTGGAAGTTCAGTATCCAATGGAGACGGATAAAAAATTGTTCACTATGACAGTAGGTTCGACTCTACTGGATAAGATAAAGGAGGCCCAAGAATTTGATGAGGAATGCATTGGCATTAAAAAGCAACTGTCGGAAGGAAAAACATTGAAGTTCAAGGTTGACAGCACAGGTCTGCTGAGGTTCGAGGGAAGGATCTGGATACCCTATGTACCCGACTTAAGGGAAGAAATATTGTAGGAGGCCCATAATACGAGATTTTCAGTACATCCGGGTAGCACCAAGATGTATCAAGATCTTCGTCAACATTATTGGTGGCTGCATTTGAAAGGGGAAGTTGCGGAATTCGTCAGATGGTGTTTAACTTGTCAGAGGATCAAGGCAGAGCACCAACGGCCGAGCGGATTGTTGCAACCCTTAGAGATTCCCGAGTGGAAGTGGGAGCACATCACTATGGATTTTGTGGTAGGACTCCCGACAACACAAAAGGGTCTAGACGCCATCTGGGTGATCGTAGATCGGTTGACCAAGTCTGCCCACTTTCTACCGATCAAGATCAGGTACAAATTGGAACAGTTGGCGAAACTCTACGTGAAGGAGATAGTATCGCGACATGGAGTACCGGTGTCTATTGTATCTGACAGAGATCCGCGCTTCACGTCAAATTTTTGGAGAAGTCTACAGGAAAGAATGGGAACACAATTGAGAATGAGTACGGCGTATCATCCTCAGACCGACGGTCAGAGCGAGCGAACAATTCAGACCCTGGAGGACATGCTCCGGGCAGTTGTGATGGACTTAGGTGGCAGCTGGGATGATCATTTGCCCTTGGTAGAGTTCGCTTACAACAATAGTTATCACGCTAGTATCAGTATGCCACCGTACGAAGCATTATATGGAAGAAAGTGTCGAACGCCGTTGTGTTGGGATGAAGGTGGTGAACGGAGATTGTTGGGACCAGAATTGGTACAACAAACCGTGGAAATCATTAAAGTAATAAGACAGCGGTCAGTAGCAGCCCAGGATCGTAAGAAGAAGTATGCCGACTTACATCGTCATAAACGAGACTTTGAAGTTGGTAGGTACGTGTTTCTGAAGGTATCTCCCTAGAAAGGGAAGATCCGTTTTGGGAAGAAGGGCAAGCTGAGCCCTAGATTCATAGGACCTTTTGAAATATTAAGGAGAGTAGGCGAAGTGGCGTACGAAGTAGCATTACCTCCTGAACTTGAGCACATTCACAACGTGTTTCATGTATCAGTGTTGCGTCCGTATAAGCCAGATTACAAGCATGTCATCTCCTATGAGCCAATTCAAGTCGAAAAGGACTTATCGTACGAGGAGATTCCTGTCCAAATACTTGATAGGAAGGAGCAAACGCTGAGGAATAAAACCATTCATTCGGTTAAAGTACTCTGGAGGAATCACGCGATGGAAGAAGCCACGTGGGAACTCGAAGAGAAGATGAGAGCAAATTACCCTAAGTTATTTGACTAACCCTATTTTTGCAATTCCGAGGACGGAATTTTTATAAGGGGGGAGGGATGTAATGCCCGTGAATTTTGAACATCCTTATTAATTAAATCTAATTTAATTTAATGATTTAACGTTGTGTTCTATTTAAACCAACTTAGGTTAATTGGTGGGAGATGTATAAGCTATGTCTATACTTGTGTTGGCAGGTATGATATAACTATGGCTAAGAAATAACCATATGTGAGTCAAGTGTAGGAATTGGTGTGTAATGACTAAAATGGCCAAGAGTGGTTAATAACCAAGGTAATTATTAAGGGGCAATAACCATTGTATATCCAAGTGGTTAATAACCAATATAATTATGACAAGATAATAACCAATGTCTAATAACCAATGAAGAATGGTTAATAACTAATGGATAATTAAGATTTTGCGAAAAGACTATTTTAACCTTAAAAGAAGTTGGGTAATGTTTAAAATACCCTTGAGGAAGTTGTTAGGAAGCTTCCTATTATTGATGAATTGACCAAATTGCCCTTGCCTAGTCATGGTTAATGACTATTTTTCCCACGGTCTCTACTTTCCTATAAATAGGACCCCTCACTAATGATAGTGAGGTTGGTTCATTATTCACCAAGTATAGAGAGAGTGTTAGAGAGAGAGTTTGAAGAAAAAGCAAGAACAAATCTTGTGGGAGAAAGAAGAAGGTCTTGATTGTTTAGGCCATCCCCATTCACAACCTATTTTGGGAAGGAAAAGAAGAAGAAGAAATCAAAAAGGTATAACTCCAAACTTTAAGCTATTTTAATGTGTTTGGACATAGATCCTTGAAGTTTTATGTTCTTGATGGCTAGAACCTTATGATAAGGTTAGATCTTGAATATATAATGTTTTGCTTGTTCATATGTGTGAGTTTATGTTGGAAAAATTTAGAAGAAATGAAGTAAAGGAGATTTCCGGAAATTTTGTTTGAAAAAGGTTGTTATATGTTTGTCATTTTGAAATCTATAAAGGGATATTGTGATTTTCTTTCTTGATATGCTAGATCCATAGGTTAGGGACAAAATTCCTTTTGAATCACTCAAATATGTTGAAAAATGAGCAAACCATGAATTTATTACCAAAGCATGCCAACTGTTGAACAACCTTGCTGACCCCTGACTTTGAGCCTGTTTTCCGAGACCTAAACATAACCAAATTTGATGTTTGATAAATGAAAAGTGTAGTTCAGGAAGATACGAATCCAACAAAATCGACGGATCATAAATCGAAGTTGTAGATTTCGTTTTATGAAGGTTTTGGTGAAAGACCCCAAATCTGGAAATCAAGAACGAAAATTAGAAAAAAAAAATAACTATTTGTTATTTAATTATGTTTAAATAATAAATAAAGTTAAGTAATTGATTAATTATTATTAAATAATGATTAAGTATAATTAAGAATTGTAAATTAATTATTTATGATTTGATTAACTTTAAAATATAAATAAACCTAATTAGTTATTATTTATTATTAAATAATAACTAAAGATAATTAGTACTCACTTATTAGTTATTTATTATTTGATTAACATTAAATAATAAATAAACCTAATTAGTTATTATTAAATAATAACTAAAGATAATTAGTACTCACTTATTAGTTATTTATTATTTGATTAACATTAAATAATAAATAAACCTAATTAGTTATTATTAAATAATAACTAAAGATAATTATTACTCACTAATTAATTATTTATTATTTGATTAACTTTAAATAATAAA
Source organism: Aralia elata (assembly GCA_034770075.1). Taxonomy (NCBI): domain Eukaryota; kingdom Viridiplantae; phylum Streptophyta; class Magnoliopsida; order Apiales; family Araliaceae; genus Aralia; species Aralia elata. The sequence continues at coordinate 17,824,502 of CM068381.1, read as the reverse complement.
TAAACCTAATTAGTTATCATTTATTAAATAATAACTAAAGATAATTCTTATTCACTAAGTAATTATTTATTACTTGATTAACCTTAAATAATAAATAAATCTAATTAGTTATTATTTATTAATAACTAAAGATAATTCATATTTACTAATTAATTATTTATTATTTAATTAATTTTAAATAATAAATAAATCTAATTATCTATTATTTATTATTAAATAATAACTAAAGATAATCGTTACGCACTAATTAATTATTTGATTAACTTTAAATAATAAACAAACCTAATTAATTATTATTTAATCTAAAATAATAATTAAAGACAATTAAAATTTATAATTTGATTATTATTTAATTAATAATTAAATAATAAGTGAATATAATTAGTTATTAAGTACTATTAATAATAATAACTAAAGATAATTAATTAATTACTATTTAATAGTAATTAATTGAAGATAGAGTCAATAAAATAGAGAGAGCTTAATAACCCAATAATTAAACAATCATAATAAATTGCTTAAGGGTTTAATAAATAAATATTACTTAAGAAAGAGTAATGTTAATCAATTGAACAATTATTATTAATTGTTTAAGGGTTTAATAAGTGTTTATCACTTAAGGAAAACATTGGTAATTAATTAAACCATCAACCTAAGGATCAATTAAGTGTCTTATAGGATTTACGATAGTTTATGTGTGCTATGTGATTTGCTTAATTGTTAAATAAATAGCATAAGTAAGCGTGTCGATATACAACTACGCAGTACTAATTGATAGATCAACATTATCAATGTTAGGTTCTTCAAGGCCAATTAGTTAAAGCTAGAATTATTTGTAGCTGAGTAGACAGACAAATTCCCTAACTCAAACTCGAGTTATTATTTTCGAAGCATGTTAGTGAATAATTATTGTCGATTATTCACATCTATACTGATTATTGAGATTCGTACATTGTGCAATTGAATTCCTATCCTATTATGATTGAACTGTAAATTTAATTAAAGTTCTTTCAAGTATGAATTGTTTATGAGATCGATCTATGCTATTTGTATCAGCTAGATCCAGCATGTCTAAATTGGTTAAGACAATGGTATTTTAAAAGCTATTCTTATTAAATTGTTGTGGTAAGAACTCTTGGCTGAGAAAAGGATAAACTTGTTTAAGGCATGATATCAATGCTGGTTATTAAGTGTTTATGCATAAATCACGGGGTATGAGAGGCTGATCCCCTCGATTACCAAAACTTTTTAAGAGGTCCAGTTTACATGCTGAGAACCTTGGAAAACGTCCTTGGTTATTTCAAACCACTCAGTAATTGGCATTCAATTATTTGAATATTCAACTGTTGACTGATAATTCATATTTCTTCATAATTCTATACTGTTGTTGAACATTGAAAGCGAAATTTCCGTCTATTCATGATATATCTCCCTTGCGTATAAACTTGCTAAGCAAACTAGTTGCTTACCCTTGCTATATCATGATCTTCATTTTAGCTAAGGCAGAAACGTCTAGAGGAGACAAAGGAAAAGGGAAGGTGCAAGAGTAGATGCCCGATAGTGCCTATATACTAGTTATTATTGAATGTTGTTTGATTAAGTGAACCTTTTATTGTATTAAGGGTACGTTTTATGTTAAGGTTAAAGAACCTTGGGACCAAGATTGTAAGACTTTATTATTATTTCAATAAACAATGTATGTTTATTATTCCGCATTTAGTTAAAAAGTATGTTTGTCGTTGAGTATCGTGAGCACCGAATTCGAGGTTAGGAAACCCGGATTTGGGGGCGTCACACACATTATAATCCCCTAATAAGGGTTGCTCTCTCAGTCCAAGAATCCATACCAACAACCGGTTTGGATAGCTTTTAAAATAATAACCTGTACATGTCTCGCCGAAACGAATGGCGTAGACTATCTCCTTAAACAGTTCATGAATAAAGAACTTAAATATTTCACAGTCCAACAACAGATAATGAATTCAAATGCACAAGGTGCGAACATCAATAATTTATCCTTGATGTGGAATAATTAACAATAATCAATCCACTAACATAGCTTGAAAGAAATAACTCGATTTGAGTCATGAAACCTGCAAAAATATACAACATTTGTATAAAATAGGAAACTTGCTCAATAACAACAATTGAGTAAGGAACTTGCAATAATATAGAATGGTTAAACAACACAGGGTTAGACAAGGGTTAGAGAACTTGCATTCAATATATAGAAAGAATGAAGTTAGGGAACTTGCCTGAAGCGCTGCTACAATATTACAGCACACGCTCCTTAATATCCTACACAATTAGGTACATATTCACATACAATTAGTCACATACGGGAGACCAAATATTTGTTTACAACTCTATAATGTCCCATTCAAATAAGAAACAAAATATTAAACAAGGTTATGCCCACTAGTCACGGCGTTACGACGCTTGTTCGTCTATACGCCCAACTTGCCTATTCGAATGCCCAAGCGACACGCAATTGTGTACGCCTAACACGCCCATTCTATTCATCTAATACTCATTGGTTAATGCTAAGTATCATAATAAATCATAACATTCATGTTTTAGAACTTAGAACAACATTTTACATTGTCGGGAGCATTACATGTGCTTACGCGCATGCCCGACGCCCTCCGATTGCCCCTAATTTCATATCAGTCCTATAAATGGCCAATTTTGACCATGCTACAAACCTCAAATTGAAAAACTTAAAGAACTAAAGTTGTAGGTCTACTCGTTCTCTTTCCGAATCATCTTGAATCACCTCAATCCGAGTTCGTATGAGAAAGTTATGCCCATTTTACTAAAGGATGTCGAAGCTGTTTGCACAGTCTCTTGTCCAACGCCATTGGCGCTCACAATGGCCTATGACCAGCGCCTACAGCGCTCTCATGCAGTAGCTGGACTCATGGCCAGCGCCTACCTACCGCCGTTGGCGCTAGGCCTGAGTCCTCAACTCGTTTTGCTTCCCGGAATGCTCTGTTTTGGTGTTCTAGACCTATCTTGCTTCCAATCACCATAACTCTCTCAATACACGTTCAAATTGGTCCGTTCCGGACTCTATGGACTCCTAAGACATAGGGCTACAACATATCAAAAATTTAGAGCTATCCATTAATATTAACCTGTTGAAATCTTTGACCAAAGTATCAAATCATGTTTTATTTTCGTGTTCTTGGTGTTCTTCACTAAAATCGTCACCAAATCTTCGTTTTGACACATTTTTACTCGATTCTAGTTGGGTTAACTCTGTAACCCATGGAATTACAATACCATAACAACAAATAAATTAAACACACACGAAAACATAGCTACAAAGTCCTCTAAAATGATTCGAATGTCCAAAGTCCATGTTTTATCCATTGTTCTTCATGTTCTTCATCCTCCTTAAGCATAGGTACGGATTTCTTGCGTTTTTGTTCCACTTTGATGTTATGAATAGCTTACAAGGTGTCTTGGTAACAATATAAACCAAACACAACCAACAATCATAGCAAAAATCTCAAGAAAACTCAAAACCCAACCAAGAAAGCTTCAAAGCTCAACAATGGAGGAAAAGATCTTAGAGAAGATGGTTACCTCTTGATTCTTGTTCTTGTAGGTTGTAAGGGTTTGCTAGAGCCCTTTTTCTTCTTCCTCTTACTCCCGTGCTCCTTCTTCTTCTTCTTCTTCTCTCCTACCGTAGCTTCTTCCTCCTCTTTTTTTTCCGGCGAGTTTCTTTCTTTTTCCGGCGAGCTCCGGCGACCTCTTTCTCCTCCTTCTTTGCAGCTCTCTCTCTTTCTCTCTCTCTCTATCAGTTGATGGGAATGGGAGGAATGTGGAATGCAAGATAGAAATGAAATGGTTGCATTATTTGGGAGAAGTGGAGTAAATTAGGGATAAGTGGAAGAAAAATGGGAAATGTGGCTAATTTTCTAACTTGCCGGCAATACTCCCCCCACTCACTCATTCCTAGCAATTTGATTGGTGGAAAATGGTTTGGTTGGATCCCACTTAGTATACAAGCCAAAATAAATACCAGAAAACACCAAAAATATACCCAAAAACTCCCACTTTTGTACCAAAACTGGTAAATAACTCTACCCAAAATTAAAATGGGTATTACCATAATTATTGGGATGGGTAAAAATAATTATTATGGGATTTATCCAAATATTCGGAACACCCATTTAATACGTTTCGGATACGGATAAAATCACGTATCAGCTCAAATAAAATTTTCGACACTTGGAAAAATGATTCGTACGCATACACGTATTTATGAAATTTATTAAAATTGAAAAAGACACAAAAATATTATGGCATGAATAGTGCCTCGAGAAACGTGCCCGTGAATAGTGATTTAGCGATGCTACGCGAAATCAATCATTCACTTAAACAAAACCATAACACGAAAAATTTCATGCATTCACATAATCTAGGTTGTCACACAACCTTTAAACATGCAACACAAAAATAATATTAATAAAATATAATATATTCATTAATATTCAAAAATTCAAATTACAAGGCAATTTCAGAATTCCCGGTCGTTACAACTTTCCTCACCATTCAACTCCTTGAAGGTGCAGGAGTACAGTAAGAGCATCCATAGTTTCATGCTGATGCTGAAGCTCGTTACTCATGGATGCGAGCATGATACATTGAGCCAACTGTGCATCATCTTGCCACTTTTTAAAAGTAGCAATCTCTTCCTCAAAGGCATTGTCTGCAACTATTGCAGGGATAGGCATATTAAAGATATAAGATAGCTTTTCAGCTTTGAGAACTATTCTCAGATTTCTTAACCAGTCCGTGTAATTCGGTCCAGTTAATTAGCATCTAATATGCTACGCAGTGATAGTGAATTAGACATTGTAAAATTCTGTAAAATGAATTTGTAATTTAACAACATTTTAGCATACATTCATTTAATTAATTACCAAAATAAATTAGGCCTTTATTTTAAATTGGTATCTCTCACTATTTTCATCAAACTATATTACCCTCAATATATAGTTCGGCAAATCTAATTAAAGGTCTGCTAGTGAGAATAAGGATCCCATTTCAAATGTATATAGCCTTGTGGTGTCACAATAAACGATATATAAATAAATAGGTAGACAATTATTATCAATTACATCTCTATGTAATTCCTCGTATTTTGCCTCTTAGATTATTTTGATCAAGTGGTGACACATCCGAATCAAAATTATCCAAGTTAAGTCCATCCTAACACTTCCATATATTCGAAAGAAAAACACTGTCCTTGTGGTGACACAACAAAACAGCATCGTTCAGTCTATTTATAAGCATCAAATGTGGTAAGATAACATCTTAAATATTTAATACTTGCCTTGTGGTGACACAACAAACTCATATTAAATATTTAATACTCTATTGTTTTACCATGCTAGAAGGCGACGTTCGATATTCCAAATATCTTTGAACGCTTAGGACTTAATATGATTTCTTGAGGGATTTATTATTATTAGTCTCATCTTGTTTAGCGCGCATGCACATATATATATAAAATACGCGTCATATTATTTTACATGCGAAGTATGTTGGATAATATATATAATATATATATATATAGTAAGCATGCACATATAGAATACTATATTCTACCTGGATTGATTATGGACTTTTATTCTAGTTTGGTTCACTAGAGCCACCAAGTGAACCAAAAAGTCAAACCTAGGGTGCAAGAATTAACTTTAAATATAACTATTACATTTAAACCCGGGCTCCATTACAAACGGGTCTTCAAGCGCTCCTTGCTCCTTTGTCTCCAATTCTTCAAAATTAATTCTAACTAGTCCTATTACAAAAACTATTTACAATAAATAGAAACCTTGATCAGCAGTCAAGGGGAAGTACATAGGAGGGAGATAGAATTTACATTAAGAAAAAATTAGAGAAGACGAGGTACGCAGACCCAATAATAAAAACCCATACATTCAAGCATCCACTAAAATAAATCCAATCACACATTGGTCAATAGTACATAATCAATCCCTATTTATTATTATACATATCTCTATATGTATCAATAAATAACATTCATCCCATGAATAATAAAACCATTCCATATATGAATTGATATCATTTAATGGGCAATATTAGTTAGTATAAAATCCAATTTCAACTCCAATTAGTTATCATGAAATCCAATTCCAATTTCAATTAGTTATCATGAAATCCAATTTCAATTAAAATAAACTTCTTTATTTTAATCATATTCCAAATCAAAATAAACTCTTTTATTTTAATTTATCCAATTTTTTTTGAATAAAAATAAACTCCTTTATTTTTAATCAAATTTCAAATCAAAATAAACTCCTTTATTTTAATTTACAAAAATAAAATAAAATAAAATAAAATAATTTTATACAAACAATTATGCCCAATTAAATTGTTCTAAACACATATCAATGTATATACAGAATCAAAATAATTAATAATTCGCATAAAGTTTGGCTCTTAATACCACTGTTAGGTTTGTATAGCGCGAACATGCAATCAAATTACATAAATAAAACAGAAGCGCGATAAAATCAGATTTTAAAATTTTATACAAACCATCACCATGATCTTTCTTTATGCACAATTATTAATTAAACGAAAGAGATGGAGAATAAGAATTATACCCTTGTAAAATTCTAGCTTCCTCAGGTACAAGTTCACCTCCAATTCCTTCACGTTCTCCTTGAATTCCACCGATTAAATTCCTTCCTTAGATCAACGTTAGCCACCCAAGTGTTTGGCCTCTAGAGGTGATCCACCAAGGAATAATACTTGTTCAAGAAGATGGGTGTTGGCAAAACCCTAGTTTCTATCTCTATAGAAATTGTAAGTACTCTATACAATTCTTATGCAAGAGTGTGTAACCCTAATCTATGATAAGACTTCTCTTATTTATAGATGTAGGAAAACCCTTCCCTAAACTATTTAGGATTAGGGTTTCTATTCTAATTAAACTCCTTTAATTAAATTAAACTCCTAATCCAATTAGGAATTCATGTGAGAGTACTTCTATTAATTAATTCTCAATCCCTATTAGGAATTAAATAATAGTAATAGTAATAATAATAATAAGACTCCTCTTATTAATTTATATTTAATATTTCTAAAATATTAAATAATAAATATTAAGCTATTTAATTTATTCTATCTCCATAGACTAAATTAAATACACTTAACTTATTATTACAATTATGCCATTTACTTCTTAAATAAATATTTTTCTTTTGCGGTGTGACCCTTTAGGTTTTTCATATTAAACCGGTTGTGAATAAATCAATTAGAACAAATCTAATTTTATTTAAATAAATAAATTAAACTATTTAATTCATTTAAATAAATAATATTTATTCTACAATAAGGGTAAATCCCCTTAGCGATCAACGACTTTCCAGATAATATAGATTTCAACATTAATCACAAAAGAACCTTTCAGTGAATAGTTACCGTACAATTCAATCCTTCTACCATACAATGTCCCAATTAAATATAAGACATGGATTTACTGTCAAGTCTTATTTTATTTAATTATATGTATTTCGATTCTCAAATGTACAACTCTAAATAATACAAATCAGAAACCCTTTCTAATTTTATTTTGCCTTGGCCAAGGACTACTGAGTTGTCATTTATCAAATCACATAGGACATTTACATCTTTTACTAGACGTGGTAGATTCTTTGTTGATCATTCACCTATCTCCATGTACAACTTATTATACCCAATCATACCCTTTGATATACCCTAAAGGTCTTAAGGAAGGGACATGTCAAAGTATAACTCATCATACACAAGATACTATGATGATCTCAAGTCCAAGGATCACTTGTAGTACTATCACTATAGGAATTCCTATTGACAGGCGAGTAAAACTCCATTAGGTATTTCTTAGTGAGCCACGTTCAGTGAACTTATTCTCCAATAAGCACCTACATACTTGCTTTAGTGTCTCCACACAAATGATTATGAGATCAATCATCCTCTTCTTAAGAGCAAGAAACGTATGTACTAATCTATCCGGATTCACTAATCCCCTATTTAATAATCCAACGATTAGGAACTATTTTAGTTTGTGAGCTATCTTGAATTTAGATCTCATTAGCATGATCACCATCATGATTCTAAAAGCATTGCTCAAAACTATGGGTTTATCACATTTAATATAACAACACTATGTACATAATATAAAATGCCTTTTAAGAAAATCAATTCTTTTATTAATAAATGAATAAGATTACAAAGTATATGCTACATCATATCAAATATGATTGGCTTGTGTGCATACTACTTTCAAGAGGATGATTGATCTCATAATCATTTGTGTGGAGACACTAAAGCAAGTATGTAGGTGCTTATTAGAGAATAAGTTCACTGAACGTGGCTCGCTACCTAATGGAGTTTTACTCGCCTGTCAATAGGAATTCCTCTAGTGATAGTAGTACAAGTGATCCTTGGACTTGAGATCATCATAGTATCTTGTGTGTGTGATGAGTTATACTTTGACATGTCCCTTAAGACCTTTAGGGTATATCAAAGGGTATGATTGGGTATAATAAGTTATACATGGAGATAGGTGAATGATCAACAAATAATCTACCACTTCTATTAAAAGGAGAGAATGTCCTATGTGATTCGATAAATGACAACTCAGAAGTCTTTGGCCAAAGTAGAATGAAATTAGAAAAGAGTTTCTAAGTTGCATTATCAGAGTTGTTCATTAGAGAATCGAAATACATATAATTAAATAAAATAAGACTTGATAGTAATTCCATGTCTTATATTTAATTGGAACATTGTATGATAGAAGGATTGAATTGTACGGTAACTATTCACTTAAAGGTTCTTTTGTGATTAATGTTGAAATCTATATTATCTGAAAAGTCGTTGATCGCTAAGGGGGCTTACCCTTATTGTAGAATAAATATTATTTATTTAAATGAATTAAATAGTTTAATTTATTTATTTAAATAAAATTAGAATTTTTCTAATTGATTTATTCACAACCGGTTTAATATGGAGAACCTAAAGGGTCACACCGCAAAAGAAAAATATTTGTTTAAAAAGTAAATGACATAATTGTAATAATAAGTTAAGTGTATTTAATTTAATCTATGGAGATAGAATAAATTAAATAGCTTAATATTTATTATTTAATATTTTAGAAATATTAAATATAAATTAATAAGGGAGTTTTATTATTATTATTACCATTACTATTATTTAATTCCTAATAGGGATTGAGAATTAATTAATAGAAGTACTCTCTCATGCATTCCTAATTGGATTAGGAGCATAATTAATTAAAGGAGTTTAATTAGAATAAAAACCCTAATCCTAAATAGTTTAGGAGGGTTCCCTATATCTATAAATAAGAGGAGTCTTATCATGATTTGGGGTTAGACAGTTACACACTCTTCCATAAGAATTGGAGAGAGAGAGTACTTGCAATTTTTATAGAGATAGAAAATAGGGTTTTGCCAACACCCATGTTCTTGAACAACTATTATTCCTTGGTGGATCACCTCTAGAGGCCAAACACTTGGGTGGCTAACGTTGATCAAAGGAAGGAATTTAATCGGTGGAATTCAAGGAGAACGCGAAGGATTTGGAGGTGAACTCGTACCGGTGGAAGCATGGTTCTACAAGGGTATAATTCTCATACTTTATCTCTTTCGTTTAATTGATAATTGAGCATATGGATGATCATGGTGATGGTTTGTATGAAAAATTTTAAAATCCGTTTTATTGCGCTTCCGCACTATTTATGTAATTTGATTGCATGTTCGCGCTATATACAAACCTAGCAGTGGTATCAGAGCCTAACCTTGTGCTAATTATCGATTATTATGATTCAATATATGTATGGGTCTGCTACGCGGTGCGGCCGCGCTGCTTCCAGTTCATTCTGGAGCGTGGCCGCGCCCTAACCCAGAAATCGTTTTTGGGGGGTGCAGCGCGGCCGCGCAGCTCCTAGTTCATTTTGGAGCGCGGCCGCGCCGGTCTGCAGATTTTGAAAATTTTTTATTTTGATTTTATTTATTTTCAATTAGGATAAAAGGTTTATTTTGAATTGAAATATAATTAAAATTAAAAGTTTTATTTAAACTTGGAATTAGATTCTACGTTAACTAGAATAAAGAAGTTTATTCACATTTGGAATAGGATTCCATGTTTCCTAGAATAAAGGAGTTTATTCACATATGGAATAAGATTTCATGTTTCCTTAAAAATAAAGATGTTTATTTTGATAAGTAATAGGATTTAACATATTTTATTTTTCCAAGCAATTTTAAGTTAAAATAAAGGAGTTTATTTTGTACTTGAAATTGGTTTCCATGTTAATTAAAATAAAGGAGTTTATTTTGATTTGGAATTTGATTAAAAAAATAAATGAGTTTATTTTTATTCAAAATTGGATAAAATAAAATAAATAAGTTTATTATGATTAAATTTTGATTAAAATAAAGGAGTTTATTTTGTTTCAAAATTGGATTTCTAGTAAACTTTTAATTGCCCATTAAATGATATCAATGCATATATGGAATGGTTTTATTATTCATGAGATGAATGTTATTTATTGATACATATGGAGATATGTATGATAATAAATAGGGATTGATTATGAATTATTGACCAATGTGTGATTGGATTTATTTTAGTGGATGCTTGAATGAATGATTTTTATAAATGGAGTCTGCGTACCTCGTCTTTTCTAGTTTTTTCTTGATGTAAATTCTATATTCCTCCTATGTACCTCCCCTTGACTGCTGATCAAGGTTTCTATTTATTGTAAATAGTTTATGTAATAGGTTTAGTTACAATTACTTGAAGAATTGGAGACAAAGGAGCAAGGAGCGCTTGAAGACCCGTTTGTAATGGAACCCGGGTTTAAATGTAATAGTTATATTGAAATTTTGTGCTTGCACCCTAGGTTTGATCTTTTGGTTCACTTGGTGGCTCTAGTGAACCAAACTAGAATAAAAGTCCATAATCAATCCGGGTAGAATATAGTATTCTATATGTGCATGCTTACTATGTATATATTATATATTATACAACATACTTCGCATGTTAAATAATATGACGCATATTTTATATATATATATATATGTGCATGCGCGCTAAACAAGATGAGACAAATAATAACAAACCCCTCAAAGAAATTATATTAAGTCTTAAGCGTTCAAAGATATTTAGAATATCGAACGTCGCCTTCTAGCATGGTAAAGCGATAGAGTATTAAATATTTAATATGAGTTTGTTGTGTCACACAAGACAAATATTAAATATTTAAGATGTTGCTTTTTCACATTTGATGTTTATACATAGACTGAACGATGCTGTTTTGTTGTGTCACACAAGGACAATGTTTTTCTTTCGAATATATGGAAGTGCTAGGTTGGACTTAACTTAGATAATTTTGATTCGGATGTGTCACATTTAATCAAAATAATCTAAGAGGCAAAATACAAGGACTTACATAGTGATGTAATTGACAATAGTTGTCTACCTATTTATTTATATATAGTTTATTGTGTCACACGAGGTTATATACATTTGAAATGGGATCCTTATTCTCACTAGCAAACCTTTAATTAGATTTGCCGAACTATATATATTGAGGGTAATATAGTTTGATGAAAAAGTGAGAGATACCAATTTAAAATAAAGACCTAATTTATTTTGGTAATTAATTAAGAAATGAATGTATGCTAAAATGTTGTTAAATTACAAATTCATTTACAGAATTTTACGATGTCTAATTCACTATCACTGCAGAGCATATTAGATGCTAATTAACCGGACCAAATTAAAAGGACTGGTTAAAGAATTTGAGAATAGTTCTCAAGGCTGAAAAGCTATCTTATGTCCTTAATAAGCCTATCCCTGCAATGGTTGCAGACAAAGCCTCAGAGGAAGAGATTGCTACTTTTAGAAAGTGGCAAGATGATGCACAGTTGGCTCAATACATCATGCTCGCATCCATGAGTAACGAGCTTCAACGTCAGCATGAAACTATGGATGCTCCTACTGTACTCCTGCACCTTCAAGGAGTTGAATGGTGAGGAAAGTAGGACTGCTAGATATTAGATATCTAAGGAGCTCTTCTAATCTAGAATAACCGATGGCACTACAGTATAGACAAATGTTCTAAAAATGATCAATCTGATTGAACAATTAGGACAATAAGGTTTTGTCATTGATGGAGAGTTGATCTAAAATTTGATCTTGCAATCACTTCCGGACTCTTTCTCATAATTTGTTGTGAATTTCTACGTGAATAAGCTATATATATCAGCCTGCCTGAGTTGCTTAAACACATTGAAAACTGTAAGGAGTCACTTTCCAACCAAGAAATACCAAGTCTTACTGGTAGATGATTCTTCCGGGAAGTGGAAGAGGGCCAAAGGATCTTCTTAAAAGAAGAACAATTCAGAGAAGGTATAAGGAAAGGCAATAACTAAGGACACTAAGAACAAGACTGATGCAGATAGCAAAGGAGTTTGCTTCCACTGCAATAAGCCTGGATACTAGAAAGGAAACTGTAAGGAAAATCTTACAGAGTCTAAACAGAAGAAGCTTAGTGAAGCTTTGGTTACAAATACAGGTTTGTTCATGATTAAAAATAAATCTTTCTATAAGTCAAGGTTCTACTTGGGTATTGGATACCGGCTGTAGTTCTCACATATGCAATCTAATGCAGAGACTAAGCAGAAGTAGAAAGCTAAACAAATAGTAAGTAATCTTACGTGTGGAGAATGGAGCAATGGTTGCTACATTAGCCGTAGGAACTTATAGTTTAGTGTTGCCTACGGGCAAGTCTATTAAGTTAATAAGTTGTTATTATGTTCCAGTTCTCTTTAAAAATATTATTACTTTCGTTGTTGGACAAGGAAGGTTCTGGTATTATATTTAAGAACAATGGTTGTTCTATTTATAATGATAATGTTTTGTTTGAAACTGGAGGATTACTTGATAGACTTTGTAACTTGACTTACATGAAAAATAATTTTGCAAATTGAACAAACTAGTAAAAAAAAAAGGAGATGGTCATTCAAAGAGTTGAATATGTGTATTTGATGAAATACAAATCTAAATCATTTAAAAGGTTCAAAGAATTCAGAAGTGAAACAAATTGACAAAGTATTAAGATTCTTTTATCAGATCGAGGAAGGAATACTTGTGCAATAAGTTTCTAGATCATTTCAAAAATGGTATTTTCTCATAATGGATACCTCCTGATACACAATAATTAATTGGTGTATCTAAAAGGGAAAAATTATACCATGTAGGACATGGTGCGATCCATAATGATTTTTACCGATATTCCAGTATCCTTCTAGGGTTATGCCCTAGAAACGGCTGCATATCTACAAAATAAGGTAACCTCAAAAATCCGAGCCCAAGACTCCATAAAGGTTATGGATAGGAAGGATTCCTACTCTTAAGTATGTTAAGATAAGGGGTTGTCCAGCTTATGTGAAAAGGTTTCAAAGATAAGTTTGGGACAAAATCTGACAAGTGCAGACTTGTGGGATATCCTAAAGAAAGTTTAGGGTATTATTACTATAATCCTACACGCTGCCTTCTTAGATAAAGGTGTTTATCATTGAAGGAGCTAGTGGGAGGGTAATAGATCTTGAAGGAGTTCAAGAACCACAAAGCACTTTAAGTCGAACCGAGGAACCTGTAGATAGACTTATTGTACCACAACCGAATTGTAAATCTGGAAGAGTACCGAAGATACCTGAGAGGTATGGATTCATCATAGAGGATGATGATGAGGTACACATCATAGAGGATGATGATCCAGTTATATACGATGAGGCTATGAGTAGAAGACACTCAGAGAAATGGCAGATGGCCATGAAATCCGAAATGGACTCCATGTATGAGAACCAAGTATAGACTCTGGTTACTCCACAAAAGGGCATAGTGCCTATAGTGTGAATATGGATTTTTAAGAGAAAGACTGGGGCAAATGGCAAGGTGGAGACCTATAAGACCAGACCTGTTTAAAAAGTTTAAAATCAAGTCAAGTAGTTGACTGTGATAAAACCTTATTACCGGGTAATGCTCAAGTCCATTTGGATTTTACTTGCGATTGCAGCTTATTACGAAATCTGGCAAAATGGATGTGGAGATGTCCTTCCTCAATGAAAACTTGAGGATAATGTATGTATGATACAGCCAGAGGAATTTGTTTCAAAGGTTGAAGCAAATCCTGTTTTAAGCCACAATGATCCATTGATGGATTGAAGCAAGCTTCTCAAAGATGGAACATTCGTTTTGATGAGACAATCAAAAGAGTTTGATTTTATCAAAACCGAGAATGAACCTAGTGTGTACAAAAGGGTCAGTGGGAGCACTGTGACATTCCTAGTATTATATGTTGATATACTACTGATAAGGAATAACACACCAATGCTACAAATAGTAAAGATAAAATTGTCTAAACATTCCTCCATGAATGACTTGGGAGGAGCATCCTATAAATTGGGGATATAAATCTATATAAATAGATTTAAAAGGATGTTCGTCTTGACCCAAGGAACGTATATTCATTTGATGCTAAAGGCGTTTAACATGGCAAACTCCAAGAGAGGTCTCATGATGATGAGCCATGGAGTGTATCTCTCTAAAATTGTCCCCAATTGAAAGAGAGATCGCATGAGTTACTATAATGTATGCAATGAATATACTAGGCTTGATGTTGACCAGTCATATTCTGGAGATGATCACTGTAAGACAGTGATAAACATCTTTAGGTACTTAACCGGTACTGAAGATGTGATCATGATTCATGGTAGGTCTGAATTAAAACTAGAGGGCTAAATAGACTTAAGTTTTTCAGACTGACCAAGACGATAACAAATCCACTTTATGGTAAATCGTTACCTTGAAAGGTGGTGCAGCGAATTGGAAAGGTTCCAAACAGCAAAGAGTTGCTGGTTTAGTGACAAAGACAAAGTATATAGCTGTAAATGAAGCTGCAAGTTGATTGTTTGGATGAAAAGTTCATTACAAAACTAGGAATAGTTCCTAAGTCTCATCTTGGATTCAAACATGTATTGCGGCACTTTCATTTAATTAGAGGAATCATTGAAAGAAGAAAAGTCACTATAGAGATAGTGGACTCTCGAGAACAACATTGCATATCCATTTACTGAAGCTTTATCCAAACAGCAAGATGATCGTCACTTACAGAAGAACGGTATTAGATACCATGACGATTGGCTTTAGTGCAAGTGGGAGATTGAAAGTAGTATGCACACAAGCCAATCATATTTGATATGATGTAGCATATACTTTGTAATCTTATTCGGTTATTTAAGTCATTTTACATTATCTACATAGTGCTGTTATATTAAATGTGATAAACCTATAGTTTTGAGCAATGCTTTTAGAATCATGATGGGGATCATGCTAATAAGATCTAAATTCTAGATAGCTCACAAACTAAAATGGTTCATAATCGTTGGATTAATAAAAAGGGGATTAGTGAATCCGGATAGATTAGTACATACGTTGCTTGCTCTTATGAAGAGGATGATTGATCTCATAATCATTTGTGTGGAGACACTAAAGCAAGTATGTAGGTGCTTATTAGAGAATAAGTTCATTTAACGTGGCTCGCTAAGGAATACCTAATGGAGTTTTACTCGCCTGTTAATAGGAATTCCTATAGTGATAGTAGTACAAGTGATCCTTGGACTTGAGATCATCATAGTATCTTGTGTGTGATGAGTTATACTTTGACATGTCCCTTAAGACCTTTAGGGTATATCAAAGGGTATGATTGGGTATAATAAATTATACATGGAGATAGGTGAATGATCAACAAAGAGTCTACCACTTCTAGTAAAAGGAGAGAATGTCCTATGTGATTCGATAAATGACGACTCAGAAGTCTTTGGCCAAAGCAGAATGAAATTAGAAAAGAGTTTCTAATTTGCATTATCAGAGTTGTTCATTGGAGAATCGAAATACATATAATTAAATAAAATAAGACTTCACAGTAATTCCATGTCTTATATTTAATTGGGACATTGTATGGCAGAAGGATTGAATTGTACGGTAACTATTCACTGAAAGGTTCTTTTGTGATTAATGTTGAAATCTATATTATCTGGAAAGTCGTTGATCGCTAAGGGGGCTTACCCTTATTGTAGAATAAATATTATTTATTTAAATGAATTAAATAGTTTTATTTATTTATTTAAATAAGATTAGAATTTTTCTAATTTATTTATTCACAACCGGTTTAATATGAAGAACCTAAAGGGTCACACCGCAAAAGAAAAATATTTGTTTAAGAAGTAAATGGTATAATTGTAATAATAAGTTAAGTGTATTTAATTTAGTCTATGGATATAGAATAAATTAAATAGCTTAATATTTATTATTTAATATTTTAGAAATATTAAATATAAATTAATAAGAGGAGTCTTATTATTATTATTACTATTACTATTATTTAATTCCTAATAGGGATTGAGAATTAATTAATAGAAGTACTCTCTCATGCATTCCTAATTGGATTAGGAGCATAATTAATTAAAGGAGTTTAATTAGAATAAAAACCCTAATCCTAAATAGTTTAGGAGGGTTCCCTATATCTATAAATAAGAGGAGTCTTATTATGATTTGGGGTTAGACAGTTACACACTCTTCCATAAGAATTGGAAAGAGAGAGTACTTGCAATTTCTATAGAGATAGAAACTAGGGTTTTTTCAACACCAATCTTCTTGAACAACTATTATTCCTTGGTGGATCACCTCTAGAGGCCAAACACTTGGGTGGCTAACGTTGATCAAAGGAAGGAATTTAATCGGTGGAATTCAAGGAGAACGCGAAGGATTTGGAGGTGAACTCATACCAGTGGAAGCATGGTTCTACAAGGGTATGATTCTTATACTTTATCTCTTTCGTTTAATTAATAATTGAGCACATGGATGATCATGGTGATGGTTTGTATGAAAAATTTTAAAATCCGTTTTATTGCGCTTCCGCACTATTTATGTAATTTGATTGCATGTCCGCTATATACAAACCTAACAGGATTAAGTGTAACAGATGTAAAGTTGTTAAATTTGTATTGAGTTGTAAATTTAATTTTATCCGATGTATAAAGGGTATTGAATCTAGAAGTTTTATTTTTATTATAACTCTGATGAAGCGAATCATTAAATAAATATGATTCTAGAATGTGGAAATGATTAAAGGTTATGATTCAGGGAAAGCAAGGAAAGAAAACTGAAAAGTTTAAAATTGTTCCGCATTTTATTAAGTTTAACATTGAATAATGTTGTAAAGTCAGAATGATGATGTATTGTTAACGACTGATGTGGAGAGTTGAATTGTATGAATTTTGGGGTCATTACAGTGTTGTCTTTACCGGACAACATTGGAGGTTTTGTAGTGTATAGCGATATGTCACACAAAGATCTTGGTTGTGTGCTGATGCAGCATGGCAAGATTATTGCATACGCATCCCGTCAGCTGAAGGATTATGAGAAGGGTTACCCGACTCATGACCTGGAGTTGGCCGCGGTAGTTTTTGCCTTGAAGATTTGGAGGCACTACCTATATGGGGAGAAGTGTGAGATATATACGGACCACAAAAGTCTAAAGTATATCTTCACGCAGAAGGAGCTGAACATGAGGCAGCGCTGATGGTTGGAATTAATCAAAGATTATGATTGTGAGATTCTTTACCATCCGGGCAAAGCAAATGTTGTAGCCGACACCTTAAACAAGAAAGGCAGGGAGAAGTTGCTGATGCTGACGACTCAGGAGGAGTTGGTGAAGGAATTTGAACGACTGGAGTTGGAGGTGAGATACCCAATGGAGTCAGACGAGAAACTATGTACAGTGATAGCAAGCCTGACCTTATTAGATAAAATCAAGGAGGCTCAGGAAAAGGATGAAGATTATGGTAGTATCAAGAAGCGTATTTCCGAAAGGGAAGAGCTCAAGTATAAGATTGATAGCGCAGGGCTGCTAAGGTTTGAAGGGAGGATTTGGGTACCATTAGATCCAGGGCTAAGAGAAGAGATTCTCCAAGAAGCTCACATTACGAGGTACTCAGTGCATCCCGACAGCACGAAGATGTATCAGGGCTTACGACCATACTTTTGGTGGCCGAGTATGAAAAGGGAGGTAGCAGAGTGCGTCAGCAGATGTCTGACATACCAACGAGTTAAGGCAGAGCACCAGGGACCGAGCGGACTCCTTCAACCATTGGAAATTCCGGAGTGCAAGTAGGAGCACGTCACGATGGATTTTGTGGTAGGGCTTCCACCGATGCAAAAGGGGTTAGACGTCATCTGGGTAATCGTGGGCCGTCTGACCAAGTCTGCTCATTTTCTACTGATCAGGATACGGTATAATCTGGAGCAATTAGCGAAACTCTATGTGAAAAAGATCGTGTCGTGTCATTGAGTGCCAGTATCTATTGTATCGGATAGAGATCCGCACTTCATGTCAAATTTTTGGAAGAGTTTGTAGGAAAGGATGGGGACACAGTTGAGGTTGAGTACTGTGTATCACCCTCAAACTGCTGGTCAGAGCGAACGAACGATTCAAACCTTAGAGGATATGCTCAAAGCGGTCGTAATGGACTTGAAAGGCAGTTGGGAGGACCACCTGCTGTTAGTAGAGTTCGCTTACAACAATAATTATCACGCTAGTATCGGAATGCCACCATACGAAGTGCTATACGGAAGAAAATGCCGAACATCATTGTGTTGGGACGAGGTTGGAGAACGAAGACTGCTAGGACCAGAAATGGTGCAGCAAACAGCAGATGTCGTGAAGCTGATCAGAAATCGCCTGGTAGCGGCCCAAGACCGTCAGAAGAAGTACGCTGACCTGCATCATCAACAGCGGGACTTCGACGTGGGTAGTTTTATGTTTCTGAAGGTATCTCCTTGGAAAGGGAAGATTCGTTTTGGTAAGAAGGGTAAATTAAGCCCTAGGTTCATAGGGCCGTTCGAGATTCTGAGACGAGTCGGTGAAGTGGCGTACGAGGTAGCATTACCTCCTGAACTTGAGCACATTCATAATGTGTTTCATGTGTCAGTGTTGCGGCCATATAAACCAGACTATAAGCACGTTATACCCTATGAACCAATTCAAGTCGAGAAGGACTTATCGTACGAAGAAGTTCCTATCTAGATACTCGATAAGAAGGAGCAGAAGCTGAGGAATAAAATTATTCATTCCGTTAAAGTTCTCTGGAGGAATCACGCATTTGAAGAAGCTATATGGGAGCTTGAGGAAAAGATGAGGGCGAATTATCCGCATCTTTTCGAGGGACCTTATGTTGAAATTCCGGGGACGAAATTCTTATAAGGGGGGAAGATGTAAGGACCACGATTTTTCCTAGCAATATTATTGAGACCTATATATTAACCTTTGTCATTTTCATTGGCTCATCAATGATTTGGGTAGCTATGTGTGGTTATTTGATTTATTGATTTAATAGTCCAAGTATATTGGACTAGCTTTGCGTTGATTAAACAAGCCCAAATAGTTATTTATGGCCTTGTAGAGTATTATTAATTCCACTTAGAGGTTCTAGTAATGGGCCAGTCCAGTCATTTTATTTAAATAAGCCCAGTCCAAGTTGGGTCGGATTGAGCTGGTCAGCAGCTAGGATCCAGTAGCCCAGAGGTGGTGCGACCCAACCACGTGATCCTTACTATTGAACACTGACTCTAAGGTTGCCGTTGCGTGTAAATATGAGGCGCTGCACCGGGCCAATGGCCTATACCTCCTATTGCGCCGATTAAAGCCTAAACCATGATTAATGGGGATGGATGAGGAGCTCGGTTGGTGGAACTTTTCACCTAGACCTGAACAACCAACGGGTAATACCGTTATGAACTAGTCCTAATGCCTGAGTAATGACCATCGCCGGGATAATAATTTTCCTATAAATGGAGACCCTGTTCTCATGGGAAAGCTTGCTGAGTTTATTTGATACAGATACTAGAGAGATATATCGCGGTAAGAGTTACTTTGAGAGGTAGTTCCGCCGTTCGGAGGGACAGTCAGAGTTCGAAAGCTAGAAGGTTAGCAGTCGGACAGTAGAAGAGGTAAGACTCTTTCTCTTGATTCTCAGCATATATCTCCCTTGTTTGGTCGGATTTCCTTTCACTAAGTCAGTGCTAGATGAGTCGACCATCAGAGTTTGAGTCGTTATGACGATACCAAGATTGGTAGTTACATAGTCGAAGCATGACTTAAACTCGGGTCACAATATAGACATTAATTACCATACCCAAACAAGATGATAAGAGTGGGATGGGGACGCCGGAGTCGTCCGGTGAGGTCCGCCACCTCACCCCGAACTCATGGACCTAAGCAACAGAGTTAGGTAATGGTAGTTACCCGACCCTAGACTGTGGAGTGATTTTTGAAGTGGAATCTGAAGTCAAACCTTGGTAGGAGAATAGTCGTCAGACTCAAACCCCTAGTATCGGTAATGTCTGAACCTGACCTTCAAAGTCAAAGCCTTAAAACGTCAGTGAGATCTAAACGTTTGGCTCCCTGAAGCCAAACCAAACTCATGTCCGACCCCGAAGAGACTCTCGGCCCACGAAAGGTTCCGACCTAGAGCCGAAGCCAAGATTTTATCGGCAGAAGGGTCGGCCAGACCCGAAGTATACTACCAGACTATAAGATAATTTCTGTAGAGGAATCTGTAGTTAAACTCGAAGGCCGTAGCCTTTGGTCCGGGTTTAGTTCAATACTAGACTCGAAGCCGAACCCCCGATATCTGTAAGGCTTGGACCCGACTTCCAAAGTCATAACCCGAAGCCAAAGTCTTAAATTTATAAGGAAACCCAGACCTTTGGCTTCCCGAACCCAGACTTGAGGCACATCCGATCCTGTAGGGATCCCCGAACTACGAACGATTTCGACAAGGAGCCGAAGCCGTAGTCTTGTTAGCAGAGGATCGGTAAGACCCAAAACTACCCCGAATTGACTAATAAGTGTACTTTGAACTGTTTCTGAATCCCGATGGGACCCTAAAGCCCATTCGGCATCCGTAGAGTAAGATAGCCAAACCCTTCGGCCATCTTAGAATGGACCCTGTTGATGGTACTACCTCCTCACCGATCGTGGAGCTGTCCTATCAGATAGTAGAGTGTTAGAATGGTCCATGGGATAGATAGTGCGAGTCGCTCATATTTATTTATTAGGTATGTTATTTCTGCATAGCTATGTCTAATCAGAGAATGAATCATATGTCGTAGGGTGCTTACCAAACCGAAACGTAGAGTAAATTATTGAGCAGAGATTCAGGCAAGTTTCTGAACTTCACACTTTAATTAGGCAAAGTTCCCTTGACTTCTGCCAACTTGTGTAAATATATTGTTGTTGTGTAAGTATTATTGAGCAAGTTCCCTCACTTTGAGCTTTTGGATCAATTGTTATACTATTGTGTATATCCTTGCTAGTATTCTTCCACACAGTTTATTATATTGTTGTGCATATCTATGCTTCCTAACTTACACCACTTTGAAATTCTGAACCCTCATACCCTTCGTATTATATGACGGTTCTGATATTATGTTGCAAGTTCTTCAAATTGAGTTTGAACTCTATTTCCCAGTACATGTTAAGTGGTCTAATTACTTTAAGAATTATTCCACCTCGATATCGTTGGCATTCGCACACTGTGCATTTGTTTTCAGATTTCGCGGTTGAACTGTACTAACATAAACCTTCGGCTATTCATTCACGGTTCAAAGAGAAGCCTAAGCTACTTGTTCGGCTAGGCATGTGCATAATAATTACTTGAAAAGCTATCCAAACCCGTTGTTGGGATGGATTCTTAGATTGAGATGAACGACCCCATGATGGGAATGTAACCTAAGTATCTGAAAGACGGTACGCGAAAGAGTTAAATGGTATGCATATTCTTGGGTACAAGAGGCTGATCCCCTTGAGTACTTACTCTCTAGTTGGCAACCTAATAAGGGTCAGACAATGTGGCTGATGCCTTAGCATGTGTTCATACTCTATCTTGGACTGTTGGTAGTAAATAATCGATCTTCATTTTTTTTATTTGAACTTCAATTATATTGTTCGCTTAATTCATCAGTTACTTGTGGAAATTGTTAACCTATACTGATGTTATTCATATTCATTCATGATATATCCCTCTCATTTATTTAAAACTTGCTGAGCAAACTCGTTGTTCACCTTGCTATATCATGAAACATTTCAGTTCAGCCCGAGTGCTCGAGCAGAGATAAGGGCAAGGAGAAGGTGAAGTACTAGGCTTCGGATGGGCCCGCCATCCATTATTATGTTTTGTCTAGGCTTCAGCCCTTTTATATTTCAAGCTACGTTAGTTATTTCTTTGTATTTCGCGTTGTAGCTATTCAAGGTTGTAGACTTTGGGACCCATATGTAAACCTTTCTAAATGATCAATATATGATTATTTATTCCGAATTTAGTTATCATATATTTCTTGAAGGTGTTTAGATGTTGTAGATTGTGAGCACCAAGTTCGGTGTATTTGGTACCTGAATTTGGGGGTGTCACATAAATGGCATAATTGTAATAATAAGTTAAGTGTATTTAATTTAATCTATGGTGATAGAATAAATTAAAAAGCTTAATATTTATTATTTAATATTTTCAAAATATTAAATATAAATTAATAAGAGGAGCCTTATTATTATTATTATTATTATTACTATTATTATTATTATTTAATTCTTAGAAGGGTTTGGAAATTAATTAATAGAAGTACTCTCATAAATTCCTAATTGGATTAAGAATTTAATTAATTAAAGAAGTTTAATTATAATAATAACCTAATCCTAAATAGTTTAGGAGGGTTACCTATATCTATAAATAAGAGGAGTCTTGTTATGGATTAGGGTTAAACACACTTCTAATTGTTGGAGAGTACTTACAATTTCTATAGAGATAGAAACTAGGGTTTAGCTAATACCCATCTTCTTGAGTACATATTATTCCTTGGTGGATCACCTCTAGAGGCCAAACACTTGGGTGGCTAAGGTTGATCAAAGGAAGGAATCTCACCGTTAAAGTCAAGGAGAACGCGAAGGATTTTGGAGTTGAACTTATACTTGAGGAAGCTTGATTCTACGAGGGTATAATTCTAACTCCCTATCTCTTTCGTTTAATTGATAATCGAACATAAGAAAAGATCATGGTGATGGTTTGTATGAAAAATTTTAAAATCCGATTTTATTGTGCTTCCGCTTTAATTATGTAATTTGATTGCATGCTTGCGTTATATACAAACCTAACATAAACTGGGTCAGATACCTGTCGTAAGGGAATTCTCCGATGTTTTCCCATATGAGTTACCGGATTTGCCGCCGGATAGAGAGGTAGAGTTTGTAATTGACTTGGTACTGGGAATAACATCGATATCCAAGGCACCGTACCGAATGGCTCCGGTAGAGAAAAAGGAATTGTTAGTACAACTGCAAAAGTTGTTGGATAAGGGTTATATTCGACCAAGCGTGTCTCCGTGGGGAGCTCCAGGACTGTTCGTAAAGAAGAAAAATGGATTGCTAAGGCTTTGTATCGACTACCGAGAGTTGAGCAAAGTTACTATTAAGAACAAGTATCCATTACCCAGAATTAACGATTTGTAAAATCAATTGAAGTGAGCGAAATACTTTTTGAAGATCGACTTGAGGACTGGCTATCACCAACTAAAAGTGAAGAAGGAGGATATTCCGAAGACAACATTCAGAACTCAATATGGACACTTTGAATTTTTGGTGATGTCGTTTGGATTGACGAATGCACCAACAGCATTTATGGACATGATGAACAGAGTGTTTAAGCAATACTTGGATAAATTTGTTGTCGTGTTCATAGATGACATTTTGGTTTACTCGAAGACGGAGGAAGAACATGTTGAACATCTGAAGATAGCACTGGAACTATGAGAAGGGAGAAGTTGTACGCGAAATTTTTGAAATGCGAATTCTGGTTGCAGAAAGTGTAGTTTCTGGGGCATGTCATCGACAAGGATGGAGTATCCGTGGATCCTGCTGATGAGTGTGTTTTATATACACAAATTAGGTGCTTTTAAGCTTGATAATTTGTAAATCCTAAGTTATTTCGGTTGGTTTTATGTGTTTTTATCTTATTGTCATGTAATGTAGTTTTATATTGGTTTTATATGTTTCTGTATGCTTTTATATGTTTTTCATGTTGTTTTGTAGGAATGGAAAT
Organism: Aralia elata; assembly: GCA_034770075.1. Lineage (NCBI taxonomy): Eukaryota > Viridiplantae > Streptophyta > Magnoliopsida > Apiales > Araliaceae > Aralia > Aralia elata. The sequence continues at coordinate 17,800,239 of CM068381.1, read as the reverse complement.
AAAAGCTCCTTGGAATTAATACCCATAACTTGCTTTTCGGTACTGTAGCTGCTTGTTTCCCAATCTCACAAATGCTCCAATCAGAATCTCTCAAAACTCAAAGAACGAAAGTTGTAGATATTAATCTCAGATTTCGGGAGCATCCAGAATCATCTAATTTGAAGTTCGTATGAGAGAGTTATGGCTATTCTACCATCGGATTTGACATGTATTTTACACAGCAATTGCTTCGGGCTCACTTTGAGCCTTTCTCCGGACATTTTCTCGTCAAGCTCCTGTTATGAAAGTTGTAGAGCTATTTCTTAGCTTTTCATAGCCTATTTACACGCCTAAATCCAAGTTTAGACGAAGAAGTTATGGCCATTTTACTAACAGAGGTCAAAGCTGAGTCGGGTTACAGGCCACTGGCGCGGGCGCGCGGATTTGGATGCGGGCGCGCGGCGCCTGGCATCAGGCAGCCAGCGCGCGCGCGCGCGGCGTGGGCGTGTCGTGGGCGTGCGGCATGGCCAGGGGGTTCGGCGCGGGCGCGGCGGGCAGCGTGCGGGCGCGCCCGGGTGTGCTGAGTTCGATTTTTTTTGACCTCCTAGTGCGATTCCAGCTCACTTTTGACCCAAAATCTGATGTTTGGCTAGGGTTTTTCATGGAGGCACTATATAATATCTCTTTTGGGCTTCATATTTCAAAACTAGGGATTGGGAGGCTACACTAAAACACCAATTTGAGAGCAAAAGTGCTGCAATACAAGGAAAAACTCAGCACAAGCCATAGAACCAAGAAGGAAGGGATTGTCAAGGCATATCTAAACCTTGGGAGGCTGCACATACATCATCAAGAAGAGCTTAAGGGCTGCAATTCAAAGAAATTTCCAGCACAAGCTAAGGAGCAAAAAGGAGAAAAGAATGCCAAAGGAAGAGGAAAAGCTAGAGATTGACATCAACCAAGCAAGCAACATATGAATATCTTCTAATTGGGTTTTATCATCTCTTGCTTTCCTTTGAATTTGTAATTCTAATGTATGATGAACACCATGTGTTTGATGTTTTGCTTAGCTACCATGAACTAGACCTTAATTTCTAAGATTTCAATGGAACCCAACACATAGTTTGAATTGATTTCTCTCTCTTTGTTATTAATTACTCATTTGTGAATTGTATGTCATAATTTATGCTTCATATATTAATTGCCTAGCTAGTAATTACCGTGGGAACCTATATGAACTTGACGAACGGATTATAGTGTTTAGACCTTGTTATGATATCATGCGAAAGTTAAAGATTATCGTGGGTTATTAATTGAGATTAAGTGACGTGTGTCTTGTTGATTATCCTCAATGATAGGTAACTTGATAGTATTTAGGATAGATATATACCTAGATACCGTGTGCAAACAATGGAGAATCTATTCTTAATGACTTCCTATGTGAAAGTTGGTAATTGAAGGGACGGTAAATGAGATTTAGTGACACGTGTCTTGTTATTGTTCTTGAAATTGGTCTCTTGATAGTGTGTAGGATATATATATATATACCTACATGCCGCATTAGGAAGATTCGAATTTGACCATCGACAGAGGCTTATAAGTAGCTTTGATTTCTCGGTTGGCAATTCTATGTTGTTAATTAATTCAAATGAGAGAGTTAGGATATTCAAATGAAGTGTTGGGGGAAATTGCAATCTTAGACTTGTTAATATTAGATTTCATTGTCTTTTACTTGATTATTATTATCTTATTCACTACCAACAACAAAAATATCAAATCATCATTTATCTAATTAAAATCGAGACGATATATAGTTGGTACTTGGGATACACTAGAACAATTCCCTGTGGGTTCGACAACTCTCTTATCATTATATTACTTGTTGACCGCGTATACTTGCGCGTATTTATCGGTTGCGAAATCGACCAACAAGTTTTTGGCGCCGTTGCCGGGGAATTGTTCTTCTAGTGTTTTTCCAATATTAATGACAATCGAATTGGTCTTAATTTAGACTTGTAAATAATTTGCTTATTATTTATTTTGTTTTTTTTTGTTTCAGTTAATGGATGAGCATAACTATCAATGGGATTATGAAGGGACGACGCAACCAAGTTCGTCAAAAGTTCTTGAGCAATTGCAAGAACAACTTGCAACGCTTTCAAGGGCTGTTGACACTCTTAAAGGCCAGTCCACTCAAAATGCCTACAGTCAGAATCAAGCTGACTACTACCCAAACTACTATCAACCGGGTTGGCAACATCATCCAAGCTTTTCTTGGGACAACAGTCAAGATCAATGCTTTGATCCAAGTCTCTCATACCATTCAGAATTTTCATTCCAACCTCCACCATACCATGAGGATACATCTAATGTGGAGGAGATTCTTCCCTTGTTCATTGAGAAACAAGAATTGTTACGAAGCGTCGAGAACCAAATGGCACAACTTCTCGAGGCAGTGCTTATTCACCCGCAAAGCACCTTACCTTGTATTACACAGATTAACCCTATAGAGGAAGGTGAAGAGCAATGTTTGGTGAATTCGCATAGTTGTGACAAAGCGGAAAGAAGGAGGGAGGAGCTCATGGCTCATATCTCTCAAAATGAGGTTAGGTTGGCAAATATACAAGCTTTAGTGCAGAGCATCATGAACTATGTTTCCAATTCTTACATTATTCACCCACATTGCACCTTACCTAGCGATACTGAGATTGACCCTATAGAGGAAGGTGAAGAGGGGTGCTTGGTGGATGATCAAGGAAATGGCGCGGAGTCGCACGAAGCTATTAGTGAAAATTTTGAGAGTGTACATCTTATTGTGGATGAGGATTCTGAGGTTGATGAGACGAGGATCATGAATGGGGATCATGAAAAGGAAATTGAAGACCAAGAAGTCACATTCGAGGTTTTCAATCCCATCGAACACCCATTGGTTCATGAAGAAGATCTTCATGTCGATCTTGACACAAGTGCAATAATTGATGATGCAGATGAGGAAAGCTTCTTCTTGCCATCGGTTGAAACGAAGTTTGAGGGTCGCCAATCTGGCATGCATGCCATGCAAATCAAAGAAATAACATCGAGGCGGCATGCTATGGTCAATTTTGCGATTGAGCCGGATTGATGGAAAAAAAAGGAATCGGGCTAACGACTTTAAACCAAGCGCTTCTTGGGAGGCAACCCAAGTTTACATTTTTGCTTTTATTTTTGTTTGATTGCATTTTAGTGGTTTAATTGCATTTTAATTTCTTTAGTCATTTGCTTTTAGGTACGCTCCCAACTTAGAGGTATTGAAAGATGATATCAATGGCGTTTGACACGGTTTCAGGGAAGTCTTCTATTTTAATTTTTCCTATATCAGACATTGAGGACAATGTCAAGTTTAAGTTTGGGGGTAGTACTTCGTATTTGTGTGTTTTTAATTTAGTTTTTGCGTGATTTAAGTATGTTTTTCTTTTTATTCAAAAAAAAAAATTTCATTTATTTTTAGGATGTGTCCCTTGAGCATTGTTTTAATTTGATTTGTACCATAATCCATGGTCAATGATAATAGCTTGTTTGAAGAAATTCTAACTCATGAGAAGTAGACAATTGTTGCCTAGTCTTTGTGCTTATCGTTTATTGGTTATTATTTTGCTTATGCGTCTTTTCACTTTCATGCACTTACCCATGAGTATTAAGCTAGTTGTATGCTTAGAGAAGACTTTTATAACCGAATGCTTGTGGAAAATATCTATAAACTCTAGAACTCGTTTAAACATCACTCGAACCAAGGTGTCCAATTTTGTTATGTTTGAATTGATGGTCATGTGGTGAGTTGAGATGGAGCGTAAAACGCACTCACTCATGGACACATGCGTAAGAGAGATAGAGCGTAAAACGCACTCTCTTATAATTGTGATTAAAGAAAAAAAAATTGTTTATTACAAATTTTGCATGGGTTGAGGTTGAGCGTAAAACGCACTCGCCCATATGAGCGTGCTTAAGGATTGAGATGGAGCATAAAATGCACTCATCTAGAGCCCTTGGTTCTCAAAATTTTTGGAATTGTGATTTGTACACCTTAGTATTGAGTGATGTGTTAAGCATGTTGTTTTGGGGTTTATTTTGATTATTTCATAAGGTAATGTGGTTGCATAGTTTCATTCGAGCTTGATTGGTTTAGTGTTATTGGGTACTCACACACACACACGGAAGGGGCCTTAAGCAAAGTGTGACTAGCTAATTGAAATTTTAGACTTGCAACGTTTTGTTTGTTCTCTTGAGTTCCATGTGGTGATGCCTTTGAGACCATTGGTGGATTATTAATTCATTGCTCAAGTTATGTTGTATTTGAAGTGTTTGAAGTATGTAGTTTAGGTTTGTTTTGCTTGAGGACAAGCAAAGATTTAAGTTTGGGGGTATTTGATGAGTGTGTTTTATATACACAAATTAGGTGCTTTTGAGCTTGATAATTTGTAAATCCTAAGTTATTTCGGTTGGTTTTATGTGTTTTTATCTTATTGTCATGTAATGTAGTTTTATATTGGTTTTATATGTTTTTGTATGCTTTTATATGTTTTTCATGTTGTTTTGTAGGAATGGAAATAAAAGCTCCTTGGAATTAATACCCATAACTTGCTTTTCGGTACTATAGCTGCTTGTTTCCCAATTTCACCCATGCTCCAATCCGAATCTGTCAAAACTCAAAGAACGAAAGTTGTAGATATTAATCTCAGCTTTCGGGAACATCCGGAATCATCTAATTTGAAGTTCGTATGAGAGAGTTATGGCTATTCTACCATTGGATTTGACATGTATTTTACACAGCAGTTGCTTCGGGCTCACTTTGAGCCTTTCTCCGGACATTTTCTCGTCAAGCTCCTGTTATGAAAGTTGTAGAGCTCTTTCTTAGCTTTTCATAGCCTATTTACACGCCTAAATCCAAGTTCGGACGAAGAAGTTATGGCCATTTTACTAACAGAGGTCAAAGCTGAGTCGGGTTACAGGCCACTGGCGCGGGCGCGCGGATTTGGATGCGGGCGCGCGGCGCCTGGCATCAGGCAGCCAGCGCGCGCGCGCGCGCGGCGTGGGCGTGTCGTGGGCGTGCGGCATGGCCAGGGGTTGGGCGCGGGCGCGGCGAGCAGCGTGCGGGCGCGCCCGGGTGTGCTGAGTTCGATTTTTTTTGACCTCCTAGTGCGATTCCAGCTCACTTTTGACCCAAAATCTGATGTTTGGCTAGGGTTTTTCATGGAGGCACTATATAATATCTCTTTTGGGCTTCATATTTCAAAACTAGGGATTGGGAGGCTACACTAAAACACCAATTTGAGAGCAAAAGTGCTGCAATACAAGGAAAAACTCAGCACAAGCCATAGAACCAAGAAGGAAGGGATTGTCAAGGCATATCTAAACCTTGGGAGGCTGCACATACATCATCAAGAAGAGCTTAAGGGCTGCAATTCAAAGAAATTTCCAGCACAAGCTAAGGAGCAAAAAGGAGAAAAGAATGCCAAAGGAAGAGGAAAAGCTAGAGATTGGCATCAACCAAGCAAACAACATATGAATATCTTCTAATTGGGTTTTATCATCTCTTGCTTTCCTTTGAATTTGTAATTCTAATGTATGATGAACACCATGTGTTTGATGTTTTGCTTAGCTACCATGAACTAGACCTTAATTTCTAAGATTTCAATGGAACCCAACACATAGTTTGAATTGATTTCTCTCTCTTTGTTATTAATTACTCATTTGTGAATTGTATGTCATAATTTATGCTTCATATATTAATTGCCTAGCTAGTAATTACCGTGGGAACCTATATGAACTTGACGAACGGATTATAGTGTTTAGACCTTGTTATGATATCATGCGAAAGTTAAAGATTATCGTGGGTTATTAATTGAGATTAAGTGACGTGTGTCTTGTTGATTATCCTCAATGATAGGTAACTTGATAGTATTTAGGATAGATATATACCTAGATACCGTGTGCAACCAATGGAGAATCTATTCTTAATGACTTCCTATGTGAAAGTTGGTAATTGAAGGGACGGTAAATGAGATTTAGTGACACGTGTCTTGTTATTGTTCTTGAAATTGGTCTCTTGATAGTGTGTAGGATAGATATATACCTACATGCCGCATTAGGAAGATTCGAATTTGACCATCGACAGAGGCTTATAAGTAGCTTTGATTTCTCGGTTGGCAATTCTATGTTGTTAATTAATTCAAATGAGAGAGTTAGGATATTCAAATGAAGTGTTGGGGGAAATTGCAATCTTAGACTTGTTAATATTAGATTTCATTGTCTTTTACTTGATTATTATTATCTTATTCACTACCAACAACAAAAATATCAAATCATCATTTGTCTAATTAAAATCGAGACGATATATAGTTGGTACTTGGGATACACTAGAACAATTCCCTGTGGGTTCGACAACTCTCTTATCATTATATTACTTGTTGACCGCGTATACTTGCGCGTATTTATCGGTTGCGAAATCGACCAACAAGTTTTTGGTGCCGTTGCCGGGGAATTGTTCTTCTAGTGTTTTTCCAATATTAATGACAATCGAATTGGTCTTAATTTAGACTTGTAAATAATTTGCTTATTATTTATTTTGTTTTTTTTTGTTTCAGTTAATGGATGAAGCTTGATTCTACGAGGGTATAATTCTAACTCCCTATCTCTTTCGTTTAATTGATAATCGAACACAAGAAAAGATCATGGTGATGGTTTGTATGAAAAATTTTAAAATCCGATTTTATTGTGCTTCCGCTTTAATTATGTAATTTGATTGCATGCTTGCATTATATACAAACCTAACATAAATTGGGTCAGATACCTGTCGTAAGGGAATTTTCCGATGTTTTCCCATATGAGTTACCGGATTTGCCGCCGGATAGAGAGGTAGAGTTTGTAATTGACTTGGTACTGGGAATAACATCGATATCCAAGGCACCGTACCGAATGGCTCCGGTAGAGATAAAGGAATTATTAGTACAACTGCAAAAGTTGTTGGATAAGGGTTATATTCGACCAAGCGTGTCTCCGTGGGGAGCTCCAGGACTGTTCGTAAAGAAGAAAGATGGATTGCTAAGGCTTTGTATCGACTACCGAGAGTGGAACAAAGTTACTATTAAGAACAAGTATCCATTACCCAGAATTAACGATTTGTAAAATCAATTGAAGTGAGCGAAATACTTTTTGAAGATCGACTTGAGGACTGGCTATCACCAACTAAAAGTGAAGAAGGAGGATATTCCGAAGACAACATTCAGAACTCAATATGGACACTTTGAATTTTTGGTGATGTCGTTTGGATTGACGAATGCACCAGCAGCATTTATGGACATGATGAACAGAGTGTTTAAGCATTACTTGGATAAATTTGTTGTCGTGTTCATAGATGACATTTTGGTTTACTCGAAGACGGAGGAAGAACATGTTGAACATCTGAAGATAGCACTGGAACTATGAGAAGGGAGAAGTTGTACGCGAAATTTTTGAAATGCGAATTCTGGTTGCAGAAAGTGTAGTTTCTGGGGCATGTCATCGACAAGGATGGAGTATCCGTGGATCCTGCGAAGGTAGAGGCGGTGATAAATTGGGAACAACCGAATACACCGACGGAGATCAAAAGTTTCTTGGGGTTAGTGGGATATTATTGAAGGTTTATTCGAGACTTTTCGACGATAGCATCGTCGTTAACCAAACTGACCCGAAAGACGATTAAGTTTGTATGGACGGAGAAATATGAGGCGAGTTTCTTGGAATTAAAGAAGAGGCTTAGTGAAGCACATGTGTTGTCTCTACCCAACAATACAGGGGATTTGTAGTGTATAGTGATGCGTCGCACAAGGGCCTCGGGTGTGTATTAATGCAACATAGGAAGGTCATTGCGTACACGTCACGCCAGCTGAAGGACTACGAGAAGGGATATCCGACTCACGATTTAGAGTTAGCGACAGTAGTTTTTGCCTTGAAGATATAAAGGCACTATTTATATGGAGAAAAATGTGAGATATACACAGACCACAAAAGTCTGAAGTATATCTTCACTCAGAAGGAGCTGAATATGAGGCAGCGATGATGGTTGGAATTAATCAAAGACTACGACTGTGAAATTTTGTATCATCCAGGTAAAACGAATGTTGTGGCTGATGCCTTGAGTAGGAAAGGTAGGGAAAAGTTACTAACATTAACCACTCAGGAAGAGTTAGTAAAAGAATTGGAAAGATTGGAATTGGAAGTAAAGTATTCGAAGGAAACAAATGAGAAACTATTCGCAGTTGAGGCAAGTCCGACTTTATTAGATAAAATAAAGGAGGCCCAAGAGAAGGATGGAGAATGTGATAGCATAAGGAAGCGAATTTCCGAAGGAGAAGAGCTGATGAGCGGGTTTATACCTGTGAATTAAATATATCTTAGGCTTATTTCTTTAGTATCTTTGAGTATTTTTAGTGTCATTTTACTTGTTTATGCATTGGTTTTGTAGGAAATAAAGCAAAGCCATTTGTACGTCAACGCTTAGGTGTCTTGTTTGCCATTTTTGAGCTTCCGATTGACATAGCAGGTGCTTGCGGCTCAATTTCACCCATGATCCAATCCGATTCTCTCAAAACTCAAAGAACGAAAGTTGTATATCTTGATCTCAGCTTTCGGGAACATTTTGAACCATCCAATTTGAAGTTTGTATGAGAAAGTTATGATCATTTTACCATCAGATTTGGCATGAATTTTACATAGCAGCTGCTTCCTGGCCATTTTGGACCTTTCTCTGATCCGTATCTCGATGAGCTCTAGTTATGAAAGTTGTAGAGCTACTTCTTATCTTTCCGTAGCCTCTTGAATCGCATTAATCCGAGTTCGGACGAAGAAGTTATGGCCATTTTTCCAACAGACGTTGAGGCTGATTCGGGCAGCAGAAGCATTCTCGCCGGGGCGAGAATCTCAGGCTTAAATTTCTCACCGGGGCAAGAATCTCAGGCTTAAATTTCTCGTCGGGGCGAGAATGCGCGGAAGGGAAAAAATATTGGAGTTCAGTTCTTTTGAGAAATTGATTTGGAATTGGATTCTTTCTATTGATTTGATTCAGAAACTATAAAAGAGATAGGGAGAGATGGAAATAGAGGGGGGAACATACATATACATATACCTACATGATACATTCATAGTTGCACACTACGCAAGGATTGAGATACAGAGCTGAATTGGGAGATTGGAGACTGAGAAAGCAACGCAAGGAATTCAGATTAGAGATTTGAAGATTGAAGAAATTCCACTGAGTTTTTCTTATCCTTTATCTTAAATTTGTAATTTAATTGTGATGACTTATTTGGGATTCATGTTTTCTATTTTCAGTATGAACTAAATTTGCAATTAAGGCTACAATTGAATCTTTTGTGTTTATGGATTAATTATTTGATTCCAGTTATTACTTCATATTGAGTTGTCTATCATATTTTGTGTTTATTGAGTAATTGACTGATCATCAATTAGCGGGATAATTTAGATGAATTCGGGAGATGAAATCTAGGGTTAGATCTGAATGTGATAGCATGTATTCTTAATTATTTGCATGGGATGAATAATTGGGGTTGTGAAGTGAATAGGGATATCTCTTTGCTGCATGTAACTATTGGGAATTGGTGTTTAATGAATTTAATTTTTTAGTTTTGCATAGGAATATCGCAGAATTAATTGAGTTAGATAAATTTATTTGATCACTTGGGAAAGGGCTTATGAATAACTTTGAATTCCTGTTAACAATTCTATTGAAGTTAATAATTGGATGAATTGGATAATTAGTTTGTATTGCATAATTGGGGATATTGTAGTCTTAAGCCTTTAAAAATCAGAATTTCAACTTTTGTGTTAGTTTTTATTCTTAGTTTTAATTTAATTAGTTTTAATCGTTATACAAATTATGATTGTTTAAATAAAATTGAATTGATATAGTACTAGTAGCTGGAAATTATTGAACAGAGATTCCCTGTGGGTTCGACACTCTATCTTATCACTTTATTACTTGTTGATCGTGTATACTTGCACGTAATTGTTGATTGTGAAATCGGACAACAAGAGCTGAAGTATAAGGTTGATAGCATAGGGCTGCTAAAGTTTGAAGAATGGATCTGGATACCGACGGTTCTGGAGTTAAGAGAAGAGATTCCGAAGGAAGCAAATTCTACAAGGTATTCAATACACCCTGGTAGTACCAAGATGTATCAGGATTTACGCCAGCATTTCTGGTGGCCAAACATGAAGAGGGAGGTGGTTGAATGTGTTAGTCGATGTTTAACATGTCAAAGGGTTAAATCAGAACACCAGCGACTAAGTGGACTGCTACAACCATTGGAGATTCTAGAGTGGAAATGGGTGCATTTCACGATGGATTTTGTGGTAGGACTTCCGCCAACTCAGAAGGGTTACGACACAATATGGGTGATCGTGGTTCATCTAACGAAATCAGTACATTTTCTACCGATCAAAATAAGGTACAATCTAGAACAGTTAGCAAAGTTATATGTGAAAGAAATTGTGTCGCGACATGGAGTGCTGGTATCTATTGTGTCTAACGACAATCTGCGCTTCACGTTAAATTTCTGGAGGAGTTTACAGGAAAGACTGGGGACACAGTTGAGGTTAAGTACTGCATATCACCCTTGTTAGTTTCCAGAGGCACAAAAGATATCTAGAAGGGGGGGTTGAATAGATTCCTTAAAACTTTTTTAACTCTTTTTCAAAAGATCGACTTGGTTAATAAATAAGTTAATTAAGTACAGCGGAATATATGATTGATTGTAATCCCACTTAAAAGATAGGACAGTTATAACGGATATGATAAAGCAGTGATATAATAGTTATTGCAGTTATGGAGTGCAGAGAGAGACACAGGACTTTAAGTGGTTCGGAGCACACAAGACTTCTACTCCACTGTTCTACTCCTTGAGTAGCAAATTCATTAAGGATATCTTTACAACTTGAATCACTAAGATTCTTTCAAGGCCAGCAGCCTCGGAACTCCAGTACACTAAGTACTCTTCAAAGCCAGCAGCCTTGGAACTCTAGTTCACTCTTGAACTTCGTCAAGTCCAACAGATTTGGAACACTGTAGACTAAGACCCTCACCCTTAGAATCACCTAGTATACTTAGTACTCTTTAAGTCCAGCAGACTTGGAACCTGTTGGTCACCTGTTGACCCTTTCACTTGATTGAGAGTGCTTGTTTTGTTACAACTAAGTTGCTTAAAGCATATGGTTTGATGAACTCAGTAGCGAAGCAAGATGTTTCTCTTTGATCGTAGAGTAAGACTTTGACAGATTTGATTTCCTTTTTGGTTGTTCTTGCTTGTCTTGATTCTTCAATCTGTTTTCCTTATATAGATGCCTCTAAATTCTTCCGTTGAAATAAGACCGTTGCATCTAATATTCCCTTTGAGATTTGTTGCTGAACTTAGGAATAGTTCATTCCTTGTTGTGCGCAGTAGTGGGGTGAGTCAGCATCCATTAACTTGCTCCAAGATGGTGGTAAGGATAGTGCTCTGAATCTCTGCAAACCACAGTTGTTTGTTCCCCACTGACTTTGATTCTTCGTTCAGATCAATTAAGTATTTAGCAACTGTCTTGGGCAGGTCACTTTACTGATATGAGTATTAGCAAAGATTATTCAATTCAGCTTTTAGTTGCTTCGTCTGATGAGATCGTAGAGTGTTTGGCTGACTATACGATCCTTTGGTGAGACTTGATTCTTGCAGACATTCATTGTGATCTTACATGTTGCGTTTTGATCACTTAAAGACAGTATCAAAGTTTTGCTTCTTTAGCTTCTTAAGAACTGCCGACTTGCTCATGTAGACGTGACTCTACGATCGTGTTTGACTGGTTATACACTTGACTCTACGATCTGCCGAGCCACTCTTTGTTAGCCAGGCACAACTCTACGATGCAACTGGTCGAGCTTCACTCAACGTTTGCCTAGCCCAACTCTACGATACGACTGGCCGAGCTTCACTCTACGCTTACTTGGCAAACTTTGCGCACCTGAACTCTAAGTTGGCTGACTGTTTGATGATCCTTCACTGGATGCTTTATGATGACTTGTGTAGTATTCAACGATCAGTCTAGCCTTTTAATTTTAATACATTAGATCAACCTAATAAGTTTGATCTTTTCTATCTAAGTCCTTGTACATCAAATCTTTGTAAGGACTTTATAATTTAGCTACTGATACATATATATGTTGGGATATTTGTATGTATAACAAATATGATTCATACACGCAAGTGCACGTGATCCACAAGTAATATAAAGTAAGTAAGATATCGATCCCACGGAGAATAGAATTACAATTACAACTGACAAACACCTATTTTATAATTATTTCGGTTTCTTTAAACAGATGAGTAATGTGATGAATTTGTTTAATGATTACTAGAGAGATATATAAAACAAATTACAATTTTAGAAGTCATCATACACAAATGGTTCATCATTGTATTTATAGAATAAGGAAATAAATCAAAGACAGAAAATAATAAAACTCCCTGCTTCAGTTTTTCTGTTTCTGCAAATTCGTTGATTTTCCAAGTTGTGATGATCCTTGATTCCTTGCTCCCAATCTTCAATTCAACATCCATGTCGCTCCATTCTTCAGTTCCCAAGTGATTTTGATGATCAATAGCCATGTTTCATTTTTGGAGATAGAATGCAGTAAAGATGATTTTTCGTGGAGGAGGTCTCCCTTCTAATTAGTTCTCTACATGATTATATTCATTCTTCTCTTTTAACTTTTGTTGACTTGTTTTGATTCTCAACTGATAAAATATCACTCCACTAATTTTCTGAAAACCTGGCATTGCATGTTTTTGGCAAGCCTGCATAGCTGTCTGAAACGTGGTCTGCATAGCTGGATGGCGACGAGCGTAGCTGCATCTGGATACTGCTTGAAATGGGCGCAGCTGCGCACTAGAAGATTCAATAGGCAGGGTTGGAAGCAGCTGCGTCGGCCTCAAGGCCAAACTGGGCCCAGCTGCGCTGGGCAGCTTATGGGCGCAAGGCATGGGCGCAGCTGCACTGGCTCCCAGGCCAAGTTGGGCGCAGCTGCGCTCTCTGTCAGGTTGCTGCACTGCTTCCTTCAAGCTGTCCTCTCGATTCTCGTGCATTGTGCTAGCATCTTTCATTCATTTAATTCCCAAACAACATATGCCTCGTAACTCGTGTCAAATCACTCTTTAATTGCACAAATGCCATAGAATGCGAATTGAGATGCATTACCTAAAATAAGCCAGAAAATGTATGAAAATACACTTTGGAGCTAAGAGTTTAGCAATAATTGAAGCAAGTTAGTACCCAATAAGTAGGTATGAAACCTACTCATCAAATGCCCTCAAACTTGAACTGTTGCTTGTCCTCGAGCAACTAAAAATAAAGTGAATGCAGAAAATAAATGTAGTGCAATAATCTCTAAATGCATAATGAATCATCATCAATTAGTAAACAATCCAAGTGAGATTTGCCTTAGAAGAATCACAATGACAAACACACATAGCTTCTAACCAAGACTTAGTTCATGTGCCATGATAATCATGCAAATCAAACCCTGTAATGATTGATACAGTGTGTGTGTGTTTAGTAATCATCAAACTTATAGCGACCCAAATGGTTCTCATAATATGTTTCTTAGGGGGAAATTTTTTTTATAATCAAACTTGAAAACACAACAAATGGGGTAAGTTAGAGCTGAGATATTGCTTTGTCTAGAATAGGGACCGACTTAGAGGTTATTGGACTCTGATATTTGGTTGTGCAATGCTTAGTTCCCTTAGGCTTTTCAATAAAACCCATGTAGCGAGCTTTCGACCAACGACTCCCAAACCAATTGGTTTTAGGGCGCTAGGTGTAGAGACATCCCCTAGGGCGTACTTACTCGAATATTAAAGGCCACAAAACTAGGCCAACCAAGCAGTTATTTATACACAAATATTATTATTATTATTTTATTTTATTTTTTTTTTATTTTTTTTTCTTAACGAGTGTGTTTTATGCTCCGTCTCGTCGTTCAAATGCTCCAATAAGTTTTTCCCCAAACGTAAACGTTGTGTTGTCTCTGCTTTCACTACCCCCATTTGCTTTTCTTTTATTAAAACTTCAATTTCCCTCCAGAACTCAATTATGTGAATCTTTAGGTCACTTAGTAAGATAACTACTAAATGAGTGTTAACCAGTTATATCAGATTCAAAACAAGTCAAGATTTGCAATGTATTATGGCATTCAACCCAAGCCTTAACATTTAGCATTTGTGGGCAATAATCACATAAGATGCAATTGAGGATGTTTACTAATTTAGATGTCAGGATTATGCAATCTAAGCTACATGATATGATATACATGAAAATAATGCAATGTTTTTTTTTAATATAGAATTAATTTTGATGCAATTTATCCTAACATCAAAATCAAATGAACAATATTTATACTAGATGCAGTGAACACGATATGCAAATTGAATGTATTGCAAATTAACTGATATGCAACTAGAATGAACTATTTCCTAAAATTAAGATGCAATTACTAACAAGAAATAAAACAATTAAATAACCCCTAATACCCCCAAACTTAGAATAAGCAATGTCCTCATTGGAGATATAGGGTAAAGAAAACTCCCCTACGTGTCATCCTCGTCTCTACCAGGCGGTGTGTCAGGCGGTGGATACGGTATGTTAGCACCGTAGGTGGGAAACTGGACATGGACCCCCTGCTGACTGAAGGCCTGAGATAGCGTGTCCACGAAGTTGGTGATGTAGTCCCTGAAACTAGTGTGCAAAGCATCCATGCGGCACTGTAAACGGCGCATCTCGCGCTCATGTCCTTCAACCACTCTCCGTTGTGCCGCAAGTGGTTGTACTGGCTATGAGGACTCCTCCTCCTCACTGTCTTCCTCCTCGTCTGAAATAATAAAGCCCAAACCACTAGGACGGGATTCTCCTCCGCGCCATACATTGTACTTCCTGATGGTGGCACTGTCAATATCCCGCATGGGTAGTTGGAGAGTTTCCTCTCCCTATTCCACCTTCGCCGTAAGACATAGGCGTGTGACAATCGAGGCGTGTGGAATGGCACCTGAGGTGACCGCCCTCATAAAACGAAGCATAGAGTGGTGAATGATGTAACCCACATCAATGCTCCCTCCTTTTAGAATGCGGTGTAAAATTACTGCCCGGTCACGAGTCACATCCTGGTGGTGGGTGGTAGGCAATAGACTCACACAAATGAAAGCATACCAAGCGTTGGCGAATCTGTTCAGCGCGGTCTGAGGAAAATGGATTTTCTGAGTGGTGCCAGCTTGTGTCTTCCATTGAGTTCCAGGTTGGCACATTTCCCGAACCAATTCATCGAGATCAGTCTCGAATCGCTCAGTTTCCATCCATTTGGTGGTCTCAGCAGATGTAGATGGCAATCGGAATAGCTCGCTGATTGCCTGCTTTGTGTAGGGGACTTGCTTGTCCCGTACAAAGGAAATGCCATTTTGGGTTTCACGGGCATTGGCATAGAACTCCCGCACAATAGCCATCGGGGCGGCCAATGGCGTCTCAATAAATAGTGGCCATCCCAGCCGTCGGATTTGCTCCAAAATCCTCCCATCATGTGCATTAGGTTTCAAAACCCTCTCAAGTATGAAGGATTTCACACTCAACACCTCCCAATAGTACTGTTGGGCGAAGAGATTAACGAACTTGGAGGTGTCAAGAATATCGAAGCCATGCCCCATAGAGTCGGCATCGCTGCTGGATGATGAGGGTTGGGGTGTTCTTGCTCGCTGAGGCATGATTGGAAGTATTTAGGTTTTGGATGGAAGATGGCAAAGATGAGAGGAAAGGGTTTTGCTTCTGTGCTAGGGAGAGAATTGAGGGTTAGGTATTATGTTTGGAGGTGGGTTAAACTGATGAGTACGAGCCCCTTTTTAAAAAAAAATCTGCTGATGGGCGCAGCTGTGCACTGGTTGCTTTGTTGTTGGGCGCAGCTGCGCTGGTGCACCTGTTGCTGCATTCTGACCCGGTGCAGCTGCGCGATGTTTGGCTTGAGGAACGGCGCAGCTGCGCCTGCCTTTCAACTCCCTGGATGAATTTTTTTTTTTTGGGCAAAATGGAACACACTTGGCACACATTAGAGTATTAGGTTAAGAACACAAGTCTTAAAATCATCTAACATAAAAAGAAAATTTTATTTCAAACTTGTATAGTGTAAACTTACATAACGTGCATAATTAAAGTAGTGAAAAATTTGTACCCCCAAACTTAAAATCGACAGTATTCTCAATGGTTAAGATGGAAAAATTTAAAGCACAAGCACTTCCCTGAGAATATGTCATCCGCCATCGATAGCGTCTGTTTAAGTAGCACGGGTGAGGGTGCGATTGGATACCTGAAAGGCAAACAAAGATGTTAAAATGAAATTACATAAACTCAATTATAATCACACAAGAATAAAAAGCGAAACAATAAATTTGGGTTGCCTCCCGAGAAGCGCTTGGTTTAAAGTCAGTTAGCTCGACTATCCATTGGTGCTCAATCCAAGGCTAGGACAACTGAGGACTCTTGGCGATCGACTTCGCTTCCCCAATAGTGTTTCAATCATTGTCCATTTACCTTGAATGGTTGCTCACTATCATTTCCAACTATTTCAACAGCTCCGTGTGGGAATACAGCTGTTATGGTAAAGGGACCCGACCATCGGGATTTGAGCTTTCCCGGAAATAATTTGAGCCTGGAGTTGAATAGCAAGACCACTTGACCAGGTTCAAATTTTTTCTCGATGATTTTTCGGTCATGCCATCTCTTTACTTTTTCTTTGTAGAGTTTGGAATTTTCATAAGCTTGTAAGCGGAACTCATCAAGTTCATTTAGTTGTAGAAGTCTCCTTTCTCCTGCTGCAGATGGGTCGAAGTTTAACTTCTTGATTGCCCAATAAGCTTTGTGCTCTAGTTAACCGGGAGATGGCAAGCTTTGCCGTAAACCACATGGTAGGGAGACATGCCGAGGGGTGTCTTATAGGCGGTTCTAAACGCCCATAATGCTTCATCTAGCTTCAATGACCAGTCTTTTCTGGAAGGATTAACAATCTTCTCCAGAATTCTCTTCACCTCTCTATTTGATGAGTGTATTTTATATACACAAATTAGGTACTTTTAGCCTTAATAATTTGTAAGTCTCTAGTCCTTTTATATGTATTTGTGTGCTTTTATGTGTTTTTACGTTGTTTTGTAGGTATTGAAATAAAGGCCCCTTGGACCGTTACGTTTTTGGCTCGAATCTAGCATTTTCGCTGCTTGTTTCTCAATTTGACCCATGATGCAATCCGAATCTCTCAAAATGCAAAGAACAAAAGTTGTAGATTTTGATCTTAGCTTTCCAGAACATCTAGAATTATCCAATTTGAAGTTCGTATGAGAGAGTTATGGTCCTTTTACCATCGGATTTTGCATGAATTTTACATAGCAGCTGCTTCGGGGCCAATTTGCGCCTTGATTCGGCCATTATCTCGATGAGCTCCAGTTATGAAAGTTGTAGAGCTATTTCTTAGCTTTTTATAGCCTCCTTAATCGCCTTAATCCGAGTTCGGACGAAGAAGTTATGGCTATTTTACCAACAGACGTCGAAACTGTCTCGCGGTACAGAGTTCCATCGCCGGGGCGACAAATTCCAGCACTATTCCACTGCCGGGGCGAGAGAGTCGCCGGGGCGATGGAAGTCAGGCCAAAATTGGCGCCGGGGCGATAAATGCTTCTGACTTTGCGAATTTTTTGGTCCAAAACTCGGGAAATGCTAGGGTTTGAGACACCCATCTCTTATAACACCAAAGTGGCGGCTAGAACTTCATTCTAACACATACCCACTCATTCTAACTCATCCTAACACCTTCTAACACAAAATCTAGAGAGAGGAAGCTACCAAATACATCAAATTAGAGAGCCAAAGTGCTAAAATCAAGCTACATCAAGCAAGGCCAAGGAGCAAAAACATCAAGGATTGCAAAATCAAGGAAGAGAAGCTAGTGTTCATCATCAACCCATCAAACATCATATGAAAATCTACAAAAGTGGTTCTATCTCTAGTTTTCTCTTCTATTTTGTAATCCAACATGATGTATAATTTGAATATGATGTTATTTGTAGTTACCATGAACTAGAACTAATTTTCTAAGATTTCAATGGAACCCAATATGTAGTTTGAATTGAATGCTCTCTCTTGGATATTGGTTATTCATTTGTGAATTGGGTATCATAATTTATGCTTTATGGATTAATTGCCTAGCTAGTAATTACCTTGGGAACTTATATGGAATTGAGAGAGGAAGTATAGGTTGAGACCTTATTATGATATCATGTGAAAATTAGATATTCATATGGGTAATTTATGAAATTAAGTGACGTGTGTTTTATTTATTACCCTCATGAATGGATAATTTGATTGTATTTAGGATAGACATATACCTAAATACCACATGTATCCATTTGAGAATCATGCTTAATGATTTCCATTGCGAAAGTTGGTAATTGATAGGGTGATTAATGAGATTTTGGTGACACGTGTCTTGTTGATTATTCTTGATATTGGATTCTTGCTAGTGTTGTAGAATAGAGATATTTATACACCGCATTGGGAAATACGTATTTGACCATCGAGAGAGGCTTGTATATACTTGTAAAATTCTCGGATAACAATCCTTGTGATTTAACTAGTTAAAAAGAGAGAGTTAGGATATTCAAGTGAAGTGTTGGGGGAAATTGTGATCTTAGACTTCTTAATATTTGATTTCATTATCTTAAAGCTTTCCATAGTTCTTTGATTATTTGTTATCTTCATTAATGCAAAACAACAAAAACAATTATCATTTGTTTAAATAAGATTGAGATGATAAAAGGTTAATACTTGGAAAACATTAGTAATAATTCCTCGTGGGATCGATACTCTACTTACACTTTATTACTTGTTGACCGCGTATACTTGCGCGTTAATTGTCATTATATAATCGGACAACAAGTTTTTGGCGCCGTTGCCGGGGAATTATTTTTCTAGTGTGTTTCCAATATTAGTCATAATCAAATTAGTCTTAATTTAAACTTGTATATAAATTTGCTTGTAGTTTATTTTATCATTTATTTTTTTGTTTTAATACTTTCTTCTTTATAAGGTACACCATGGATGACTTTGTTGATCAATGGCCATACGTGAGTATGACTCAACCAAGGGAAACCGGGATTGATGGACTCAATGCACTCTCTGCATTGTTAGCACAATTTGAAACATTATCGAGGAAGTTGGATGCTTTAGTAGGAGAGAGCACTCAAGGTATAATAGTTACTTATGATTATTGTGCTGACAATCATCCGAGTCATCAATGCACTATCAGTTTTGGACCGGTACAATACGGTGGTGATTACCTCAACAACTATGATTATCCTAATTATCACCATGATTGGGGGTATCACCCGAATACTACATGGAGCTACAATTATGATGATCAATATTATGCTCCAAGCCCATCATACACTCTTGACTTTCAAGATCAAGCTCCTATTCATGAAGAGAAGATGTCAAATTTTGAGGAACTTGTGTCCAAAATCATGGCTTCGAATGAGGAGATGTTGAAAAGTCAGGAGATGTCGTTTCGAAATCTCGAGAACCAGGTGGGACAGCTTGTCATTGCCTTCAATAATAACTATCAAGAAGCATGGCCCAATGACTCAGTTTTGGAAACTGATGGAGTGTCCGAACTGATTTTCGAGGAATCTATGGGGGAGAAGACATGTGAGGAACAAGAAGTGGAGGCCGAGGAAGATCTAGCCTTGAGCTCCAATGATGATGAGCCAATTTTGATAGTGCCTCATACACCTTCTCCACCAAAACTTAAGGATTCGGGCAGTTTTGCATTACCGTGTCCACTTGGTAGTCATTTCTTAGGCGAGGCTCTATGTGACGATGGAGCTAGTATGAATGTGGAATCATGGTGGGCCGAGGAAAAGAAGAAAGAAGAAGAGCCTGTTGTGCTTGTCAAGCCCCAATGCCCTAATCTTATCATAGACACAACAGAAGAGGAAGCACCTAGTTTGTCAACGTTCGCAATTGGACACTTATCTAAAAAGATCAAACTAGGTGATCTTGATACAATGACTCCTACTAAAGCGAAGCCCTCAAATGTTACATCACTACCAATGGATGAAGCGGGCGGGGAAAGCTTATTTGTGCCATTAATTGAAATTAAGTTTGGGGGTCACCAACCAGGCATGCATGCCATGCAAATCAAAGAAAGAACAGTGAGGCGGCATGTAATGGTCAATTTTGCGATTGAGCCGGATTGAAATGAAATGGAGGAGTCGGGCTAACGACTTTAAACCAAGCGCTTCTTGGGAGGCAACCCAAGTTTACTATTTTGTTTTTATTCTTGTTTGATTGCATTTTAGTGGTTTAATTGCATTTTAATTTCTTTAGTCATTTGCTTTCAGGTACGCTCCCAACTTTGAGGTATTGAAAGATGATATCAATGACGCTTGACACGGTTTCAGGGAAGTCTTCTATTTTAATTTTTCCTATATCAGACATTGAGGACAATGTCAAGTTTAAGTTTGGGGGTAGTACTTCGTATTTGTGTGTTTTTAATTTAGTTTTTAAGTGATTTAAGATATGTATTTTTGTTCAAAAAAAAAAATTTCATTTATTTTTAGGATATGTCCCTTGAGCATTGTTTTAATTTGATTTGAACCATAATCCATGGTCTATGATAATGGCTTGTTTGAATTGATTTTAACTCATGGAAAATGGATAAATGTTGTTTAATCCTTGTGCTTAATTGTTATTGTTGGTTATTATTTTGCTTATGCGTCCTTTCACTCTTTTGCACTTACCCATGAGTATTGAGCTAGTTGTATGCTTAGAGAAGGCTTTTATAACCGAATGCTTGTGGAAAATATCTATAAACTCTAGAACTCGTTTAATCATCACTCGAAGCAGGGTGTCCAAATTTGTTGTGTTTGAATTGATGGTCATGTGGTGAGTTGAGATGGAGCGTAAAACGCACTCACTCATGGACACATGCGT
Organism: Aralia elata; assembly: GCA_034770075.1. Lineage (NCBI taxonomy): Eukaryota > Viridiplantae > Streptophyta > Magnoliopsida > Apiales > Araliaceae > Aralia > Aralia elata. The sequence goes on along the minus strand of CM068381.1, from coordinate 17,779,179 downwards.
AGGAGAGATAGAGCGTAAAACGCACTCTCTTACAAGAGTGGACTTAGGATAAGATGGAGCATAAAATGCACTTACCTAGAGTCTTTTGATTTCAAATTTTTGGAAATGATGATTTATATACCTTTGTATTGAGTGATGTGTTAAGCATGTTGTTTTGGGCTTTATTTAGATTATTTCATAAGGTAATGTGGTTGCATAGCTTCATCCGAGCTTGATTGGTTTAATGCTATTGGGTACTCACACACACACGGAAGGGACCTAAAGCAAGCTATAACTAGCTAATTGTAAATCTAAACTTGCAACGCTTTGAAAGTTTCCTTGAGTTTTCATGTGTTTATGCTTTGAGACCATTGTTCAAGCTTATTAACTCATTGCTCAAGATAGTTTTTATTTAGAAATGATTAATATTTATAGTTTGTGTGTTTTGCTTGAGGACAAGCAAAGGTTTAAGTTTGGGGGTATTTGATGAGTGTATTTTATATACACAAATTAGGTACTTTTAGCCTTAATAATTTGTAAGTCTCTAGTACTTTTATATGTATTTGTGTGCTTTTATGTGTTTTTACGTTGTTTTGTAGGTATTGAAATAAAGGCCCCTTGGACCGTTACGTTTTTGGCTCGAATCTAGCATTTTCGCTGCTTGTTTCTCAATTTGACCCATGATGCAATCCGAATCTCTCAAAACTCAAAGAACGAAAGTTGTAGATTTTGATCTTAGCTTTCCAGAACATCCAGAATCATCCAATTTGAAGTTCGTATGAGAGAGTTATGGTCCTTTTACCATCGGATTTTGCATGAATTTTACATAGCAGCTGCTTTGGGGCCAATTTGCGCCTTGATTCGGCCATTATCTCGATGAGCTCCAGTTATGAAAGTTTTAGAGCTATTTCTTAGCTTTTTATAGCCTCCTTAATCGCCTTAATCCGAGTTCGGACGAAGAAGTTATGGCTATTTTACCAACAGACGTCGAAACTGTCTCGCGGTACAGAGTTCCATCGCCGGGGCGACAAATTCCAGCACTATTCCACTGCCGGGGCGAGAGAGTCGCCGGGGCGATGGAAGTCAGGCCAAAATTGGCGCCGGGGCGATAAATGCTTCTGACTTTGCGAATTTTTTGGTCCAAAACTCGGGAAATGCTAGGGTTTGAGACACCCATCTCTTATAACACCAAAGTGGCGGCTAGAACTTCATTCTAACACATACCCACTCATTCTAACTCATCCTAACACCTTCTAACACAAAATCTAGAGAGAGGAAGCTACCAAATACATCAAATTAGAGGGCCAAAGTGCTAAAATCAAGCTACATCAAGCAAGGCCAAGGAGCAAAAACATCAAGGATTGCAAAATCAAGGAAGAGAAGCTAGTGTTCATCATCAACCCATCAAACATCATATGAAAATCTACAAAAGTGGTTCTATCTCTAGTTTTCTCTTCTATTTTGTAATCCAACATGATGTATAATTTGAATATGATGTTATTTGTAGTTACCATGAACTAGAACTAATTTTCTAAGATTTCAATGGAACCCAATATGTAGTTTGAATTGAATGCTCTCTCTTGGATATTGGTTATTCATTTGTGAATTGGGTATCATAATTTATGCTTTATGGATTAATTGCCTAGCTAGTAATTACCTTGGGAACTTATATGGAATTGAGAGAGGAAGTATAGGTTGAGACCTTATTATGATATCATGTGAAAATTAGATATTCATATGGGTAATTTATGAAATTAAGTGACGTGTGTTTTATTTATTACCCTCATGAATGGATAATTTGATTGTATTTAGGATAGACATATACCTAAATACCACATGTATCCATTTGAGAATCATGCTTAATGATTTCCATTGCGAAAGTTGGTAATTGATAGGGTGATTAATGAGATTTGGTGACACGTGTCTTGTTGATTATTCTTGATATTGGATTCTTGCTAGTGTGTAGAATAGAGATATTTATACACCGCATTGGGAAATACGTATTTGACCATCGAGAGAGGCTTGTATATACTTGTAAATTCTCGGATAACAATCCTTGTGATTTAACTAGTTAAAAAGAGAGAGTTAGGATATTCAAGTGAAGTGTTGGGGAAAATTGTGATCTTAGACTTCTTAATATTTGATTTCATTATCTTAAAGCTTTCCATAGTTCTTTGATTATTTGTTATCTTCATTAATGCAAAACAACAAAAACAATTATCATTTGTTTAAATAAGATTGAGATGATAAAAGGTTAATACTTGGAAAACATTAGTAATAATTCCTCGTGGGATCGATACTCTACTTACACTTTATTACTTGTTGACCGCGTATACTTGCGCGTTAATTGTCATTATATAATCGGACAACACTATTTGAGACTTCGGCTTGGCCATTTGTTTGCGGGTGGTATGCCGTGGCGATTCTGTGCCTCACTCCGTATTTAGCTAGGAGGGATGTGAAATGTTTATTCCAGAAATGTCTTCCCTCATCACTGATGATAGCTCGCGGAGTGCCAAATCTAGTGAAAATGCTCTTTTATAGGGACCTAAGAACCACCTTACCATCATTGGTTGGTAATGCAGTAGCCTCCACCCATTTGGACAAATAATCAACCGTAAGAAGGATATAGAGATTGTTGCAGGATGACGGGAATGGTCCCATGAAGTCTATTCCCCATACATCAAAGATTTCCACCTCCAAGATTACATTTAATGGCATTTCATTATGGTTGAAGATGTTGCCCACCCGTTGGCATCGATCACAATTCTTTATGAATTGGTGGGCGTCTTTGAACAAACTGGGCCAATAGAACTCGGCTTGGATTACTTTAGTTGCGGTTCTTTGCGTTCCATAATGGCCTCCATACAGAGAAGAATGACATGCATGCAATATACTGGCAGTCTCGACATAGGGAATGCACCTTCGGATCACAAGATTCGTACATTGTTTGAACAAGTAAGGCTCATCCCACATGTATTTCTTTGTATCATGCAAAAATTTCTTCTTTTATTGATGAGTTAGATCTGTTGGGAGTACATAACTCACCAGGTAGTTGACAATATCAGCAAACCATGGGATCTCAGAGGTTACTATAAATAGCTGTTCATCGGGGAAATAATCGTTTATTTCAACCTTATCTTTGCTTTCCCGCTCCAGATTGTCTAATCTGGAAAGATGATCAACCACTAGGTTCTTCGTGCCTTTCTGGTCCTTTATTTCCAAGTCAAATTCTTGGAGCAAAAGGATCCACCTGATTAATCTTGGTTTGGCATCTTTCTTCGATATCAAATACTGAATTGTTGCATGGTCTATGTACACCACTACTTTTGTTCCAATGAGATAGGACTGGAACTTGTCGAATGCATAAACAACAGCGAGTAGTTCCTACTCGGTGGTGGTGTAATTCATTTGGGCGTTTGAGAGTGTTTTGCTGGCATAGTAGACCGCATGTAGAACCTTTTCTCTGCGCTGTCCTAATACCACGCCCACAGCATAATCACTAGCATCGCATATAAGCTCAAATGGTAAAGACCAGTCCGGCGCCACTATCACAGGTGCTGTTGTCAATTTCTTCTTTAACAACTCAAAGGCTACTAAGCAATTTTCATCGAATATGAATGGGACATCCTTTTCTAATAAACTGCACAGGGGTTTCGTGATTTTGGGAAAGTCTTTGATAAATCTGCGGTAGAACCCAGCATGTCCCAAGAAACTCCGAATTCCCTTTACTGAAGATGGTGGAGGCAATTTCTCGATGGTTTCTAATTTTGGTTTATCCACTTCCAAACCTTTTACTAAGACTTTGTGTCCCAATATTATTCTTTCTTGAACCATGAAATGACATTTATCCCAATTAAGCACAAGGTTTGTTTTCACGCATCTCTTTAGTACCATGATCAAATTCTCTAGACAGCTGTCGAAGGAATTTCCGAACACAAAAAAATCATCCATGAAAACTTCCATGTTGATTTCTACCATATCAGAAAATATCGCCATCATACACCGTTGAAATGTGGCTGAAGCATTACATGGACCGAAGGACATCCGCCTGAATGCAAAAGTTCCATATGGACAAGTAAAAGTTATCTTCTCTTGATCCTCTGGAGCGATGGCAATTTGATTATATCCAGAATATCTGTCAAGCAGACAGTAGTAGTCATGACCTGCCAGTCTGTCCAGCATTTGATCTATGAATGGAAGTGGGAAGTGATCTTTCCTCGTGGCTTTGTTGAGCTTTCGGTAGTCCATATAGACTCTCCATCCCGTGATCGTTCGAGTTGGTATCAACTCGTTGTTCTCATTTCTTACCACAGTTATTCCCCCTTTCTTCGGTACACATTTTATAAGGCTTACCCACGGACTGTCAGATATGGGGTAGATGATCCCAGCGTCTAGCCATTTCAGAATTTCCTCTTTTACCACCTCTTTCATGATGGGATTCAGCCTTCTTTGAAGCTCTATGGTAGGCTTGCTGTCATCTTCCATCAGAATTTTATGCATGCAAAACGAGGGGCTGATTCCTTTTATATCAGCGATGGTCCATCCAATAGCTCCTTGGAATTCTCGAAGGATTCTTATCAGCTTGCCTTCTTGTAAAGAGGTTAGTGCAGAAGAAATAATGACAGGTAAAGTATCTGAAGTGCCTAGATATGCATACCTGAGGTGATTAGGCAAGGGCTTAAGCTCAAGTTTAGGAGGTACCTCTCTAGATGGTTTCAAATGACGTGAGGATTCTCTTGAGCTTTTCAAGGGCTCAATTGGTACTTTGAACTTTTCCATCCTTGGTATTGCATCTAGTGAATGGACATACTCATAGTTCTCAGGCTCGTCCAAGTCGATGTCTCCTGTCAGTGTCATCTCAAGTAGGTCATTACATGTGGCTTTCATAAACTCTTCAGTCACTGCACTTTCAATGATATCTACTCGGAAACAGTCTTCCTCCTCGATCGGGAATTTCATAGCTTTAAAGACATTAAAAGTGACTTCTTGGTCTTGAACCCTCATTGTCAATTCTCCCTTTTATACATCAATGAGAGTCCTCCTGGTAGCTAGAAATGGCCTCCCAAGTATGATGGGAATATCCTTGTCTTCCTCGAAGTCTAGGATCATGAACTCAGTTGGGAATATGAACTTATCAATCTTGACAAGAACATCTTCCATTATACCTCTCGGATAGGTGACCGAACGATCAGCTAGCTGAAGAGAGACATTTGTTGGTTTGGGTGCTGGTAAACCCAACTGAGTATAGACGGACAGTGGCATGAGATTAATGCTTACACCAAGATCACACAAGCATTTCTTAAATGACAGGTTGCCAATGGTGCAAGGAATGGTGAAACTACCAGGATCCTTCAACTTTGGTGCTAGCTTTCTTTGTAACACCGCACTCCATTCTTCTGTCAAAGCTACAATTTCAAAATCTTGCAATTTCTTCTTTCTTGACAGAATCCCCTTCATGAATTTGGCATAGCTCGGCATTTGCTCCAAGGCCTCTGCAAATGGTATGTTAATTTGTAGCTTTTTAAATACATCAAGAAACTTAGAGAATTGCTTGTCCAAATTCTGTTTTTGCTACCTCTGAGGGTACAGAACTGGTGGATAATATCTGGTTGGAGGGGTTTGAGTCTTTTCTGTGCTTTCTCTTGGTGTAGGCTCAAGTTTCTCTATGCTTTCTTTCTCTCCAAAAAATTCTGCAGAATCAGCTTCTGGGGGAGGGCGCAGCTGTGCTGTTTTCTCTTGCAAATTGGGCACAGCTGCGCCGGTTGGCAGAGTTTGCTTTCCACTTCTAAGGGTAACAGCTTGACATTGCTCCTTTCCATTTCTCCTTAGATTGATTTCTGTGTGACTAGGAAGAGCTCCCTGAGGTCTATTTGATAACAAGCTGAACAATTGACTCATTTGGTTCTCCAAGCTCTTGAAGCCTAATGCTTGGCCTTGCTCCAACTTTTCAGTTTTGGCCATGTATCTATCCATCTTTTCGTTTAAATCAGCAACCTTCTTATCAGTAGTTGTGGGTTGTTGCTGATTGTGGAACTCAGGAGGGTTGTGAGGTTTTGGAGCTTGTAGATAGTCTTGATGGTTGCTCCACGAGAAATTAGGATGATTCTTATTCCCCGGATTATAGTTGTTCTGATATTAATTTGCTGGCCGCAGATAATTGCTCACAAAATGCACAGATTCGGAATTGATAACACATTGGTCAGAAGAGTGTGAACCTGCACAAAGCTCACAAATCATGGAAACTTGTTGCCCCTTTCCTTCATATAGGTTGTCAAACCTTTTGGCTATAGCAGAGATTTGGGCTTGAAGTGATGTGGCTGTGTCAACATCTAATATCCCTGCTATTTTTGGTTAACTGGATCTAGAAGTTGGCCATTGATAGTTATTTGCAGCCATGGTCTCCAAAAGGTCATAAGCTTCGTCATAGTTTTTAGCCATGAATGCTCCTCCCGAAGCTGCATCAATGTCTGCCCGTGTGTGGATACTTAACCCATTGTAAAATGTGTTAAGTTGCATCCATTGTGGCAAACCGTGATGTGGACACTTTCTCAATAATTCCTTGTACCGCTCCCATGTCTCATACAAGGATTCTCCATGATGTTGCTTATATGTGGAGATGTCATTTCTCAACTTAGCAGTTTTGGCTGGTGGGAAGAATTTTGCTAAGAATTTTTGCGCCAAATCTTGCAAGTTGTAATAGATCCCGGTGGTAGTGAGTGTAGCCAACTCTTTGCTTTATCCCTCAATGTGAATGGGAATAATCGCAATCTCACTGCATCTTCTGAAATTCCACTGAATTTAAATGTATCACAGATCTCTAGAAAGCTCATCAAGTGCTCATTTGGATTGTCAACACCATTCCCCCAAATTGGACAGAATTTTAGATCATATGGATAGTTCCTGGTTTGATTTCAAAGGAATTTGCTATTATGGCTAGCCTTGTGATACTTGATTGCAATTCATTGATCCTTGGCGTAGCATAATCTCTTAATGCTTTTTACGCTTCACCCGCCATTGCTTGTGGTTAGTCTAGATTCTCCAGAGTATTTTCAGCACACTTTCTTAACTGTTGAAGCCTTTTCTCAATGTTATCCTCGAAAGGCAATAGGTCGGGATTCTTAGATCGAGTATGCATACACTACTCAAGAGTACCTATAACAATGTAAAAGAATATAAAACAGAATTAAGATAAGAACAGATTTTGTTTAACTAAAACCAATCTAATTTAAACTGATGATGAAAATTATAAACGCAATTACAATTTCCCGGCAACGGCGCCAAAAACTTGTTGGGATATTTGTATGTATAACAAATATGATTCATACACGCAAGTGCACGTGATCCACAAGTAATATAAAGTAAGTAAGATATCGATCCCACGGAGAATAGAATTGCAATTACAACTGACAAACACCTATTTTATAATTATTTCGGTTTCTTTAAACAGATGAGTAATGTGATGAATTTGTCTAATGATTACTAGAGAGATATATAAAACAAATTACAATTTTATAAATACAGATTTATGGGTTTTCGGATTATAATTTCACTTATTACAAAACTGAGATTTCCATGCTTCCTATTGCTTCTAATTGGTTATTATAGAATGTTGGTCGAGAACACGAATGTAAAATATGGCCACCTCTCGATGCACCATATTTGTATCACACTAAATCCACAATTGATAGAATGAATGTGAACACCCTAGATGACTAACACACTATATCTCTATGTGAATTACAATCAAGAGGGTTGAGGTATAAGTTCTCAATTGTCCACATATGGTGCTTCGGTATATCTCTATCCTAAGCACGAAACATAACTCCATGAGGAATGCAGAAATAATGAACATATGCTAGCATAATCAGATCTTAATTTATATTTCCTTTCTCAATTCCATATAAATTATCACAGTAATTGGTGATCAAGCAATTAAACTTTCAGTATTAATTATGCCAGTCATTCAATTCATAACCAACCAGTAACAATAAGGAAGCATGTCAATTTTCAGTTAATGCAAAAGATTCATTATAATCCCAAAAATTAAGTTTAGTTCATACTAACAATAATAGAAGTCATCATACACAAATGGTTCATCATTGTATTTATAGAATAAGGAAATAAATCAAAGACAGAAAATAATAAAACTCCCTGCTTCAGTTTTTCTGTTTCTGCAAATTCGTTGATTTTCCAAGTTGTGATGATCCTTAATTCCTTGCTCCCAATCTTCAATTCAACATCCATGTCGTTCCATTCTTCAGTACCCAAGTGATTTTGATGATCAATAGCCATGTTCCATTTTTGGAGATAGAATGCAGTAAAGATGATTTTTCGTGGAGGAGGTCTCCCTTCTAATTAGTTCTCTGCATGATTATATTCATTCTTCTCTTTTGTCTTTTGTTAACTTGTTTTGATTCCCAACTGATAAAATATCACTCCACTAATTTTCTAAAAACCTGGCATTGCATGTTTTTGGCAAGCCTGCATAGCTGTCTGAAATGTGGTCTGCTTGGCTGGCTGGCAACGAGCGCAGCTGCGCCTGGATACTACTTGAAATGGGCGCAGCTGCGTGCCAGAAGATTCAATAGGCAGGGTTGGAAACAGCTGCGCCGGCCTCAAGGCCAAACTGGGCACAGCTGCGCTGGGCAGCTTATGGGCGCAGGGCATGGGGGCAGCTGCGCTGGCTCCCAGGCCAAGTTGGGCGCAGCTGCGCTCTCTATCAGGTTGTTGCACTGCTTCCTTCAAGCTGTCCTCTCGATTCTCGCGCATTGTGCTAGCATCTTTCATTCATTTAATTCCCAAACAATATATGCCTCGTAACTCGTGTCAAATTACTCTTTAATTGCGTAAATGCCATAGAATATGAATTGAGATGCATTACCTAAAATAAGACAGAAAATGTATGAAATACACTTTGGAGCTAAGAGTTTAGCAACAATTGAAGCAAATTAGTATCCAATAAGTAGGTATGAAACCTACTCATCAATATACATTAATATCACAACATCAAATTTAAACATGTGATTCCTAACAACCGTCAAACTGATGGTCAGAGCGAACGAACGATTCAAACGCTTGAAGACATGCTTAGAGCTATGGTGATGGACTTGAAAGGCAGTTAGGATGACCACTTACCGCTAGTGGAGTTCGCTTACAATAACAGTTATCATGCTAGTATTATCACGCCACCGTACGAAGCGTTATATGGAAGAAAGTGTCGAACACCGTTGTGTTAGGACAAAGTGGGAGAGCGGAGACTGCTGGGACCTGAGATGGTACAGCAGACTATAGATAAGATTAAGGTAATAAGAGCTCGTCTGGTAGCAGCTCAGGATCGACAGAAGAAGTATGCAGACTTGCATCGTCATAAGCGGGACTATGAAGTTGGTAGTTTTGTATTTTTGAAGGTATCTCCCTGGAAAGGGAAGATCAGATTTGGGAAGAAGGGAAAATTGAGCCCTAGGTTTATAGGACCTTTTGAGATTTTGAAGCGAATAGGTGAAGTGGAGTACGAGGTAGCTTTACCTCCTGAACTTGAGCACATTCACAACGTGTTTCATGTTTCAGTGTTACGGCCATATAAACCTAACTACAAGCATATCATATCATATGAACCGATTCAAGTAGAGAAAGATCTATCATATAAAGAAATTCTGATTCAGATACTAGATTAAAAAGAGCAGACGCTAAGAAATAAGGTTATACATTCAGTTAAAGTACTTTGGAGAAACCATACTACTGAAAAAGCTACGTGGGAGCTGGAAGAAAAGATGAGGAGGAACTATCCGCAACTTTATGAGTGACCTTATGTTGAAATTTCAGAGACGTAATTCTTATAAGGGGGGAAGATGTAATGACCGCGAATTTCAAGCAATATTATTAAGGTTAAGAATTTAATTTCTATTATTAAATTCTTTTGCGTATTATTTTAAACCTTTAAATGATTTGGGTAACTATGTGTGGTTATATGTGAATTGATTTAATAGTCCATTAAAATATTAGTGGGTTAGTCTAGTAAATTGTTTAAACAAGCCCAAACAATTAATTTTTAATTTTGTATTGGACTTGTAGATGGTTAAAATATTATTATTAATAATAAATGGTTCCACTAATAAGTTATTAATAATGGACTAGTCCAATTATTCATTAAACAAGCCACATCTGAAGTAGTTATGGACTTGTGGTTGGACATCAGTTGTTAAATTGGGCCAGCCTTGGTAAATATGGTCAGCCATATAAGGGGAAGGTCCAATGGAAGTCGGTGAAGCCCAATTGGGGGTTTTACCTTAATTGTAACAGATCATATTTTAATTGGAAATGAAGGATTTCTTCCGTGTCTTGCACACAACCTATTTAGGCTAATGGCCTATTGGCCTACTCTGCGTTATGATTATTGTGGGTATGGTGGGGTGAAGGAGTTGGTAGTACTTCCTACATACTCTCTTCTGACCGGTATGGCCATCATGTGTTGGGTAGAGGCCAGTGGTTGAGTAAGGGTTTCCCTATAAATAGAGCTCCTATTACATCGAATAAAACCTGCTGAGATTGTTGGGTCTGAGATAGCTAGAGACACTATGAGCTTAAGAACAAAGAGGGGGTGGTCGAAGGGGAAGTTATCAAGCGGATGTCCTCTGGCTTCATCACGTACTTCGAAAAGAAAAGAAGACACGCAACCAAAACGAAGAGGTGAGAAGTTTTTCCATCTTAGTAGTTACGGTTTATATATATGTTATATTCTTGCATACCCGGACTAGCGTAAAGGTCAAGATGGTTCATGAGCTAGGTGCTCTATTTTCATGTGTTATAAGACCTTGAATGTTGTTTATAGGACTTATGATCGAGTCCTAGTTAATCCAATGTAAGGTGTGGACTATGTCCGAAAGGAATATAATAGTCTGTCTTGCTAAGAGAGTCAAAATAAGTAATTGTGGAGATACTGAAGTCGTTCCGATGAGGTTCGCCACCTTATCCGAACCCATGAACCTAAGTAACGGGATTAGACGTAGTCGCCACCTGACCCCGAACCATAAAGAGGTTTCCGAAGTGAAATCCGTAGATGAACTCGAAGGTTTTGGTAACAGCTATGGGTCTGGTTCAGTGTCGGACCCGAAGCCGAGAACCTTTAATATCAGTAAGGCTTGGACCTGACTTCCGAAGTCACAACTCGGAAGCCGAAGTCCTAAAATGTCATTGAGACTCAAACCTTTGGTTTCCCGAAGCCAAATCTCAAAGCACCATCTAATCCCGAAGGGGACTTCCGAACTACGAGAGGTCCCCTAACTACGAAAGGTTCCGAAGTGGAGCCGAAGTCAAATCCTTATAGGTAGCAGGTCAGTCAAACCCAAACTCCTAATCCCGAAGTCAACCACACCTAATCCGAACTTGGTCCTCAAACCAAATTCTAATCATTCCTTAAGATAAGAGACCCGATCTGACCCAACTCGATAAGTTAGCTGAACCACTCGGCAATCGTAGAGTAAGTTAGCCGAACTACTAGACGATCGTAGAATTTTACTCGCAATCGTAGAGTAAGTTGGGCTAGTCCTAGAGTCATCGTAGGGTTAGCTCAACAATTGTAGAGTCAACTCTGCCGATCGTAGAGTTTCACTGGATCGTAGAGTTAACTCTACCGATCGTAAAGCTTCACCAACCGATCGTAGAGTCCCCTCTGTCAATTGTATAGCTTTATCAGTGATCGTAGAGTCACCCCACCGACCGTAGAGTGACTCTATCGTCAGTATTAAGCCCTACTGAACGTAGAGCTATCATGACAGACCATGGGTAGTATATATGGACCATAAGATAGAGTCTTTTGAGTAAGTCTACTTAGTCCATTATTGATGCTTAACTATGACTGAGATTGCTAGGTAAGTCTTGAAGGCCCAAAACATATGATCCCAAGAATTTAGAATCAAAGCTTAGTGGAAGGACATCCTTGGTAAGTAAGAGAATAGGCAGTTGTAGTTGATGTGTCTTTCCTCATCTCCGTATTCAGCAATGAGTTCCAGGCTTCCATCTTCAGTCTCATCACTTCCTTCATCACTGATCTCTACGGCCTCAACTTCTTTAGCCAATGTCTCTTCCTTATTTACTTCTTCAGGTTCTATTACTTGAGGGGTTGAGAAGGTTTCATTATGAGCATGGACTTACTCAAGAACTTTAGGAATCTCCCCCTCAGTTTGATCCTTACTTGGTTCAGCAGCCTCGTGTTGCTTCCTCTCAGTCGGGACATCTTCTTATTCAGAGACAGTAGGGCTTACTGCAAAGTTGATATCAGCAGCAACTGACTCAATAGTCTTGGTTTGTTCCAGGGATACATTGGAAGAGCTAGGGATTTGTACTGGGGCTACTTCCTCAATATCAGCTGTATATTTGATCAGATGACATCAATATTCTTTCTTCGTCCTTGATACGCATCATTGCTTCTCTGAGCTCCTTTTGCGCTACAGTCATCAGCCTTTTCTTTACTTTCTTTGGCTTGGGTTCAGCAACCTTCTCAGCCATTTCCTCATGTTCTACTTGAAGCTCCGGTATTATAACCATCCTAGCCACTGGCTCTTCAGCATCATCTTCAGTGTTAGGCTGACTAGCCTTATTAGCATCATCTTCCGCTCTTGACTCTACGATCGTAGAGTTAGGATCCTCAATGATCGTAGGGAGGCTTTTCCTTGAGCTGCGTTTTCCCTTCTTATGATAAACCTGAAGGATAGGTGTATTTTTATCATAGATTTCTTCTGTTTGCTTCTGCTTCCTTTTCTCCATTGGTTATTGTTCTGTAGGCAGAGCAGGAATTTTTGGTGCTTGGGAAGTCTCATTGGTTGATCCTTGAGGTTCCTCCTCCACTTGGGGCACCTCTTTTGCCTTTTTTCCCCTTTGTTCTTCCTGCTCAGGGCTGGTGGTTCCTGATTTACTTCTTCAGTGTCTTCAATAACTGACAACTTTCTCATCAGGGGCCTTTTCGCCCTACTTGTCTATCCACTAGATTCAGACTGGATTATCCTCAAGTTTTCTACTGGATTTCTCTTCCAGTTTACAAATAACTTCTTCGTGATCTTTTTGTTGGCGTTGAGGACTTCACCTTCATCATCCTCAATTTTATCACCTAGTGCTGATTGCAGAAGGATGCGTATGAATCTTCCATAGAATATTTTCCCGCTACCCTTGGATTTCTCAGCACTTTGAACTCGGTTACCAATCCATTCCATCAAAAGGGCTCTGAAGTTGATGTCGATTTTGAAGACGATTGCCGTCATGATTTTCAGTTGAAGTTCACTGATTGAGTCATGAGCTATGCCTTTGCAAAGGATGCATTTTCCCATAATATCAGCAAGAAATTTGTACTTTTGGGGAAACTCCTTCTTCTTTAAACCTCTTAACTCAGGTTTGTCTTTGTGGTGCATTCGCTTTAGCCCTGCTGCTCTATCGATGCAGCTTAGAGAAGTGAGACCTTCATTGTTGAAGCCTAGGGCTAGATTTACCTTTGACGAACTGAGTTGAATGGATGTGCCCTTTACTTTGGTGGATAAAATACCATCAACATAGACTCCAGTATCGTAGAATTCTCTCACCAATTTGGAGTAAATCCTTGTCTTGGTTTCCAGAGCCTCCTGAAGTCCAGCACGCTTAAGAAGAGAGATGATTTTCTGATATTGCTTTTCGGCGTTGGAGAAATCTTTGAAATCAAGCTCGTTGCCTGGGATGACTGGAGAGGGGGCCATTTGTTTGATTTATTCTGCTAATCAAACAAGATTGTTTGAGTATTCGACTGAACTTGAAATCTAGGGCTAGGGTTTTAGCGAGAGACTTTTGAATTTTGAACTCAGATAACCGCAAATGAATAGTTGTGAATAAATTTTAGACTTCCCTCTTTATTCGCTGAGTGGGATACGTGTTGAGATCTGAAAGGAGGCATAGTTTCTATTTTGAAGGATAAGACCTTTTTGCCCTTAGCTCCCCTGAGCTCTATGATTCTTCCTTGAGTCATTTCAACTCTACGAATGCTTAGCCACTCTACGATTTCAGTTCCACTCTACGAACTCTTCTGCATTTTGTTCGTTTTATAACTTTCATTCCGTAGAGTTAGTAGGTTCCGACACAAAGTATCATGAATGTAAATTTAGCATTCCTAGTTCACTTATCAAAATGTTAAACCTTGATTCTTCCAATGGTTTTGTGAATACATCAGCAAGCTGGTTTTCAGTTGGAATATAACTTAATGAGATATTACCATTTTGCACATGGTCTCTAATGAAATGATATCTTATATCTATGTGTTTGGTTCTTGAGTGCATGATAGGATTATGCGTTATAGCAATAGCACTAGTATTATCATAATGTACAGGAATAGATTTAAACTCAAACCCATAGTCAGCTAGCTGATTTGTCATCCATAGGATTTGTGCACAGCAACTGTCAGCAGCAATGTATTCAGCTTCTGCAGTTGAGGTTGATACTAAATTTTGCTTTTTGCTAAACCAAGAGACAAGTCTACTTCCAAGCAATTGACACGTTCCACTTGTGCTCTTTCTATCAATTTTATAACATGCATAATCAGCATCTGAGTATCCTATTAGAACAAAGGGTGACTCCTTAGGATATCAAAGTCCCAAGCTAGGAGTGCCCTTCAGATACCTGAAAATTCTTTTCACAGCCATTAAGTGTGATTCCTTGGGATTAGCTTGAAATCTAGCACAAATACAAGTAGCAAACATGATATCTAGTCTGCTAGCTGTTAAGTATAGCAGAGAGCCTATCATACCTCTGTATTGAGTAATATCAATACTTTTACCTTTCTCATCTTTGTCAAGTTTAGTTACAGGTGCCATGGGAGTTTTCATGATGGTGGCTGAATCCATGTCATACTTCTTTAATAAGTCTTTAATGTACTTGGCTTAGTTGATGAATATGCCTTCATTAGTTTGCTTTACTTGAAGTCCAAGGAAGAAGTTCAGTTCTCCCATCATGCTCATTTCAAACTTACTCTGCATTAGCTCGGCAAACCTTTCACACAACGTTTCATCAGTAGAACCAAAAATAATATCATCCACATAGATTTGAACTAGAAGTGATTTGTCCTTGTGTTTTCTTAGGAATAAAGTAGTGTCTACTCTACCTCTAGTGAATCCCTTTTCAGTAAAAATTTTTTAAGAGTTTCATACCATGCTCTAGGTGCTTATTTTAAACCATATAAAGCTTTATCTAATTTATACACATAATTAGAAAGGGTTGGATTGATAAGACCTGAAGGTTGTTCCACATAGACTTCTTCTTCAAGTTCACCATTGAGAAAAGCACTTTTGACATCCATTTGGAAGACTTTGAATCTCATGTGAGCAGCATGGGCAAGAAATATTCTTATGGCTTCCAATCTTGCAACATGAGCAAAGGTTTCATCATAGTCAATTCCTTCCTCTTATGAGTAACCTTTGGCATTCAGTCTTGCTTTGTTTCTTGTAATGACACCTTCTTCATCCATCTTGTTCCTAAAAACCCATTTGGTGCCAATGACTGGATGTTGTTTTGGCCTTTCAACTAGTCTCCAGACTTTGCTTCTTTCAAATTGGTTGAGCTCCTCTTGCATAGCCTCTATCCAACTTGAATCTTCTAATACTTCTTCTACCTTCTTGGGCTCTATTTGAGAGAGAAAGCTAAGGTAGATGCATTCATTTTGAGTTGTTGACCTTCTCTTTACTCTAGCATTAGGATATCCAATGACAAGATCTTTAGTGTGATCCTTTATCCATTTTCTCCTTCTTGGGACTTCTGTTCTGATGCTTTCTTGTTTGAGCTCTTCTAGATTGACTTCAGGGTCAAGTCGTAGAGTCTCACTGTCTGGAAATGTGAATTCTACGATATCTTCTTCTTGCTCTATGTTTTCTGATTCTGGTTCTACGTTCGTAGTGTCTAACTCTACGATTTTTGATTCTGCAATCGTAGAGTTCTTTTCTGCATTTTCGTTGAGTGGAGCATTCTTCCTTACAGGGTCTGATTCGTCAAAGATTATATGAATGGAGACTTCAACAGTTAGAGACTCCTTGTTGAATACCCTATATGCTTTACTATCCATAGCATAGCCAAGGAAGATTCATTCATATGACTTTGGCTAGAATTTGGTTAGGTACTTCTTGTCATTGTTGAGAATGTAACACTGACAACCAAATGCACGAAAGTAGCTGATGTTTGGCTTTCTTCCTTTCCACAACTCATAAGGAGTCTTTTTGAGAGTTGAGTGAATAAGAGACCTGTTTTGAGTGTAGCAAGCAGTGTTGACAGCTTCTGCCTAGAAGTACTCAAGTAGATGGGCAGCTGCAAGTAGAGATCTTCCTGCTTCAATCAGAGTCCAATTCTTCCTTTCAGCTACTCCATTTTGTTGAGTTCTTGGAGCTGAGAAGTTGTGATTGATGTCATTCTCTTCACAATATTGCTTTACTTCAGAGAAGTCAAACTCTCTTCTATGATCACTTCTGATAGCTTTGATCTTCTCCTCTTTTTCATTCATAACTAGTTTGAACAGCTTGATTAGTTGAGAACTGGTTTCATCTGTAGAGCTTAGAAAGAATGTCCATGTGAACCTGGTGTAGTCATCTACTACTACCAATGAATCTCTTTCCCCCAAGGCTGGCAGTTGGGATAGGCCCAAATAGATCCATATGAAGTAACTGTAGGGGCTTATCATTTGAGTTGACTGCTTTACCTTTGAATGATCTTTTTGTTTGTTTTCCGAACTGACATTCTTTGCAGGGTTTTTCTTTGATGAAGTTGAATTTTGGCAATCCTGCTACAAGGTCTTTGGAGGCTAGTTTTGACATACTCTTGAAGTTTAAATGGGATAGCCTCATATGTCATAGCCAACAAAGATCTTCAGAAGCTTTGGCAAGAAAGCATATTGTCTCATCCTGACTTAGCTCAGCAAGGTTGACAATATAGACATTTCCTTCTCTTGATCCTATCAGCTTCAATGAGTTGGTCTTTAAATCTCTGACTTGGCATTGATTATTAAGAAAGGTGACTTGATGTCCTTTGTCACATAGTTGATTGATGCTGAGAAGATTGTGCTTTAAACCTTCAACATATACCACTTTGCTAAATAACACAGCATCATTCCCAGCTGAACCATATCATTTTGTCTTTCCATAACTGTTGTCTCCAAAGATGACTGCAGGACCATCTTTTTCAACAAAGTTTGACAGGAAGGCTTTGTTGCCTGTCATATGTCTTGAGCATCCACTATCAAGGTACCATGTTGACTGAGTGGTGCTCTGTAGCTGCAGAAAGGATTAACTTTCATTTTGGTACCCAAACTTGTTTGGGTCCAGATTTGTTAGTAGCCTTGGGGACCCAAATCTGCTTGATTTTAGGTCTGTTTAGCACAGGATAGAAATCATTGAAATAGCATTTTGTGGCTTTATGGCCATATTTATAGCAAGTATAGCATTGAATATAATGTATGTTTGTGTGTGAGTATGGATTCCTTTTTATCTTGGGCATGTGTGGATAGTAGCAGCTCACAGCCTTTACATTTGACTTATATTCTTTCTGTTTTCACACAGCTCTATGATTCATAGTTTTCATAGAGTTAAAGAGAATTCTACGTTTCTTGCCAGGTTAGTTCGTAGAGTTAGTTGTGTCAGACTCTACGATCCTTCGAGGCTTAAATGTAGAGGTTGACTTACTCTTTGATCTCTTGAATCCTAGGCTTGTGTGAGTTTCAACAGCCTTTTTTGCAAAGTTTGAATAGCTTGGACCAACTGTTTATGAGGATTTGACAAATACAATTCCCTTATTGAACTTAGAGGAACTGTTATCATTGCTTCCATATTTTTGTCCATAGTGGGTTCTGAAGTGGAATTACAGAACCCCAGACCTGTCTTGCTAGCAACAAATCTTTGGCTAGAGATCTGAGAATCCATAGACAGAGAAGACTTGTTCCATATTGAGATTGTCTTTTCTAGTTCCTGAATCTTAGAGACTAGAATCAACTCTTTCTGACTGTAAAGCTCATTTATCTATTTTAAGTTAGCATTCTCAACCTCAAGACTGGTGCAAGAGTTAGCAGTTCGTAGAGCAGTTTCCAACTCTACGATTGCTTTCTCTTTTTCCTTTTGAAGGAGAGAGTGGTCTCTAGATAGAACCCTGAATATTTTCATATATTTATGCAGTTCTATCATGGAGTCATGCATTCCTTTTCTAAGATCATCAATAGTTAAATCAGGAGAGTAAAAATCAAATACCTCATCAATGTTGAATTCTTTGACTTTTCCTTCTTTGGCCATTAGGCATAAATTGGCTTTGTGTGGTTCTTTATCTTCGTTTGACTCATAGCTTGAGTCACTGTCTGAGTCACTCCATGAACTCTCAGCTACGAAGCCCTTATCTTTCTTCTTGAACTTGTGATGGTCTTTGAGGTTTTTCTTTGAATGTGAATTCTTCTTGCTCTTTCTCAATTCTTCTCTTAGAGGTTTATTGCAGTTTGCAATGAAGTGACCTGGTTGTTTACAGTTGTAGCATAAATCACTTACTTGTACTTTATTGCTGCTACTAAATCTCCTTGATCTGTTGTTTCTGCTGATGAACCTTTAGAAATGTCTGACTAGCATTGTAGCTTCTTCATCATTGATTTCTTCATCATCATCAACATCATCTGAGTCATTTTTGTTTGCTCTCTTTGATGTAGATGCTTTAAGAGCGATTCCTCTTTCCTTCTTCTTTCTTTCTGACAAGGTTTCTGCTCTCTGAGTCAGCTCCAATTCATAGGTAAGAAGGTTGCCATATAGCATCTGAATAGTCATTTCACAGAGATTCTTTGATTCTCGAATGGCAGTGGTTTTGGCATCCCACTTGCTAGGCAAGACTCTCATGAATTTGATTATGAGATCTTTATTAGGATAGACCTTTCCATATACTCGAAGAGAGTTGAGCAACACGTTGAACCTTTCATATGTGGAAGTAATGTTTTCCTTAGAGATGTGGGTAAACATTTCATATTGTTGTGTGAGTAACGACTGTTTGTTTTCTCTAACTTCTTCAGTCCCTTCATTCATGATTAGCAGTACATCCCAAACTTCTTTTGCTGTTTGGCAGTTGACAACGTTTTCGAACAACTTATCTTCTACAGCTATAAACAAAATGTTTTTGGCTCTCTTGTCCAGCTGAACTGCTTTCTTCTCTGCATCTGTCCAATCTTTTCTTAATTTGATTAAGACTTTGTTTGGATCGTCTTTGTTAGTACGTAGGGCCCACTGATGACAACATTAAATAGATCTTCGTCCATAGCATCCATGTATGCTTGTATGCGAACTTTCCAGTTGGCAAATTTTTCTTTGTTGCAGAGAGGTGGTTTGTTTCCTCCACCTAGCTCAAAGCTGTGGCATCCCCAAATTCGGGAACTCGTACCTCGAATCCGGTGCTTCACGATCTAACTCATACATCATGCTATTAACATCTCACAGCGAAAATAATAAAATAAATTACATTGATATAGTATAATTATTTTCGTCCCAAGACTCGCAACCATTACTAGCATATTACATACCTTAAACATAAGATAACATAGTACATAATACTAATTGAGTCATAATACAACATAATAATACTGCTAACATAAAAGAAAAAAGCTACACTATAGCCTTGCCCTTGTCTTTTCTTGAGGTTCCACCATGTTCTGCCTTAACTGAAATGTTTAAGGGAAGCAAGAATGAGCAACAAGTTTGCTCAACAAGTAATAAAATCAATGAATGTGAGCGAGCATATATATAAGGTTCATAATATCAAGATACAAGGATAGCTCAGGAATTTAAATAAGGATCTCGTAAACAAGTGCAAATCAGAGAGTTTGGTTCCATCCTTTGAATTGAAATATTAGGTCACTATGGACCGAAAAATTAATAAAGGAATTCAAAGATTTCCACGATTTCAACTTAATGAGTATTTAATACTGAGTAGTCGCTATGGACTGAGAACTTCTGCTAGGATTAACAGTATTACACTGATAACCCACAATTTAATCAAGTACAATAGATAATCAGTCTAAAGTACCCTATGTTATGCATAACATTTAAACATGCTAGAATGTGCGCACGTCGGTTCCCCGAGAATAAAAGATTTCCCCTTTAATGAGGGTTGTTCATCTCAGTAGAATTATAAGAGTCTGCACCCAGACTATTGGTTTGGATAGCTTTTTAACACATGATGTTAGTCTAGCCGAATCCAATGGCTTAGACACTTTTGTAATGCATTTAGGAATGACAAGTTCAATGCTTGCAACAACTTCAAGATATAACATCGATTTCTGAGTAATATTTGTAAAGACAATTGATATACTAATAGATCGGATTTACACGATATGTAAAGTGAAGAGTTAGGGAATTCGCATAATATTAAACAAGATAGGGTAAGAAACTTGCCTTAAGCGTAGTTTACCACTCTATAACTTATCAACACTTCCATGAACTAAGGTATCCTATTTAACGTATATAAGTATACACATTCATTAGATATGTAATGTAATGACCGTGAATTTTAAACTCCATTATTAATTAAATATAAATTTTAATTTTTAATGAGTTAGCTCTGTATGATTATTTAAATCTTGTGTGATTAATTGATTATGTGGTTATGTGATTTCGCGTAATTGCCTAGATTTATTAAAGGGAGTCACTAATGGTTTAATTAAATTAGTGGGCTAGCCCTAAGGTTTAATATTAGAAGAATTGATAAAGTTGTCTATTATTTAAATATTCAATTTATTTGAATATAGTGGAGGAATTTAATTTTCCTTAATTAATTAATATAATTATTAATTAATATGTGCAATATTGATATTATTATGTAATAGTCTATTTAGTAAATTAATACTAAGTGAACTAGATTAAGTTATTAATTCCATCTTTTATGTAATTACGAATTGGGTAATAAATGTATACTAGATTAATTAGGTTTTTAAATGTATGATTTATTTACCTAAGTAACATTAGAGTTATGGGACATATCCCATTTAATTCTAAGCCGTGTTCTGCAATAAGGGAGGGAAATCAAATAGTAAATGCACAGTGGGAGTCACATCTTCAGCCATGTATAGGCATGAGGCCTAAGCTTGCTTGTATCAGATGGTGAGAATGATGAAGGAGGGTGTGGGTGATTTACCAAACCTTCAATACCCATCAGCTTCTTCTTCTCGTTGGTTCTTCATTTTGGTTAAGAGCATTGCCTGGGTAATAAATTCTCTATAAATTGGAACCAATTCTTCAGAATTTCAGTTGCTATAACTTCTGATAGGTTAGTATATAGAGTGAGTATTGTTGAGAGTGAGAATAATCTGTTATTGAGCATTTAAGGATTTCAAATTTGCATCAAGAAGGTACACTGTGTTATCAATTTCTTAGATTGTTAAATTCCATGAAATCCATGATTCTTGCTAATTAGTTTGTTAATTAGTGTAATGATGTTATATGGGTCGATAATCATGTTTGGGACCAATGTGGTTGCACTGAATTACATTTAGAAAGGTTAGGCCATATTAATTTTCGAGTTCTGCAGAAGCAGAGCCGAACCTGCAGCAGTGCAGGAGTGGCGCGGCCGCGCCACTCCCAAGGCCAAAACCTACGCTGCCGCGCTGGCTGCCAGAATTGGTTGAGGTGTTCTGATGGTTTGAGCATAATAGCTTAGTTCCGTATGATAGCATAGTTCCTTCATGCATAAAAATGGGTTACTATGTATCTAGAATCCCTGTAAATACCATGAGTTGCATATGTTACTCTATGTACGTAATTTTAAAAAAGTAAAACTTAAGAATTTTGAAATGAAATTGTCAAATGGGCGTCTCTTTATAATCTGACCATTTGCGTATGTGTATATAGCTTAAATATGTGTTCAAATGCATGTGAGTTATGATTTCCAAGTTGTCTTGCATGAGCTACGTGGCATGAGTTGTCTTAGTATGATTTCCAAAGGAAAATATAGAGTTTGAAGGCGAGTATCCTCAAACATTGTGGAAAGTTGTGTTCTGACCATACAAACATAATTGTTAGGACTCATTATGCCTCTAGACATGATTGACATGAGCACCATTTAGCTAAGTATTATTTTGGCATGTGCGAGTATGTTTAAGGCATGAATTCTAAGTATAAGCTATGTGTTTAGTATGTGCATGTGTTGTTTACATCCGAGCATGCATATTAAGTATTGTCTACTCTTATTATGGGGCATTATGACCATAATAGTGGATTACTTGTGAAATGGACTTGTTTGGCCTAAAGCGTAGGAATTTCCGTTATAAAGCCTTATAACTTTGGATTAGATTTAAAGTGAGCATGCTAGGTTTCAAACTCAAGTTAATAACCTTATGAACATGTGTATGTGATTAATATCAGTAACTTGCATGCTAAGAATAGGCTTGGATTCCAGCTGAATGAAATCGCATTCTTGGTCTGTCCAGTGAGTGGCGCGGCTGCGCCACTCCTAAGGCAAAAACAAGCGCGGCTGCACTGGTCGCCAGTTTTGCCCTGTTGCTTTAAGTTATGAACAGAGTCTTGTAGTATGTATGTAGGTCTCAGGCTGTAATGCATGACTTAATTGATGTGTTATATGTTCAAGTTTACATTGATGCATAGAACCAAGCTATTCTAGGCTTGTTAACTCATTTATCTAAGATGGGAAGTAATGTTTATAGACGTAGTAAATATGGTTACATCTACATGTCTATGTGATAGGATTACTTGGCGTGTAATCTCTTGTAAGTGTAAACCCATGCTAGTTTATATTGTACTAACTAAGGAATCGACTTACTAATGATAGATCGTTTCACGCAATTTAATTTAAAGCTAGATTATTGTAGCTGAGCTATCAGGCAAGTTTCCTTTAAACTAACTCAATTTACATTCAAGTAGGATGTGGTGTATTTTGCAAGTTCTCTACCCCGAAACCTTAACTGTTGCAAGAACCCATTCTTGTATTATTTATTGTAAGTTAATATTTAAGCTTGAACCTTTAATTCCTCAAGCATACTCTAAGTGGTTTAATTACTTAACAATTATTCCACATCGTTGTTATTGGCATTCGCACATTGTGCAATTGTTTTTGCACAAACGTTGACTTGTATTTTAATTAAAGTTCTAATATGGATGAACTGCCATAGTTAAGTCTTAGCCATTGTCCGGCTAGACATTTGCGGTATAGATTTTTAAAGTTATCCAAACCAATTGGTGGTGCGTAATCTTGGACTTTATGAACACCCTTTCAATATAGGGGAGTACCCCACGTATCGGATATAAGGTACAAAGAACAGAAGTTAAATGTTATGCATACACATAGGGTACTAGAGGCTGATCCCCTCGAGTACTTATTTCTGAGTCAGTAACCAAAGGGTCAATTAGCTATTGATTCCATTGGAAGTTTAATATTGTTCAAAGTCTACTTGACTATCATTCGTTCTAAAAGAAATTATTATTCTTGCTTCCGATATTCATATTGTTGAATTCCTCTCTTCATATTCCGTTCATCATGATATATCCTTTATTGTTGTATTTAAACTTGCTGGGCAAACTAGTTGTTCACCCTTGCTATATCATGAACCTTATTGCAGTTAAGCCCGAGACCTCAGGAAAAGACAAGGGCAAGGAAAAGATGAAGTAATAGACTTCAAGTAGCTGACTTTGTTATATGCTTAGTTAGATTTATTTATCAATGTAATTTGAACCCTGATTAATATCAGGGTATGTATTGACTTATGTATTAAGGTTTTTGAATCTTGGGACTAGTAACGCCTTTTGAATGAACAACATATGTTTATTATATTCTGCATTTAGTCATTTTATGTTGTTTGGAGGTGGATGTTTGTATTGGATCGTGATGACCAAATCCAGGTGGTTGAGACTTGAATTTGGGGGCATCACAGGTTGGTATCAAAGTTGTAGGTTATAAACGTTAGGATTAAACTCATATAGAGTGCATTAGGAGATAAATCAAGGAGATTTATCATATTTGGTATTTTGATGGATTGGGGAATTCATCGAGTCGAGTAGTACCTAATGAAATATAATTTCATTCCTTCAATGAATATATTTTATTTTTGTACTAATGTTAGTTTTGTGTGTTTGTAGGATGGTTGTCGTTGGAGAGACTAGTGGAGTCAGGGAGGAGGAGAAGGTATTCACTGATATACCTGTTGTTACAAAGCAGCTAGTGGGCTATGCACCTATTGCCCCAGGAGTACTATTGAGTGGGCCCGGCCCAGAGGAGGACTACTTGGTGGATTTGGTAGAGCTTGTCATAGGTGGAGTGTTGAGATCCGGCAGTCAGGACAGGGATGATGAGTCCGAGGAAGACCCGGCTGAGGTAGAGATAGGTGGAACTGCTGAGGAGGTACCTGAGGAGGGATCCCCGATATTTCACACATTCCAGGATGACTTGCTTGGAGATTATGTCGATCGCATAATAGAGCAGGAGTAGATTATTGAGCAGCAGAATGCTCGTATCGCACACTTAGAGGAGGAGAATTTTGTCCATCAGGAGATGGAAGATCAGATAAGGCAGAGGCGTACTCGCTACAGTTCCAGATAGCTGAACTGAAAGCTCAGATTCAGCAGTTAGAGAGTGTTACACCCCAGTTAAGCCCCACGGTGCAACAGTTGGTGTTGCAAAATAGTCAGTTGAGGCGGGCATTAGAGCAGGTAGATGTCAGGGAGGTGGAGCTGCAGACAGTTCTACAGGCTGTTAGGGCTGAGCGAGACTTGGAGCAGGTAGAAAGGATTCGGATGCAGGAGTTCTAGGTTCGCACAGCCACAAGGGTGGATGTGCTAGAGGGAGAGATTCAAGATGGATCCGCCAGGATCGATACCTTAGAGTATGCCATATATACAGCAGTGGCCAGATTGCAGGATCGAGTCAGGAGATACCCTCGGGAGGAGGGTAGTAGTCGGCGCATGATCAGACGACGAGTGGTTGATCGGTTGGCTCGACAGGCACTCCGTCGGGCAGTCTGTCGTAGCAGATATTGACTTAGTACCCTTTTATGTACTTAGTAGCCGTAGTGAGTCCCACTTTTGTTTAATAGGGACAGATTTATGATGTAAATCCAAATGCCGAGTTGTATGCTTAGAATGGTAGTCAACCCCAACTTTTGTCCTGTTGAAGGGGGTAAGTAGTAGTGAATCCTCACCATTTGCTTAATAGAGGATAGTTAGTGGTAGGCAGATGGTGCCATTGAGCATTTATAGTAGTATGCCAAATGTTGGGTTAGTCTATATTAAAACATTGGTATATGAATATAAATGCAATTGTTTCTTTTCCAAATATGTTTGTTAGATGCTTTTGCTATTAAATGTTGACTTAACCGGCATAGTGCGAAAATTGTAGCATAATAAGCGAAAGTCTAAGATTTACTCTTTAGCAGATCATAATGTCGCCGAGAGGTACACCCCACAACCAACGTGTCGCTGAGTCAGAAAGTGAGGTTGGAGATCAACCTAACCCAATGAGAATATTTGTTGAACTGCTAGCCGAGGCTATGCAGGCTAGACCCCCACCAGCAGTGGTACCACCAGCACCCCAACCAGCGCATCATTTGGCCAACTTTAAGGATTTCAAACTGGTTGGACCACCCGAGTTCAAGGGAACTCTCGACCCAATAGAAGCCCAAACTTGGATCGAGGAGATAGAGAAAGTCTTCGAGGTCGCACGAGTGGCCGAGGAGCAGAAAATTGGATTCGTCGCCTTCATGATGAAGGGCGAAGCTAATTATTGGTGGAAAGCCAATAAGGGACGGGCAAGCGATGGAGTCATTCCATGGGACAGATTCAAGGAGCTATTCTTCGAGAATTACTTCTCGGAGAATATGCAACAGGATATGGAGGTTAAGTTTCTGGAACTAAAACAGGGTGGTATGACGGTCGCAGAGTACGCGGCAAAGTTTAACGAGCTAGCTCGATTCGCTCCACATCAGGTGGACACGGAGGCCAGGAACACAAGAAGGTTCGAGTTGGGATTGAAGTCGTCGCTGCAGAAAACCATCACTGTATTGAAGATTAAGAGTTTCTCTGAACTACTGGAAAGGGCTATCATTGCGGAAGGAGGCAATGAAGCCATAACACGATTTAAATATGAAAGGAAGGCCGGTCAGGAAGGGCCGAAAGGGGGAAGCAGCAGAGGCAGCAACCCCAATAAGCGTAAATGGATGGAGAGCCAATCCTCTAGAGGCAACAAGTCCGGGGGAGAGGCCAAGTCAAGTGGGAAGTGCAGCAGCTGCGGAAAGAATCACTCAGGGGAGTGTATGAAAGGGAGAAGCATTTGTTATCGCTGCGCACAACCGGGTCACCTGGCTCCTCAGTGTCCGAATAGGCAGAAAGGAGGGTGTTTCTCGTATGGAGCCCCAGACCACCAGATCAAAGACTGCCCAAAGAGAAAGGGCGATGCAGCTAGCGACAACCGCAACCACAATAACAACAACAGTAACAACAACAGGCTGAGCTTTGGAGGGCCAACCACTCAAGCTATCAGACCAATGGCACGCACGTTCAACATGACCATCAAGGATGCGGTGGAGTCCAGGGACGTAGTGTCAGGTATCATCCCAATCAATGATATAGATGCATATGTATTATTTGATTCAGGTGCTACCCGCTCTTTTGTTTCGAAAGAATTTACTAGAAGGTTAGACTTACCTCGCGAAAGGTTAGAGCACCCTATGAAGGTAGAAGTAGCAAACAAAGAAATTATTCCCGTAGAATACATTCATAGGAATTATTGCTTCAAATTGCGAGGATTTGAGCTCGGCGTGGACTTGATACCAATTTGTTTGGGGGAGTTTGACGTAATCCTTGGGATGGATTGGTTATCAAGTCATGGAGCAGTCATCGATTGTAAGAAGAAGTGTGTACACCTGCAGACTCCAGATAAGTCGAAGGTGGTATTCTATGGTAGTAAATCACCAGGACAATCTTGTTGTCTAACGATGATGCAAGCAAGGAAGTTGCTTAGAAAAGGTTGCATAGGTTATTTGGCTCACGTGGTTGATACTCGACGAGTCACGGATGAACTGAGTCAGATACATGTCATAAGGGAGTTCGCTGATGTCTTTCCAGATGAAATTCCAGGACTGCCGCCAGATAGAGAGATAGAATTTGTGATTGACTTAGTACCCGGGACAGCACCGATATCCAAGGCGCCTTACCGAATGGCCCCAATAGAGATGAAGGAACTAATGGTTCAACTACAGGAACTGTTAGATAAGGCTTATATCAGACCGAGTGTGTCCCCATGGGGAGTGCCAGTTCTGTTTGTGAAGAATAAGGATGGTTCGATGAGGCTTTGTATCGACTATCGCGAGTTGAACAAAGTTACGATTAAGAATAGGTATCCGCTGCCCTGAATTGACGATCTATTTGATCAACTCAAGGGAGCGAAATACTTTTCAAAGATCGATCTAAGAACGGGTTATCATCAACTGAAGGTGAGACAGGAAGATATTTTGAAGACGGCATTCAGGACTCGTTATAGGCATTTCGAGTTTCTGGTAATATCATTTGGATTAACGAATGCACCAGCGGCATTCATGGATATGATGAACAGAGTGTTCAAGCAGTACTTGGACAAGTTCGTAGTCGTATTCATCGATGACATCTTGGTGTATTCAGAGACAGAGGAGGATCATGCTAAACATTTAAGAATTATGTTGGAGACTCTCAGAAGGGAGAAGCTGTGTGCAAAGCTTACTAAGTGTGAGTTTTGGTTGCAGAGGGTGCAGTTTCTAGGGCACGTCATTGACAAGGATGGTGTTTCGGTGGACCTCTCAAAGGTGGAAGACGTTATCAATTGGGAACAGCCGAAGACGCCTACGGAGATCAAGAGTTTCCTAGGGTTAGCGAGATACTATCGGAGATTCATCCAGGATTTTTCAAAGATAGCATCGCCGTTGACCAATCTCACCAGGAAGGCAGTTAAGTTTGTTTGGACGGAAAAATGCGAAGAAAGTTTTATGGAGCTGAAGAAGAGACTTAGTCAAGCGCCGATGTTGGCCTTACCAGACAACACTGGAGGCTTTGTAGTGTATAGCGATGTGTCACACAAAGGTCTTGGTTGTGTGTTGATGCAGCACGGCAAGGTCATTGCATACGCGTCACGTCAGCTGAAGGACTATGAGAAGGGTTACCCGACTCATGACCTGGAGTTGGCCGTGGTAGTTTTTGCCTTGAAAATTTGGAGGCACTACCTATATAAAGAGAAGTGCGAGATATATACAGATCATAAAAGTCTAAAATATATCTTCACTCAGAAGGAGTTGAACATGAGGCAACGCCGATGGTTGGGATTGATCAAAGATTATGACTATGAGAATCTCTACCATCCGGGCAAAGCAAATGTAGTGGTTGATGCCTTAAGCAGAAAAGGCAGAGAGAAGTTGCTGAAGCTAACCACTCAAGAGGACTTGGTAAGGGATTTCGAACGACTCAATTTAGAACTCAAGTACTCGAGAGAGTCAGGGGAGAAATTATTTACAGTGTCAGCGAGCCTGACCCTGTTAGATAAAATCAAGGAGGCTCAGGAAAAGGATGAAGATTGTGGTAGTATCAAGAAGCGTATTTCCGAAGGGGAAGAGCTCAAGTATAAGATTGATAGCACAGGGCTGCTAAGGTTTGAAGGGAGGATTTGGGTACTGTTGAATCCGGAGTTAAGAGAAGAGATTCTCCAAGAAGCTCACAGTACGAGGTACTCAGTACATCCCGGTAGCACGAAAATGTATCAGGATTTGCGGCTATACCTTTGGTGGACGAATATGAAGAGGGAAGTAGTAGAGTGTGCAGCAGGTGTCTGACATGCCAACGAGTTAAAGCAGAACACCAGCGACCGAGCAGATTGCTTCAACCATTAGAGATTCCAAAGTGAAATGGGAGCACATCACCATGGATTTTGTGGTGGGCTTGCCACTAACACAAAAGGGTTTAGATGCCATATGGGTGATCGTGGACCATCTAACCAAGTCTACTCATTTTCTACCGATCAGAATACGATACAATCTGGAGCAATTGGCTAAACTCTATGTAAAAGAGATAGTGTCGCGACATGGAGTGCCGATATCAATTGTATCGGACAGAGATCCGCGCTTCACGTCAAATTTTTGGAGGAGTCTACAAGAAAGATTGGGAACGCAGTTGAGGTTAAGTACGGCATACCATCCTCAAACTGATGGTCAGAGCGAGCGAATGATTCAGACTTTGGAAGATATGCTCCGAGCAGTCGTGATGGACTTAAAGGGCAGCTGGGATGATCATTTCCCATTGGTGGAGTTCTCTTACAACAATAGTTATCATGCTAGTATCGGTATGCCACCGTACGAAGCACTATATGGGAGAAGGTGTCGAACACCGTTGTGTTAGGACGAGGTTGGAGAACGAAAACTCCTAGGACCTGAAATGGTGCAGCAGACCGCAGATACGGTGAAACTAATCAGAAACCGCCTAGTAGCAGCTCAAGACCGTCAGAAGAAGTACACTAATCTGCATCGTCAAAAGCGGGACTTCGACGTGGGCAATTTTGTGTTCCTGAAGGTATCTCCCTAGAAAAGGAAGATTCGTTTTGGAAAGAAGGGCAAGTTAAGCCCGAGGTTCATAGGACCGTTCGAGATTTTGAGGCGAGTCGGTGAAGTGGCGTACGAGGTAGCGTTACCTCCTGAACTTGAGCACATTCACAATATGTTTCATGTGTCAGTGTTGCGGCCATACAAACCAGACTACAAGCACGTTATATCCTACGAACCAATTCAAGTCGAGAAGGACTAATCGTATGAGGAGATTCATGTCCAAATACTTGATAGGAAGGAGCAGAAGCTAAGGAATAAGATCATTCATTCCGTTAAAGTTCTCTGGAGAAATTACGCAGTTGAAGAAGCTACGTGGGAACTCGAGGAGAAAATGAGAGCGAATTATCCGCAATTATTTGAGTAACCTTATTTTACAATTCTAAGGACGGAATTTTTATAAGGGGAGGAGGATGTAATGACCGTGAATTTTAAACTCCATTATTAATTAAATATACATTTTAATTTTTAATGAGTTAGCTCTGTATGATTATTTAAATCTTGTGTGATTAATTGATTATGTGGTTATGTGATTTCGCGTAATTGCCTAGATTTATTAAAGGGAGTCACTAATGGTTTAATTAAATTAGTGAGCTAGCCCTAAGGTTTAATATTAGAAGAATTGATAAAGTTGTCTATTATTTAAATATTCAGTTTATTTGAATATAGTGGAGGAATTTAATTTGCCTTAATTAATTAATATAATTATTAATTAATATGTGCAATATTGATATTATTATGTAATAGTCTATTTAGTAAATTAATACTAAGTGGACTAGATTAAGTTATTAATTCCATCTTTTATGTAATTACGAATTGGGTAATAAATGTATACTAGATTAATTTGGTTTTTAAATGTATGATTTATTTACCTAAGTAACATTAGAGTTATGGGACATATCCCATTTAATTCTAAGTCGTGTTCTGCAATAAGGGAGGGATATCAAATAGTAAATGCACAGTGGGAGTCACATCTTTAGCCATGTATAGGCATGAGGCCTAAGCTTGCTTGTATCAGATGGTAAGAATGATGAAGGAGGGTGTGGGTGATTTACTAAACCTTCAATACCCATCAGCTTCTTCTTCTTCTCGTTGGTTCTTCATTTTGGTTAAGAGCATTGCCTGGGTAATAAATTCTATATAAATTAGAACCAATTCTTCAAAATTTCAGTTGCTACAACTTCTGATAGGTTAGTATATATAGTGAGTATTGCTGAGAGTGAGAATAATCTGTTATTGAGCATTTAAGGATTTCAAATTTGCATCAAGAAGGTACACTGTGTTATCAATTTCTTAGATTATTAAATTCCATGAAATCCATGATTCTTGCTAATTAGTTTGTTAATTAGTGTAATGATGTTATATGGGTCGATAATCATGTTTGGGACCAATGTGGTTGCACTGAATTACATTTAGAAAGGTTAGGCCATATTAATTTTCGAGTTCTGCAGAAGCAGAGCCGAACCTGAAGCAGTGCAGGAGTGGCACGGCAGCGCCACTCCCAAGGCCAAAACCTGTACGGTCGCGCTAGCTGCCATAATTGGTTGAGGTGTTCTGATGGTTTGAGCATGATAGCTTAGTTCCTTCATGCATAAAAATGGGTTACTATATATCTAGAATCCCTGTAAATACCATGAGTTGTATATGTTACTCCATGTACGTAATTTCAAAAAAGTAAAACTTAAGAATTTCGAAATGAAATTGTCAAATGGGCGTCTCTTTATAATCTGACCATTTGCGTATGTGTATATAGCTTAAATATGTGTTCAAATGCATGTGAGTTATGATTTCCAAGTTGTCTTGCATGAGCTACGTGGCATGAGTTATCTTAGTACGATTTCCAAAGAAAAATATAGAGTTTGAAGGCGAGTATCGTCAAACATTGTGGAAAGTTGTGTTCTGACCATACAAACATAATTGTTAGGACTCATTATGCCTCTAGATATGATTGACATGAGCACCATTTAGCTAAGTATTATTTTGGCATGTGCGAGTATGTTTAAGGCATGAATTCCAAGTATAAGCTATGTGTTTAGTATGTGCATGTGTTGTTTACATCCGAGCATGCATATTAAGTATTGTCTAGTCTTATTATGGGGCATTATGACCATAATAATGGATTACTTGTGAAATGGACTTGTTTGGCCTAAAGCGTAGGAATTTCCGTTATAAAGCCTTATAACTTTGGATTAGATTTTGAATGAGCATGCTAGGTTTCAAACTCAAGTTAATAACCTTATGAACATGTGTATGTGATTAATATCAGTAACTTGCATGCTAAGAATAGGCTTGGATTCTAGCTGAATGAAATCGCATTCTTGGTCTGTTTAGTGAGTGGCGAAGCCGCTTCACTCCTAAGGCAAAAACAAGCGCGGCTACGTCGGTCGCCAGTTTTGTTGCTTTAAGTTATGAACAGAGTCTTGTAGTATGTATGTAGGTCTCAGGCTGTAATACATGACTTAATTGATGTGTTATATGTTCAAGTTTACATTGATGCATAGAACCAAGCTATTCTAGGCTTGTTAACTCATTTATCTAAGATGGGAAGTAATGTTTATAGACGTAGTAAAGATGGTTACATCTAAGTGTCTATGTGATAAGATTACTTGGCGTGTAATCTCTTGTAAGTGTAAACCCATGCTAGTTTATATTGTACTAACTAAGGAATCGACTTACTAATGATAGGTCGTTTCACATAATTTAATTTAAAGTTAAATTATTGTAGCTGAGCTATCATGCAAGTTTCCTTTAAACTAACTTAATTTACATTCAAGTAGGATGTGGTGTATTTTGCAAGTTCTCTACCCCGAAACCTTAACTGTTGCAAGAACCCATTCTTGTATTATTTATTGCAAGTTAATATTTAAGCTTAAACCTTTAATTCCTCAAGCATACTCTAAGTGGTTTAATTACTTAATAATTATTCCACATCGTTGTTATTGGCATTCGCACATTGTGCAATTGTTTTCGCGCAGACGTTGACTTGTATTTTAATTAAAGTTCTATTATGGATGAACTGCCATAGTTAAGTCTTAGCCATTGTCCGGCTAGATATTTGTGGTATAGATTTTTAAAGCTATCCAAACCAATTGGTGGTGCAGAATCTTGGACTTTATGAACACCCCTTCAATATAGGGGAGTACCCCACGTATCGGATATAAGGTACAAAGAACAGAAGTTAAATGTTATGCATACACATAGGGTACTAGAGGTTGATCCCCTCGAGTACTTATTGTTGCCTCTTTTTAAGTCTTAAATAAAAGAGCTCTAACTCACGCAAGTATACGTGGTCAACAAGTAATACAAAGGAAGTAAAGTATCGTCCCACAGAGACAGGATTAAATTAATTCACTATGCATCAGTTCTATCACTATACTTATTTGCCTAAACTATTGCCTTACTTTTGGTGACAAAATTATTTCTATATCAATTAATAACTAAATATGCAAATACTAACGAAATATATCAAGCTTGGAATTAATGGGATCCTAACTTTATTTAATAGTTCATCTAATTACCACTATCAAGCTAGAAGGTTCACATATCATAGAAAAGTAGCCAAGGATACTAAAATAGACATAATCATTTGTCAATGCATTATGACCTACTTACATAATATCCATACTTGATAGACACCATGTAATCACCACTATAACTAAAATCACTATATTTCTATGTGAAATTACAATTATATTGATTTTAAGCACAAGCCCTTATTTTGACTCTTACGGTGAAACAGTATATTTCTATCTGACTCTCACAATATTAAGCTATCCAATTAAGCCTCATATTCGCAAGCTATCATGATTACAATCCATACTTATATGTTATTTTTCAATTCCATACAAGTACTGAAGTCGAATGATGATCAAGCATTCATACAAGCAAAACAATCATGATAGAAGTTCCTTATGATATGCAAAACAATCTAACAGTCAAGCTTATAATTAGACTACATATTAAAATCCGTTAGAATCCCATAATGGAGATTAGTTCATGTCTGAACCAAAAGCCATTATGGGATCAAAACTAAACATGGAAAAGTAAACAATCAATTGAAGTAAGAAGAATTAGATTGATCAAACCCAATTGAAGAAATAAATCCAAAGTAAAGTTCACTCCACATCAATTTCCAGCACTTGAACAATAAAAATTCACACACAAATCTCCTCTCTAGAAAAGTAGAATAATAATAATAAAAGTCTCCAAGTTTTTATTCTTAGGGTTTCCTTCTCACTATCTGATCAATATGGACTAGAATCCTCTTTAAAATTGGCTTCCTTTTTCTCCTCCAGCCGTAACTCAGCAGCAAATTTCGTGCCCTAGCGCCGCTGGAGCTAGCCCAAGCGCTGTTGGCGCTAGCCCAAGCGCTGCTGGCGCTAAGTTGGGTGCTAATAGCGCTAGCTTGCAGTATGCCATGGCTGAGTGTAGCGCCGCTGGCGCTAGCCCAGGCGCTGCTGGCGCTAGGTCATGTCCCAGTAATTATAAAAATGCCACTCAGCTCAAATTTTAATCCTTTTTAATTCTTTTCTTCACCAAATGACTTCTATGTCCCTCCAACTCCATCCTACAATAAATAAACACAAAAACAAATAAAATAATACTAAAAACACTTAAAGATAACAATAATTAAATTTAACAATACCTAATTCGTAGGTATGAAACCCACTCATCAAATACCCCCAAACTTAACCAATTGCTTGTCCTCAAGCAATGCAATGATGCAAATGCAAACTAACTATCATGCCTACGAATCAAACAATTAACCAACACAATATCCAACATCAGGCCTCAAAGATATCATACATACTTAAGTAGAATCTCTAACCAATGCAAAGTTTCTAACTCCAACCAAGTAGTTAAGTTACACCTGTCATCACCCATGTCGTGCGTGTGTGTATATCAACCATTTCAATCAATTACAATTCAAATCCATCACATAATTGACTTCTTAGAAGAAAACTTTTAATTGCAACTCAATTCAACCCGTGAACACAACCAATTCAACTGATTCAAGCAACCACTAAGCATAGGGGCATCACTAAGGTTATTTTAACACATTTAAATCCTTTTTACACCCTTCCCCAGGAATTTAAAACAATTTTTTTTTCTTTTTAGTGAGTGCATTTTATGCCCCATCTCACTTTCTTTTGAACGAGTGCGTTTTACGCTCCATCTCGTTCCATGTGTTTATGAGTGAGTGCGTTTTACGCTCCATCTCAACCCACTACATGATCCATTCTTTAATTGGGAAAGGTTCAAAATTTTCAAATTCCTTTTTTTTTCACACCCCAAGATTCCCCCAAACTTAGATTCTTGCCTGTTTTTGATTTAATGGACGTTTCACCGATATTATCAAGTTTTAACCCAAATCTTCCACCAGAAGAAAATTATGTAACAAGTTGAATTAAATTGATCAAAACAATTGATTATATGCTTTCCTTACTAACAAAAGTTTCAGACAGGTTAAACTTCACTTCTTTATCAAAGTCATCACTAAGCACTAGTTTTCAATTCTTCTCAAGTTAAAACCATGAAACCAGTCTTATCATTGGCCACATAAGATACTATATCAATTTATGCTTAATTCATGAAACTAAATGCATAACACAACCTAAAATGCAATGTAACTACCATGCAACAAGTCTAAACACAATGAAACATAATGTGACGCCCCCAAATTCGGGTCTCCAAATACCCGGATCTGGTCATCACGATCCAACACAATCTTCACCTTTAACAACATATGATATCTAAAAGTGCGGAATATAATAAACATAAGTTGTTCATTTAAGGTATTACTAGTCCCAGAATACAATTAACCTTAATCAAGTACATCAACCCATACCCTAAGTAACTATTAGGGTTTAAATTACATGAACAGTAATTAAATTACACATGAACCTAAGTCTGCTACGAGAAGTCTATCATTTCATCTTTTCTTTCCCTTTATTCTTCCATGACGTCTCGGGTTTAGCTGCAATAAAGTCATGATATAGCAAGAATGAGCAACGAGTTTGCCCAGCAAGTTTAAAGTGCAACAATAAGAATATATCATGATGAAGGGATATAAAAGGGATTTCAACAATAGAATAATCAGAAGCAAGAACAATACATGCTTTTAGAACAATTGATAGTCAAATAGACTTTTGAACGATAACTTCCAGAGGAGTCAATAGCTGGTTGACCCTCTGGTTACTGGCTACAGAATAACGTACTTGAGGGGATCAGCCTCGCGTACCCTATGATATATGCATAACATTTAAATTCTGCTATTTGTACCTTATATACGGTACGTGGGGTACTCCCCCTATAAATAAAGGGGTGTTCATAACAGTCTAAGAATCCTTACCCTTGATTGGTTCGGATAGCTTTTATAAATTTACACAAAAATTGTCTGACCGAACAAAGGTTCAGACTTAACCATGAATGGTTCATAAAACTTCTGAATTTAATTCAATATTCGAAATTCAAATGCATGAGTGCGAATGCCAATACATACACAGATGTGGAAAAATTTTAAAAGTAATTAGACCACTTATAGCATGCTTGGAGATAAAATTCAAGCTTAAAGAATACTTGAAATAATGTATACCTTTTGCATGAATTAAAATACTGCATAAGGTTTGAGAAGTGTTGCTCAAGGTAAAAAAAGTTGAGTAAGGAAGAACTTGCAATAATGTAAGAAGTTTAGGGTTAGGAACTTGCAGAAATCAAAGTTCGGGATAGAGGACTTGCCTGTTTGCTCAGCTACAGATAAATTCTAGCTTTAATTAATTGATCTCGAGTGACCTATCATTGGATAAAGTCGATTTATCAATTAACAGTTGTGTATTTGACACCTTTCACTATACCTTTTACTCAACAGGTAAAATTCATCACCTATATTTAATTACTAATTAACATTAGCTAACAGAAATTTATTGATGATCTTTAGCTATTAGAAACAATTGTTAGCTAATCATGATTACTATAGTTTGGATGCTCAATTTATTACCTTTAATTGTATCTAGGTATGGTTTAACAATCCTTATAAAATAAATTTATTGGGTTTAAAGATAACAGAAAACCATTGATCAGTTTCTTTGTTGATTTACTCTTAATCACTATTTACTTTAGGGGTAATTTAGTTAATCATTAACCTTGTCTCTTATTCAACATTGATTTAATACTTGACACACTTAATATATTTAATTAATCATTAAGTGTTTATAATCACTATTTATTAAGGGTCAATGCTAAATAATTAACTTATAAATCTCCCTTATACTTAATCATTATTTCATTAATGATTAAGTAGTTAATTCCCTTCTTATTTAATAACTTTATTACTACTTAAGTATCATTAAATATTAAATAATAATTAAATAATTTATTATCTTTATTTATTATTTATTGGAAAAATAATAAATAATTATTTTATTAACTTTATTCATATTTAATTATTATTATTGTTAAATAATAATTAAATATTTATTATCTTTATTTATTATTTATTGGAAAAATAATAAATAATTATTTTATTAACTTTATTCTTATTTAATTATTATTATTGTTAAATAATAATTAAATATTCATTATCTTTATTTATTATTTATTGGAAAAAATAATAAATAATTATTTTATTAACTTAATTTCATATTTAATTATTATTATTGTTAAATAATAATTAAATATTTATTATCTTTATTTATTATTTATTGAAAAAATAATAAATAATTATATTTTATTAACTTTATTCATATTTAATTATTATTATTGTTAAATAATTAATTAAATATTTATTATCTTTATTTATTATTTATAGATAAAATAATAAATAATTATTTTATTAACTTTATTCATATTTAATTATTATTATTATTAAATAATAATTAAATATTTATTAACTGTATTATTTATTCATTGTGAATAATAACTTATTGTTAATTTATTACCTTAACCTATTAAACATCAGCAATTTCTCTCCCACAATATTATTAACAGTACAGTTAATCCATACGAACACTGTTTTGGCTCAAACATTATTTCAAACACTGATATCCTACCCAAAAGAAAGTCAAGGGTTTGTGTTTATAGTTACACTTTTAACAGCCATCCAAAACCAAAACAAATCAACACAGAATAAATCGTAATGCAAATCCAACAATATATGGCTTGTGCTTAATACTTCCAACTGCTAAAACTGTTAAGGTTCATCACAGTAATGTCCTAACCATATGAACTATCCCAGCCATCCTGTATTTCCCAAAACAATGTATTTTACACTATTACAGTAACACAACTAACAGAACCCAGATTTGAACTCAAAATTATAATACAACTACCAAACCATTTTGGTTCCTCAATCACAGGTTTCCAGCAAGACGCAATTACAATCCAAATACCATACATGTTATAACCAATCACAAGATGGGAAAATTAGACAGACCCATCACAGTTGCTATAACGAATCCAATATCTTATTACCAGTTTTCCCCAAATTAAAACCAAACAAACTGATAACAGATATTGAACCCCAAAAAGTTTATAATAAGGTTTCCAATACAATTATACACTGTGTAAATACAAATCTAATAAGCTAATACAGTCGTTCGATACCTTGGTGTTGTTCGCCTAGAAATCCCTTCTCCTTCGTCCAAAATACTCAACCCAGCTGGACATTCGACGACTAATTCCCCCTGTCCTCTCCCTCTAATTTTCGAACCCTAACTTTGTATAAGTTTTGCCCAATTTGGAACTCACAAGAGCCGAAAGAATCGACTTGCTTTGGGGGTTTTAGGGCTTAATTTTATAGAGGAAGAATTTCTCCCCTTGCTGGCTGTTACCTCGCTCAAACAGGACAATACCCAACGATTTGGTCAATACCTGACGGTAGGAGAGGATTAAGCGAACGGTGGTCTCATCAATCCTCGAGCCGCGTAGTTTCGCCGGTCCAATCGCCGAACTTCAGGGACCTCTGGTCCGAGTCGTTGCTTGCTCGTTCGTCGCCCCCTTCCTTTGCTCCGACCGCTGGTCACCACCACCCGTCGCCGCTTCAATCCTTGTCCGTTTGCTTTGATTGATACCTATCACGTCTCTTGCTTGGCTGTCGATTTGAGGGCTTGGGGTTTGCTAGGTTTAGCTATGTGATTTGAGGGTTTGGGGGACCTTAGATTTCCCTTGGTCCTTCTCGTCTCTGTCTGGTTCGTCTGGTGCAAGGGTTGGTCTCGTTTGATTTTCTTCCCCAATTGATCCACTGATATGGCTTGCCCCTTCCCCAACCCGAGTGCAAAGAATTTAACCCGGCTGGGAGATTGGCTTAACCCAATGAAGACAAGGGTAGCCCAAAAGAAAAATAGAATTGGATTGGGCCAGCTGAAGTCATCAGGAAAATGGACCCAAAAGAAATAAAAGGGATTGGGCTCAGCCCTTTTTGGGAAATCTGGGTCAGCTAAAATAAAAGGGTTGGTCCAAATAAACTAACCACCTTATATTTTGACATTTTACATTAAATACTTAACAAATTCATTAAATATTTGAAGTATTCATTTTAACCATAATTCTTTATTCGAATTATTTAAAATGATAAAATTATTTTATTTAATTATCCCAATTTTCTTGCCAATTAAATGCTAGGGTTAACTCATAAATTTAAATCGCACTATTAATGAGCCCCTTTAATGCAAGATAATTATTGGACCTATAATTATTTAATTAAATAAACATTCTTTCATGGGTCCAATTAAATTTATAAAATCATATATAAAAGGAACTTTATTTATTAAAATAAATCAATATATAAAAAAAAATTCCAAAAATTCTCGGACATTACATCCTCTCCCCCTTATAAAAATTCCGTCCTCGGAATTTCGATCTAAGGTTACTCGAATAACTGGGGGTAATTTGCTCTCATCTTCTCTTCGAGTTCCCACGTAGCTTCTTCCATCGCGTGGTTTCTCCAGAGAACTTTAACAGAGTGAATAATTTTATTCCTCAGCTTCTGCTCTTTCCTATCCAGTATTTGAACAGGAACCTCCTCGTACGATAAATCCTTTTCGACTTGGATTGGTTCATAGGAGATGACATGCTTGTAGCCCGGCTTATACGGACGCAACACTGATACGTGAAACACATTGTGAATGTGCTCAAGTTCAGGAGGTAATGCTACCTCGTACGCCACTTCGCCGATCCGCCTCAAAATTTCGAACGGTCCTATGAACCTAGGGCTCAATTTGCCCTTCTTCCCAAAACGGATCTTGCCTTTCCAGGGAGATACCTTCAAGAACACAAAGCTACCAACTTCAAAGTCCTCGTTTCTGACGGTGTAAGTCGGCATACTTCTTTTGGCGATCCTGGGCTGCTACTAACCGTTGTCTTATTATTTTAATGATCTCCACGGTCTGTTGTACCATTTCTGGCCCCAACAATCTCCGCTCACCAACTTCATCCCAACACAACGGCGTTCGACACTTTCTCCCCATATAGTGCTTCGTACGGTGGCATACCAATACTAGCATGGTAACTATTATTGTAGGCGAACTCCACTAGTGGCAAGTGATCGTCCCAGCTGCCGCTTAAGTCCATCACCACTGCTCGGAGCATATCCTCTAGAGTCTGAATTGTTCGCTCACTCTGACCATCAGTCTGGGGGATGATATGCCGTACTCATTCTTAACTGTGTTCCCCAGTCTCTCCTGCAGACTTCTCCAAAAATTTGACGTGAAGCGCGGATCCCTGTCAGACACAATGGATACCGGCACTCCATGTCGTGATACTATTTCCTTCACATAAAGTTTTGCCAGCTGTTCCAATTTGTACCTGATCTTGATCGGTAGAAAATGGGCAGACTTGGTCAACCGATCTACGATCACCCAGATGGCGTCTAGACCCTTTTGGGTTGTCGGGAGTCCCACCACACAAAATCCATAGTGATGTGTTCCCACTTCCACTCGGGAATCTCTAAGGGTTGCAATTAATCCGCTCGGCCGTTGGTGCTCAGCCTTGATCCGTTGACAGGCTCAAACACCGGCTAACGAACTCTGCAACTTCCCCTTTCAAATGCGGCCACCAATAATGTTGACGAAGATCTTGATACATCTTGGTGCTTCCTGGATGTACCGAAAACCTTGTATTATGGGCTTCCTGCAAAATCTCTTCCCTTAAGTCTGGTACGTAGGGTATCCAGATCCTCCCCTCGAATCTCAGCAATCCTGTGCTGTCAACCTTATACTTCGAGGCTTTTCCCTCCGATAACTGTTTCTTAATGCCAATACATTCCTCGTCAAATTCTTGAGCCTCCTGTATCCTATTCAGTAGAGTTGGACCTACCGTCACGGCGAACACCCTTTCGTCCACCTCCATTGGATACCTAACTTCCAGCTCCAGACGTTCGAAGTCTCGTATCAATTCCTCCTGGACTGTCAGCTGCATCAATTTCACCTTGCCTTTTCTACTCAAGGGCATCAAGCCACTCACATTTGCCTTGCCCGGAATGGTACAGAATTTCACAGTCGTAGTCCTTGATCAATTCTAACCATCGGCGTTGCCTCATGTTCAGCTCCTTTTGAGTGAAGATATATTTCAGACTTTTGTGATCTGTATATATCTCACACTTCTCCCCATATAGGTAGTTGCCTCCAAATCTTCAAAGCGAACACCACCGCGGCTAACTCCAGGTCATTGAGTCGGGTAACCCTTCTCATAATCTTTCAGCTGACGTGATGCGTACGCCACGACCTTGCCGTGTGCATCAGTACACAGCCAAGACCCTTGTGTGACGCGTCGCTATACACTACAAAACCCCCAGTGTTGTCTGGGTAAGGTCATCACTGGTGCTTGGCTGAGTCTCTTCTTCAATTCCATGAAACTCTCCTCACACTTCTCCGACCAAACAAAACTTGACTGTTTTCCTGGTGAGATTGGTCAACGGCGATGCTATCTTGGAAAAAATCCTGGATGAATCTTCGATAGTATCCCGCTAATCCCAAGAAACTCCGGATCTCTGTCGGCGTCTTCGGCTGTTTCCCAGTTGATAACTGCTTCTACTTTTGCTGGGTCCACCGAAAACAACCATTCTTGTCTATGACATGACCCAGAAACTGTACCCTCTGCAACCAAAACTCACACTTAGAAAACTTTGCATATAATTTCTCCTTCCTGAGAGCTTCTAATACAATCCTTAAGTGTTCAGCATGCTCCTCCTCTGTCTCCGAATACACCAAGATGTCATCGA
Source organism: Aralia elata (assembly GCA_034770075.1). NCBI lineage: Eukaryota > Viridiplantae > Streptophyta > Magnoliopsida > Apiales > Araliaceae > Aralia > Aralia elata. The sequence goes on along the minus strand of CM068381.1, from coordinate 17,737,417 downwards.
TGAATACGACTACGAATTTATCCAAGTACTGCTTGAACACTCTGTTCATCATATCCATAAATGTTGCTGGTGCATTCGTCAATCCAAATGACATTACCAGGAACTCGAAGTGCCCATAACGAGTCCTGAATGCAGTCTTCGGGATATCTTCCTGCCTCACCTTCAGCTGATGGTAGCCGGTTCTCAAGTCGATCTTTGAAAAAAGTACTTCGCTCCCCTTGAGTTGATCGAACAGATCGTCAATTCTGGGAAGCGGATACCTATTCTTAAATCGTAACTTTGTTCAGCTCCCGGTAGTCGATACAAAGCCTCAATTGAACCATCCTTCTTCTTCACAAACAGGACTGGTGCTCCCCACGATGACATCGCTCGGCCTGATATATCCTTTATTCTAACAGCTCCTGCAGTTGCCACCATCAACTCTTTCATCTCTACAGGTGCCATTCGATACGGCGGCTTCGATATTGGTGCGGTTCCCGGTGCCAAATCGATAATGAACTCGATTTCCCTGTCCGGCGGCAGTCCCGGAAGCTCTTCGGGAAAGACATCGGTGAATTCTCTCACGACTGGTATTTGACTCATCTCATCCCCTACTCGACGAGTATCAACCACATGGGCCAAATAACATTCGCAACCCTTCTTGAGTAATCTCCTTGTTTGCATCATAGTAAGACAACAAGATTGGCTTGGTGACTTACTACCGTAAAATACCACCTTCGACTTATTAGGAGTCTTTAGGTGTATACACTTCTTTTTACAGTCAATAACTGCTCCGTGGGTTGATAGCCAATCCATTCCCAAGATTACATCGAACTCTCCCAGTCGAATTGGTATCAAATCCACATTGAGCTTAAATCCTCGCAACTCAGCACAACAATTCCTATGAATGTATTCTACGGGGACAATTTCCTTGTTTGCTACTTCTACGTTCATAGGGTGTTCTAACCTTTCACAAGGTACATTTAACTGACTAGCAAATTCTTCAGAAACAAAAGAGCAAGTAGCACCCGAATCAAATAACACATATGCATTTATATCATTGATTGGGATGATACCTGACACCACGTCCTTGGATTCCATGGCATCCTGAACCGTCATGTTGAACGTGCGGGCTGTTGGCCTGTTGGCTTGACTGGATGGTGGCCCGTAGTTCAACCGGTTACTGTTCCCGCTGTTGTTGTTGTTGTTGTTGTTGTTTCGGTTGCCACTCCCAGCGTCGCCCTTCCTCTTTGGACAATCCTTGATCTGGTGGCCAGGTGATCCACAGGAGAAACAACCTCCCTTTGGTTTGTTCTGACATTGGGGAGCCATGTGCCCCGGTTGCCCGCATTTGTAGCAAACGCTTTTTCCCTTCATACACTCCCCCGTGTGGTTCTTACCACAATTACTGCACCTGCCTGGTTTCCTTGCCTCCCCTCCCGACGGGTTTCCTCCGGGTTTATTGCTCCCCGAAAGATTGACTTTCATTCCATTTCCGTTTGTTGGGGTTACTACTGCCCCCCACTGCTTCCTGCCTTAGGGCCCTCATGTCCCTTCTTCTTCTCTTGATTGTATTTGGCCAGGGCCTCACTGCCACCCTCTGCAATGATTGCTCTTTCCATCAGTTCTGCAAATGTTCTGATTTTCAATACCGCTACAGAACGGTATAACCATGGTTTTAACCCTTGCTCAAACCTACGAGCTTTTCTCTCCTCGGTGCTGACCTGGTGAGCTGCAAACCGTGCCAACTCATTAAACTTAGCCGCGTACTCAGCCACAGACATGTTCCCTTGCTTTTAGTTCTAGGAACTTGATCTCCATCTCCTGCTTCATGCTCTCTGGAAAGTAATTTTCCAAGAACATTTCCTTAAAGCGATCCCAAGCGACAGTGCCTTCTTCCACTCGGCCTCTGTTGGCTTTCCACCAGTAGTTGGCTTCTCCTTTTAGCATGAAAGTGGCAAAACTTGTTTTCTGTTCCTCTGCCACCCGTGCTACTTCAAAGACCTTTTCTATCTCCTCTATCCAGGTCTGCGCTTCAATTGGGTTAAGAGTCCCCTTGAACTCAGGTGGTCCGACCAATTTGAAATCTTTAAAATTTGCCAGATGATGCGCTGGCTCAGCTGCTGCTTGAGTCACTACAGGTGGTGGTCTGGATTGCATAGCCTCGGCCAGCATCTCCGCGAACATTCTCATGGGGTTGGTTTGGTCTCCAACCTCACTTTCTGACTCTTCGACCTGTCGGTTACGTGGTCGTCCCCTTGGCGGCATGTTTGGATAAGGAAAATCCGCTGACTTTTACCTATAGTGTTATATTTTACATGACATGTTATTAAAATAAACAATTAAAGGTAAAATATTTATCAACACATTTGATTTAAGTGAAACATCTGCATTTATATTCATATACCACCGTTTGTTACTAGACGAAACCTGTGGCATACTGCTATAAATGCGCCACTGTGTCCTACCAAACATCCCCTAAAACAAAAAGTGGGGAATGATACTGCCCATCTCTAAGGCAACAAAAGTTGGGGTTTGACTACTACTCCAACAAGAAAGCAAATAAAATGTTTCACAATACAAATATGCATACGTCCCTAATATAACAAAAGTGGGACTGACTGTACTAAAGAAAATCAACTGCTCCATCAAATCACTGCTCATCACGACGGATCCGAGCCTGCTGACCAGAGAATGCTCCATCCCCGACCCTGCGACGAACAGAGCGGCTGGACTCCCCCATCTCAACCCGGGGTCTCCTGTAGGCTGCATCTAGGGCATGGCCTAGGGTCTCTATCCTCACAGATCTGGCCTCTAACTGGTCCTCCAATAGGTCAACTCTACTTGCTGCTCTGACCCAGGCATCCCTTACTCGGACATTCTCAGCAACCTCTAGCCCAATCTCGAACCTCATAGCCTCCTGTTTCGCCCTCAGGTGGGCGATCTGTAAATCCCTCTGCTCCAGTCTCTCCCTCAACTCAGCGTTTCGGGCCACTAGCTGATGTAGCAGTGGTCCGACCTGCTGTGCCGAGGACTCGTAGCCCTGCAGCTGTACCTTGGCCACCCCTAAGTCGTGCTCGAGCTGGTAGGCCAAGTCTCTGTACTGGTCCTCCATATACTGATGGGTCTGGTTTTGCTCCTCCAAATGAGCAATCCGAGCCTCCAACTCCTCGTTTCTGTCCGTCAATCCCTCAATAATATCATCAGCAGTGGATCCCCATGCCGTCAATATCAGCAGGTGGCTCCTCCCCCTCGGTCTCGGGATCCTCCTCCTCGGTATCAGGGTCCTGACTACCCGACCTCATGACTCTACCTATCACTGGCTCTGGTAGCTCCCTGTGATAGTCCTCCTCCGGCTCGGACTCCTCCTGTAACAGTCCCGGGACAATAGGAGCATAGCCCACCAGCTGCTCCGCCACTACCGGTATGTCTATAAATACTTCCTCCTCACGGGCTCCACTAGTCTCCCCTACAGCAGCCATCCTACAAACACGCAAAAACTAGCATTAGTACAACAATAAAATATATTCATTGAAGAAATGAAGTTATATTTCATTGGGTACTACTCGACTCGATGAATTCCCCAATTCATCAAAACCACATATGATAAATCTCCTCGATTTATCTCCTAACACTCGATACGAGTTTACTATGAAGGTTATAACCTAGGTTTCGCGATCCTAAAGTTTATAACCTACGGCTCTGATACCAACCTGTGACGCCCCCAAATTCGGGTCTCCAAATACCCGGATCTGGTCATCACGATCCAACACAATCTTCACCTTTAACAACATATGATATCTAAAAGTGCGGAATATAATAAACATAAGTTGTTCATTTAAGGTGTTACTAGTCCCAGAATACAATTAACCTTAATCAAGTACATCAACCCATACCCTAAGTAACTATTAGGGTTTAAATTACATGAACAGTAATTAAATTACACATGAACCTAAGTCTGCTACGAGAAGTCTATCATTTCATCTTTTCTTTCCCTTTATTCTTCCCTGACGTCTCGGGTTTAGCTGCAATAAAGTCATGATATAGCAAGAATGAGCAACGAGTTTGCCCAGCAAGTTTAAAGTGCAACAATAAGAATATATCATGATGAAGGGATATAAAAGGGATTTCAACAATAGAATAATCAGAAGCAAGAACAATAAATGCTTTTAGAACAATTGATAGTCAAATAGACTTTGAACGATAACTTCCAGAGGAGTCAATAGCTGGTTGACCCTCTGGTTACTGGCTACAGAATAACGTACTTGAGGGGATCAGCCTCGCGTACCCTATGTATATGCATAACATTTAATTCTGCTATTTGTACCTTATATACGGTACGTGGGGTACTCCCCTATAAATAAAGGGGTGTTCATACAGTCTAAGAATCCTTACCCTTGATTGGTTCGGATAGCTTTTATAAATTTACACAAAATTGTCTGACCGAACAAAGGTTCAGACTTAACCATGAATGGTTCATAAAACTTCTGAATTTAATTCAATATTCGAATTCAAATGCATGAGTGCGAATGCCAATACATACACAGATGTGGAATAATTTTAAAAGTAATTAGACCACTTATAGCATGCTTGGAGATAAATACTCAAGCTTAATGAATACTTGCAATAATGTATACCTTTTGCATGAATTAAAATACTGCATAAGGTTTTAGAAGTGTTGCTCAAGGTAAAAAGTTGAGTAAGGAAGAACTTGCAATAATGTAAGAAGTTTAGGGTTAGGAACTTGCAGAAATCAAAGTTCGGGATAGAGGACTTGCCTGTTTGCTCAGCTACAGATAAATTCTAGCTTTAATTAATTGATCTCGAGTGACCTATCATTGGATAAAGTCGATTTATCAATTAACAGTTGTGTATTTGACACCTTTCACTATACCTTTTACTCAACAGGTAAAATTCATCACCTATATTTAATTACTAATTAACATTAGCTAACAGAAATTTATTGATGATCTTTAGCTATTAGAAACAATTGTTAGCTAATCATGATTACTATAGTTTGGATGCTCAATTTATTACCTTTAATTGTATCTAGGTATGGTTTAACAATCCTTATAAAATAAATTTATTGGGTTTAAAGATAACAGAAAACCATTGATCAGTTTCTTTGTTGATTTACTCTTAATCACTATTTACTTTAGGGGTAATTTAGTAATCATTAACCTTGTCTCTTATTCAACATTGATTTAATACTTGACACACTTAATATATTTAATTAATCATTAAGTGTTTATAATCACTATTTATTAAGGGTCAATGCTAAATAATTAACTTATAAATCTCCCTTATACTTAATCATTATTTCATTAATGATTAAGTAGTTAATTCCCTTCTTATTTAATAACTTTATTACTACTTAAGTATCATTAAATATTAAATAATAATTAAATATTTATTATCTTTATTTATTATTTATTGGAAAAATAATAAATAATTATTTTATTAACTTTATTCATATTTAATTATTATTATTGTTAAATAATAATTAAATATTTATTATCTTTATTTATTATTTATTGGAAAAATAATAAATAATTATTTTATTAACTTTATTCATATTTAATTATTATTATTGTTAAATAATAATTAAATATTCATTATCTTTATTTATTATTTATTGGAAAAATAATAAATAATTATTTTATTAACTTAATTCATATTTAATTATTATTATTGTTAAATAATAATTAAATATTTATTATCTTTATTTATTATTTATTGAAAAAATAATAAATAATTATTTTATTAACTTTATTCATATTTAATTATTATTATTGTTAAATAATAATTAAATATTTATTATCTTTATTTATTATTTATAGATAAATAATAAATAATTATTTTATTAACTTTATTCATATTTAATTATTATTATTATTAAATAATAATTAAATATTTATTAACTGTATTATTTATTCATTGTGAATAATAACTTATTGTTAATTATTACCTTAACCTATTAAACATCAGCAATTTCTCCCACAATATTATTAACAGTACAGTTAATCCATACGAACATTGTTTTGGCTCAAACATTATTTCAAACACTGATATCCTACCCAAAAGAAAGTCAAGGGTTTGTGTTTATAGTTACACTTTTAACAGAGCCATCCAAAACCAAAACAAATCAACACAGAATAAATCGTAATGCAAATCCAACAATATATGGCTTGTGCTTAATACTTCCAACTGTTAAAACTGTTAAGGTTCATCACAGTAATGTCCTAACCATATGAACTATCCCAGCCATCCTGTATTTCCCAAAACAATGTATTTTACACTATTACAGTAACACAACTAACAGAACCCAGATTTGAACTCAAAATTATAATACAACTACCAAACCATTTTGGTTCCTCAATCACAGGTTTCCAGCAAGACGCAATACAATCCAATACCATACATGTTATAACCAATCACAAGATGGAAAATTAGACAGACCCATCACAGTTGCTATAACGAATCCAATATCTTATTACCAGTTTTCCCCAAATTAAAACCAAACAAACTGATAACAGATATTGAACCCCAAAAGTTATAATAAGGTTTCCAATACAATTATACACTGTGTAAATACAAATCTAATAAGCTAATACAGTCGTTCGATACCTTGGTGTTGTTCGCCTAGAAATCCTTCTCCTTCGTCCAAAATACTCAACCCAGCTGGACATTCGACGACTAATTCCCCTGTCTCTCCCTCTAATTTTTGAACCCTAACTTTGTATAAGTTTTGCCCCAATTTGGAACTCACAAGAGCCGAAAGAATCGACTGCTTTGGGGGTTTTAGGGCTTAATTTATAGAGGAAGAATTTCTCCCCTTGCTGGCTGTTACCTCGCTCAAACAGGACAATACCCAACGATTTGGTCAATACCTGACGGTAGGAGAGGATTAAGCGAACGGTGGTCTCATCAATCCTCGAGCCGCGTAGTTTCGCCGGTCCAATCGCCGAACTTCAGGGACCTCTGGTCCGAGTCGTTGCTTGCTCGGTCGTCGCCCCCTTCCTTGCTCCGACCGCTGGTCACCACACCGTCGCCGGCTTCAATCCTTGTCCGTTTGCTTTGATTGATACCTATCACGTCTCTTGCTTGGCTGTCGATTTGAGGGCTTGGGGTTTGCTAGGTTTAGCTATGTGATTTGAGGGTTTGGGGACCTTAGATTTCCCTTGGTCCTTCTCGTCTCTGTCTGGTTCGTCTGGTGCAAGGGTTGGTCTCGTTTGATTTTCTTCCCCAATTGATCCACTGATATGGCTTGCCCCTTCCCCAACCCGAGTGCAAAGAATTTAACCCGGCTGGAGATTGGGCTTAACCCAATGAAGACAAGGGTAGCCCAAAAGAAAAATAGAATTGGATTGGGCCAGCTGAAGTCATCAGGAAAATGACCCAAAAGAAATAAAAGGGATTGGGCTCAGCCCTTTTTGGAAATCTGGGTCAGCTAAAATAAAAGGGTTGGTCCAAATAAACTAACCACCTTATATTTTGACATTTTACATTAAATACTTAACAAATTCATTAAATATTTGAAGTATTCATTTTAACCATAATTCTTTATTCGAATTATTTAAAATGATAAAATTATTTTATTTAATTATCCCAATTTTCTTGCCAATTAAATGCTAGGGTTAACTCATAAATTTAAATCGCACTATTAATGAGCCCCTTTAATGCAAGATAATTATTGGACCTATAATTATTTAATTAAATAAACATTCTTTCATGGGTCCAATTAAATTTATAAAATCATATATAAAAGGAACTTTATTTATTAAAATAAATCAATATATAAAAAAAAATTCCAAAAATTCTCGGACATTACACATAACAACCTAAATGTATGAAAACAAAAAACTACCCCCCAAACTGAACAAGTCAATGTCCTCATTGAAAATTAAAAGAGATTAAGAACAGAGGACTCCCCTGATGAAACACTACTCGTCAGCACTGCCATCGGTAGTGTCATCATCATCGTCTGCATCATCCGCATCAGGAGGTGAGTCAGGTGGTGGGTAAATTGAAATAGGAGGAGCTGGTGGAAACTGGAATGGCCCATGTAGTAGAATTGCAATTTGACTTGGGGAAGGAGAAAGCAAATCTTAGTATTTTGTGCGTGCTTTTGTGTGATGTGCCCTCATTAAACCCAATCTAGTATTTTTGCATTTTTTTTTTAAAACAAAAATAGTTGACTAAACAAAAGCAAAACAGAAAATTAAAACGCTGGGTTGCCTCCCAGATAGCGCTAAGTTATAGTCAATTAGCTTGACTGTCTCTAAATCTCATTCTGGTTCAATCGCAAAAAATGTCATTGCATGCCTCCTCTTAGTCTTTTCATTGAATTCCTTGGCATCATTGTACGTTTGAAAACCCCCAAACTTATCTTCATCCATTGGCAAAAAATAACTATCATCATTTGATTCAACTTTTCCTGTATCTTGGACCACTTCTTTCAATATCGGATTGAGCCTTCTTTGCTGCTCAACTGACAGCTTGCTACCATCTTCCAGCAGGATCTTATGCATGCAAAAAGAAGAGCTTATCCCCTTGATATCTGCTATGGTCCATCCACTAACTGATTTAAACTCTCTAAGCACTCGTAGCAGTTTTTCCTCCTGAAAAGATTATGTGCAGAAGAAATAATCACAGGTAGCTTTGAATCTTTATTTAAAAATGCGTACCTAAGATGATCTGGAAGTGGTTTAAGTTCAAGTTCAGGAGGTATCTCAAGAGATGGTTTCAACTTTACCGATGTCTCTCCCGCTTTCGTAAGTGACTCGATAGGTGTTCTGAATTTTCCGAATTTGGGGGTGGTATCCAGATATTGCACAAGTTCAGCACATTCTTCATCCTCCAAATCTGAATTTTCAGCAATCACTCGCTACAGTGGTTCATATCCCAACAAACTTCCAACTTCATCATGCATTATACTATCCACCAAATCTACTCTGAAGCATTCTTCTTCATCGGTTGGAAGCTTCATTGCTTTGAAAACGTTAAACGTCACCTCCTAGTCATGTACACGCATTGTAAGCTCCCCTTTCTGCACGTCTATCAACGTCCTCCCAGTGGCTAGGAATGGTCTCCCTAATATGATTGGTATATTTTTGTCCTCTTCATAATCCAGAATGATGAAGTCCGCCGAAAAGATAAATTTGTCCACTTTCACCAGTACGTCTTCCACTATCCCCCGTGGATATGTGATAGATCTATCGGCTAACTGCAGAGAGATATTTGTTGGTCTTGGTTCCGGCAATCCCAACTGACTGAATACTGACAACGGCATTAGGTTGATACTTGCCCCAAGATCACACAAACATTTATCGAAACTCATCTTTCCGATCGTGCATGGAATTGTGAAACTGGTCGGATCTTTCAGTTTTGGAGGTAATTTACGTTGAAGCACTGCACTGCATTCCTCTGTCAAGGCCACTGTCTCAAACTCGTCTAACCTTCTCTTCCTTGACAATATACCCTTCATGAACTTTGAATAACTTGGTATTTGTTCCAATGCTTCCGCGAAGGGTATGTTGATCTGCAGTTTCTTAAAAACCTCCAAAAACTTTTTGAATTGTTTATCATCCCTCTGCTTATTCAATCTTTGCGGATATGGAACTCGAGGGTGAACTTGCGGTACTGTATTCACGGGCTTCTTATCTGAATTAGCTTTCTCCTTCTCTACTTGTTGCGACTCGGACTTATCCTTCTTCTCTTTCTGTTCAGCTTCAATTTCTGTCTCAGTTTCTACCCCAGTGTCATCCCCTTGTAAACTCGGTGCTGCTATTTCTGGTGCATTTCCTACATATTGCTTTCCCGATCTGAGTGTAATGGCCTGACACTGTTCCTTACCTTCTCTCCGTGGATTTGCCTCTATGTTACTTGGCAGTGAACCCTGGGGCCTGCTGTTAAGCATAGTCGCCATTTGCCCCATCTGAGCTTCCAGATTTTTAATAGCCACTGCCTGGCTTTTGATCATCACCTCTGTATTTGCCATGTACTTTAACATCATCTCCTCCATTTCTGATTTCTTTTCCTGCGGAGGTGCATATGGAGTAGGATGTTGTTGTTGAGAATATCCCGGTGGAAAAGGTGGTCGTGGAGCATACTGTTGCTGCACCGGCTGAAACTGATTGTTTTGCTGAAACTGCTGCTGCTGATTTCCTTGGTTGTTTGACCAACTAAAGTTTGGATGATTGCGGTTGTTGGGGTGGTATGTGTTCTGAAACTGACCTTGGTCTTTCCTGTAAGTGTTCACATACTGCACTGACTCCGAGTTGATACCACATTGATCTGTTGAGTGGGACCCCGCATAAATCTCACATACGAAGGCAACTGACTTGGCTTTACTTTCCGACAACGAATCTATTTTCTTTGCCATAACCGCCATCTGTGCTGACAACTGGGTAATAGCATCCACTTCCAACAAACCTGCAACTCTGGGCTGTGACGTTCTGGCTGTAGGATTCTAGAAATCATTTGCTGCCATAGTCTCAATAAGGTTATAAGCCTCATCATAGCTCTTTGCCCCTAAAGCTCCACCCGCAGCTGCATCTACCATCTGCCTAGATTGCCATCCCAATCCATTATAAAATGTGTTGATCACCATCCAATCTAGCATCCCATGGTGTGGACACTTTCTTAGCATCTCCTTGTACCTATCCCAAGCCTCGTATAAGGACTCACCCTGTTGTTGCTCAAATTGAGAAATTGTTGTCCTTAGTTTTGCAGTTTTAGCCATTGGGAAAAACTTGGCTAAGAACTTCTGTGCTAGGTCCTCCCATGTAGTAATTGATCCTGAAGGCAAAGAATGAAGCCAACTTCTCGCTCTATCCCTTAATGAGAATGGGAATAGCCTTAGTCGAATGGCATCCTCCGTCACCCCGTTGTATCTGAATGTGTCACAAATTTCAATGAAACTGAAAAGATGCTCATTAGGATCGTCTGTAGCAGCACCCCAAACTGGACCGAATTCTGCACCATTTGAATGGTTCCTGGTTTAATCTCAAAGGTATTTGCTGCTATTGTCGGTCTGACTATGCTAGATTGCAGTTCATTAATATTCGGCATAGAATAGTCCCGCAAAGCTTTATACTCCTCTCTTCGCTCTTCCTCCATATTCGAACTAGTTTCTTCCAACTGTGCTTGTAAATTCCTACGCACTCTTGCTTTCCAACCTCTTCCGTCAATATTATCCTGCGATGATGTCAATTCTGAATTGGATGATCGTGTGTGCATAAAATTCTATAAATACCTGAAGCCAAAACAAAAACAAAAATAGAAATGAGAAAAGATTAGATTTGTCTAAGTCAAACAATATAGCTTAAAACTAATGATAATAATAAAAATCTAAACGCCTGTCCCCGGCAACGGCGCCAAAAACTTGTTGCCTCTTTTTAAGTCTTAAATAAAAGAGCTCTAACTCACGCAAGTATACGTGGTCAACAAGTAATACAAAGGAAGTAAAGTATCGTCCCACAGAGACAGGATTAAATTAATTCACTATGCATCAGTTCTATCACTATACTTATTTGCCTAAACTATTGCCTTACTTTTGGTGACAAAATTATTTCTATATCAATTAATAACTAAATATGCAAATACTAACGAAATATATCAAGCTTGGAATTAATGGGATCCTAACTTTATTTAATAGTTCATCTAATTACCACTATCAAGCTAGAAAGTTCACATATCACAGAAAAGTAGCCAAGGACACTAAAATAGACATAATCATTTGTCAATGCATTATGACCTACTTACATAATATTCATACTTGATAGACACCATGTAATCACCACTATAACTAAAATCACTATATTTCTATGTGAAATTACAATTATATTGATTTTAAGCACAAGCCCTTATTTTGACTCCTACGGTGAAACAGTATATTTCTATCTGACTCACACAATATTAAGCTATCCAATTAAGCCTCATATTCGCAAGCTATCATGATTACAATCCATACTTATATGTTATTTTTCAATTACATACAAGTACTGAAGTCAAATGATGATCAAGCATTCATACAAGCAAAATAATCATGATAGAAGTTCCTTATGATATGCAAAACAATCTAACAGTCAAGCTTATAATTAGACTACATATTAAAATCCGTTAGAATCCTATAATGGAGATTAGTTCATGTCTAAACCAAAAGCCATTATGGGATCAAAACTAAACATGGAAAAGTAAACAATCAATTGAAGTAAGAAGAATTAGATTGATCAAACCCAATTGAAGAAATAAATCCAAAGTAAAGTTCACTCCACATCAATTTCCAGCACTTGAACAATAAAAATCCACACACAAATCTCCTCTCTAGAAAAGTAGAATAATAATAATAAAAGTCTCCAAGTTTTTATTCTTAGGGTTTCCTTCTCACTATCTGATCAATATGGACTAGAATCCTCTTCAGAATTGGCTTCCTTTTTCTCCTCCAGCCGCAACTCAGTAGCAAATTTCGTGCCCTAGCGCCGCTGGCGCTAGCCCAAGCGCTGTTGGCGCTAAGTTGCGCGCTAATAGCGCTAGCTTGCAGTATGCCATGGCTGAGTGTAGTGCCGCTAGCGCTAGCCCAAGCGCTGCTTGCGCTAGGTCATGTCCCAGTAATTACAAAAATGCCACTCAGCTCAAATTTTAATCCTTTTTAATTCTTTTCTTCACCAAATGACTTCTATGTCCCTCCAACTCCATCCTACAATAAATAAACACAAAAACAAATAAAATAATACTAAAAACACTTAAAGATAACAATAATTAAATTTAACAATACCTAATTCGTAGGTATGAAACCCACTCATCACTTATTTCTGAGCCAGTAACCAAAGGGTCAATTAGCTATTGATTCCATTGGAAGTTTAATATTGTTCAAAGTCTACTTGACTATCATTCGTTCTAAAAGCAATTATTATTCTTGCTTCCGATATTCATATTGTTGAATTCCTCTCTTCATATTCCGTTCATCATGATATATCCTTTATTGTTGTATTTAAACTTGCTGGGCAAACTAGTTGTTCACCCTTGCTATATCATGAACCTTATTGTAGTTAAGCCCGAGACCTCAGGAAAAGACAAGGGCAAGGAAAAGATGAAGTAATAGACTTCAAGTAGCTGACTTTGTTATATGCTTAGTTAGATTTATTTATCAATGTAATTTGAACTCTGATTAATATTAGGGTATGTATTGACTTATGTATTAAGGTTTTCGAATCTTAGGACTAGTAACACCTTTTGAATGAACAACATATGTTTATTATATTCCGCATTTAGTCATTTTATGTTGTTTGGAGGTGGATGTTTGTATTGGATCGTGATGACCAAATCCGGGTGGTTGAGACCTAAATTTGGGGGCATCACATGTAAGCTCAAAACATAACTTATCTCATGTTCCCAATATGTATGTTAAGTACATACATAAGTCCATACAATTAGTCCGTGGATATCAAATCATGAATTTCTTAATCATCATCACACTTAGAAATTTTACCGGGTTTAAAATCTTTATGTTATACCATTACTAAACATGAAACATCATTAAGTCACTATTTATAGCTTAGAACACTAATATAACCAAGCCACTATGATCAGAAACAAACAAAATAAATAAGACCAAACTGCAGGAGGGTGCAGCTGCACTCTGGTTAGGCTTAGGGACGGCGCAGCTGCGCTATCCCCTGGCCATAACAGAGTTGAGTTTTGCTCTACCTGGTTTTGTCCTATGTCTCAGCATATAAGAGTAATAACATCTAGCATATACACATGTTAAAGGGGTTTGCATGCTCACATGATCATTTCAAGTTCATATTACTACTTTATAAATCCTTAGTTTAGAACTTCTGCAAAATAATGTCAAACAAGTTCACGTAACTCACCATATCAAGTATTTATTCATATACCAAAGGTTATACCATCTGAAATATACATGCTCATGTGTTCACATCATCTATACTTAGTTAACATAGTTCACAACTTGGAAATTTGCTTAAACTCGTGCTTGAACGATGCAATGCTATAACACACTAAAGGAACACAAATACACACCATGTTTAGGGAATATCAGAGTACTAACATGCATGTCCAACATCTCAGAATGAAATTATCATTATATTTATGCATGTTTGCTTCAAAACGTTCAAGTTTGCCTTTAAAAGTCATTTTAAACTAGGTCGTGGTCATCTAGCACACATGAAGCATCTTGGAACCTTATGTCATGCAAAATCAGACCATATACACACGTTGGTATGATCAGAACTTAAGTATTGTAAGTTTCGGTAAAGTCTAGTTTCAAAACTATAAGTTTTCTTTAGAAAAACACATACAACTTGAAGTTAGGATGCTCATGCTATGCAAAGGAGCCTTACACTATATGTTTCACATATTTTCAGGCATATCTAAGTTAACTAGCCATGTTAGAAAGTAGCGGATCATAGCAGAACCACGCGTGTTTGACTGGTGCACGGCGCAGCTGCGCCGTTCTGAACTGCAAGGAGCGCGCAGCTGCGCCCTACCCTGGACGGTTCAGAATGGCCTCTGCTTCGGCAGAAATCAAACCCAAACACGAATTTCTTTACTTAAGCATGCTTAAAATCAGTCACATTGTTATCATACATACATATAAACTTAACGAATATCATGCTAAGAACTCCCAAGCCAATTTTCAGCAATTCATGCATTCCTACTAATTTAGTAAACTCAAATTAATAAAATGGCTTAACAGTATGTTACCTCTGTTGAAGCTCGGAACGAAATTCCTTCCAATCTCAGATTGTCCCCTCTCAATTACTGAACTCACACTCTAATAAACTTATCAGAAACTCAGCAATTGATTTTGAGAAGAGATGAGCTTAATTTATAGAGGATTTAGTAACTGTGTAAAGGCTTTATCCATGGACCTTTGCTCAGCAGGAAGAAGAAAGAAATGGTGTGCAAAGATTTGGGTTGGCAGAGTAGTTGTGATATGTTGTGGAGGCCACTCCTCATTCATCATTTGATCGGCTGAGACTGAGAAGAAAGGGAGAAAGGCTAGGCTTGTAGCCTTTTTCTTCTTCACGTAAATTTCGATTAGGCAAGGGAAGTGACTCTCAACTTGGGACAAAACTCAGACAATGAAGAAGACCATTTAGCATACATAGAGTTTATTATATTATTGGCTTATTATGAAACTAAGTGAGATAGTAGTATTGTTTTGTGATAAGTTGAGGAAATAATAAACACATAATCATATAATCCTTGTACATTTGGGTTTACTTAAAATAATATTTAGTTTATGTAAAATAATTTAGTTGGGTATTATTATTCCATTAATCCCATAATACTTTATTATTTCAATAAACACACAAGTATTAAAATAATTATTAAATAGTAAATATTAGTTCACTTTCAATAGTACCTCATAAATTTAGAATACACATTTAATAGTCTTTATCACACATCAAGATGTCACATAGGCTATTTCATATAATTTAAATGTCTCAACACATCTCACCTTATTCAGTGAATGAAGAAACTTTATTATATAATACTATATATTATATGTTAAGGTCACACCTTGCATTATATGCTAATGCATGAAGCTACTTTATTAATTATTCACATACTACCGTCACACTACCATTTATTCATAATAAACTAAATAACTTAATACATATGGCCACGTAGAATTCAATTAATCGAAATTTTGCAAATAGCCTTTTGTCATGCAATTATATAATTTAGTATTAATAATACTAATCACATCTCCTTATATAATTACACCACATTAATTATTAATGATAACATTCACATTGGTAACTCAGGTATAAAATCATTCTTAAAAGGTTCAGCTGCCGGCGCAGCTGCGCTGGTTTATAAAACAAAAGTGGCGTAGCTGCGCTACTCTGGGAAATTTCCCGATCAGGTTGGCTGCTGCCACTTAACCAATTATATTGTAATTATTCAATTAAATAATTAGCATAATAAAACTCCATATTAGTATTAATTAGAAATTCCCGGGTATTACAAAAGCCATTTCTGGTTTATGCCATTGACCTACTCAAGCGGGTTAAGCTTTAATAAAGAGAACCTGCTTTGATACCAATTGTTTGTTATCTAGAAGGGGGGTTGAATAGATTCTTTAAAATATTTTTTAACTCTTTTTCAAAACACTTGGTTAATAAATAAGTTAATTAAGCACAGCGGAATATATGATTGATTGTAATCCCCCTTAAAGATAGGACAGTTATAACGGATATGATAAAGCAGTGATATAACAGTTATAGCAGTTATGGAGTGCAGAGAGAGAGAAAGACACAGGACTTTAAGTGGTTCGGAGCACACAAGACTCCTACTCCACTGTTCTACTCCTTGAGTAGCAAATCCACTAAGGATATCTTTATAACTTGAATCACTAAGATTCCTTCAAGGCAAGCAGCCTCGGAACTCCAGTACACTAAGTACTCTTCAAAGCCAGCAGCCTTGGAACTCTAGTTCACTCTTGAACTTCGTCAAGTCCAGCAGACTTGAAACACTGTAGACTAAGACCCTCAGCCTTAGAATCACCCAATACACTTAGTACTCTTCAAGTCCAGCAGACTTGGAACTTGTTGGTCACCTGTTGACCCTTTCACTTGATTAAGAGTGTTTGTTTTGTTGCTACTAAGTTGCTTGAAGCATATGGTCTGATGAACTCAGTAGCGAAGCAAGATGTTTCTCTTTGATCGTAGAGTAAGACTTTGACAAATTTGATTTCCTTTTTGGTTGTTCTTGCTTGTCTTGATTTTCCAATATGTTTGCCTTATATAGATGCCTCTAAATTCTTCCATTGAAATGAGACCGTTGCATCTAATATTCCCATTGAGATTTGTTGCTGAACTTAGGAATAGTTTATTCCTTGTTGTGCATAGTAATGGGGTGAGTCAGCATCCATTAACTTGCTCCAAGATGGTGGTAAGGATAGTGCTCTGAAACTCTACAAACCACAGCTGTTTGTTCCCCACTGACTTTGATTCTTCGTTCAGATCAATTAAGTATTCAGCAA
Source organism: Aralia elata (assembly GCA_034770075.1). Classification (NCBI taxonomy): domain Eukaryota; kingdom Viridiplantae; phylum Streptophyta; class Magnoliopsida; order Apiales; family Araliaceae; genus Aralia; species Aralia elata. The sequence continues at coordinate 17,720,418 of CM068381.1, read as the reverse complement.
CTGTCTTGGGCAGGTCACTCTACTGATATGGGTATTAGTAAAGATTATTCAATTCAGCTTTTGGTTGCTTCGTCTGATGAGATCGTAGAGTGTTTAGCTGACTATACGATCCTTTGGTGAGACTTGATTCTTGCAAACGTTCATTGTGATCTTACATGTTGCGTTTTGATCACTTAAAGACAGTATCAAAGTTTTGCTTCTTTAGCTTCTTGAGAACTGCTTGCTCATGTAAACGTGACTCTACGATCGTGCTTGACTGTTGATACACTTGACTCTACGATCTTCCGACCCACTCTCCGTTAGCCTGGCCCAACTCTACGATGCGACTGGCCGAGCTTCACTTTATGTTTTCCTAGCCGAACTCTACGATGCGACTAGCCGAGCTTCACTCTATGCTTGCTTGGCAAACTCTGCACACCTGAACTCCAAGTTTGCTGACTGTTGTACGATCCTTCATTAGATGCTTTATGATGACTTGTGTAGTATTCAACGATCAGTCTAGCCTTTTAATTTTAATATATTAGATCAACCTAACAAGTTTGATCTTTTCTATCCAAGTCCTTGTACATCAAATCTTTGTAAGGACTTTACAATTTAGCTACTGATACACATATACATTAATATCACAACATCAAATTTAAACATGTGATTCTTAACAACCCTTAAACTGATGATCAGAGCGAACAAACGATTCAAACGCTTGAAGACAAGCGTAGAGCTATGGTGATGGACTTGAAAGGCAGTTGGGATAACCACTTACCGCTAGTGGAGTTCGCTTACAATAACAATTATCACGCTAGTATCAGCATGCCACCGTACGAAACGTTATATGGAAGAAAGTGTCGAACACCATTGTGTTAGGACGAAGTGGGAGAGCAGAGACTGCTGGGACCTGAGATGGTACAGTAGACCACAGATATGATTAAGGTAATAAGAGCTCGTCTGGTAGCAGCTCAGGATCGACAGAAGAAGTATGCAGACTTGCATTGTTAGAAGCGGGACTATGAAGTTGGGAGTTTTGTATTTTTGAAGGTATTTCCCTGGAAAGGGAAGATCAGATTTGGGAAGAAGGGAAAATTGATCCCTAGGTTTATAGGAACCTTTTGAGATTTTGAAGCAAATAGGTGAAATGGAGTACGAGGTAGCTTTACCTCTTGAACTTGAGCACATTCACAACGTGTTTCATGTTTCAGTATTACGGCCATATAAACTTGACTACAAACATATCATATCATATGAACCGATTCAAGTAGAGAAAGATCTATCATATGAAGAAATTCTGATTCAGATACTAGATTAAAAAGAGCAGACGCTAAGAAATAAGGTTATACATTCAGTTAAAGTACTTTGGAGAAACCATACTACGTGGGAGCTAGAAGAAAAGATGAGAAGGAACTATCCGCATCTTTTTGAGTGACCTTATGTTGAAATTTCGGAGACGGAATTCTTATAAGGGGGAGGATGTAATGACCACGAATTTCAAGCAATATTATTAAGGTTAAGAATTTAATTTCTATTATTAAATTCTTTTGCGTATTATTTTAAACCCTTAAAAAATTTGGGTGACTATGTGTGGTTATATGTGAATTGATTTGATAATCCATTAAAATATTAGTGGGCTAGTCTAGTAAATTGTTTAAACAAGCCCAAACAATTAATTTTTTATTGGACTTGTAGATGGTTATGTTAGGTTTGTATAACGCGAACATGCAATCAAATTACATAAATAAAGCGGAAGCGCGATAAAATCAGATTTTTAAAATTTTATACAAACCATCACCATGATCTTTCTTTATGCACAATTATTAATTAAACGAAAGAGATGGAGAATAAGAATTATACCCTTGTAGAATTCTAGCTTTCTCAAGTACAAGTTCAACTCTAATTCCTTCGCGTTCTCCTTGAATTCTACCGATTAAATTCCTTCCTTTGATCAACGTTAGCCACCCAAGTGTTTGGCCTTTAGAGGTGATCCACCAAAGAATAATATCTATTCAAGAAGATGGGTGTTGGCAAAACCCTAGTTTCTATCTCTATAAAAATTATGAGTACTCTCCACAATTCTTATGCAAGAGTGTGTAACCCTAATCTATGATAAGACTTCTCTTGTTTATAGATGTAGGAAAACCCTCTCCTAAACTATTTAGGATTAGGGTTTCTATTCTAATTAAACTCCTTTAATTAAATTAAACTCCTAATCTAATTAGGATTTCATGAGAGAGTACTTCTATTAATTAATTCCCAAACCGTATTAGGAATTAAATAATAGTAATAGCAATAATAATACTAAGACTCCTCTTATTAATTTATATTTAATATTTCTAAAATATTAAATAATAAATATTAAGCTATTTAATTTATTCTATCTCCATAGATTAAATTAAATACACTTAACTTATTATTACAATTATGTCATTTACTTCTTAAACAAATATTTTTCTTTTGCGGTGTGACCCTTTAGGTTCTCCATATTAAACCGGTTGTGAATAAATCAATTAGAACAATTCTAATCTTATTTAAATAAATAAATTAAACTCATTTAATTAAATAACATTTATTCTACAATAAGGGTAAGCCCCCTTAGCGATCAATTACTTTCCAGATAATATATATTTCAACCTTAATCACAAAAGAACCTTTCAGTGAATAGTTATCGTACAATTCAATCCTTTTACCATACAATGTCCCAATTAAATATAAGACATGGAATTACTGTCAAGTCTTATTTTATTTAATTATATGTATTTCGATTCCCAAATGCATAACTCTAAATAATGCAAATTAGAAACTTCTTTCTAATTTCATTCTGCCTTGGCCAAGGACTACTGAGTTGTCATTTATCGAATCACATAGGACATTCACATCTTTTACTAGATGTGGTAGATTCTTTGTTGATCATTCACCTATCTCCATGTATAACTTATTATACCCAATCATACCCTTTGATATACCCTAAAGGTTTTAAGGGACATGTCAAAGTATAACTCATCATACACAAGATACTATGATGATCTCAAGTTCAAGGATCACTTGTACTACTATCACTAGAGGAATTCCTATTGACAAGCGAGTAAAACTCCATTAGGTATTCCTTAGCGAGTCACGTTCAGTGAACTTATTCTCCAATAAGCACCTACATACTTGCTTTAGTGTCTCCACACAAATGATTATGAGATCAATCATCCTCTTCTTAAGAGCAAGCAACGTATGTACTAATCTATCCAGATTAACTAATCCCCTTTTTAGTAATCCAACGATTAGGAACGATTTTAGTTTTAAGCTTTCTAAGAATTTAAATCTCATTACTATGATCATCATCATGATTCTAAAAGCATTGCATAAAACTATGGGTTTATCACATATTAATATAATAGTATCATGTAGATAATGAAAAATGCATTTAATAACCGAATAAGACTATAAAGTATATGCTACATCATATCAAATATGATTGGCTTGTGTGCATACTACTTTCAATCTCCCACTTGCACTGAAGCCAATCGTCATGATATCTAATACCCTTCTTCTCTAAGTGACGATCATCCTGTTGTTGGATAAAGCTTCAGTAAATGGATATGCAATGTGGAGCTTGAGAGTCCACTATCTCTATAGTGACTTCTCCTCTTTCAATGATTCTACTACTCAACTGAAAGTGCCGCAATACATGTTTGAATCTAAGATGAGACTTAGGAACTATTCCTAGTTCTGTGATGAACTTTTCATCCAAACAATCAACTTGCAGCTTCACTTACAGCTATATACTTTGTCTTTGTCACTAAATCAGCAACTCTTTGTTGTTTGGAACTTTTCCAATTCACTGCACCACCATTCAAGGTAACGATTTACCTTAAAGTGGATTTGTTATCGTCTTGGTCAGTCTGAAAAACTTGAGTCTGTTTAACCCTCTAGTTTTAATTTAGGCCCACCATGAATCATGATCAAATCCTTAGTACCGGTTAAGTACTTAAAGATGTTTTTCACTGTCTTACAGTGATCTTCTCCAGAATATGACTGATCAATATCAGGCCATATATATTCATTGCATACATGATAGTAAATCATACGATCTCTCTTTCAATTGGAGACAATTTTAGAGAGATACACTCCATGGCTCATCATCATGAGACCTCTTTTGGAGTTTGCCATGCTAAACACCTTTAGCATCGAATGAATATATGTTCCTTGGGTTAAGTCTAGCATCCTTTTAAATCTATCTATATAGATTTATATCCCCAATTTATAGGATGTTCCTCCTAAGTTATTCATGGAGGAATGTTTAGACAATTTTATCTTTACTGATTATAGCACTAGTATGTCATTCCTTATCAGTAGTATATCAACATATAATTCTAGGAATGTCATAGTGCTCCCACTGACCCTTTTGTATACACTAGGTTCATTCTCGTTTTTGATAAAATCAAACTCTTTTGATTGTCTCATCAAAAATGAATGTTCCATCTTTGAGAAGCTTGCTTCAATCTATAAATGGATCATTGTAGCTTACATACACGATTTGCTTCAACCTTTGAAACAAATTCCTCTGGTTGTATCATACATACATTCTCCTTAAGTCTTCATTGAGGAAGGACGTCTCCACATCCATTTGTCAGATTTCGTAATAAGCTACAATCACAAGCAAAATCCAAATGGACTTGAGCATTACCCGGTAATAAGGTTTTATCACAGTCAACTCCTTGACTTTATTTGAAACCTTTTAAACAAGTCTGGTCTTATAGGTCTCCACCTTGCCATTTGCCCCAGTCTTTCTCTTAAAGACCCATATACATCCTCTAGGCACTATGCCTTTCGGTGGAGTAACCAGAGTCTATACTTAGTTCTCATACATGGAGTCCATTTCGGATTTCATGGCCATCTGCCATTTCTTTGAGTGTCTACTACTCATAGCCTCATCGTATATAACTGGATCATCATCCTCTATCATGTGTACCTCATCATCATCCTCTATGATGAATCCATACCTCCTAGGTATCTTCAGTACTCTTCCAGATTTACGATTCGGTTGTGGTACAATAGGTCTATCTACAGGTTCCTCGGTTTGACTTATAGTGCTTTGTGGTTCTTGAACTCCTTCAAGATCTATTACCCTCCCACTAGCTCCTTCAATGATAAACACCTTTATCCAAGAAGGCAGCGTGTAGGATTACAGTAATAATACCCTAAACTTTCTTTAGGATATCCCATAAATTTGCACTTGTCAGATTTTGTCCCAAACTTTTCTTTTGAAACATTTTCACATAAGTTGGACAACCCCTTATCTTAACATACTTAAGACTAGGAATCCTCCCTATCCATAACTTTTATGGAGTCTTGGGGCCAAATTTTGAGGTTACCTTATTTTGTAGATGTGCAGCCATTTCTAAGGCATAACCCTAGAAGGATACTGGAATATCGGTAAAAATCATTATGGATCGCACCATGTCCTACATGGTATAATTTTTCCCTTTTAGATACACCAATTAATTATTGTGTATCAGGAGGTATCCATTATGAGAAAATACCATTTTTGAAATGATCTAGAAACTTATTGCACAAGTATTCCTTCCTCGATCTGATAAAAGAATCTTAATACTTTGTCAATTTGTTTCACTTCTGAATTCTTTGAACCTTTTAAATGATTTAGATTTGTATTTCATCAAATACACATATTCAACTCTTTGAATGACCATCTCCTTTTTTTTTTACTAGTTTGTTCAATTTGCAAAATTATTTTTCATGTAAGTCAAGTTACAAAGTCTATCAAGTAATCCTCCAGTTTCAAACAAAACATTATCATTATAAATAGAACAACCATTGTTCTTAAATATAATACCAGAACCTTCCTTGTCCAACAACGAAAGTAATAATATTTTTAAAGAGAACTGGAACATAATAACAACTTATTAACTTAATAGACTTGCCTGTAGGCAACGCTAAACTATAAGTTCCTACGGCTAATGTAGCAACCATTGCTCCATTCCCCACACGTAAGATTACTTACACTTCGTTTAGCTTTCTACTTCTGCTTAGTCTCTGCATTGGATTGCATACGTGAGAACTACAGCCGGTATCTAATACCCAAGTAGAATCTTGATTTACAAAAATATTTATTTCAATCATGAACAAACCTATATTTGTAACCGAAGCTTCATTAAGCTTCTTCTGGTTAGCCTCTGCAAGATGCTCCTTACAGTTTCATTTCCAGTGTCCAGGCTTATTGCAGTGGAAGCAAACTCTTTTGCTATCTGCATCAGTTTTGTTCTTAGTGTCCTTAGTTATTCCCTTTTCTTTTGTCTTCTTTGAATCTTCTTCTTTTCAGAAGATCCTTTGGCCCGCTTCCTTTTCTTGGAAGTATCATCTACCAGTAAGATTCGGTCTTTCTTGGTTAGAAAATGACTCTTTATAGTTTTCAACATATTTAAGCAACTCAGGCAGGCTGACATATAGCTTGTTCATGTGAAATTCACAACAAATTGTGAGAAAGAGTCTGGAAGTGATTGCAAGATCAAATATTGGATCAACTCTCCATCCATTACAAAACCCTGTTGTCCCAATTGTTCAATCAAATTGATCATTTTGAGGACATATGTCTGTACTATAGTGTCATCGGTCATTCTAGATCGGAAGAGCTCCTTAGATATCTGATATTTAATAGTCCTACTTTCCTCACCCTTCAACTCCTTGAAGGTGCAGGAGTATAGTAGGAGCATCCACAGTTTCGTGCTGACGCTGAAGCTCATTACTCATGGATGCGAGCCACGGTTGCATCACCTTGCCACTTTCTAAAAGTAGCAATCTCTTTCTCAGAGGCATTATCTGCAACCATTGCAAAGATAGGCGTATTAAGGACATAAGATAGCTTTTCATCCTTGAGAACTATTCTCAAATTTCTTAACTAGTCCGTGTTATTTGGTCCAGTTAATTAGCATTTAATATGCTCCGTAGTGATAGTAAATTAGACATTGTAAAATTCTGTAAATGAATTAAGAATATTTTAGCATACATTTATTTTATTAATTACCAAAATAAATTAGGTCTTTATTCAAATTGGTATCTCCCACTATTTTCGTCAAACTATATTACCCTCAATATATAGTTCGGCAAATCTAATTAAATATTTGCTAGTGAGAATAAAGATCCCATTTCAAATGTATATAGCCTTGTATGACACAACAAACAATATATAAATAAATAGGTAGACAACTATTGTCAATTACATCACTATGTAACTCCTTGTATTTGCTCTTAGATTATTTTGATCAAGTGTGACACATCCGAATCAAAATTATCCAAGTTAAGTCCAACCTAGCACTTCCATATATTCAAAAGAAAAACATTGTCCTTGTGTGACACAATAAAACAGCATCGTTCAATCTATTTATAAGCATTAAATGTGATAAAATAACATCTTAAAAAATTAAGATAAGCCTTGTGTGGCACAACAAACTTATAATGATTAATTGATACTCTATCGTTTTATCATGCTAGAAGGCGACGTTCGATATTCCAAATATCTTTGAACGCTTAGGACTTAATATAAATTCTTTGAGGGGTTTGTTATTATTTTTCTCATCTTGTTTAGCGCGCATGCACATATATATGTAAAATATGCGTCATATTATTTAACATGCGAAGCATGTTGGATAATATATAATATATATATATATAGTAAGCATGCACATATAAAATACTATATTCTACCCGGATTGATTATGGACTTTTATTCTAGTTTGGTTCACTAGAGCCACCAAGTGAACCAAAGGGTCAAACCTAGGGTGCAAGAACTGAATTTAAATATAACTATTACATTCAAACCCGGGCTCCATTACAAACGGGTCTTCAAACGCTCCTTGCTCCTTGGTCTCCAATTCTTCAAAATAATTCTAACTAATCCTATTACATAAACTATTTAAAATAAATAGAAACCTTGTTCAGCAGTCAAGGAGAAGTACATAGGAGGAAGATAGAATTTATATCAAGAAAAACTAGAGAAGACGAGGTACGCAGACCCCATTTATAAAAACTCATTCATTCAAGCATCCTCTTAAATAAATCCAATCACACATTGGTCAATAGTCCATAATCAATCCCTATTTATTATCATACATATCTCCATAAGCATCAATAAATAATATTCATCTCATGAATAATAAAACAATTCCATATATGCATTGATATCATTTAACGGGCAATATTAATTAGTATAAAATTCAATTTAAACTCCAATTCGTTCTCATGGAATCCAATTCCAACTCTAATTAGTTATCATGAAATCCAATTCCAATTAAAATAAACTTCTTTATTTTAATCCTATTCCAAATCAAAATAAACTCTTTTATTTTAATTTATCTAATTTTGAATAAAAATAAACTCTTTTATTTTTTAATCAAAAATAAAAATAAAAAAAATGAGGTCAACCCTTGATCATAAACCTTTAAAAGAAATAATCAAACAAGTCTTTAAGTCAAACTTCAAACCTAGAATTATATAGTTTAAATATTACACATTTTGATTCATAATCAAAGTGATTCTGGTGTAGTGGTAAGGCTTCCAACATATGATCAATAGGTCAAGGGTTCAAAACCTTTTATCCCCAAATTAATCATTTTATTTTTAAAGGTTGACCAGTCAGCACCACGTCAGTAGTCAACAGTTGACCAGTCAGTGCCACATCAGCAATCAGTGTCATGTCATCAGTTGACCAGTCAATAGTTGACCAGTCAACGTTTGACTGTTGACTTCAACCAACGTTTTTTTTTTTTAAATATTTTTTATTTTTTTTAATAAAAAAAATAAAATAATTTTACACTTACAGTTATGCCCAATTAAATTGTTCTAAACACGATCAATGTATATACAGAATCAAAACAATTAATAATTCGCATAAAGTTTGGCTCTGATACCACTGTTAGGTTTGTATAACGCGAACATGCAATCAAATTACATAAATAAAGCGGAAGCGCGATAAAATCAGATTTTTAAAATTTTATACAAACCATCACCATGATCTTTCTTTATGCACAATTATTAATTAAACGAAAGAGATGGAGAATAAGAATTATACCCTTGTAGAATTCTAGCTTCCTCAGGTACAAGTTCAACTCCAATTCCTTCACGTTCTCCTTGAATTCCACCGATTAAATTCCTTCCTTTGATCAACGTTAGCTACCCAAGTGTTTGGCCTCTAGAGGTGATCCACCAAGGAATAATATCTATTCAAGAAGATGGGTGTTGGCAAAACCCTAGTTTCTATCACTATAAAAATTATGAGTACTCTCCACAATTCTTATGCAAGAGTGTGTAACCCTAATCTATGATAAAACTTCTCTTGTTTATAGATGTAGGAAAAACCCTCCCCTAAACTATTTAGGATTAGGGTTCCTATTCTAATTAAACTCTTTTAATTAAATTAAACTCTTAATCTAATTAGGATTTCATGAGAGAGTACTTCTATTAATTAATTTCCAAACCCTATTAGGAATTAAATAATAGTAATAGCAATAATAATAAGACTCCTCTTATTAATTTATATTTAATATTTCCAAAATATTAAATAATAAATATTAAGCTATTTAATTTATTCTATCTCCATAGATTAAATTAAATACACTTAAATTATTATTACAATTATGTCATTTACTTCTTAAACAAATATTTTTCTTTTGCGGTGTGACCCTTTAGGTTTTCCATATTAAACCGGTTGTGAATAAATCAATTAGAACAATTCTAATCTTATTTAAATAAATAAATTAAACTATTTAATTCATTTAATTAAATAACATTTATTCTACAATAAGGGTGTCGACGCCGGTTTTCTCGCTTCCTTCGCGATATTGTCCTTTTCTGATTTTTTAGCCTTTTTTATTAGATGATTTTGGGAAAAGGTCGGCATTGATGTCGACGGGGTATTGAAAGATCGTTTTTTATTTTTTATGATGAGCCAATTAACCAGAGTCGCCAGTTGGTATATTTGAAATGGATGTACCAACTCATCCTAGTTTTCGTTTTTGTAAATCGCTGGCTCATGTGTGACTCCGAATTAATTGGTCTGCGAACCAAGATTCATAGAGTTCGGGGGCTTTCTTAAGTGAGGGGAAGGTGTTAGGCACCCCTCGACTTCCGTGAAACACGGTTACCGCAATCTTGATGCTTTCCTATCCTTTGATTCATGAAATGTGTATACGTGCGAGTGTGTGCGTGTGTGTACCTATATGAATGTTGGGGTGAGTTGTATGAGAGAATCATTTGGATTTTTAGGGAAAATCGTGCTTTAATTTGGGAACGCTTCGGAATGTCTTTTCGGTATACACGAGAAAGCTTTATGAAAAAAAGGTTTGATTTTATTTGACAAAACTAGGAGATTTTCATTAGGTGACGTTTTGGCAAAAATAGGAGTTTATTAAGCCTTAGCAAAAATAGGAATCGAGATTTATACGTTGCTTTCATAAATGATGGGCAATTTCTAGGATCTCTTTCGCCCTATACATCAAGGTTTAATAAAACATTTAATTTCTTTTATAAAACCCATTTTTCGTGACATTTGAAAAATAACTTCTTTTTAGCTTTCTCGTAGAATAGGAATCAACTTTCGTTAGCATTTCCAATTTTTAGCCTCGTGATGCTAATATCCTACTTTGATTGATTTTAGAAAGATCTTTATCGTTTAATCCTTTGGAATCATTTTGGCATCACGAAATCTAATCAAGCATAAACACGCGTCGGGGCTATTCACGGGCATGTAAGCCATCAAAATATCCCCGAACGCCAACAATCACATATTTCACTACTACGGGGCCTTAAACCCGATTCTCGCCTTCGCGTCGTTTTAAGGCCCGACGGTTACATGTTACAAAACCGAGCACCTTGAATCTATTACATACATCAAAACGTCCATCATCGGATTTGAACCACGGGGTCGCGTTCCTAGGCTCACACGAGATTATGACATGCCCACAAAATGAATACTACATAATTAACCAACCCGGATTTATCTAATACACCATGATATCCGAAAATGACAATCTAAATAAATTACACCCAATGAATCACCATAAACAAGCTAGAAATTTCATCAATTGGATATCCTCGGGTTATTAGGAAGAATTTTGTTCCGATGGAACCCTCACCAATAATCCCTAATCCATGATTGTTCAACAAGATACATGAAAGTCACATCTAATTTACCCAATCAATATGACATGAATTGCTAGAACAAATAGAAATTTTCACCTTGCAATTGATCTCAAATGGATGTGAACTTGTGTATTTGAATAGGATAAAGAGTGTATTTGATACAATCAAAATCAAAAGAAAATAAATCCTCTCTTTTTTCCCTCTTTTCTTCCTATTTTGTTGCAAAACTTAGCTATTTCCTCTCAATTTCCGTGCTCCTTGCTGCTGCTGAATCCCTTCTTCTTCCAAAAAACTTTCAACTCCCTGTATGCAATGAAGAAACTGAGCTGAAATAGGCTGGCCTAGGGCAGCCGCAGATTGATCTGCGGCTTGGCCGCAGATTGATCTGCGGCTTGGCCGCTGATTGATCTGCGGCTTGGCCGCTGATTGATCTGCAGCTGGCTGGCCCACCAGCCACTCAGCCTGGTTTCGAGTTCCGTATTTCGAGTTCCGTGTTTTCAAAAGGCGCACTCATTGGCCGTAGATCAATCCGCGGCTGGCTGGCTTGACTTTCTCGTTTTTCGTGTTACGCCTCAATTCTCGTGTCATGACGTCAGTTTTTGCCGACATGTTCGTATTTTGCAGTCCGGGAATTACTGGGAGACGTGCCACATCATTCGGGAATGCTCAAATCGAACAGCCTTGTTGTCACGTCGGTTTCGGTTGTAAATCGTCGCGGTGGCGTCGAGTGTTCGTACTTGTCCATCTTTTGCTCTTGCAGGCCGGTTCATTTGACGGATTTGCCCTCCTGTCAGGGTTAGTATACGAAGTGCAAAATTTGGGTGTCTACAGCTGCCCCTCTTTATCATGTTTATGAAATGTTAAATGAAATGAACATGATAAAGAAATAGACACCCGACGCATGAATGACAGTTCACAAGAATGACAATACATATATGATGCAGCACCTGCAACTTATAATGCAACACAAGATGTAAGGCATGCAAAACATTCGTAAAGGTGTCAATGCATCCATCCCCGCCCGCCTTGTTAGTCGACGGGTTTCGTCTTCCAATCGGTCGTCTCGTTTATGCCGGGTCTCGTATCCGGTCGTCAGTCTCGTGATCACCGGGTCTCGTATCCGGTTGATCGTCTTGTGAGTGCCGGGTGTCGTATCCTGTCGCTCGTCTCGTAATCGCCAGGTCTCGTCTCCGATCGATTGTCCTGTGAGTGCCGGGTCTCGTATCCGGTCGCTCGTCTGGTCGGGGCCGGGTCTCATATCCGGTCACCCATCTCGTAATCACCTTACTCCATCGCATTGTCATCAGAGGAAGTTATTCTCCTGACTAGCTTGAAAGGCATCCTTGGAATTCGTCCTCGCACATCGCTCTTGGCAGCCATCGCTTTTGACTCAGATAAGGTAGGACCTGGGCACCTAACCTGCATGGATCACGTACAGAGTTATCATCTATTCAATGCATGTGAAACAACATTTAAAATGCAAATTTGAGAAAAAATGACCCCTGTACAGTCTCTTGATACTTTTCTATAGATGTCATCATTTATCGGGGTCTGCTTGGATCTCAGCCCTTCCCAGGGATCGCTCACTTTTTGGATATTGGCCCTTCCCAGGGGTTGTTCAACACCTTGTTGTGGTTTGCTTGGATGCCTTCCCAGGTTCACTCACCACCTTGTTTGGATCTCAGCCCTTCCCAGGGGTCTTTGATTGTTTGGATACCAGCCCTTCCCAGGGGTCATTGATTGTGTGGATACCAGCCCTTCCCAGGGGTCGTTGATTGTTTGGATACCAGCCCTTCCCAGGGATGTTAGTTGTTTGGATCTCAGCCCTTCCCAGGGTGTTAGTTGTTTGGATCTCAGCCCTTCCCAAGGTGTTAGTTGATTGGTTGGATACCAGCCCTTCCCAGGGTGTTAGTTGATTGGTTGGATACCAGCCCTTCCCAGGGTGTTAGTTGTTTGGTTGGATACCAGCCCTTCCAGGGATCGTTGATTATTTGGATACCAGCCCTTCCCAGGGATCGTTGATTGTTTGGATACTAGCCCTTCTCAGGGATCGTTGATTCTTTGGATACCAGCCCTTCCCAGGGATCGTTGATTATTTGGATACCAGCCCTTCCCAGGGATCGTTGATTATTTGGATACCAGCCCTTCCCAGGGATTGTTGATTATTTGGATACCAGCCCTTCCCAAGGATCGTTGATTATTTGGATACCAGCCCTTCCCAGGGATCATTGATTATTTGGATACCAGCCCTTCCCAGGAATCGTTGATTATTTGGATACCAGCCCTTCCCAGGGATCGTTGATTATTTGGATACCAGCCCTTCCCAAGGTGTTAGTTATTTGGATATTAGCCCTTCCCAGGGTGTTAGTTGATTGGTTGGATACCAGCCCTTCCCAGGGTGTTAGTTGTTTGGATATTAGCCCTTCCCAGGGTGTTAATTGATTGTTTGGATACCAGCCCTTCCCAGGGATTGTTGATTTTTGGATACCAGCCCTTCCCAGGGATTGTTGATTTTTTTACACCAGCCCTTCCCAGGGATTGTTGATTTTTGGATACCAGCCCTTCCCAGGGATTGTTAATTTTTGGATACCAGCCCTTCCCAGGGATTGTTGATTTTTGGATACCAGCCCTTCCCAGGGATTTGTTGATTTTTGGATACCAGCCCTTCCCAGGGATTGTTGATTTTTGGATACCAGCCCTTCCCAGGGATTTGTTGATTTTTGGATACCAGCCCTTCCCAGGGATTGTTGATTTTTGGATACCAGCCCTTCCCAGGGATTGTTGATTTTTTGGATACCAGCCCTTCCCAGGGATTGTTGATTTTTGGATACTAGCCCTTCCCAGGGATTGTTGATTTTTTGGATACCAGCCCTTCCCAGGGATTGTTGATTTTTGGATACCAGCCCTTCCCAGGGATTGTTGATTTTTGGATACCAGGCCTTCCCAGGGATTTTTGATTTTTGGATACCAGCCCTTCCCAGGGATTGTTGATTTTTGGATACCAGCCCTTCCCAGGGATTTGTTGATTTTTTGGATACCAGCCCTTCCCAGGGATTGTTGATTTTTGGATACCAGCCCTTCCCAGGGATTGTTGATTTTTGGATACCAGCCCTTCCCAGGGATTGTTGATTTTTTTTTTTTGAGTGATTTCTTGAAGTGGGGTGTGTGATCGGCTTCTGTCCTGGATCTCCCACCAACATCGTCCACGTACCATGCCGTAAAAGCCATCACGATCTGATCATTTGTGAGGTTGAAAGCGACGTGCTTGTACTTTCCCCTGAAGATTTTTATTTTGATCGTACATGTATGCATGCAAAAGATGTTATGCATGATCCGGCAGATATGTTATGGACAGATGCATGTGCACACATATGTTTAGATAGAATTGACCCCTGTTCAGTCAAATGATACGATTCGACCGTCGTCATTGTTTGCCAACATTTGATTGGATCCCGCCTCGTCGTGACGTGTAGCTTCTAGACTTCAATATTGGTTTGGTACTCAGCCTGTTCTTGGTCGTCTTCATTTCATCGAGTTGAGGCAGTCTGTTTCGCTCTCGGTAATGATCGACAGCTATGTTGGGCTCCTTAGCCTTTTGATCATTTCTGCTGGCTGATATGCTGTTGTCCCGCATTATATCATCCTTGTATATGCTCATGCACGTGGATCATTTGGATGTCGAGGCAGTGATAGTCAGGATTGGGGAGAGGCCCAATGACGAGAAGTTCTGTACAGCCTCAGCTTCCTTCCATTTCACGATTCTCAACTGCCCCAGCCTTGGCACGTGTTGTTACCAAGGATTTCTATCGGAAACTCGCGATGTTGACCGTGCTGCGTTATCCACAGCTCTGTAAAATCCTGCATATCAGATGACTAACAAATGCCAAAACTTGAAGGCTCGGGCCGTTAGTGTTAGTTCAACACAAAGATATTATAATCTCGACAAAAATGCAGTTAAAGCACATGAAATTGAATATCTATTGATCGCACAATCTAGCAAGTTGTGAACCGTGAATGTACTAGATTGGAAGTTTTTTTTTTTTTTTTTATTCAATCCCTCGTAGTTGATGATTTTCTATTTGACGAGTTATGAAATCGTAAGAACACCTTCAAGCATTCATGGTCATTGTACGTGAGTGAGGTCGAATTCAAAAGAACTACCTTCCCTCGTCAAAGGCACTCTGTCTCCTTTCTCGACAACGTTCTCAGCGGGATTGACGTCATATGACAAATGCACTATGCGATGCAGCATTCAGTAGGGGTTTCTCTTCCATGACTCATTGTTTAAGGCCGAGAGTTTTTTTTTCGCATTATCTTTTCGCTTTATTAGTCCACTTCACTTGTCTCGTTTTCTTAGGCTTTTCAAAGTTACCCATTTAACGAGTTTTGGACCAATGACTCCCGAACCAGACGGTTTTGGGGCATTAGGTGTACAGACACCCCTTCGGGTTTATTTACTCGAGTAACAAAGGCCACGGTTCGAGACAAGCTGGTGGTCTGCCCCATTCATTCTTTGCTTGACCTTGCGCAAGATTCGTTTTCTTAGGCTTGAGTTACCCATGTAGCGAGTGTTAGGCCGGTGACTCCCAAACCAGACGGCTTTAGGGCACCAGATGAAGAGACACCCCATAGGCTTAATTACTCGAGTAGCCCATGCCACGATTCGAATCTGCTCGGGCCTCCTCTACTGTAATGCTCGTTTTCTTAGGCTCTGAGTTACCCATGTAACGAGTGTTGGGCCAGCGACTCCCAAACCAGATGGCTTTAGGGCACCAGGTGTAGAGACACCCCTCGGGCTTAATTACTCGAATAACCCAGGCCGCGATTCGAGACATTAGCTTGATAATCATTTATCGTCTGACTTCTTGATATTAGCTTGATAATTATTGACTGTCTGACTACGTGTTAATTGCCATCAACGTCGTCATAATTTTATACCCCACAACTGAAAGTTTGTGCAATGCAAAGTGAAGGCTGTCACATGAGGTCGATTCTGTCGCAAACGTTGCTTTGAATTAAGGCTTTGTACCTGATCAAAAGGTTGAATAGCCCTCCTCGTCTAATCATACTCACGATCGTGCTCCACGGTTGCTTGTCAGAATTAATCCGATTCCTATCAAGTCAAATAAAATCCCCCTTCACGCGGGTCACCGTATCCCGGGAAAACTATGCTTGACAAATGCCAGACGATCGTACCGTTGGAGATTGAATTGACATGAGGTAGCATTTGATGATGATGGTTCATGTTGATGGGATTGTTGCATGGGTGCCAATTTGCACGTCATCATTTCCTAGGTAGTGACAAATGCCACATTGTTAAGTTGCTTTTCTTGTGATCTCCCTCGTACTGGTTGCATCGGTATCTCGCTGGACTGACAAAAGATCCGGTCCTTTGACTTGTTGAAAGGTTTGGGGGATTTTTGATTTTTTGATTTTTTTGATTTTTTTGATTTTTTTTTTTTGCCCCTACTCCGGGTTCCTTGTGACCGTCAGGGGTTCTGATGTTTGATGGCGAAGGTTTGGTCTCAGCCGGGTTTGGGTTTACCTTCGACCCATCCCTTGATCTCGCCAGGCGTATTGTCGATATCTGTCTCGTCCTGCTCAATTCCCATCAGATCGAAATCTAGCTTTATACCAAAATCATGATCCTCCTTCAAATTTGGCCATATTGCTTGTCAGGCTAGAATGCCTCAAATCGAGGTACTGCCATAAAACGAAAAATGCTTGTCATATATATAACACATTTCAACACATGATCTTCCTTTTGGATAACATGACAAAATGACATGAGCGTGCGTGGATTTGAAATAAAACTCAGAATTTTAAAACCCCTTGATCTTCTACTGGTCGGGATTCACTGCCATACTTCTGGATTTACCCCCTTCCCCATCATGCTTAGGTAGAGGATTCAACATTTGGTGACCCTGGCTGTTCCACTACGATTTCCCCACTATCAATCAAGTCCTGAATTTTGTGCTTCAGCGTCCAACATTCCTGCGTATCATGACCAGGGGAACCTGAGTGATAGGCGCATCGCTTGTTTAGGTCAAATCTTCTTCCATTCGGGTCACTTGGGGGTGCCAAATCGATTATTTTCCTCTGGGCTATCAATACGGCCAACACCTGCTCAAGAGGATCCCCGAGTGGGGTGAATACTCGATTTTTCGAGGTCTTGAATCTTCTTCGCCCATCCGCCCTCTGATCAGTGAAGTTAGGCTATCGGGACGGCCCCACTCTCTGCACCTGTACTGGAGGATTGTTTTTTGCCTTTCTAGATGATCCCTGCAGGATAAGGGAAACATCTTCTTCCTTTTTGTTTTGGACCCTACGGGAAGTGCTGCCATAGTTTCCGCTTCGGATTTGTTCCGCAGCCGTTTCCAAGGCCGTGAAATCTCGAATCTTGCCAGACTTCAACCCCATGTCCACCATTTCCCCGTGTTTTATCATCTCGGCAAAAGGTCGTCCAATCCCCGATATCACTCGCTCATAATAGGGTGCCTCCTGGATATCCACGAAGGTCATTACCATCTCTGTCTCGCTCATTGGGGGATTCACTTGGGCGGCCATACCCCTCCACCGCTGTGCATAGTCCCTGAAAGATTCTTTCGGTTGTTTCTTGACCTTTGTCATTTGATACCTGTCAGGGGCCATCTGTGCTTGGAAGCTGTATTGTGTTAAGAAAGTATGGGCCAATTCCTCCCAATTGTGGATTTGAGTATTGTCAAGGCGGGCATACCAGATTCTTGCCTCCCCCGTCAGGCTCTTTTGGAATAATTGCATTCTTAGACCTTCGTCTTCGGCATAAGATCCAAGCTCCCCGATGTATATCTTCAGATGTGTATAAGGATCCCCCTTCCCATTGTATTTCTCAAATTCGGGAATTTTAAATTTCTCCGGGTATCTGGCTCCGGGGAAGACACATAGATCTGAATAATTAACCCTGCCTAGGGAGCCTATGCCTTTCATGGATTGGATGGTCTCCTCCATTTGCTTCATTTTCTTTCGAAGGTTATCAGTGTCTCCTTCCTCTGGATAGTAATCACTGTCCTGTTAGGTATGGGAACGGCCCTTCGGATGACTGGCTCGCCCTTAGGTTGGGGTGGATCCTCTTTGGGTGGATCCTGTCTAGGTAGCAATTGTTCCTTCAGCATTATGGCCATTTCTAACATCTGCTTTTTAAAGTCATCAAATTCCTCCCTAGATATGGAATCGGAATTGGTAGATGGGATGTCAGCCATTTCAGATGTAGAGTTTTGGGCTCTTTTAGATTGCGAACGTGTTTGAGGAGCAATCCTACAGAAACAACGGTTCGAAGTTTAGTCCTGGGCAATGAAAAGATATGGATGCATGCTAAAGCTGTAACTTTTGTGTTTTGGGTTTTTTAATCTTTCTCTGCAAAACAACATGTTAGCGATCCCTTATTACAATAATAATGCTAGACTCGACTTATTATGCTTCCCAGCTGTTCCCTGCAAAACATAGAGGTTAGTAATTTCTTTTGACAAAAGGAGAGGCATATAAGAATATTGAATGTGATCATGCCATTTATATGTGCGAAACGTAAAAGGGCATGAAGAGATTTTTCCTGCGTTGGGTTAATCTGAGGCTGACCTATCCTAAGGTTACTCTCGCGGGCTTTTCGGCATGAAGGTCCCCAAATCTTCGCAATCTACTCGTCTGAAACCTTTCGATTGGAGCGGATTGGGTGGTGCGTTTCCTGAGCCATCTCTGGGGAGCAGCCCCTTCGAGTCCAGTAATAAGCAACCGACAGGTTCGCCTCAGGAGGAGGTACTCTCTCAACATACATTCACATTCATCGTCCTCACCGTATGCAAATGATTAAAAGTAAAGCAATTCCATTCAATCATTCATTTATTGGGCAAAACACACATTCCCACATCAAAAGTAAAATCAAAATATCGCACATACACACATTTTATGAATTTTAAAAGGATAGGATAGCATCAAGATTCGAAAACGGCTTAAGCCCTCTAATGTCCCCAGTAGAGTCGCCAGCTGTCGACGCCGGTTTTCTCGCTTCCTTCGCGATATTATCCTTTTCTGATTTTTTAGCCTTTTTTATTAGATGATTTTGGGAAAAGGTCGGCATTGATGTCGACGGGGTATTGAAAGATCGTTTTTTATTTTTTATGATGAGCCAATTAACCAGAGTCGCCAGTTGGTATATTTGAAATGGATGTACCAACTCATCCGAGTTTTCGTTTTCGTAAATCGCTGGCTCATGTGTGACTCCGAATTAATTGGTCTGCGAACCGAGATTCATAGAGTTCGGGGGCTTGCTTAAGTGAGGGGAAGGTGTTAGGCACCCCTCGACTTCCGTGAAACACGGTTACCGCAATCTTGACGCTTTCCTATCCTTTGATTCATGAAATGTGTATACGTGCGAGTGTGTGCGTGTGTGTACCTATATGAATGTTGGGGTGAGTTGTATGAGAGAATCATTTGGATTTTTAGGGAAAGTCGTGCTTTAATTTGGGAACGCTTCGGAATGTCTTTTCGGTATACACGAGAAAGCTTTATGAAAAAAAGGTTTGATTTTATTTGACAAAAAACTAGGAGATTTTCATTAGGTGACGTTTTGGCAAAAATAGGAGTTTATTAAGCCTTAGCAAAAATAGGAATCGAGATTTATACGTTGCTTTCATAAATGATGGGCAATTTCTAGGATCTCTTTCGCCCTATACATCAAGGTTTAATAAAACATTTAATTTCTTTTATAAAACCCATTTTTCGTGACATTTGAAAAATAACTTCTTTTTAGCTTTCTCGTAGAATAGGAATCAACTTTCGTTAGCATTTCCAATTTTTAGCCTCGTGATGCTAATATCCTACTTTGATTGATTTTAGAAAGATCTTTATCGTTTAATCCTTTGGAATCATTTTGGCATCACGAAATCTAATCAAGCATAAACACGCGTCGGGGCTATTCACGGGCATGTAAGCCATCAAAATATCCCCGAACGCCAACAATCACATATTTCACTACTACGGGGCCTTAAACCCGATTCTCTCCTTGGCGTCGTTTTAAGGCCCGACGGTTACATGTTACAAAACCGAGCACCTTGAATCTATTATATACATCAAAACGTCCATCATCGGATTTGAACCACGGGGTCGCGTTCCTAGGCTCACACGAGATTATGACATGCCCACAAAATGAATACTACATAATTAACCAACCCGGATTTATCTAATACACCATGATATCCGAAAATGACAATCTAAATAAATTACACCCAATGAATCACCATAAACAAGCTAGAAATTTCATCAATTGGATATCCTCGGGTTATTAGGAAGAATTTTGTTCCGATGGAACCCTCACCAATAATCCCTAATCCATGATTGTTCAACAAGATACATAAAAGTCACATCTAATTTACCCAATCAATATGACATGAATTGCTAGAACAAATAGAAATTTTCACCTTGCAATTGATCTCAAATGAATGTGAACTTGTGTATTTGAATAGGATAAAGAGTGTATTTGATACAATCAAAATCAAAAGAAAATAAATCCTCTCTTTTTTCTCTCTTTTCTTCCTATTTTGTTGCAAAACTTAGCTATTTCCTCTCAATTTCCGTGCTCCTTGCTGCTGCTGAATCCCTTCTTCTTCCAAAAAACTTTCAACTCCCTGTATGCAATGAAGAAACTGAGCTGAAATAGGCTGGCCTAGGGCAGCCGCAGATTGATCTGTGGCTGGCTGGCCCACCAGCCACTCAGCCTGGTTTCGAGTTCCATGATTCGAGTTCCGTGTTTTCAAAAGGCGCACTCATTGGCCGCAGATCAATCCGCGGCTGGCTGGCTTGACTTTCTCGATTTTCGTGTTATGCCTCAATTCTCGTGTCGTGACGTCAGTTTTTGCCGACATGTTCGTATTTTGCAGTCCGGGAATTACTGGGAGACGTGCCACGTCATTCGGGAATGCTCAAATCGGACAGCCTTGTTGTCACGTCGGTTTCGGTAGTAAATCGTCGCGGTGGCGTCGAGTGTTCGTACTTGTCCATCTTTTGCTCTTGCAGGCCGGTTCATTTGACGGATTTGCCCTCCTGTCAGGGTTAGTATACGAAGTGCAAAATTTGGGTGTCTACAAAGGGTAAGCCCCCTTAGCGATCAACGATTTTTTAAATAATATACATTTCAACATTAATCACAAAAGAACCTTTCAGTGAATAGTTACCGTACAATTCAATCCTTTTACCATACAATGTCCCAATTAAATATAAGACATGGAATTACTGTCAAGTCTTATTTTATTTAATTATATGTATTTCGATTCCCAAATGCATAACTCTAAATAATACAAATTAGAAACTTCTTTCTAATTTCATTCTGCCTTGGCAAAGACTACTGAGTTGTCATTTATCGAATCACATAGGACATTCACATCTTTTACTAGATGTGATAGATTCTTTGTTGATCATTCACCTATCTCCATGTACAACTTAGTATCCCCAATTATACCCTTTGATATACCCTAAAAGTCTTAAGGAACATGTCAAAGTATAACTCATCATACACAAGATACTATGATGATCTCAAGTCTAAGTATCACTTGTACTACTATCACTAGAGGAATTCCTATTGACAGACGAGTAAAACTCCATTAGGTATTCCTTAGCGAGCCACGTTCAGTGAACTTATTCTCCAATAAGCACCTACATACTTGCTTTAGTGTCTCCACGCAAATGATTATGAGATCAATCATCCTCTTCTTAAGAGCAAGCAACGTACGTACTAATCTTTCCGGATTAACTAATCCCCTTTTTAGTAATCCAACTATTATGAATGATTTTAGTTTTAAGCTTTCTAAGAATTTAGATCTCATTAGCATGATCATCATCATGATTCTAAAAGCATTGCTTAAAACTATGGGTTTATCACATATTAATATAATATCATCATGTAGATAATGAAAAATGCCTTTAATAATCGAATAAGACTATAAAGTATATGCTACATAATATCAAATATGATTGGCTTGTGTGCATACTACTTTCAGGTTAAAATATTATTAATAATAATAAATGGTTCCACTAATGAGTTATTAATAGTGGACTAGTCCAATTATTCATTAAACAAGCCCTATCTGAAGTAGTTATGGACTTGTGGTCGGACATCAGTTGTTAAATTGGGCCAGCCTTGGTAAATATGGTCAGCCATATAAGGGGAAGGTCTGATGGAAGTCGGTGAAGCCCAATTGGGGGTTTTACCCTTAACTGTAGCAGATCATATTTTAATTGGTAATGAACGATTTCTTCCGTGTCTTGCACACAACCTATCTAGGCTAATGGCCTATTGGCCTACTCTGCGTTATGATTATCGTGGGTATGGCGGGGTGAAAGAGTTGGTAATACTTCCTACATACTCTCTTCTGACTGGTATGGCCATCATGTGTTGGGTAGAGACCAACGGTTGAGTAAGGGTTTCCCTATAAATAGAGCTCCTATTACATCAAATGAAACCTGCTGAGATTGTTGGGTCTGAGATAGATAGAGACATTGTGAGCTTAAGAACAAAGAGGGGGTGGCCGAAGGAGAAGCTATTAAACGGATGTCCTCTGGCTTCATCACGTACTTCGAAAAGAAAAGAAGACGCGCAACCAAAACGAAGAGGTGAGAAGTTTTTCCATCTTAGTAGTTACGGTTTATATATATGTTATATTCTTGCATACCCAGACTAGCGTAAAGGTCAGGATAGTTTATGAGCTAGGTGCTCTGTTTTCATGTGTTATAAGACCTTGAATATTGTTTATAGGACTTATGACCGAGTCCTAGTTAATCCAATGTAAGGTGTGGACTATTTTCGAAAGGAATATTATAGTCTGTCTTGCTAAGAGAGTCAAAATAAGTAATGGTGGAGATGCCGAAGTCATTCCGATGAGGTTCGCCACCTTATCTGAATCCATGAACCTAAGTAACGGGATTAGACGTAGTCATCACCCGGCCCCGAACCATAAAGAGATTTCCGAAGTGAAATCCGTAGATGAACTCGAAGGTTCTGGTAGCAGTTATGGGTCTGGTTCAGTGTCGGACCCGAAGCCGAGAACCTTTAATATCAGTAAGGCTCGGACCTAACTTCCGAAGTCACAGCTCCGAAGCTGAAGTCCTAAAATGTTATTGAGACTCAAACCTTTAGTTTCCCAAAGCCAAACCTCAAAGCACCATCTAATCCCGAAGGGGACTCCAAAACTACGAGAGGTCCCCTAACTACGAAAGGTTCCTAAGTGGAGCCGAAGTCAAATCCTTATAGGTAGCAGGTTAGTCAGACCCAAACTCCTGATCCCGAAGTCAACCACGCCTAATCCGAACTTGGTCCTCAAACCAAATTCTAATCATTCCTTAAGACAAGAGACCCGATCTGACCCAACTCAATAAGTCAGTCGAACCACTCGGCAATCGTATAGTAAGTTAGCCGAACTACTAGACGATCGTAGAGTTTCACTCGCAATCGTAGAGTAAGTTGGGCTAGTCCTAGAGCCATCATACGGTGAGCTCGACGATCGTAGAGTCAACTCTGTCGATCGTAGAGTTTCACTGGTCAGTCGTAGAGTGAACTTTGCTGATCGTAGAGCTTCACCAGCCAATCGTAGAGTCCACTCTGTCAATTGTATAGCTTCATCAGTGATCGTAGAGTCACCCCCCCGACCGTAGAGTGACTCCATCGTCAGTACTAAGCCCTATTGAACGTAGAGCTGTCATGACAGACCATGGGTAGTATATATGGACCATAAGACAGAGTCTTTTGAGTAAGTCTACTTAGTCCATTATTGATGCTTAACTATGATTGATCATAGAGTAATGTATAATTACTGTAGGATTCGTTCAGAGCCGAAGCATAAAGTAATTAGTAAGCAGCAGACCAGGCAAGTTCCCTAAACTTACTTAAATTTATATTGAGCAAGTTCCCCAACTTACGCAACTTTATACATTGTGCAAGTTCCTAACCGAGAACTTCTGACATATTTTAAGTTTCTAACCTTGAATTTCTTATGAATTGCAAGTTCCCGAACTCACATAACCCTGTTTATTGTGCAATATTTCCCTCACTTTGAGCTAATCAAATTATTATACTGTCGCATATCGGATGTCAGTTTCTTAAATCAAACTTGAATTACTATTCTTTATTCATATTAGTGGTTTAATTATTGATAATTATTCTACATCATTGATAATTATTGACATCCGCACAAAGTGCCTAGGACTCTGCCTCCGATTCATACTCCTACTCAGGTGCTGCTATTGCCACTGGTTCAGGTGTAGCAATCAGCTGCTCACTCTCTACATAATTACTTCTACATTCTTATTCTCTAACATTCTACCATCAATTCTAATAACTTGATTAACATATAGCATATAGGACATAATTTAGGTTACTTTTACTTCTTTTGATGAATTTCCTCAATTCATCTTTTAAAAACTCTATTTGAGTTTATCTCTTTAGTGACTTACTTTCTCTAAGGTCATATCCCTAAGGTTTTTCCCTCATCTAAGGTTTATAACCTACAACTCTGATACCAACTATAACGCATATCTATAAACGGATAACACCTTACAATGATACCTATCAGCTTGTCACAGTTATTTTTGGCGTCCCATACGGAGAGTCTGGCTTCGGTGCATCCCACCTCGCGGGGAGTCACCAGCGAGAGGCTCAGGGTTCTTTCTTTATGGCTCTAATATCAACTATAATGCCCCCGAACTCTAGGTCTACCTTCAAACTCGGGTCTAGTACGTCACGGTACTACTCATTCAATACATTCACCCATATAGTCTTAAGATATAACCATAATCTCATTTCAATATAAAGATAATTAAAAATCCTTACAATACATCTCAATCTATCCCAGGTTCTAATACTTTTAGATCTTCAAAACATATTAATAATGAAGATTACATCATTTAACTAATACATTCAAACACATGTGACTTTTATCCACCACAACAAATACATATAGACTAGCATATAACCTACTAATCATATACTTGATTCTTCCTTAAATCTTCACCAGTTTCTTCAGTCCGCATCGTCTTAGCTGAAAATATTTTATTTAAAGCAAGAGTGAGCATTTGATTGCTCAGCAAGTAAAATAGTTGAATAACAAACAACAACATAATGAATATCGATATATTCTTTGAAAACTTCAACAGCTAAACAATAGTATTGAAGCAGCTTCGAATAAACAGGAATAATAACTTTTCTCTCATTTAAAATGTTTTTGAAACGACATACTGAGCGGCCATAAGACCTTAAACTTTTTCTCTTCTCTCCCTCACCAAAAGGCTTAACAGTATTTCTACCGTAAACCGATAGACTATTATAATCACAAAGACTGTAAATAATCTCCGCAAGTACTCTAGGTAGCTAGCCTATTATACCCTATATTATGCATAACATATCAAGCTCAAACGACTATATGCGTTTATTTGGACCCCTTCTAGTCTTGTCGGACATTATCGTCCATTTTATTTTGACCCCTTCTGGTCTTATCGAATTTACCGATTAAAAATATCCCTAATAATAAGGTTGTTTATCTCAGATTTGACACCAGATTTCGCACCAGACAATTTGGTTTGGATTAGCTCTACTTAATACTAATAATAAAGAATTTTCAACAATTCAGTAACTCACCTTCACACGTGTCTAGCCGAAACAAATGGCATCGACATTCTTCTCAAACAGTTCGAAAATACAGAACTTTAAAGCTTAACAGTTCAATGAATGAATGAAACATTTTAATTTGCATTTAAGTGCGAAAAATAGTTGCACAACACCAGAATACTTGCATTTAATATATACATCAAATGAAAGTTAAAAGACTTTCTCAATTATATAAAATTAAACAAGGATTGGAACTTGCATAGGTACAACATTTATACAAGTTAGAAAACTTGCACAACATAATAAATTGCACAGGTTGGGAAACTAGCATTAAACACATAAATTGAATGAGAGTTCAGAAACTTGCCTTACGCGCTCTTTATAACTTACGCTACTTTGCTCTTCAAATAGCCTACACAATATCATTTATGATAACATACTACTTAGCCACATAATTGACACCAAGTATTGGTTTACGTTAACTCTAGTTCACCTTTATAATGTCCGTTTCATTTGAATCGGAACACTTTTTAAGTTCATTAACACTTGGCACGGCGTCCCAACATTCGCACGTCGCACGCCCGTCTTGCCTAACTAGAGCGCCTAATCGACATGCTCTTGTGTACGCTTAGCTCACTCGACATACTTTGTTACTAAACATTAATGTATGTTAAGTAATTTAGATTCATAAAGTTCGTCTTCCTATTAGAATTCAAACATTAAGTAAGGTTATAATTACTAGTTATGGCGTTACAATGTTTGCACGTTCATACGCCCGACTAGCCTACGCAAACGCCCAACGACTAAACGCGTAAAAGCCCTTTATTGGGCTTGGTACAGGACCGACGCTACGGCGCTGTGGCGCCATTCATCCAATATGGAAATTGTTTTATGATTCTTTGCTCCTACTTCACGACTTCATAACTCGCTCATCCATTATCGAAATGAGTCCGTTCTTGAGCCAAATTCTAGCTCTTAACATTATCTACAACATCTCCTGGATAAAATAATTTTTTTGATTCTATACTAAGTTTAAAAATTGACTCAAAAGTCCCTTGTGGTTCATTAAGTGACGTTCTTGACGTCGGATTTTCAAATTACCGGAACTCGCTCATCCGAGGTCGGATTGAGCTCATTCTCGAGCCTACGGCTCACATTTTTCATGAACTATAAAAGACCTAACAAATCGGACTTTTTCGGACACATGATCTACCCGCAAGATTGGCTTGAAAGATGTACCAACCTAGGGTTTTCACTATTTAACACATTTTACTAAACTTTTCACCATAATTTCATTATAGCATATTTTTACTCTATTCCAAATAGAACATTTCCTTAACACATATACATATATTTCCTTCCTCTTAGATTTTAAAAACTACCTATGAACAATGGTTTTAAACTTGTTCATCAACAACGATTAATTCAATTTTGTGACGCCCCCAAATTCGGGTCTCAAACACCCAGATTCGGTCATCACGATCTAATACAACCATTCACCTTTAAATGACATACACTAACTAATTGCGGAATAAAATAAACGTATGTCGTTCATTCAAAAGGTGTTACTAGTCTCAAGATACGAAAACCTTAATACAGGAAAACAAATATACCCTAGTACAGTACTTAGGGTTTAAATAACAATAGCAATTAATTAACTACGCTTGAAACAAAATACAGTCATTAGGAGACTAAAACTTCATCTTTTCCTTGCCCTTGTCTTTACCTGAGATTTCGGGCTTAACTGCAATAAGGTTCATGATATAACAAGGGTGAGCAACTAATTGCTTAGCAAGTTTAAATGACAGCAAGAAATGATATATATCATGAATGAAAGAGATATCTAAAAATGATTCAACGGTGAGAATAACGAAAGCAAGAATAATAAATGCTTTTTAAAATAAACGATAGTCAACATAGACCATGAACAATACACTTCCAATGGAATCAATAGCTAATTGATCCTTTGGTTACTGACTCAGAAATACGTACTCGGGGGGATCAGCCTCTAGTACACTATGTGTATGCAAAACATTTAATTTCTGTTCTTGTATCTTATATTTAGATACGTGGGGTACTCCCCTATATTTTGGGGTGTTCATATTAGTCCAAGAATCTGTACCTTCAATGGTTTGGAAAGCTTTTAATTCATTAACATGCACAAGTCTAGCCGAACAATGGCTTAAACTCGACTATAAACGGTTTTAAACAGTAGAACTTTAAATAAGGTACGAGTCACAATAATATCGAGGTGGAATAATTGTAAGGTAATTAAACCACTTAGAACATACTTGGAAGTAAAACTCAAGCTTAAATAAATAACTTGCACCATAAATCGAGTATTAGATTTTGGTTCAAGGAAACTTGCTATTAATAATACTTGCACAACAATAGTATATTTGCACAAGTTATTAGAAGTCAAGGGAACTTGCCTGTTTGCTTAGCTACAAATAATCTAGCTTTATACGACTCTCTTCAATGGACCTAACATTAATAATGTTGGTCTATTAATTAGCACTGCGTATAATTGTATATGGATACGCTTACTTATGCTATTCATTTGGCGAATAAGTCAACCACATAGCACACATAATTTAATAAACTATCATTAATTCTATAAGGCATCAATAAATCTTAGGTTAATGATTTATTGATTAATAGCATTTTTCCTAAATGTTAAACACTGATTAAACCTTTAAACAATTTATTATAATTGTTTAATTTAATGTGCCATCTAAATTCTTTTTGTTATTAACTCTATCATCATTTAATTACTATTTAATATTAATTAAATAAAATTCAATTAACTTTCTCTAGTTATTAAATAAATAATAACTAACTATGTTTATTATTCAAAATTAATCCAATAATAAATAATTCCACTATTAACTTCGTTTGTTTAATTATTATCTAATAGTAATTAAATACTAATTAATTATCCTTATTTATTATTTAACATTAAGTAAATAATAAATAGTTAATTCATTTGTGCATTTGTCTTTAGTTATTATTTATAGTCATTATTTAATATTAATTAAATAATAACTATTTATTTATCCTTATTTATTATTTAATATTAAATAATAAATAATTAATTTAATTTTATTTATACTTAATTATTATTTAATATTAATTAAATAATAATTAACTAATTATTAATCCTTATTTATTATTTAATATTAATTAAAATTATTAATATTTAAAGTACACAACCCGACCCGAACCGACCAGGCCAGTTCACAGCCTTGGCGCTGCGGCGCCAATCAACACAGCGAGACAGACGTTGCGGCGTCATGTCCCTCCTTTATGGCGTTGCGTCGCCAAACTGACGTTGCGGTGTCCCGACCTTCCTTTATGGCGCTGCGGCGCCACTTGCTGGGCCAAACTGGCGCTGCGGCACTCTGGTTTAGTGTCGTCTTCCTCGATTCTTTTTGGCAGCTTTCTTCGAATTGAAAGATTAATTCATTTTACCCAGTATGTATAACTTAAAATTAGCCACTTATTACCCTCAATGATAAGTTTTAAATGCCTAATTGGAGTAATTAATTTTTAAGCATGATACAGAGTATTTTGTAAACAGTACTTACTGTAACGGAGAAAATGCTTACCTTCTAGACTTAGACGCAGTCCTTCTCTTCTTTCCATAGTAAACAATGAAATCAAAAATCATTCGCGTGCGAACTCCCCCCTTCAGATCGCCCTTCCTTCTCAAGCTCCCAATATCCCTCTTGTAGTGAATTTCACAAACTCAGCACTGAAGGAGAAGTCGGGGTTCTTATTTATAGCAAAAATGTTGATTGGTCGCTGATTATTACTCCGATTGCAACCTAATACACAACGGTAGTATCTATTAGTTAAAACGAAGTGGGTGGGAAAACTTGTCCGAGCCATGCCCTCAGAACTTAGCTGATAATCCTTGCACGCAAGGTAGGGAGGTAGGCCATTGGCCTAGCTCGGTGCACGCTGGAAATCTGAGATTTTATTTTTGAACCAGTATCCTGCTTTGGGCTAACCCACTTTGCTTACTAACCCGGTTGACAATATACAGCTACTGGTTTGGATTAAATTTTCAACCGGTTGGGCTAGTTCAATTGGTTGGCACGTTAATTACCCAAATCCATAATCAATTAATTATTTGGCTTGGTTAGTTAATTAATTAAACTAGTCAATTAGTATTTACTAACTGAACTATTAAATATTATTAATCGTATTTCCCATTATTCTCATTAATTAATAGTGATATTAATTAATTTACTATATTCAAAGTAATTGAATATTTAACTATTACTTATTTATCAATTTCTTGATATTAAATAACTTAGGGCAATCCACTAATTTAAAAATTCTATTACTGAGACTCCCTTTAATTAAATTAAATATCTATTCCCAACTATTCCACCAAACACAAATTGGTTCAAGTAATTCACACCATGAATAATAAATCTATAATTCATTTAAATTATCCGAAAATTTGCGGTCATTACATCCTCCCCCCCCCCCTTTATAAGAATTTCGTCCCCGGAATTACAACATAAGGTTACTCAAAAAGATGCGGGTAATTCGCCTTCATCTTTTCCTCTAGCTCCCGCGTAGCTTCTTCAACTGCATGGTTCCTCCAAAGTACTTTGACCGAATGAATGATCTTATTCCTCAATGTCTGTTCCTTCTTATCGAGTATCTGGACGGGAATCTCTTCGTACGATAAGTCCTTCTCGACTTGAATTGGTTCATAGGATATATCGTGCTTGTAGTCTGGTTTGTATGGCCGCAACACTGACACACGAAACACATTGTGAATGTGCTCAAGTTCTGGAGGTAACACTACCTCGTACGCCACTTCACCGACTCGCCTCAAAACCTTGAACGGTCCTATGAACCTAGGGCTCAACTTTCCTTTCTTCCCAAAATGGATCTTACCTTTCTAGGGAGATACCTTCAAGAACACAAAACTACCTACGTCGAAGTCCCCCTTTTGACGATGCAAATCAGCGTACTTCTTCTGACGGTCTTGGGCTGCTACCAGGTGGTTCCTGATCAGCTTCACTATATCTGCTGTCTGATGCACCATCTCAGGTCCCAGCAGTCTCCGCTCACCTACCTCGTCCCAGCATAACGGTGTTCGACACCTTCTTCCATATAGCGCTTCATACGGTGGCATACCGATACTAGCGTGATAACTATTGTTGTAAGCGAACTCCACCAATGACAAATGGTCATCCCAGCTGGCTCGGAGCATATCCTCCAAAGTCTGAATCGTTCGCTCGCTCTGGCCATCAGTTTGAGGATGATACGTTGTACTCAACTTCAACTGCGTTCCCATTCTTTCCTGTAGACTCCTCCAGAAATTTGACTTGAAGCACGGATCTCTGTCGGATACAATTGATACCGGCACTCCATGTCACGACACTATCTCTTTCACATAGAGCTTCGCTAATTGCTCCAGATTGTACCGTATCCTGATCGATAAACAATGAGCAGACTTGGTAAGACGACCCACGATTACCCAGATGGCGTCCAAACCCTTTTGTATCGGTGGCATACCCACCACAAAGTCCATGGTGATGTGCTCCCACTTCCACTCCGGAATCTCTAATGGTTGCAGCGGTCCGCTCGGTCGTTGGTGTTCTGCTTTAACTCGTTGGCATATCAGACATCTGCTGACGCACTCTGCTACCTCCCTCTTCATATTCGGCCACCAAAAGTATGGCTGCAAATCCTGATACATCTTCATGCTACCGGGATATACTGAGTACCTCGTACTGTGAGCTTCTTGGAGAATCTCTTTTCTTAACTCCGGATTCAACGGTACCCAGATCCTCCCTTCGAATCTTAACAGCCATGTGCTATTAATCTTGTACTTGAGCTCTTCCCCTTCGGAAATTCGCTTCCCTATACCATCGCATTCTTCATCCTTCTCCTGAGCCTCCTTTATTTTATCTAATAAGGTCGGGCTCGCTGTCACTGTATATAATTTCTCATCTAACTCCCTCGGATACTTGATCTCCAATTCGAGTCGTTCAAAATCCCTTACCAACTCTTCCTGAGTGGTTAGCTTCAACAGCTTCTCTCTGCCCTGTCTGCTTATCGGCCACTACATTTGCTTTGCCCGGATGGTACAGAATCTCACAGTCATAATCCTTGATCAATTCTAACCATCGGCGCTGCCTCATGTTCAGCTCCTTCTGAGTGAAGATATATTTTAGACTTTTGTGATCCGTATATATCTCGCACTTCTCTCCTTATAGGTAGTGCCTCCAAATCTTCAAGGCGAAAACCATCGCGGCCAACTCCAGGTCATGAGTCGGGTAACCCTTCTCATAGTCCTTCAGCTGACGTGACGCGTACGCAATGACCTTGTCGTGCTGCATCAGCACACAGCCAAGACCTTTGTGTGATGCATTGTTATACACTACAAAACCTCCAGTGTTGTCCGGTAAAGCCAACACTGGTGCTTGACTAAGTCTCTTTTTCAGCTCCATAAAACTTCTTTCGCATTTCTCCGTTCAAACGAACTTAACTGCTTTTCTGGTAAGATTGGTCAATGGCGAGGCTATCTTTGAAAAATCCTGGATCAATCGCCGATAGTATCCCACTAATCCCAAGAAACTTCGGACCTCTATTATCGTCTTCGGCTGCTCCCAATTAAGAACGGCTTCCACCTTTGTTGGATCCACCGAAACACCATCTTTGTCAATGACGTGCCCTAGAAACTGCACCCTCTGTAACCAAAACTCACACTTAGAAAACTTCGCGTACAGTTTCTCTCTTCTGAAAGCCTCCAATACAATCCTTAAATGTTCAGCATGCTCCTCTTCTGACTCCGAATACACCAGGATGTCATCGATGAATACGACTACGAACTTGTCCAAGTACTACTTGAACACCCTGTTCATCATATCCATGAATGTTGTTGGTGCATTCGTTAACCCAAATGACATTACCAGAAACTCGAAATGCCCATAACGAGTTCTGAATGCAGTCTTCAGAATATCTTCCTGCCTCACCTTCAATTGATGATAACCCGTTCTCAAATCAATCTTTGAAAAGTACTTCGCTCCCTTGAGTTGATCAAACAGATCATCAATCCTGGGCAGCGGATATCTATTCTTAATCATAACTTTGTTCAACTCGCGATAGTCGATACAAAGCCTCATCGAACTATCCTTCTTCTTTACGAATAGAACTGGCGCTCCCCACGGTGACACGCTCGGTCTGATATAACCCCTATCTAATAGTTCCTGCAGTTGAACCATTAGTTCTTTCATCTCTACTAGTGCCATTCGGTAAGGCGCCTTGGATATCAGTGTCGTCCCTGGTACCAAATCAATCATAAATTCTATCTCTCTATCTGGCGGCAGTCCGGGAATTTCATCTGGGAAGACATCAGTGAATTCCCTTACTATAGGTATCTGACTCAGTTCATCCTCGCCTCGTCGAGTATCAACCACGTGAGCCAAATAACCTATGCAACCCTTTCTAAGCAACTTCCTTGCTTGCATCATCATCAAACAACAAGATTGTCTTGGCGATTTACTACCATAGAATACCACCTTCGACTTATTTGGAGTCTGTAGGTGTACACACTTCTTCTTACAGTCGATGACTGCTCCGTGACTTGATAACCAATCCATCCCAAGAATTACGTCAAACTCCCCTAAACGAATTGGTAACCAATCCACGTCGAGCCCAAATCCTCGCAATTTGACGCAACAATTCCTATGAATGTATTCTACGGGAATAATTTCCTTGTTTGCTACTTCTATATTCATAGGGTGCTCTAACCTTTCACGAGGTAAGTCTAACCTTCTAGCAAATTCTTCAGAAACAAAAGAGCGGGTAGCACCCGAATCAAATAACACATATGCATCTATTTTATTGATTGGGACGATACCTGATACTACGTCCTTGGACTCCACCGCATCCTTGACGGTCATATTGAATGTGCGTGCCGTTGGTTTGTTAGCTTGACTGGCTGGCCCTCCAATGCTCAGCCTGTTGTTATGGTTGTTGTTGTTGCGGTTACCGCTAGCTGCATCGCCTTTTCTCTTCAGGCAGTCCTTGATCTGGTGGTCTGGGGCTCCACACAAAAACACCCTCCCTTCTGCTTATTCGGACACTAAGGGGCCATGTGCCCCGGTTGTCCGCAGCGATAACAAACGCTTCTCCCTTTCATACACTCTCTTGAGTGGTTCTTTCCGCAGCTGCTGCACTTCCCACTTGTCTTGGCCTCTCCCCCGGACTTGTTACCTTCTAAGGATTGGCTCTCCATCTATTTACGCTTATTGGGGTTGCTGCCTCCGCTATTTCCCCCTTTCGGTCCTTCCTGACTGGCCTTCTTTTCCTGCTTAAATCATGTTATGGCTTCATTGCCTCGTTCCGCAATGATAGCCCTTTCCAGCAGTTCAGAGAAATTCTTAATCTTCAACACAGCGACGGTTTTCTGCACCCATGGCTTCAATCCCAACTCGAATCTTCTTGCCTTCCTGGCCTCCGTGTCCACTTGATGTGGAGCGAATCGGGCCAACTCGTTAAATTTTGCCGCGTACTCTGCAACCGTCATACCACCATGTTTCAGTTCCAGAAACTTAACCTCCATATCTTGTTGCGTATTCTCTGGGAAGTAATTCTCGAAGAATAGCTCTTTAAATTTGTCCCATGGAATGACTCCATCGCCTGCTCGTCCCTTATTGGCTTTCCACCAATAATTAGCTTCGCCCTTCATCATGAAGGTGGTGAATCCGATTTTTTGCTCCTCAGCCACTCGCGCGACCTCGAAGACCTTCTCCATCTCTTTGATCCAAGTTTGTGCTTCTATTAGGTCGAGAGTTCCCTTGAACTCAGGTGGTCCAACCAGTTTGAAATCCCTAAAGTTGGCCAAGTGATGCACTCGCTGGGGTGCTGGTTGTGCTGCTGCTGGTGGGGGTCTAGCCTGCATAGCCTCGGCTAGTAGTTCAACAAATATTCTTATTGGGTCAGGTTGATCTCCAACCTCACTTTCTGACTCAGCGACACGTTGATTGTGGGGTCTAACTCTGGGCGGCATTATGATCTGCTAAAGAGCAAGTCTTAGACTTTCGCTTATTATGCTACGTTTTTTGCACTATGCCGGTTAAGTTAACATTCAATAGTAAAAGCATCTATCAAACACATTCGATTTAAAAGGAAACAACTACATTTATATTCATATACCAATGTTTTAATACAGACTGACTCAACATTTGGCATACTACTATAAATGCTCAATGGCATAAACTGCCCACTGCTAACTATCCTCTAGTAAGCAAAAGGTGAGGATTCACTACTACCTGCCCCCTTTACCAGAATAAAAGTTGGGGTTGACTACCATTCTATGCATACAACAAAGCACCTGAATCTTCAACATAAATCTGTCCCTATTAAACAAAAGTGGGACTCACTACCATGACCCGGTAAACACAAGGGTACTAAACTAACAAATCAACGCCTGCTACGGCGAACTGCCCGACGGAGTGCCTGTCGAGCTAACCGATCAACCACTCGGCGTCTGATCATGTGCCGACTACTGCCCTCCTCCCGAGGGTATCTTCTGACCCGATCCTGCAGTCTGGCCACTGCCGTATATGTGGCATAATCTAAGGTATCGATCCTGGTGGATCCATCTCGAATCTCTCCCTCTAGCACATCCACCCTTATGGCTGCGCGAATCCAAAACTCCTGCACCCGAATCCTGTCTGCCTGCTCCAAGTCTCGCTCAGCCCTGACGGCCTGTAGAACTGACTGCAGCTCCACCTCTCTGACATCCGACTACTCTAATGCCTGCCTCAGCTGACGGATTTGCAGCATCAGTTGCTGCACTGAGGGGTTCAGCTAGGGTGTAGCATCCTATAACTGCTGAATCTGAGCCTTCAGCTCAACTATTTGGAACTGTAGTGAGTACGCCTCTTCCTTATACTACTCTTCCATCTCCTAATGGACAGAATTCTCCTCCTCTAAGTGTGCAATACGAGCATTCTACTGCTCGATAGTCTGCTCCTGCTCTATTGTGCGATCGGCATAGTCTCCGAGCAAGTCATCCTGAAATGTGTGGAACACCGGAGATCCCTCCTCGGGTACCTCTTCAGCAGCTCCACCTATCTCTATATCAGTCGGGTCCTCCTCGGACTCATCATCCCTGTCCTGACTGCCGGATCTCAATACTCCGCCCATGACAGGCTCTACCAAATCCATCAAGTAGTCCTCCTCTGGCCCGGACCCACCCAATGGTACTACTGGGGCAACGGGTGCATAGCCCACCAGCTGCTCCGTAACAACGGGTATGTCAGTGAATACCTCCTCCTCCCGAACTCCACTGGTCTCTCCCACGGCAGCCATCCTACAAACACAAAAAACTAACATTAGTACAACAATAAAATATATTCATTGAAGGAATGAAATTATATTTCATTGGGTACTACTCGACTCGATGAATTCCCCAATTCATCAAACTACCAAATATGATAAATCTCCCTGATTTATCTCCTAATGCACCCAATACGAGTTTAATACTAAGGTTATAACTTAGGTTTCGCAATCCTAACGTTTATAACCTACAGCTCTGATACCCACCTGTGACGCCCACAAATTCGGGTCTCAAACACTCGGATTCGGTCATCACGATCCAATACAACCATTCACCTTTAAACAACATACACTAACTAATTGCGGAATAAAATAAACGTATGTCGTTCATTCAAAAGGTGTTACTAGTTCCAAGATACGAAAACCTTAATACAGGAATACAAATATACCCTAGTACAGTACTTAGGGTTTAAATAACGATAGCAATTAATTACTTACGCCTGAAATAAAATACAGTCACTAGGAGACTAAAACTTCATCTTTTCCTTGCCCTTGTCTTTGCCTGAGATTTCGGGCTTAACTGCAATAAGGTTTATGATATAACAAGGGTGAGCAACTAATTTGCTCAGCAAGTTTAAATAACAGCAAGAAATGATATATATCATGAATGAAAGAGATATCTGAAAATGATTCAACGGTGAGAATAACGAAAGCAAGAATAATAACTGCTTTTTAAAATAAACGATAGTCAACATAGACCATGAACAATACACTTCCAATGGAATCAATAGCTAATTGATCCTTTGGTTACTGACTCAGAAATACGTACTCGGGGGGATCAGCCTCTAGTACACTATGTGTATGCAAAACATTTAATTTATGTTCTTGTATCTTATATTTAGATACGTGGGGTACTCCCCTATATTTTGGGGTGTTCATATTAGTCCAAGAATCTGTACCTTCAATGGTTTGGAAAGCTTTTAATTCATTAACATGCACAAGTCTAGCCGAACAATGGCTTAAACTCGACTATAAACGGTTTTAAACAGTAGAACTTTAAATAAGGAAACTTGCTATCAATAATACTTGCACAACAATAATATATTTGCACAAGTTATTAGAAGTCAATGGAACTTGCCTGTTTGCTCAGCTACAAATAATCTAGCTTTATACGACTCTCTTCAATGGACCTAACATTAATAATGTTGGTCTATCAATTAGCATTGCGTATAATTGTATATGGATACGCTTACTTATGCTATTCATTTGGCGAATAAGTCAACCACATAGCACACATAATTTAATAAACTATCATTAATTCTATAAGGCATCAATGAATCTTAGGTTAATGATTTATTGATTAATAGCATTTTTCCTAAATGTTAAACACTGATTAAACCTTTAAACAATTTATTATAATTGTTTAATTTAATGTGTCATCTAAATTCTTTTTGTTATTAACTCTATCATCATTTAATTATTATTTAATATTAATTAAATAGAATTCAATTAACTGTCTCTAGTTATTAAATAAATAATAACTAACTATGTTTATTATTCAAAATTAATTCAATAATAAATAATTTCACTATTAACCTCGTTTGTTTAATTATTATCTAATAATAATTAAATAATAATTAATTATCCTTATTTATTATTTAACATTAATTAAATAATAAATAGTTAATTCATTTGTGTATTTGTCTTTAGTCATTATTTAATATTAATTAAATAATAACTATTTATTTACCCTTATTTATTATTTAATATTAAATAATAAATAATTAATTTAATTGTATTTATACTTAATTATTATTTAATATTAATTAAATAATAATTAACTAATTATTAATCCTTATTTATTATTTAATATTAATTAAAATTATTAATAGTTAAAGTACACAACCCGACCCGAACCGACCAGGCCAGCTCACAGCCTTGGCGCTGCGGCGCCAATCAACACGGCGAGACAGACGATGCGGCGTCATGTCCCTCCTTTATGGCGCTGCGGCGCCAAACTGACGTTGCGGCATCCCGACCTTCCTTTATGGCGCTGTGGCGCCACTTGCTGGGCCAAACTGGCGCTGCGGTGCTCTGGTTCAGTGTCGTCTTCCTTGATTCTTTTCGGCAGTTTTCTTCGAATTGAAAGATTAATTCATTTTACCCAGTATGTATAACTTAAAATTAGCCACTTATTACCCTCAATGATAAGTTTTAAATGCCTAATTGGAGTAATTAATTTTTAAGCATGATACAGAGTATTTTGTAAACAGTACTTACTGTAACGGAGAAAATGCTTACCTTCTAGACTTAGACGCAGTCCTTCTCTTCTTTTCGTAGTAAACAATGAAATCAGAAATCATTCGCGTGCCAACTCTCCCCTTCAGATCGCCCTTCCTTCTCAAGCTCCTAATATCCCTCTTGTAGTGAAGTCGGGGTTCTTATTAATAGCCAAATTGTTGACCGGTCGCTGATTATTACTCCGATTGCAACCCAATACACAACGGTAGTATCTGTTAGTTAAAACGAAATGGGTGGGAAAACTTGTCCGAGCCATGCCCTCTGAACTTAACTGATAATCCTTGCATGCAAGGTAGGGAGGTAGGCCATTGGCCTAGCTCGGCGCACGCTAGAAATCTGGGATTTTATTTTTGAACCAGTATCCTGCTTTGGGCTAACCCACTTGGCTTACTAACCCGGTTGGCAATATACAACTACTGGTTTGGATTAAATTTTCAACTGATTGGGCTAGTTCAATTAGTTGGCACGTTAATTACCCAAGTCCATAGGCATATGATGGTGGTTTGTATATAAATCACCAATAATATGCATGAAAATTTGTAATGACCGCGAATTTTCGGATAATTTAAACGAATTATAGATTTATTATTCATGGTGTGAATTACTTGAACCAATTTGTGTTTGGTGGAATAATTGGGAATAGATATTTAATTTAATTAAAGGGAGTCTCAGTAATAGAATTTTTAAATTAGTGGATTACCCTAAGTTATTTAATATCAAGAAATTGATAAATAAGTAATAGTTAAATATTCAATTACTTTGAATATAGTAAATTAATTAATATCACTAAAAGAAAAAGATGAAGAGTTAGGGTTTTGAATTCTTACCTTTTTGATTTACTTCTTAATTTTGCTAGATGATTAGTTTGCTAATTCTCCTCCTTTTCTTCTCCTCCCAATCCGAGCACCTCTCTCTCTCTCTCTCTCAATATTGCAAGAGTTTCTCCTCTTGGTTTAGTGAATTTGTGAGAATGAATGAAGAATGAGGCCTCTATTTATAGGCTTGGCAAAAGTTAGGGCAAAATGGTCATTTATGCTAACTCTCATAGGTTAACCATGGTTAAGTGGTGGGGGATGGGATGGCAAACTTCTCGAGTAAGCTCTCCTATTTGATTGGCTAGCCCAAATTATTGACTTTGACTTTCGTATTCCTACCGTATAATTTTCGTATTATATACTCGTATTCTACTCATATAATATTTCGTATTATACTCGTATTATTCTCGTATTCTACTCGTATTAGTGAATAGTAATTTTGTATTTAGGTTTTAATCCTTAGGTTATAACTCTTAGGAACCCTTAAGTTTCAATTTTCGGTTGACTTTCGAAATTCGTTCGACAAACCGAAAAATCAAATTTTTCGTTTTTTCGTGATATCATATAAACGCTATGGCGTCATTCGAAAAATCGAAAAAACATAAAAGCGTTTTTAGCGTAAATAGTGTTTTTAAGTCTTTTTTCCCGAAAATTTTTGTTATCGTCTATGAATCCTTAATTCGTAGATTCTTACTCGTAAACACAATTTTAGGTCATAATACGACCTTTAAACATATAACACAGAATAATATTCATAAAATTTTATTTTATTTAATAATATTTAAAAATTCT
Organism: Aralia elata; assembly: GCA_034770075.1. Lineage (NCBI taxonomy): Eukaryota > Viridiplantae > Streptophyta > Magnoliopsida > Apiales > Araliaceae > Aralia > Aralia elata. The sequence goes on along the minus strand of CM068381.1, from coordinate 17,680,440 downwards.
AGTTATAAAGTTATCCAATTTTTCGAATCGTTATAAAATTTAAATAACTCAATACTCGACTCAAATCGTTTTATTTACCTTCTAGCTGTGAGCATGAAGGGAGAAGAAAGAAAGACGGGCTTGTATTTTTCTATGTGAATGGTGCACGTTTTGCCAAGAATAATGGCATCATAGATTTTATATAATTTCAAAGACATAATGACCTCGAAGAAATAATAAAAATTATTAAAATCTAAACAAATTGTCAACCAAGCAATAAAACCAGCACGTGATTTGCATGGGAAATAGCGCCACACCTAATACCAATAGACGATCTCGCACGATTTTTGCGTGGGAAATTGGTAACACATACCAATCAATACAAATGGGTGGTTCAGGGACACGTGGACGGTAAAAATTCAACTTGATGTCCTCATCATCTTGTATGTACGGACTGCATACAATCCTGACCATATCTTATAGAACTACTATGCTTAATGCTTATACTTCTAATAAATATAGACTTATCTCCTGCCCCCTATACCAAGTTTGGTTTAGTGTGCCGCATAAAACTTTTTTTTTTAACCAAAAAAAAGAGAGAGAAATAAATAGATGATTGAGCGCTAGAGTTTGTTCATTTCTATGCAAGATCTAATTGGTTGCAGGAGCTCATCAACCAGTTGAAACTCTCAAAAATTGTGTATAATTTACAGGTAATTACTGTCTTTATGAATACATTTGTTTTGGTGCATATATGTTAGTAATGATCATGAACTATAAATTCTAATTCAAGTTTTATATTTATTTTTATTATATTTTTATGTGGTAATTTTATTTTACTTTTGCCACTGAAGTTCTCTTTGGATCCCTGTACTCAGCCGACGTAGGGTTTTTATTCAGTAGGGACTTAATATAAAAAATTATACTCCTTCCGTCCCAAATTAATTATTCAGTTTTAACTTTTTAAAATTAAATTAATCATTTTAAAACTAATCTTTTTACTATTTTTGCTAAAATATAGGTGAAGAGATTATAACCAAAAGAAAGTATATACAATTTATTACTAACCCCAATTTTTATAATTTTAGAAATATATTTATATATGCTTAATTATTAATTCTAAAAATAGTCAATTTGATTTAAAAAAGTCAAAACTGAGCAATTAATTTGGGACGGAGGGAGTAAGAAAATTAAAGAGTAATAATAAAATTAAAAAATGTTAAATATATTACTATCAATCATTATTTTTGCACAAAATTATTTCAAATAAGTAATTTACAATGATTATCTTCATGGTCATATACCGAAACTATTTTAAAATCAACTCATTGTTAATAGTATCAAAAATGTCTCTTTCTATGTAACCTGACATACAAAAATTTATCTACCCATATTTCATCATATTACACAATGACATCTTAATAAGATTTATAGTTAAAAATGCTCTTTGAACGTTTACAGTTGCAACTAGGTAGGATTAATATCAACTTCATTAGCAAATAAACAATTTAAAATTCAAAATTAATGGAAAGCGGCAATTAGAAAAAAAAAACAAAAAAAAAACAAAAACAAAAAACAAAAGCCAAAAGTCAATAACAAGTTAACAACTACTTAATTAAAAATATTAATACATATTATAACGAGTTTTCAATTCAAATTAAATCAATAGTTATTTACGAAGTAGAATAATTGAATTTTCAAAGTATAAAAATATAAAGTACTGGATATTCCAAGCTTTGATTTTAAAATTTGAATTGAATATGATGAATTGAATATGATGGAATGGTGGAGAATTTGTTTTGTGTTTATATTTTTTAATGTCATAGAGTAAAATGGGCAGTAAATAGTGGAAAGGAGTTTTTTCTCTAGAAATTGAATAAGAACATAATATCAAGAGTGTGTATTGTATTGAAGTATCAGTACAATATTTGAAAAGTTTTAGTATACCTAAAAACAAAAAATATTAAGTGGGGGTTAGAGTCCACACTTGCCCAAGTGTGACCCCGCTCCTGCCTATGTTTATATGCTGAATTTGGATTCAGACTATTGATTTTGTCAATTTATTTAAACAATTTTATAAGAATAGATTGTTTTGATATAACTTGAAAGTTGTATTTTAATTTTTTAAAACATCCAATTTAAAATCAATTGCTACTAAGTGAAGAAGTCATATATATAATGAGTTTCTAGTTCAAAATTTAATATATGTGAGATTTTAACACAATACACCCCCTTAGTGTCCCTTACGCTGAGGCGTGAACCAACCATTAGTAAATCGGAATAAGTGAACTGTTGTGTCACATGAAAGAAGGTGAAAAAACTTCTCAGGTGTGTGTATATGTACGTGTATATATGGTGATTGTTTATGTCAAACTTAATCAATGTTAAATTTTAACCCGATGTAATGAATTTTGTTATACAATTATTTTTTTTCATATGTTATTTTCTTCTTAAGATTCGGTACTTAAAGATACAATTTTAATTATTTAACTATATAAATACAGCTCACTAGCGGATAAGCTGTTCAAAACCAATTGATTAGAATCGGGGTTTTGTGAGGTCACCCACTTAAAAATCTAATGAAGACCAAAAAGTAGCTGTTAAACCGTAGGGTTAATTAATTGGTAAACCTGGTAGGAAAGTTGCTGTGAAACTAGTTGAATTGCCGAAGGTGGCAATTGGCTAGGTATATTTGAGCTAGTTGGTGTATTTTAAATGGGACAATGAATACATAGACGTAAGTACTGCATTCTGAATTTATCTGTATGTGTTATGTTTGTTCATGGATACTGTTTGCATATTAGTAATGACATTATAAAAATAAAATATTAACATTTATCTTAGACATGAGAGGATAGTTTGGTAATTTGCTTGATCACTAAAATTTAACTTCTCAATAATAACTTTATGAGAAGTAAAAGCAATTAGAGAAACATGAGCAAAAACTGTTTCTGAAAAATAGAAATAAAGTCGAAGCTAAGGAGAATCCTTTCTAAACAAGGTCATACAAGAAAATAACAAATGCTCTCCGTAGTTTACCAATTTGCCCTTCGTTGCAGTGTTAATGTGGAACAAATTTGTTATACAGTAGAAGTCAAACGAGGCACACTTCCCTATACATGGATATCATATTTAAATAACACTACCACTACTTAGTTTAACAAGGTTCAAGATCTATCAATATATAAAAGATTCTGATTTCACCTAATTTAAAATTTGGGTCGCGTATAAAAAATAAGTTGAAATAATATAACATAAAGTTATATTTTAAATAATTTTTATTATACAAATAAATTGCAATAAATCGAGGGTGACATTTTTGGGCGACATTGTTAGCGACATTTTTTATTTATTTTTTTGGTTTTTTATTTTTTTTGTTTTGACTCCCAAATAATTTATATGATTTATTGGAACTAAAATTTTAAAATAAAACAGTGATTAATTAGGTGTACAACACTGTTTTGTATATGTATCCAAATTACACCTAATTAATCACTGTTTTTTTTTTAAATTTTAGTTCCAATAAATTATATAAATTATTTGGGAGTCAAAACAAAAAAAACAAAAAACCAAAAAAATAAAATAAAAATATCGCTAGAAATGTCGTCAAGCCAATATCGTCGTAGAAAGACTCAATAAATTGGACCGTGTATAAAAATAAGTTGAAATAGTATAACATAAAGTTATATTTTAAATAGTTTTTATTATACAAATAGAACTAGTGTCAGATTACAACTTTCTTATATTAATATAAATTATTTTTATAAATTATTTAAATTTCAAACAAATTATTATTTTAAACAGTCTCGAATTAAAACGTATGCATCTTCTGGAATAATGGGTCGGTGCACATGCACGTGGTATGCATGGCTTATATAGCTATAGGAATGAGACACGGAAAGTGACGAGGTACTTAAATAATTTTTATGTCTCTCTCCTCTATAATAATAATAATAATAATAATCCATTAAAAAAATACTGAGTTACTATATTATATATGCATTCTAATGCATATACTCCTTCTTAGAGTATAAATTTGTAGTGTAGTGTTTCTTAAAGCTATGACATTTCTAACAATCTAGTGGTATATACAGAACTCTATAAAATCACCGGCAGCGGCAGTTCGGTGGTGCGGCAGGCGGTGGTGGAAATTGCTAGAATTGATAAATAAATAATAAAAAATCATGTGGAAGCTTAAGATAGCAGAAGGGAATAAGAATGATCCGTATTTGTACAGTACCAATAATTTTGTAGGGCGGCAAACGTGGGAGTTCGACCCGGATTATGTGGCTAGTCCCGGAGAGCTAGAGGAGGTAGAACAAGCTCGACGGCAGTTTTGGGAGAACCGGTATCAGGTCAAGCCTAGTGGTGATCTCCTCTGGCGTATGCAGGTAACCTTAATTTCTTACATTCATTTCTCTTAATTTACTTATCTCTTCTCATTTCTTCTTGGGTTACTGAGTTTTTTATAAAGAACGAAGAGTTTTTTTTATTAATTGGAAACAAAAAAAAAATGGACGGAAAAGAGATCTTTTGTTTTGTGGAGGTTGATGGCGAAGTATAAGTTTTGTATCGATTAAGAGTGTTGTATTAAAGAAAAGAGTATTAGTTAATTTAAATTCTACTTTTGGTTTTAATACTCCTTGTCCCATCAAAAGAGTCATGTTTGTACAATTTTGATTACGTATTCTTATTTTATACTACTAAGATGATATATAAACTTGAAAAAATTATGAGGAGTAGCTAGCTAATTATAAGACGGTTAAATTAAAGACAGGAGTATAATTACTTAAATTTTACTTTTGGATTTAATTAATCCTCATTGTCACATAAAAAGAGTTATTTTTGTAAAATCTTAAAAATCTAGTAATGTAATTTTGTTCCATAAAAAAAATTATTCTTAACAATAATAGATGTTTAAGTTAATAGTAGTGTCCAGTGACATGATAATAAAACTAAAATGATATGCGGCTTGACAAAATTGTGTCATGTTATTTCCCCTGTCTCTCCCCCACCCCGCTCCCCACCCCCCCTCAAAAAAAAAATCAAAAAAAAATCAAAAAAAAAATTCCTTTTAGTAAAAGGGTTGTGTCTATATATAAAATCAAGAATAATATTATGACCGAGAGTCTTAAATTTTAGGATCTAAAAGTGTTTAATACACATATTATTATTGTATTGATATGTGATATTCCTTATTGTTAAGTATTCATATAATTTTAAATAATCAACGTAATGATATGTGTATTTTAGACATATTTAAAATCTTAAAATTATATATATATATATATACACACACACACACACACATGAATCGATTTATAATTAACGATGTAAACTTAAAATTATCTTTACAATAGATCGTGACCGTTCAATCGCAAATCTAACGGTGAAAATTATCACCCGTTTGCACTTTAGTTTGAGGGAGTCCACAAAATTAAAGTGCGGACTGAAAAGTGACCAAAATGCCTCAAGGATCCGCACTTTAGTAGTGCGGACAGTGAGTTTAAATATATTTTTCGTGATAATATTTTTATAATTACTCTCATCCACAATATTAAAGTGCGGACGACTCCCTCACCATCTCTCTCTCTTTCTCTTTTTTTTTTTTCCACTTCTTCAACTTTTCAATTCCTCCCTTCTTTAATCTAATTTCTCACTCTAAAACTCTATTTATCTCCCAAACAAGAAATACCCAATTCTCAATTTCCTCCCAATTTCCTTATTCTCCCACCTCTATCTTTTCCCCTGTTTTCGCCTCTATAAATACTCCCTCCCTCTGATGAACGATGATGTGCGGCTGTGGTGGAGGACTTGTACTTGTTAGTGGGTACACTAGAAATGAGCTTTGGTTTGATGCAGTGTTGACTTTTTGTGAATTGTTGTTGGTGTCTGAGTATAAGCCGGATAATTTCACTTTTCCTTGTGTAATTAAGGCTTGTGGTGGGATTTTGGATTTGGGTTTGGGGCAGAATGTCCATGGATTGAGATTGAAGATGGGTTTGGGTTCTGATGTGTTTGTTGGTAATGGACTGATTGCAATGTATGGAAAATGTGGGCTTGTTGAGGAAGCAGTTAAGGTGTTTGAGTATATGGCTCAAGGAATTTGGTTTCTTGGAATTCTATGAATTCTGTGTTTTCTGGGAATGGGGTGTTTCGAGAAAGTTTCAGTTTGTTTAGAGAAATGCTGGAGAGTTTGTTTCAGTTTGCTGGGAAGTGAAGAAGGCAAATAAAAGAGAGAGAAATGGTGATAGAGTCGTCCACACTTTAATACTAAGGATGAGAATAATTATAAAAATATCAATACAGAAAATATATTTAAATTCATCGTCTGTACTACAACTGCGGATTCTTGATGACATTTTGGTCACTTTTAAGTACACACTTTAGTTTTGTGGACTCTCCCAAACTAAAGTGCGGACGGGTAATAATTTTTACTGTTAGATTTGCGATTGGACGATCACGCTCTGTTATAAAGATAATCTAAAATTTACAACGTTGGCTATTGATCAATCCCTTATATATATATATATATATATATATGGATGGATAGATAGTGAGAGTAAATCATAATTAAAGATAGTTACTCTCTTCGTTTTAAAGATGACTAAATATAAACTTTTTTATTTTGAAAAAAAATGAGATAAAATATATAAAGTAAAATAAATATATTATTTACTGGGGTCTATTAGTATAAAAAAAATAAAAATACTTGTATTTTTATATAATTTTGTAGGAGCTTTAAATTATGCTAACTACATTAATTGTTTTCAAAACAGAAATAAGTCAAAGGATAGGCCTTCCTGAGACAAATGTCGAGAGCCATCACATAAGGAAGCGGGTCATGGTCTATTAATCTTATACCTTCGATATAAATTCTACAGATATGATTTTAAAAATTTATCAAACGGAAAAAATTATGTAAATACCATTATGGAGCGTACAGGAATTTCCGTACTCACCATCTGAACAATTATTTTTCTTTTTAAAAACACGTCCATTAAATATAGGAGTAAGAAGATAAGTTGGCTATGACACATTCTATAGTCACAAATAACGCATATATATGTATACGGTCCGGCTCTAAAGCGAACCTTAAAGAGCGACCCAAAGACGAACCGTCGTCTTTGGTGTCTATGGCGACGGTTCGACCCGTCGCCAAAGACTACATGGCTATGGCGACGGGTCGAACCGTCGCCATAGACACCAAAGACGACGGTTCGTCTTTGGTTCGCTCTTTAAGGTTCGCTTTAGAGTCTCTCCGTATATATATATATATAGGAAGTGCTTCATAACTTGCGTTAGGTATGGACATTATTCCAGTTAACTCATCTCATGTCGTCCAATGAAAGATCTAAGACCCTATATTGACACCAAGGCTAAGTCCCGCCGCTACTTTCTCTTACGACCAACCAAAATTCCAGGTCAGTTCCGCTAGTAAAACATGCGGCCAACATGAAAGGTCGTAGAAATTAATCATGGGACTTAAAATAATTATAATTTAAATTAAAAATATGTAGCTAATTAATATTTCACTCGCTAATCGGTTCACAAATATAAAGAATTATAAAATGAGTAGTAGATTAATATAAGGAATAGTACTTGACCAGATAATTTGGGAGTAGTAGTTGACTACGTAATTTATTTGTGAGTAAGAATATAATATAAACCCAATCACGTATACGTACATATAAGGATAATTACTAATTATCGCCATATATTTATAATTATTAATTATAAATAGTACGTAGGTTATTTAGGTGGGAATCATGAAATGATGATTGGGTTTATATTATATTCTTACTCACAAATAAATTACGTAGTCAACTACTACTCCCAAATTACCTGGTCAAGTACTATTCTTTATATTAGTCTATTACTCATTTTATAATTCTTTATATGTGCGAACCGATTAGCGAGTGAAGTATTAATTAGCTATATTTTTTTAATTTAAATTATAATTACTTTAAATCCCATGGTTAATTTTTAAGACCTTTCATGCTAGTCCCAGGTTTTACCAGCGTCAGTCAAAACGACCGTGTTTTGATTGGCAGCTAGTAAGACATGCGGCCAACATAAAAGAATTTTGGCTGGCCATAAGGGAGAGTAGTGGGCGGGCCCCAGCCTTGATCAACATAGACTCTTAAATCTTTTATTGGACAATATGAGATAGGCTAACTGAATAATGCTCATAACTAAAAGCAAATTATGAAACACTTCTCCCTCTCTATCTCTCTCTCTCTATATATATATATGATAATAATTGCATCTCAATCGTCACAAGAGTAACAGAGATGAATGAGTCATTAAATGAGGTCGAAGTCACCTCCATCCGTCAATTATACGCGAATATTTTTTATTTATTTTAATGTTCAAAAACATGTGGTCAGTCATTAATAAATGGTAACGAGTATATATTTTAATTAAATAATTTATTTTTATATCGAAATAAATATTTTTTTCAGCTTACTATATTCTCTCTTTATATTATGAACCCAAGCAAAATGACCACATACACATTGCACAAAATCAAACAAATACTCTTTTCGTTCTAAAATTAGAGATATAATTTGACTTTTGAGGTAAAACGACGGAATATTAAATTTTAAAATTAGTATGACTCATAAAAATTTAAAATAAAATAAATTTTATGATTAATAATTTTTATTATATACTATACAATTATAATAATTGTATTAACTAAAATTAAATAATTTTACATTAATTTAAAATTTAATATATCATCGTTTAATTTTAAAAATTAAATTGTATCTTTAATTTTAAAATCTAATTTTAAAATGAAGGGAATAATAAACAATGATATACTTTCATATATAATTGAATTTTCAACGTATTATTATTCTAAACTTTAATATATTTGGAAGGAAGGAAAACAAAATGAAAAAAATAGATACTACCGAGATTTCCCTATCAGGCAGAGAATCAATGGATCTTTAATAATATTAGATCTCGGGGCACGGACTTATAATGGGTAAATGTCAATATCAAAAGATCTGACCGTAAATGCATTTAATAATGTGGCATCAGGGACGCTCTCGCGCTTTTTCATACTCTATCCCTCCCATATTAAATCATGGTACAAATTTTTTTATTCTTAATTTTTTTTATAAAAGTACATAAATTTCTTTCACTCTCTTCCTATTAAAAATATAAAAAGTTTTATTTTTAAAAAATAAAATAAAATACATAAAATAAAAAATAACTAAGTCATTTAGTAGAGTTCATTAGTATAAAAAAAATTAAAAATACTCATGACTTTATATAATCTTGTGGGGGTCATTAAGGATAAATTTATAATTTTTTCACTCTTTTTTTTAGTTTTATTTTTCTTAATATGTGTGCAAATTATACTTTGTCGATCTTTTTAGAGACGAAGAGAGTATTTTGTTAGGAGGCTTAATTAATACTCTCATCATTCTATAATAATACTCATTTTAACTTCATGCATACTTATATTTTATATTAAATTTTACAATAATTTTTTATATAAAGTTGAGAACTATTAATACAAGAGAGAAAAGTTTAATACTCCCTCCATTTCAATCTAAATTTTCTTAGAAGTTGCAAACGACAATTAAATTGAATAATTTTTTTTGAAAAGTTTAATACTCCCTCCATTTCATTATAATTGACTTTTAAGAAAGAAAAAAAAATGTTGCAATTGTTGTCTTTACTTTTTTAGGAGAAGTCTTCTTATTGGGCAAACATGGTACTCTTATTTTTAAGAAATCGATGCCTTTCCTCTTTGTAGCAACAGTGTCCAGTCTTTTCTATAACAGTGGTCGTGGAAATGGTCGCAACACTAATCGCACAACTTTTAACAGAAAAAAGAACTCCGAGTGGAGAGAAAAAAAAAAGAATTGAACTTCAAATATTTTATATTATCCTTAGTTTCTAATTTTTCAAAAAATTCTTTATTTTATATTAGTAGTTTCTAACTTTTTAGAAAGGGCTAGTAACAAAAATTCATAAATTTCAATTCTAAAGATAAAATTAAATGACGTGTGCATGAAATTAAAGTGATATTATTACGAAATAAAAGAAGTATTATAGAATGGAGGGATGATGAGAATTTTATGGAATGGAGTTTTTTATTTTTTTTATTTTTTTATTTTTTTATGGAGTGCTAGTTTACGGGGACACACTTGCGTGTGCTAGATCTTAAAGTTGCAATCTAATTTTAACTTTAAAATCAATATAAACCCTAAACTTTATTTTAATGATTAAAAGCACTGCAAACTTTGAATTTCATAATAATTTGTGCCCTCTGCGCCTTTTACATCAAAATAATTTGCATTATAAATTTTAGTGCGAAAGTAAATATTATTTTGAAACTCAAAATTTAGGATGCATTTAATTTAAAATAAATTTTAGAGTGCAAATTGATTTTTAAGATTAGAGTTTGGGGTTCAATTTGGTATTTAGTCTTTAATTTGAAAGGTAAAGTCGAAAAAGTAAAAAAGTGTCCTGTTTGTATTTACAAAAATAAAATAAAAAAGTGTCCTGTTTGTATTTACAAAAATAAAATAAAATACTAGCTCATTTTTTTCTCTTGTTTTATTAATAAAGATTAATGGAGAATTTCATATAAGTTTTTAAATTATTAGAATTAGGTTTCGTAGTTATAAATTCATGATTGAATTATCTAAATTTTGGTCAATTCTATTGATTTTGAAATTTAAAATATCTTAAATTGATTTTAAAAAATTAAAATATATTTGTTATTAATTAATTAAATCTTTTTAAATACTCCTTAAAAATAATCTCATTTGTAAATTTTTTTATTGATAATAGTGTAAACAGTGACGATATTTATAAGTTTGCTATTTACAATTTTCACCGTAATGTCATTATTATTAAATTAATAATTTATAAAAATAAATATAAAACAAAAATATATTATTAATATTTATAAATTTTGTAAATGAGATTTTTTTTTCTTGTGAGACTAATGATTAATTCATTAATTCATTATGGAGATCATGCATTCATTCATCCACCACTAATGGTGTTTTTGAACTTTTAAACACAGTTCCTAAGAGAGAAGAATTTCAAACAAACAATTCCCCAAGTGAAGGTAGGAGATGACGAGGCAGTTACTTATGAGGCCGCCACTACCACACTCCGAAGGGCCGTCCACTTTTTCTCAGCTTTGCAGGCCAGCGACGGTCATTGGCCTGCAGAGAATGCCGGACCTCTCTTTTTCCTTCCGCCCTTGGTCAGTCTCCGGCCACCGGCTGGCCATATCTTCTCATTAATCTCATACACACACAAGATTAATATACATAATTTGTTGCATTTCTGCTCATAATTGTTCCCAATTGCTTACAAGAAATTGTTTTTTTTTTTTGGGTGGATCAGGTGATGTGTGTATATATCACAGGGCATCTTGATACAGTGTTCCCAGCAGAACATCGAAAAGAAATTCTTCGCTACATATATTGTCATCAGGTACGCCAAGTGTTTGTTAATGTGTCCCAACCAATTATCATCTTTCTGTTAATAATGTACTACTTTGTCTGTTCCTTTTTAATTGATGTTTCAGGAGTAAACGCAATTAATAATTGTAATTAATGCTTTGTGTTATTGGTTAAATTAAGTAGGAGTATTCAATATTATCCTTGTAAGATTCATTGGAAAGATGAGAGAGAAAGAGAGAATGTAATCTCATTGGGCTAAATTTGTTGGGAAAAAAATGAGAAAAAAATAATTTTTTATTTAATATTTAGGGATAATATGACAACTAAGTAATTAATTCTTTTTTGAAATCTACAAATGTAACAAATAAAAAGGAACAAAAACTTCTCTAACAAGACAGATAAAAAGGAACAGAGTGGGGTACTTCTTTTTGATCAACTAAGCAGCAAGCAGTAGCTAGTAGAATACTTTTTCCCACACACTTAATTAGATGAGCATCTGGGAAAGCAAGTAATTGTCTTTTCAAATTCCGGTCGCTAAGAGTAATTAGTAATGGTAATCAAATATGTATTTACAGAATGAAGATGGCGGGTGGGGATTCCATATTGAGGGGCATAGCACCATGTTCTGCACAACTCTTAGCTACATTTGTATGCGTATACTTGGAGAAGGGCCCGATGGTGGTGTAAACAATGCATGTGTCAGAGGCCGAAAATGGATCCTTGACCATGGCAGTGTAACCGCTATACCTTCATGGGGCAAGACTTGGCTTTCGGTATGTATGACCATTATTTTCATTGCTCCTAATAGTTCAATTGGTGGAGTTGCTCTTTTTTATTTTTAGTAAAGCTTCTTTATGTTCAAGTGGCAAATCCTTCATGTGATTAGTTAGTAGTAGCATATGTGTAATGCTTGTTCCTCAAATCATCTTAATCTAGCTTTTGGTGTTGTTTCAGATACTTGGTGTATATGAATGGACAGGAAGCAACCCAATGCCCCCAGAATTCTGGATTCTCCCTTCTTTCCTTCCTATGCACCCAGGTTCACATTAATCTAACTGAAATTCATATCCAAATGTATGCTATTTAAGGGTTGTGCTGCTGCATTAGTAATAATACCTTCTATATTAGCTTCTCTCCTTGACTTTATTTTCTAGTCAACTTTCCTAGCATGGTGAAATAATTAAATGCTGCTCAAGAAATGTTCAAAATTGGTGTACTCCATTCAGAACTGGCTTGATAATCTAATAATTTTCACCTAGCAGTTGGATCTTGTGTCAATCACTGGTTGTCACGTTTTTTCTAGCTTTCCCTCATAGTGTTTTCTCTCTGTTGAATGCAGCTAAAATGTGGTGTTATTGCCGGATGGTTTACATGCCAATGTCATATTTATATGGGAAGAGGTTTGTTGGTCCAATAACTCCTCTTATTTTACAATTAAGAGAAGAACTTTATGCTCAACCCTACAATGAAATCAATTGGAGAAAAACACGTCATGTGTGTGCCAAGGTAAAACTACGTAGTCATCTTATGTTGTATTTTTATTTTGCTTCTTAATTGACATAGACCAATATTGATTTTTTATGTAGTACAAAATTATGGCTTGTATTATATATATATATATATATATATATATATATATATATATATATATTGATCTGTATTTATATTTATATGCCGACTTCTTATTGCAGGAGGACATCTACTATCCTCATCCTTTAATACAAGACCTGCTCTGGGATAGTCTCTATGTATTAACTGAACCTCTTTTAACTCGTTGGCCATTTAACAAGTTGAGAGAGAAAGCTCTGCAGACTACCATGAAACACATTCACTATGAAGATGAGAACAGTCGATATATTACCATTGGATGTGTGGAAAAGGTAAATGTGACATAGTATAAGATCCCTCCTCCCCTGCCCCCTAAAGAACATGAATTTTTTTCAATGCTAAAACAATTCTGTATGTTCAAGCTATTAATCTGCTTCTCTTATGAATGTAATATCTATTTGACTTGATTTGAGCAGGTTTTGTGTATGCTTGCTTGTTGGGTTGAGGATCCAAATGGAGATTATTTCAAGAAACACCTTGCAAGGATCCCAGATTATATATGGGTTGCTGAAGATGGAATGAAGATGCAGGTCAGGAGTTAGGACACACTGTTGCATCAAAATTATATTAGTAGTGGCCGAAAAGATTTTCGTTTTATTTACTTATTTTAGTTATGTGAAAGAGTTCCCAGTATGTTGTCTCCATATTTACGTAACTGCGTATTTAGTGAAAGACACCCCGCTTATGGATTCACAATGCAAATTTAATAATGATTAGCTCTTGATTTCAGAACATGTTTATTAATTTGATCGAGTTCCTAAAATTGTAGTTGACATTCAAATGCAGAGTTTTGGTAGTCAGGAATGGGATACAGGTTTCGGCATTCAAGCATTGTTGGCTAGTGATCTAACTCATGAAATTGGACCTACTCTTATGAAAGGACACGACTTCATCAAAAAGTCCCAGGTTTCCAATTTAAATACTATCTAAACTATTCTTCACATTTTTTTAGATTTCAATTGCTGCATGCTCTGTTAGAACATAGTACTTCGTTCTTTTCAAAATATCAGACCATTATTGAATTTTTGAAGTCAATTCTAGGCACTTTCAAACTCAACATTGACATAGATTCATTTATTTTAGTCAATACAGTGATGCATACTGTAAACTATCTAAAAAGTACAGCTAAGTATAAGATTTGGAGCGGAGGGAGTATATATATTGGTTGGGTACTTGCTTTATCTCAGTCATATGAGTTTGTTGTATGCAGGTCAAGGATAATCCTTCTGGTGACTTTAAAGGCATGTATCGCCACATTTCTAAAGGATCGTGGACTTTTTCAGATCAAGATCACGGATGGCAAGTTTCTGATTGCACTGCAGAAGGACTAAAGGTGTTGAACTCTAATAAGAAAAAGTCTAAATCAAGTTCAGGGTTGCAGTAATAAGTAAATTCCATAAAGACGATGGCGCATTATTTATTTATTTATTTTATTAATTTTCTTTTCTTATTCTTCAGTGTTGCCTTATTTTCTCAACGATGCCAGAGGAAATAGTTGGCAAGAAAATGGAACCAGAAAGACTGTATGATTCTGTTAATGTTCTGCTTTCCCTGCAGGTGAGGATTGACTTGCACACTATCATTATTTATTATTCTACTCTTTGAAACCAAAATCATATTTATTGAATTATTTTGTATTTTGGACATACCAAGAATCATTGTTAAGGTAAATACTAGTAGTTTAGTACTTCTACTCTGCAAGGTCTAAACATATATATTTACAAGAACACACATGAATGCTTGAAACAATAAAGTTGTATACTTAAATATTTTAGAACATCCATGCATGGTGAAAAAAATCATTTTTTTTGTCGGACTTTAGCTATTGAATCTGCTAAATCACTGACTTGATATACTGCATCAATCAGTAAGTTCTAACTTTATTAATAAAATGATGATTTTCAGAGCAAAAATGGTGGCTTAGCAGCATGGGAGCCTGCAGGAGCTCAGGAATGGTTAGAGGTATTTTTTTTCAACAAGAAATATTGACATGTTGGGAAACTATTCTTAATATTTTTTCAGATCATACATCATACCTCTGACAGTTGCAATGCATAATTTGATATCTTCTCTTTCTCTCTGTGTATCTTATTTGTATGACTCTGCTAAACAGTTGCTCAATCCTACGGAATTCTTTGCAGACATTGTCATTGAGCACGAGTAAGTTAATTTCTTACAATTTTATATCTTATTAACTCCACTCATATATCTTCTGTGAACTAGAACTGTCGAACTATTATAAGAAATTAGTCAACAAAATTTACAAACAAAGCATGGGCATATTCCCTCTGTTAAATTAAACAAACTCAAGAAATAAACAAGATTCTTCTAAACAAATTAACTCCACCGACTTATCATTTAAAAAAATTCTCCACCTTATATGAAACTACCTACGTGAGATGGACTAACAAAATAGTCATGATGTAGGTATGTAGAGTGCACTTCATCGGCAATCCAAGCTCTGGTTCTGTTTAAAAAGTTATATCCTGGACACCGAAAGAAGGAGATAGATAATTTTATTATGAATGCTGTCCGTTACCTTGAAGACATACAAATGCCTGATGGTTCATGGTGTGTTCTCCTCTCCAGTAATTTAACAATATGTTTCAAGTTTATTACTGATATTAAGAATACATAAATACGATCAACATGTATATCTATACTGCAGGTATGGAAACTGGGGTGTGTGCTTTACTTATGGTAGCTGGTTTGCTCTTGGGGGGCTAGCGGCAGCTGGAAAGACATACTACAATTGTGCAGCTGTTCGTAAAGCTGTTGATTTTCTACTCAAATCACAGATGGATGACGGCGGTTGGGGAGAAAGCTACCTTTCTTGCCCGAAAAAGGTAATCAATCCTTGTGCTCAATTGAACACTCAAAATATGTCATCCTTTACACTATGCTTTGGAAGCTAAGCAATATAAATGGAGAGAATTGAGTCACTTTCTTCCCATTTTTAATAAAAGGGTGCTTAAATTCATATTAGTCACTTCCATCAATGGAGTTATTGAGAGTTTATGCCATGCATTAGGCCTGACAAAATATGGTTATGGTTATGGGTTGGTTTTGATTTACAAATTTTGATTATTCTTTTATTTAAGAACTAAAACCATATTACCTATTTTTAGTATGTGTTGTGTGGGTTGGAATTATATAGTTATGGGCAAAATATAGATCAACTCATATTTCAAATTTCAAGTTTACCATTATTATGGTCCAATTAAATAAATTATCTTTGATATTTAATTTCTATATTCTTTCGCTTTCTAACTTTCTATCTCTAATGTTCTCCCTGCAAATATAGGTCCAGTACTAGTAAACACAATTGCATCCAAACCACACCCTTCCTTCTCATTCCTGGCCACCAATTCCTCCACACACTCCGCCCCCGCCCACCGCGTCTCGTAAGCGTTCACCCGCACCGCCACCCACCCGTTCAAAGCCAGATCCCGTAAAAATTCCGGCACCATCGGCGGTTCTTCCAGCCCAATTACTAACGGAACCGGACACAAAACTCTGCTGCCCTTCCCGAGCCCAAGCGATTCCACCATTCTGCTCGGAATCGCCACCGGAAGAATTAAAACTCGGATTCTCTCCGGGTTTCTACATAGATTTCTGATGAAGGAATCATTTAGGAGCTCCGAATCATTCCCAAGAGCTGAGATCGTGAAAGTTGGGCCAATTGGGGATAGAGGGGGAAACTCTGTTTCAGCTAAGGCTTGTGAGAAAGCTGAGATTCCAGTTCTGGAGGTGAAGGCTACGGCTTCGAGTGGGGTTTTGGAGGTGGATTAAGGAGAGAGAAATTGATGGATGGTATGTGGGGTGGGCTTTAATGACGACGGTGGGGCACCAGAGATGAGTCCAACCCTTGAGGTGGAGGAGATTAGAAAGTCGTCCGGCGTAGTTTTGGGAGGTGGTGAAGGCAATTACACGGTAGTTGCATCCTCCTGCTAATCATTGGATTTGGAATGAAAAATCTGGGTGGAAAATAGTTTAACCGGTTTGGGTCTATATTTCTTTTTAAAAATATTGATTCAAACTTTATTCAATTTAAATAAATAAAAACAGTTAACCAACCTAATTAGTTCCAAATTAATATGAACTGACTCAACACTTAACTAACTAGATTGTCAAGCCTACCATGCATATATACTCTCCCCGATTTGTGACATTAATTTATGATTGTTAATATAGGTATATGTACCATTAGAAGGAAACCGCTCAAATTTGGTACATACTGGATGGGCCTTGATGGGACTCATTCATTCGGAGCAGGTAAGATTGTTGTTTCTTGAACTGTATAAGTGGTTAATTACTTTAAGAGTAATATACACTGACATTCTCTCTAGATAACTATAATAACACTCATTATTAAATAGATAAAGTTATATATTTACCCTTGTATGTTATCAAATTTTAATTCTTAAATAATATATATGTTTAATTATCTTTTTTTAATACAATACATTTGAATTATAGTTTTATTTGTAATTAAGATTATCTCATTCAAATTGTTGGTAACTTATAAAAAAACTAATTTAGTTTAATTAACGCATATTTTTGGATAAGTGAAATATTAAGAATTTTAAATTAAATTATTAATGGAGTTGTTCTAATTAGAGTAATTTGAGTACGTTGATAGTTTAGTTTTTGGTGTTTAACAACAAAAATTATTATTTGAATTTTTAGTTTCATATTATGATTTTTATATGTTAAATTTTCTTGAGTATATGTCAAAATTTGGGATGTTTGTGATTTTGATTTCATTTTTTAGTATACGGTTGGTATTGTTTTTGTCCAATGTTGAATAAAAGAAAATATAATAATATTTATTACTACCTTTATCTTGTAAAAAGATTTTTTTTTAATATATTTTTTCTTTTTTTGAGTAACAGCATTTGTCATTTTTACTGTAAATAATTATGCCTATGTGTGACTTATGTTTAGTTTAATATTTGAGAAAATAATTAATATAATTTTTAATACTTTTTTTATATGAATAATAAGATTCGTTCGGTAATAATAAGTTTGTTTTACGTAAATTTTAATATTTGAGAAAATAATTATAATTTTTTTGCATTAATTTGTACTTTTTATGCGTATTAAAATTTTTTACTTTTTAATTACAAAAAAAAATATTTGAATGTATATTACGTAAATTTTAATCTTTGAGAAATTTAATTAACAAAAAGTGTATGATTTTATTTTCCTGATAAAATGAATATTTATTACTTTTGACATTTATGTTATTTATTGCACAAGTTCATAATTTAATTAATTAGATCAAGTTAAGTAAAAATTATAATATATAAATTTATATTTAATGGATATATTAAACATTATAACTTGAAGAGTGTATTAGATATTATATTAAAAATATATTTGGATGTTAGTTGGTCAACCACACTAGGAGTAGTGAATGTTACATATTGTAGACTAGAGAGGTACTGACTGTTATTTAAAAAACTAGAGGGGTGATGAATGTTATTATGATTATCTACAAGGGATATCAGTATATTTTACTCTTACTTTAAATACAATCGATTTGACATTAAAATGTGTTTTTTCACAAAATTTGATGCCTAAACTTTTCCACTTCAATAGGCTGAGAGAGACCCAACACCTCTTCACCGTGCGGCCAAGTTATTGATCAATTCTCAGATGGAAGATGGTGATTTTCCCCAACAGGTAACTCATGACATATATGAACGAAAAGCTATGGCCCAAAAGGCGAAAAATTGATCCATAACCAAAGCTAATCCATGACATCAATATGACATATATTAGTAAGAGTAATGCTAGGGAACTAAACAGAAATTGTAAGAGTAATGCTAGGTAACTAGACAAAAGTTATCTAGTTTACCTAGACAAAGCTTTAAAGGATTGTATAGTACAATTCTATAGAGCTTTGTCTAGTTTACCTAGATAACATTTGTATAGTTACGTAGCATTTTCTCAGTCGCAAGAGTAATGCTTATCTAGACAAAGTTTTGAAGGGTTGTACAATAATTGAACTTTTTTCTATGGTAACTAACCATCAATTACTGTACATTTCCATTGTAGGAAATAACTGGAGTTTTTATGAAGAATTGCATGTTGCACTATGCAGCTTACCGGAATATATACCCATTGTGGGCTCTAGCAGAGTATCGGAGGCGGGTCCCATTACAGTCCCTAGGCACCTAATTAGCAATATCCAGCTCTTGGTAATTCAGTGCTAAATAATTTCAATAAAAATAAAAGAGAGCACTGTTTTATTTAGTTGGTCTATTGCACAGTCAGAGGCCCCTAAATGTTATCAATTCATTGAATCTTGTTTACTATATAGCTAAATTATAATCACACAGTACTGTTGGGTGTGACTATTATTGCCCGTCTTGTTCAGTTGATCTTGTATCATCATCCATAATGGTTTGATTTGCGTGGTTGTACTTACAATCAATGCTTTCAGACCCGGACTAGTCATCGAACCAAAAAAATTATCGGGTGGATAGGTCACTGGTTCAACCAGTGATTGAACCGGTGACGTCATAAATAAATTAAGGTGTATGTGCACATTACATTGTACGAAGGGTTGATCCCCCAGAGTACAAGACGGTAGTCCTATAGTCTATAAGACTGTTAAAGGTTGCAGTAGAAATACTCGTTAACCTAAGGACATAGTTCATGGTCTTGTGACCCTCATATGTACTTTTGATCTCGAAATATAAACTTGATTCAAAAGCAGAGTTTCTTATCAAGCGAACAGTTCTTCATCTATGTTTGGTTGAATTCAGAAAGGTTTATACTACTCATTTGAATTTATTCACCGATTATTCATATGATATTACTGTTATCTTTGTGGGCAATTGTTTGCTCACTCTTGCATAAATATTTGCAGCTAAGAATAGAAAAACAAATGAGCCGTCCTCGAGCAAGGGCAATGGCAAGATGAATAACTGAAGAAGATTAGTTTAAGGTTTAAACAATTTGAATTATGTAATGGACTTAATTTTATTATGTTATTCTGCTATTATGATGTAATAATTAAGGTTAGATTACCAGGGATCGTATTGGTTATGTAATCAAACTTGATTTGGATTATGTAATTTTTATTTAGTTTACCATGTTTGGTTTATATTATCTTTGTCATGGGTAGTTAGATGTGATTGTGAAGTATCGTGAGCACCAGATCCGTGGGATTTAAGTACCCGAATTTGGGAGTGTCTCAGTCACTCAGACAATGAAGAACAGTTGTTTGAATGATGTTCTTTTGAATTTGAATCTTTGTTGCCTTTTATAGTATGCCGGAAATTCTTCCCGTTGCTAAGTTCCCGTTAGTGCATTTAATGCTCAGATATTCTAGGATCCTTGATGTTGACGTTTAAGTTGGTGTGTCAATTGCTTTTTAACTTGCATGTCACATCAGACTGCAAACTCACCTACCACCAGTGAGTTGTCTCTTTCAGCAAACTAGCTGGTAGACACATCTTCTGATCTTTGATTTCAACCAAGGATGTTTGGTGAATGCATTAGGACCTTCAATCAGCAACGTTCTCATGTCAGTTTTATTGTCAGACCTGACTTTACTCTACGAAGATGGAGGATCGTAAAGTTTGCTCTACGTCCTGATCTTTACGAGGATTGCTTTATGATGGGAATAACACTCTACGATTGAACTCAACTATCAGCTCTACGAAGATTTACTTTACGTTTCTGAAGCTGACTTTATGATCTTGTCTTCACTGAACGATCTTTGAGTCACTTTATGATTTGAACTTTTACTTAACGACTTCATGGAAAACTCTATGTTCAGTCTTCACTCAACGAACTTTGCTTGACTTTGTAATTCTCTGTTCACTCTACAAACTGATCTTTACTTTACGATTGGAAGAGAACTTTATAACGAATGCAAATGCTCTGCGATCGTGCATCTAATGCTTTACTAAAATAAGTTGACTCTGCGATTCATCTTGACATTACGAATTGGTAGAGTAACTAAGTGATCAATATGAACCTATTGACTATACATCATATTAACTCAATAAGATCAACCTAACATATTTGATCTTTTTAATCTAAATCCCTGTACATCAAATATTAAATAATTATTAAGAACTTTACAAAACTTACTGGTACAAATATACATTAATCACATTCATCATCAAATTAAATATGCAAACTCTAACAAATTGAATTCTTAGATTTATTAATATATTTAGTTATATTTTATTATTTAGTTATTTATTCTTAGTGTTTAGTTTAATTGTTAATTTTAGTTTAATTCATCTATTTAAATAAAATTGAGTTGATATAAAATTGGTACTTGAAAAACATTAAAATTAATTCTTTGTGGGAACGATACTCTTCTTGCCACTATATTGCTAGTCGATCGCGTAAACTTGCGTGTATTTCTAAGTGATAAATTTAGGCAACATACAGTGAGCACCATATCTTGTGTTTGAAAGTACACTGACGTGGGGGCGTCACAATATTCTTTAATTCCCGTTAAACATGAAGTTTAAGAGCCTTGAATTTATTCATAGGCTCACATAATTTATAATCACACCCAATAAAATATCGAGATCTAACACAGTTTAGAGTTTAGGAAAAGATGTCCGTAAACCCTATATCCATAGATCGAATAAAGTATCAACCAAACCCTAATTATAAAAGTAATTACATCGTAGAAATTGAATTGTATCACCAAAATGATAACGACATCAAGATAACCTATCATATATCGAGGAGATCTGTTAAAGAAACTTAGAATCTAGGGATTGAGACCCATAGACCTAAGATTTCATAGATTTTAAAATAAGGACAATAAAATCTAATCAAAAGTATATATCCTAGATTGGCTAGAAGGAATTTATATTAGTGAGAAATCCTCGATGACCAAAAATAGGATCCAAACACCACTACAAAGAATCTAGGATGCTTAGGTAACCTAAAAAAAGAAAAAAAAAATGAGATGAATAAACAAAGCCCAAGCACAAAAAGGATTTCTAGGCCATTTAGGAAGACTTTCTATTCATGAGAAACCCTCCGTAATAGCCTATACCCCAAAGTAGAATCCAAACACCGCTAGAAACAATGTAGGATATTAAGAGAGCCCCAAAAGAAAGAAATGAACACAAACAACCAAAGCCCAAACAAAATAATCGATAAAATAAGTTAAATCGAGTGTATAGATGAGGAATGGACCTTGAGAATGGGGTTCCTTCCTCCTTAAGCTTTCAAAAAGCCTCTAGGATATACTTTGATAGAAGATTTGATAAGAAACTAGATATCTAGATCTAATTTGAAAAAGTTTCTCCTCACTTTTGATTTTTTCTCTCTATTTTTCTTCTTTCTTGCACTTTTTCTCTTTAATTTTTTTCCTCTTCTCGTGCAAAATGGCCAAAACAGGCCTTATATACCCCCAACTTGGCCTGCCCCAGGTGTACTTGTGGCAACCAGTCTGTGAGTCCCACACTATCTGTTTTCTCGTATCGTGCACTGAAACATCCATAACTTTCAAACCGAGAAGAATTAGAAGGCGTGTCATCCTAATTCGGAAAGCTCTTTTCGAGACCTACGCAATGACATTAATTTTGACCATTTTTGAATCTAGGACGAGGGAGAAAATTGGAAAAAACCATCTTCCTGAATACATTGGCCAATCACTTGTCTTTCTTTTTGCACTTTGGTACCTAAAGGTCCATGCGTGGCCTCTAAGTAATTGTCCTGGACTTTATAATCTTCGCTTTGACACCCCGGGCTCATTGTGGATTGATATTTTTGCCCTCTGTCATCGTTGAGAAATACGTGCAAATTTTGTACGTCTACAATAAACATATTAAATTTTTTAATACGATTTATTATTAGTAATACTGAATTAACTAGTTCGATAGTACTTTGATGATAGTTAATTGCATTTGACAATAATCATATGAGTGAATCATTCAACTAAAATTAGCAGAAGAATATTTTTAGTAAAAGATCAATATTAGAAAAAATATACCAGTAATCTTCAATTAATCACATATCTTCTACCAAATAAAATGACACAATATGATCATTTATCATTTCTATTATCAATAATTTGATACCCAGTCAACCGTGTTTAAATGGATATCATGACCTGTAACACTCCCCAAGGGATAAATAGGAAACAAAATATAGTTTAATACTTACGAATTCTTTTTGTAGAATGAATGGGGTATCAGGGTCGGTTCGTAAACAATTTATAAGTTGGTTAAGCCAACTTATAAATAATTTTTCGTTTTTTACTATTTGAGTGTTCATATGTAACTTATTTTTGAATATAGTAGTTTTTGAAAAATAATAATTTTTTACTTATCAAAAAATGACTTAATAGTTTTTTTAAAACAAGTAGATTTGACTAAAATGTAAAGACTTTTTTGCCTTCCGTTTTAGTAATCTTTATAACTTATTTTAACTTATAAGTAATTTCAACCAAATACCTTCACAGTTTGTGTTCACTTAATTTCTAACTTATAAATCAAATAAATGTCAAACACTTTTGTCTATAAGTCATACTTTAAAACGATTTATAAGTTATTTTAACTTATAAGTCTATATTTGGTTATTCAACATTTGCAACATTTTATGCATTTAGAGCGTTTGGAAGTTCAAACGCACTTGAAATCATGTTCGTCTAATAGTAGTTTATTTTAAATATAACATATTTAAATCACAAACGCAGTATTTGAGCCTCAAATGCAATGCACCAACACTAATATGTGTTTCAAAATTCAAACAAAATCCTAAATCGTTTTAAAATAAATCAATGCCGAACAACCCAATTATGATCGAGTTATTTTATAAATTTACTAAAAGTATTTGTATTTTCAAAGTATTGGAAATACAATAATTCTAGGCCGATCGGCGCCGGCGACCCTTTAGCGACCGGTCGAAATTTTTTTTTTTTGTTTTGACTCCCAAATAATTTATATGATTTATTGGAACTGAAATGTTTTTAAAAAAAAGTGATTTAGGTGTGTTTTGGATACATATATAAAACAGTGTTGTACACTCTGCACAGCACTATTTTGTATATGTATCCAAAACACACCTAAATCACTTTTTTTTTAAATTTTAGTTCCAATAAATCATATAAATTATTTGGGAGTGAAAATCCAAAAAAAAAAAAAAAAAAAAATTTCCAACCGGTCGCTGAGCCCGGTTGCCCAGGCCGGTCGCCCAAAAAGGACTCATCGGAAATAAATCAATAACACGCCAAAACAAAATTTTGATATTGCCACCCACTAGCCATACTCCTCTAGTCCTCTTTCTTACTTGTATTCCTAAATAAATACCCCCAAGCCCACATTCTCTCCTCTCTCAGTCTCACTCCTCCCATTCCTTTCTCCTTTCTCTCTCTTACGTATATCCTCCCAGCAAGACTCTGCCATGGGAAATTAATTTGAAGTTATTTGCCCTCTTCTTTTACCCTTTTAGCTTTAGATTCTCTCTCCTCTTCCTCTCTCTATATCTATATCTATATCTATTTTCAATTCAGGGGTGCTATCAGAACAGTATGTCAACAATGCAGCTTTTGAAGAAAAATTAATTCTTCTTCCGAAAGGTAGACCCAAAAAGGCTTCTTCCATTTGATCAAGGTTGGTTTTTCTGTCCTTTTCATTTTTTTCTCTTACGATCTCAAATTCCCATTTCATTTGTTTACCCTAAGCTTTAATATACAATTTCCATTTCATATAAAAGATACAATTAATTTTTGACCAAATCCCAGGTGCTTAAATGACCCATATATAAGACAATCTTCAGCATTTCACTGATTGATTGATCAAACCAGATTAATTATTTCTGTCCTGCATTCTCTCTCTCTATATATATATATATGCATGTATAATTTGTATATTTATGCAGAAAAGACATACATACACTTGCGTCTGAATCAGTGCAACCCATGAAGCCAATTTTTGTATTTTAGCACCTCCGTTTATTTATTTATTTTTTGGGTAAAAGCTCTTTCTTCTTCCTTTTAAAGATCTTAGATCAGTGCAAGCCATGAAGCCAACAGGTGGAATAGATTTTACTCCATCTGTTCAAAAGAAAATTCTCATCTGCCATTTATTTTTTATTTTTTTACAAAAAGAGTTTATTTTATGAATTATAATATAAAATAATTTAAATATTTTTAAATTTGTCGTTATAATTTTTTTAGGATACCACTACGACTGTTAAAAACAATATATGAATTTAAGAATAAAAATATATTATTAACATTTATAAATAAAACTATTTTTGTTAAATAAAAGGATTTTTTTAATTTTCTTAATTAATCCAGTTATATTTATAGACTTTTTAGCATGCCCATTAAATACTTGCTTGTTTAGAAACATTATTATCCTTGTGGACTAAAACATGTGGATACATTTTTTAGTTTTTATTTTACATATAAGGAGTCAAACTCCTTTTCTCTTTTGCTGAAAAGCTGCTTTGATTACGTCAAAGGTATTTAAATCTGAATCCACATAATTAAAATTGTTTTCAAGTGTGACTAATGGCGTTTTATCACTCTACTTATCTATTAATTAAGGCTTAATTAGAAAGCTCCCATACCTTTATGAACTTGGAGCTTCAGTGAGTCCCACCACTTTTGGGACTGATTTTTATTTTTTTTAAATTAAAAATTATTTTTTCATTGTGTTTTCAAATTCAAATTTAGAAAGTCAGACCACTTAGCTAGTGGGAGACAGGAAAAAGGAAAAAATAAAATAAAATGTAAACCTTGCTGTAACTGGGTACACTAAAATTATGTTGTATTAATTATTAGCCTAGTCCTAGTGTACTGTCCTATAGTTTTGTCTTGCTTCGGTTCCATTTTTATTTATTTATTTAAAAAATGAATAGTGAAGTAAGAAATAAACCACACTATTTACATTTAGAAATAAGGTAGGTCGCTAATCACTTTTTATAGTTTTTATTTTATTTTATTTATTCTACATTGGTGTGGAAATCAAATGCATAGTCTAATTTAGGCGATGTTTGATAAAATTGAAAGAAAAATTTTGAATGTATAAGAGAATATGAATGAGTTAAATAGAGTAGAAGTTTTGAATATGGAAAGAAATGATGTATTTGATATTTATCTGTCTAAAATATCTGAATACGTATATTTTGTATTTTAACCTTTGGACTGCTAGTCCTATAAATAAATTTATTATGTAATTATAAATAAATAACGTTATCTAAAAAAAAATTAAATATAAACTTTTGAACAATCTTTGATATAGTATACTATTAGTAATATAATTTTAAGAATAAAACACTAAAAATATTAATAATATTTTATAGTTCATAAAATCAAAACAAAAGACTACAGGAACATTTATTAAATTAGTTATTGACTAATTTGTTTGTTAAAGAAAAATAAAAAATAATTTGTACATAACAAAATTTGTTTACAATAGTAAAACAAGAAAGATATTGAATGTAATTTTTAATTGTCTATAAATAAAAATATTATTCAACACTATTTTTTACTCATTTAGTCACAAGTTTTTGGAAGAACTTTTCAGACACGATCAGACGCATTCAGAATTTAAAAATTATAAAATAAACGGTTTAAATGACTTTTTCGGTCAAATTCAGACTCATTCAAAAATAAATAAACATCCCCTTAATCTGATCAATTTGGTTAAAAATTGAATTTAAGTGGCAGTATTAGTTGAAGATATGGTAAATTGAATGGACTGCCAAAAAACTAATTACTGAGCCATATGGTAAACTTGGTCAAATTGACCCAATGAATCATTTTTTTTATTATAAATAATATTTTGGTATCAAATACTTTTTATTTTTTAGGATTTAACACTTTGAACACAATTTCATTATATGTTAATATATTAGAAAAATATGTTTTAAATACTTATTAATTATCAGTAATACATTTTTAATAGTATTTATGATGTCATAAATTTCAATAAAGTTAGATCAATAACCCATCTATTCGATAAATTTTACGCTCGGTGAGTGGTCGGGTGCCTTACTTATGTAATCCTTGTTAAAACAAAAAGAAAAGGATAAGTTGCTTAACCTTTAAATTTGAATTTAAAATTTATTGAATTTAAGTTTGAAGTAATGCATGTTTATCTTAAAGTGATAAATCTTAATGGGTAGGTAAGTAGCCTTTCTTCTAAGGTGTATTATTTTGAGTTCTAAGAACCAAAAATATGACTACAAAATGCAGAAATATAGCAAACTCTAGTCTAAGACTAAGACATGGGTAAGTTTCAATCACTTTTAATTAAGAATAATTTATATAACCTTTTAATTTTAATCTTTTATATATATATATATGTGTGTGTGTATATATATTATATATATATTATAAAGGGTGATAAGAAAAAAACCACCCTTCTTGAAACTGTGTTACTTTTTTTTCACTCTCTTATTTATATTTTTACCGTCCTACTCTCTCATAACTTCTTTCTCCTTTAACTTTTACTTCTGTTTATTTTTTCTTCTTTTTCTGATGACTAGTCTTATTATAAAGGGTTAGGAGAAATTTTAACCGTTTCATTGTTAAAGTTACGTCACTATTGTTTATTTGTATGTTTAAATTTTTTTCCTCCCTTACTTTTACTCTATCACTCCCTCCTAACCTCTTCTTCTTTAACTATTATTTATTTATTTACGCAAGTAGTGTGTGCATATTATACATTATACAACTAGTATATATAAATGGACTCATCTTGGGTCAGAAGAAACAAAAAGGGGAAATAGGAGTATAGGACATGCAAAAACAAAATGGAAAACTCTTTTGGGTGATTGAATTTAAATTTGGAGCACAATTATCCCTTCCTTTATAAATATTATAAATTATTTAAAAATTATTACTAATTAAAATAATTATTGTTTCAAACTTATATGCATTCACATCAATTTTATTTATTTTTCATTTATTTTTTTGCTGATTGACATTTTAAAATCAAATTGGGCTTTTATTTTTATTTTTATTTTTAAGCAATTGAGGTAAGTGCAAATTGTATTTTTTTTCATTGATGTATCATGATAACATGTTCCTTCTTTTTTAATTTTAAATATATATGTTTGCTGATATTTTTGTAGCATCAGATTATAAGTAGAGAAAGATCGCAAGAATGATGATCATGAGAAGAAGACTAGCTTGCTGTACCAGGGACAGAGAGATTAGCCTTGATTTTGATCAAGAAAGTAAGTCCTCCCCTCCTTTCTCTCTCTATATATACCATGACTCGGTGATACATACATAACATGAGAATAAAATAAGAAAATTACTGTAGCTTAATTACGCCAAGGATGACATCATACTTTATATATATATATATATATATATGTGTGTGTGTGTGTGTGTGTATTTTGGATCTACCGTAATTTATGCTTCATAAAAGTCAATCTCACCTGCCCAACATTGTCCGGACACTTTACTAATATACCTAACACATGATTAAGTTAATAAATATTCTGCTGCAAAATAAAATACTCCTTCGTGCCAAAATATGGTTTTCTATAATTACACCTGGTATTATTTTGCCATGTTCTCTTTTAAATATTACTCCCTCTATTCGAATAAAATGTCTCAAATAATTTTTTCACACATTTTTAAAAAAATAACATTAGACAGAAAAGTATAAATAAATTCTCAATTTACTTATAATGAATTCCAGGTAAGTACTCTAAAGATTATCTATTTGTTCTAAAAGTAATGGACTCTATTTAATTATTTTTAATTGTAAAATAGATTTTTTATACAATATTTTGCCTCTTTATAGGATAATTTTTTTTATTCCAGTAAATTTTAGACTAAAATTTATTATTATGAAAAAATAATAATTATGGACATTGTTTCTAGACAATTTCTATGAGAACCTAAATATGCAGAAAAAATAAAAAATACATAAAAAAGGAAAAATAAGAGAAAAGATCAAGCATCAAATGAGATCCTTGTTTCGTAACGGAGGTAGAATATCGAAATTGGGCTTATAAATGTGTCTTGTCTATAAATGCAAAATTCAGCTACAGGAATATCCCTGACTTGAATTGCCAGGGATAAAGTGCTGAGTGGACCCTACCAATTCTATTGAATTGCCATTATTATGCTATGCTAGGCTAGTAGGGTACTTAATAGTGATTATGGGGCAATTTGTGAATAACAAATTAATAAAGAAAAAGAAAAATACTTTTTGGGTTTAAATATGACCATTAATTTATAGCACTCTCGGAAACTAATGTTTAAGTTATATCCACAAGGAAAATTTATTCTTTCTCACTTTTATTTCTTTCTTAGTGACATTTATGGTATTCGCTAGTTGTAAATTTGACTTAATACGTAAGCAGTTGTTCCAATTTATTTTTTATTTAATTTTTGTTTCCAAAGTTTCTTTCCGAGAAAAGAGGGGAATTTTTCCAAGGAAAATGTCAGTTGTTTTCTTTTTTTCAAATAAAATTTTCTAAGTCTGCACTAACTCTTTTTGCACCTAAAATCAGGATCCTATACTATTTGTCTCCTTCATGCGTCTATTTTCATGAATTTTTTGGCCTAAAATGTTAACCATTCCTTGTATCCGCAAACATTCTGGTGGAAGATACGACTGTCCAAACTTGTTATTTTTGTTTTGTTCTATCAAAACAAAATATTGGAAATTTCTCATCCTCCTCCAAAATAAATAATTAAAAGAATCAAAAGACCCAAAATTCAAATATGTGAAAATCATCATAATTTGCATATGTAGGACCCACTTGTGGGTAGTCATATCTAGCCTTGTAAGCCACATGTGTGGGCCCCATAATTTCAGTTTTCAAATAACTTGCTCTTCTTGACAACCTTCTGGGAAGGGGAAGGAAGTGGAAAATTCTTGGTTTTTAGTGGGGAAGTGATTGTGATTTCTCAATAGTACATCCACGGAAATTGCATGATTCTCATTAATGATTTTGGATTGACGGAAATGGTGGGCCTTTTTTCTAGGCTATGTTATACAGATTTGGAGGGATTGTTTGGTTTAACACGGTATTTTGAATAGTACTACTTAAATATTTTTTAATTTTGTTAATTTTTTATATTAAAATAAAATATTTAGTATTTATATTTTTGTTCAAGTGTCGAACGTAGGACACATGTAATTCAAGATAAAATAAAGGGTAAAATGAAGAGTTCGTGTAACATAATTTCTAGTACGATGGAGTACGTTTCAAAATAACTGTTCAATTTTAAATATTTTGATCAAATTGATTATTTTTAAAATTAATAATTAAGCACACGTAAATACATTTCAAAAATTAGAATTGATATTAAATTATATGTATTTTGTTAGTGTTAATTCCTTCACCTATATTTTATCAAAAATAATATAAAAATTTTAAAAATAATTAATTTGACCCCAAAAAAAAAATCAAAACTGGACATTGATCTTGGGATAGAGGATTGGAGGGAGTATTACTTAGAACTTCCACTCTCATGTCATGAAAAAACTACTCCGCTATCAGCCTGGTGATATAGCGGTGTATTTAATTCTTTTATTAATACATAATGAGAGGAAAAAATAATCGTACGATGAAATAGATAAAACACAGTTTTACAGGTTAACATATTATTGACGCAATGATGCGTGGATGTTACGGTGATGGCGAATATTATTTCATTTTATAGAGTGACTAGGTGTGGACACAAAAGTCACTTTCTGGATGACTTCCTTTTCAAAAGTTATTTTGTTTTGTATTTGGATTTGGACGATCTCATGTTATGGGATATATTCTCTTTCTGTTTAGTTTTACTCTAAATTTAGCTTTATGAGGTCCAGCACATTTCATATCACGTTTAAAGGTGAAATATATCAGCATTTTTGTACGTACTGCTTACACAATTAAGTTAAGTTAAAAGAGTACAACTGTATATACAAGTCATAATAATCAGTTGATATATACTATTGAGCTCTTGCGTAACCTATATATATATATATATATATATATTCTCTCCGCGTCTAAAAGATGAGTAAAATATAATTTGCACACATATTGAGAAAAGTAAAAGTAGAGAAAAGAGAGTAAAATTTTTTTAAATTTATTCTTAATAGCTCCACAAAATTATATAAACTGATGAGTACTTTTAATTTATTTTTTTGTACTAATGAACCTTATTAAATGACTTAGTTATTTTCTACTTTATGTATTTTATCTCATTTTTTTATAAAAATAATTGTACCTTTGATCAATTTTTTAAGAAGGGAGGGAGAATAATATAGTAACATTTCCTCTCTAACTATCCAAATTAATAAATAGTTCATGGTTTGTTTAGTCCAACATAAAATAATAACACTCAGTTTATTTGCATGTGCTCGCGTCTACCCACCTCTTGCAAGTTTTGACTGATTGTCTCCATGCTATTGCTAGTGAACTAATTTCCTATTGCTGCAATATATATATATATATGCTGTGACTGATTGTCTCCATGCTATTGCTAGTGAACTAATTTCCTATTGCTGCAAAATATATATATATATATATATATATATATATATATATATATATATATATATGCTGTGTGTGTATTAAGAAAGTGATTGGGGAATCACGTGAGATACCAATAAATACACCATTCTAAGTATCTTTTTAGTAATATATTTTGTGTAAGAATATCTATTCATCCATAAACTTTACCCTTTCCTATAAACTGTGAGTAAGAATATTTTGTAAGTAATTTTAGTTGAGAAATTTCTAGATGTCATTGATTGAAAATAATTGCTTAGAACTTTACATGTGTCTGAATAAATTTAGTTTTTGTTCCTCCCAAAATCCTTAACACTTGTTTTTGAGTTTTGGACAAAAAAATAAAATAAAAATAAAATAACTTAATTTATAATGTAAAAGTAAATAATAGAAAAATCATGAAGGAGCTTTCATAATGAAAGATGAGAATTGATATTTTCAAGTATAAATAGTATTTCCACAAGTTACTTCTCAGTAAGTGGATCTCACATTTATGTGACAGAGAGCTTATAAAGATATCAATAGTTATTTGTAGAAATACCAATTCCCTAGAAGATTCAAATTATTGATTCCTTGTAGTAGACAATTATCATTTATGGCACAAGGAAAGGAGTCCGGATTAGTTGTCCCAAATTATGTCTCATCTGCTATCTCAACAAAGAGATTGTACCATGTGGCAAATTTTGGATAATTTTTAAATAACAAATAGGAAGAATCAATTAAAAAATAAAAAAGAAAAAAGAAAATTACTTTTTTTTTCCACCCCAATTGTTCTTTTCATATCACGATTGTGTCTTTTTCCCGACCAATACTGTAAACCAATAAGCAATCTCTCATGAACAAAATTTCACATATTTCACAAAACTTCATTTTTGTATCTATAGTAATACTCTCTTCGTTGGATTGCGATAGAGGGAAGAAAACATTATCTCCTCTCCTTTCTAATTTATATGCAAGACCTCTTGCAATGTGACAAAATATTGACAAGGGAAATGGATTCAGTCACTTTATGAAGTTGAAGAGAATCGATTAAAACCTCTCCTAAGTTTTTTTTATTTTTTTCCTTCTGCAAAAAGACCACCAATTTAGGGATTGAAGGCATGATAACTTTTTTAAAATGAATAAAAATAATTTGCTAATTCTATGAGTAGGATAATTTCTATGGAAGGAAGAAATATTTAACAATTATATTGATCGATCATTGTTATTATGCCTCTTTGTGAAATGTGACATCAGTATTATACATTAATGTGACCGAAAGAGTTACCGCATGGGTACAAATATGAAATTTTGTGAAGTATGTGAAGTTTTATTCATAGGAGAGTGTTTATTGGGTTACAGTTTTGATTGGGAAGAAGACACAATCTTGATATGGAAAGAGCAATTGGGGTGAGCAAAAATTAATAGTTTTCTTTTTTAATTGGGTTTTTCTATTTGTTATTTAAAAGTATCATAAAAATTTACCACAACAATTTCATTGTTGCGACAGTAGATGAGACATAGTTTAAGACAGTTGATCTGGACTTGAAAGGAAAGATCACTTGTAAATAATCTTGTGAATGTTATACATTTCTAAGATGGAAAGGTAATATACTTGATTACAAGAGTCTATGGAACCCAACGGGACTGCTAACAAAAAGGAAAAAAACGGGTCTACAGTCTTCTATTTTGTACATAAAGAGTTGCACTTCTTCACACGATGTACATTTATTTATGCATAAGTTATAAGTTTGCCGATCATGTTTTTGTGTCAGTCCTTGATCCCCTTTTTAGAATTATAAAAGGGTACTGATTTAAGACTCTTAATAAAACTTATCAGAGAAAAGTGGCCACATTATGTGAACGTAGTTACTTAGCTTAGAAATTTAGGTATATCTAAACATACCAATGCAGCAGCATCAACTAGTGTTTTTCCAGGAGACTTAGACATTTTTTTAGTCCCAAGCTATGTTACATGGACGCGACAACCAATATAAGGATCCTTAAAAGGACACGACATAGAGAAACCTAGTTTTAGAACATTTTGGTTCATTTTTCAGCAGACTGCCGTGTCAGACACCCATACCCATGTTATATCGACACAAATACTTCTTTATTTAGAAGAGTCCATGTAACATAGGTCCCAAGAAAACGCACACTATAGTTCCTCTATGGACTGTGTATACATTATAATATTCTGGCTAAATGGAATGACTGTTTTCTCTTCTTATGAGCTATTGAATTTGAATCAATCAGGAATAATGACATATGATGGGCTTGAGAGCTGCATTCTCAACAGTCACTCTTACGAGAATGAAAGTGGAACAAGCAGGGGAGATGGATGTGTTAGTGACTCTCTAGATGAAGACTCCTCAAGCTGTTCTTCTAGCAATAACGCGTCTGGATCTTTCGCTTCGCACTGGATAATGATGAAGAGAGACGAGCAAGGACCAGATGAGTGGGAGCTCGCGGATAGCCCCCAACATTTTTATGTTAAAGAGAAACCGGCTTATGACATTCAGGTTTTGGACGTGGAAACAATGAAAGAAAGGTTTTCAAAGCTATTGCTTGGCGAAGATATTACAGGAGGATGCAAGGGTGTTTCCACTGCTTTAGCATTGTCCAATGCCGTAAGTAATCTTGCAGGTAAAACTTTAAATTTCCTTTCAATCTGACTTTGTTTATTTCCTTCAAATAAATCCACATGGAAAAGATAATCGGGTTTTTTGTCGGTGCTTTTGACACAGCTTTTAAGATGAAACACATTTATACATTAAAATTTGTGCCTTAGTCTTAATGTAATCGACACAGATTTAAAATGAAAATACAATACCCTAAAATCCGTGCATTGGTCTAAACTACTAATGATGTTGGATCAAAATGCTTTAATATATCCTCAAGGATCATGATCCTTGTTCATGTAATCTTTTGTTTACACAACGCTATCACGCTATGTTTAGCAGCTCAATTCCAAACTTTGGAATTAGAACTTGAAACACATTTATAATTTCATAAATGTGAATTCCAATTCTAAGTCTTGAAATTGAGTTGTCAACCATAGCTTCAAGTTCATTGCCTTTTTTCCAAAACTTGAAATGCTCAAATGGATTTGCAGCATCAGTTTTTGGGGAGCTTTGGAAATTGGAACCACTGTCGGAGGAAAGGAAGAATAGATGGCGAAGAGAAATGGACTGGTTGCTCTCCCCTACCAACTATATGATTGAGTTGGTTCCGGCTAAGCAACATGGTGAAAATGGCCGGACCCTGGAGGTACATCTCATTTGTTCAAGAATCTTAAAATATACTTTATGTTCCAAAATAAAAAATCATTATTGATTTTTTGAAGTCAACTTGAGACATTTTCAAACAAAAAATTGACATAAATTTATTTAATTTTAGTCAATACAATGATAAAAATTGTAAACTGTCTAAAAACTACTATTAATTAAAAGATTTATTTTTTCATAATTTTTAATGAATCATATCTATTTTGAGTTTGAAATTATCTCAAATTGACCTTCAAAAGTTAGTAATGATCTTATAATTTGGAATTTGAAACGGAGGGAGTACTAGTGTAATGCTTACTCTTTATTGTACTAATAATCCCCGTTGGAGCAGATAATGACACCGAAAGCTCGTGCTGACATTCATATGAATCTTCCAGCACTTCAGAAGTTAGACTCCATGCTTATTGTAAGTCTCATTTCACTTTCATCAAAATCAACCGGATTGCTTATGTGTTGATTTGAAGTCTTGATACATTTTTGAATATCAAACTGACAGGAGACACTGGATTCAATGATTAACAATGAATTTTGGTATGCGGAAGGAGGTAGCCGAGCAGAAGGAAGGAGCAGTAGCACTAGACAAAGCAAAAGATGGTGGCTCCCCTCGCCACAAGTACCCATAGCAGGGCTCTCGGACGCTGAGAGAAAGAAATTGCTATACCAGGGTAAAGTGGTATACCAAGTTTTCAAGGCTGCCAAATCCATCAACGAAAATGTCTTGCTTGAGATGCACGTTCCAGATGTTATCCGGGAGGCACTTCCCAAGGCAAGCAACCCTTCTTTCCTCGAGTTTGTATTAAATTATATTACATGGATTCTTCAGAGAGGGCGAAGTACTCATGTCAACACAAATAGACACGGGTGTGGGTGTGCCAAATTAACTCTCCAAAATAGTGATACTAGATACCCCTCTGTCCCGTAAACGATAGCTTAAATACGTTTCACACAAATTAAAAAAAGAAAAAACTCAAGTAGAGAAAAGAGAATAAACATGCCTCAATTTTTACCTAAATGGATCCCACATAAGTACAATATAATTCTTTTCTTTTCCTAAAAGAAATTGACCTTACTTGAGTACTTTTAAGATTAAAATCGTCTTCATACAATAATTTGAATTTGAATTGTGTACTTTAGACATATTTTTAGAAAGAAATATTTTTGTACTTTAGACGTCTTTTGTGGCACGGAGGGACTATGTTCTAGAAACAGAGAGTCAGTGCCAAGCACTTCCCCGCATTTGATAAGGATATCGAGTCTGTATAACAGATTAGGTTAGGATGAAGTTGTCACACTATTGACTACCGTGAAATTCTATAACTTTTTGTTACATTTGTACTGGCCCACAAATAGGACGCTAGAATGTAACATTTCCTACAACAAATGCAATAAAAGTTATAGAACTTCATAGTGTTCAAAGGTGTGTAACTTCACCCTAACCAGATCTCTGTGTAACATATTAAGGGTTTGTTCGTTTACATAGTAGTGATAGTGGTTGCAGCGCTTGCAGCGGGTTTGCAAACACATCTAAAAGTGTGCGTTTGTAGTGGTAACAACGTTTGAAAAGTTACGATCTTATTCGTTTACTATCAACTTATGTTGTTAAAATTATGATTCTTGTTCGGGAAGAATTACGGCGATTGCGGCTGAAATAGTGTAAAATGACTAAAAAAGACATGATTTGTTATATCGTGTAGATATATGATAATAAATTAATTATGTAATCATATAAAAATTATAGTTTATGGAGAGAAAATTAATATAGTATGTAATATCATTTTTCATTTTGTATTTCATTATTATTATATAATAATTATAATTAATTTATTAATATAACTAAATTAGTCATAAGAATAATTTACTTTATTTTTTAAGTTTGTACCACCAAATCAAGTATTGAGTTATTTAAATCTTAAAATTTAATAAAGTTAATTTATATGGACAAGCACTGATCAAGATTTTTTGGGTAAGCCCAAACCCATATGAAGTTTTTTGGGTAAAGCCCAAATCCAAATGAAGTATTGTTTAGAGGTAATGCATGCCTTTTTCTTTGGTAAAATTACATATATTAGTACATTTTTAAAAATAATTACAAAAATCATACATCCACAAAATAATTACAAAATATTACACTTTTTCATTTTTATTTACAAAAGTATTCTCTCTCCTCTTTCCTCTTTCCATTTCTTCTTCTTCTTCTCTTTCCATTTCTCTCTCCTCTTTCCATTTCTCTCTCAATTACTTTGGTTGGAAGCATACTGGATAACGAATGTACTATCATTGCTAGTTTACTGTTGTTCTGCAAGATAAACCTCTAAATTTTCAACTTGGTTTCAGAGGCTTTGAGACATCACCGAGGAAATATATCATACCTCTTTATATGTGCCGTTGGTCTTCTGTTCTCATTTATTTTTATGTGATTCCACAAGTATGAGTATGTTATGTCAAGTTCTTTCCGTTTCTTCTTCTCCTCCTCTCTCCACTTGCGTATAAATACTTTATATCAAGTTAGAAGTTTTTTTTTAGCCGTTAAAAATGGCGGAAACCTTCATGTTCATTTTCTTCATGTTCGTTAAAAATGGCGGAAACCTTCATGCTCGTTCATGACTACTCCATGCTCGTTTTCTTCCTTCTTTTCGGACAAATGGTTAATGGGTTCGGCAAATCTTCATACCAAGGTAACCATTTGTATTAAAGGTTGGTTACCTTTGTATTAAAGGTTGGTTACCTTTGTATTAAAGGTTGGTTACCTTTGTATTAAAGGTTGGTTACCTTTGTTTTAAGATTGGATACCTTTGTTTTAAGATTGGATACCTTTTGTATTAAGTTTTGGTTACCATTGTATTAAGGGTTGGTTACCTTTTGTATTAAAAGTTGGTTACCTCTGTATTAATGTTTGGTTACCTTTGTATTAAGGTTTGGTTACCTTTATATTAAGGGTTGGTTACCTGTGTATTAAGGTTTGGTTACTTTTGTATTAAAGGTTGGTTACCTTCGTATTAAGGTTTGGTTACCAATATTTAATACAAAGGTAACCAAACCTTAATACTAAGGTAACCAACCCTTAATATAAAGGTAACCAAACTTTAATACAGAGGTAACCAAACATTGATACTGAGGTAACCAACCTTTAATACAAAAGGTAACCAACCCTATATACAATGGTAACCAAAACTTAATACAAAATGTATCCAACCTTAAAACAGAGGTAACCATCCTTTAATATAAAGGTAACCAAACTTTAATACAAAGGTAACTAAACCTTAATACAGAGGTAACCAAAACTAGTTACTACACTTTCAGAAATTAGGTACCTCAACACATAACTCTGACTGCTATTCCAATAAGAATACCGAAATCTCCATACTTTTCCGCTCATATCTTCGAAATTTAACAGCACCCCTTTGGAAATGCTTCCGCTTTGTAACGGGAAGTGCTTTTCGGCATGTTGCTTTGGAATCACAAGCCGGTTCAGCTTGCGGACATCGCTCGGCGTAACGGCTTTTTCAAACAGTTGATCTCGTGCTTTGATCAGGATTCGTTCATTTGATGAAGAACCAAAAATCACCGTCTTTTGTTGGAAACAACGGTTCTTTTGCTTTGCTCCAGCTCATCGCTATAAGTATGTTTACGAAGCATACTGACTATTTTTGTAATACAGTGTGTTTTGTTATTTTTGTAATTATTTTGTGTGTGTTTTATTTTTGTAATTACTTTCTAATTGTTGTATATTAATGTTAAGGACCCTTTTTCTTTTCCTTTTGGGTAAGTAATGCAAGCCTTTTGCTTTTCCGTCGAACATTTTGTTCTCTCTCCTCTGTTTCCTCTCGCCATTTTCATCCATGGCCAGACTCAACCTATCTTCCCCAAATCAAAAGCTTTACATCCAATTAATTTATTCTTTTTTTCCCAAATCAAACCTATTTTTTGTGGGATCAATTTTTGAATGAAAAAATTTAAGATCTATCCTCAATCAAAATTAAGCGGGGTACGCAGGGGAAGAACATGCCGACAAAGGGTTTAGGCTACTGAAATTGGGGGCAAATAAGGTAAGTAAACTTGTTTTGGTACTATGTTTGGAGGAACAAAATGCAACCTTGTGAATTTCTTGCGTTGTGTTTTGGCCTACAAACGCTGTCCGAACACTGGCTGCTGCGTTTTGTCCGCTGCGGTAACGCAGCTATTTGTTTGCCGAACAATCATTGAAACTGCGTTTGGAGACCAAACGCTCCAAACGCTGGGTTTGTGCAGCAAGCAACCGAACAAGCACTAAGACGTTTTAATAAAATTGCAAAAACTCAACTTATAATTTTTCCGTCAGTTTGAACAAACTTGATTTTCTTAAAACCTGTCAATTCAATAGAATCTATTTGCATCAGCTGAAATTTTGCATAACAGACATCGCTGCCTTTTCCTTCCCCATGGTTTCAATTTTTTCTTCGTGTTTACAGTCCGGAAAGACGAGCCTCGGGGAAGATCTTTACAGGAACATAACTGCAGAATCACCCTCAGCAGAGGAAATGCTTCATTCCCTCAATCTAAAATCTGAGCACCGGGCCCTTGAAGTCATTAACAAGTTGGAAGCTGCGGCATTTGCTTGGAAAGAGAGAATGTCAGAGCAAAATAGCTATAAATCTCCAGTCCGAACATCATGGTCCTTCATGAAGGATTCAATATCCGAGATGGATAAACTGGAGTTTTTATTGAACCAAGCCGAAAGTCTTGTACAGAAAATCAAAACCAGATTTCCAAACCTTCCTCAAACATTCCTCGACGTTACAAAAGTCCAATATGGCAAGGTAAGTATTATCTCTGGAGAGTGTTTGTCTTCTTTCTGAGTAGTTATAATTTGGAAATATGTTTGTTTTCATTTCAGTTTTCATATCAATGACGTTATATTTAGGGGTGGCAATTTGTGTAAAACAACAACGTATAATAAGAGGGGTAGTATTGAGTCCAAATAGTTTTTGTGTCATTAGTGGGTCAACACATTTAATGCGAAATTTAAATAGGTCGGACTTCTTTTATAAACGGATTTACACCTTTAACATGATTAAACCTGTTTTATTTAAAATAATTAGATAATAAATATAATATGACACTACAATTTGCCTTGGATATTAAGTTTTAGCTTTTAAACTTATTTAAGCATTTTATCATGTATTTGGTTAAATAAACCTTTGTTATCTAAAAAAATTAACTTGTGTATTAGACGTTTTACATGGGTTAACATGTTTAACATAACTAATAAACTGCTTAAAGTTAGTGTTGAGAATATTAACATTATGTGAGTCATGTTAATGTTGACCTATTTAAAAATATCTATAACTTGATTCGACACGAAATTGCCTAACGTGTACAGATTTGCTTAACTAGACACGTATTCCAGCCCAAGTTACATTCTGGGCAAAAAGTAATTTTTATTCTAAATATTTTTTGTGAATGTCTATAGGATATTGGCCATTCAATTCTAGAGGCATATTCTCGGGTTCTTGGGAACTTGGCATTCAGCATACTCTCTAGGATAGGAGACATTCTGCAGGAAGAAATTCTAAGTAATCCCAATTCGCCTGCAGCAAAATGCTACTTTCCAGGAGTAAACCTGAACAAAAACTCCGATCATAGGACGCCAAATCTACGTGTACGACACTCTCTCATTGATCAGATGAATATTGTAGACGGGCATTTTCGTGAACCAAACACAGTCAAGTACTCCGAGCTTGAATTCTCAGGCGATGAACCTAAAACGAGTTCGGCGATGGCCACACCTGGCCGGAGCAGAGTATGGTGCATAGGCAGGGAGGCTTGTAGCAGCCTGTCTCCTAAAAATTCACCATGATGTTTGAATATATTTTGTAAATATCTATTATATGTTTTAATGAAAAACAACAATTTTGTTTGATTTGCTATAATTAGACGGGAAAATACTTATCTGAATCACAATTGTTGCAAGAGGAAGCATCCGGAAGCCAAATTAGCAAAATAAAAATCAAGTCTAGGGGAATGCCAAATTTTATGGGACACAGACATACCAGAAAATTAGCAAAAACATACCGACAACATGCTTACATTCTTTCCCCTCGACCATTACTCCGTCAACTCGCATAATCTCTATCAATCTCTCACCTCACCCACTACTAAAAAATACCTATCCTAACAAAATTTTACAAGCATGAGCAATCCCAATACGCTATGTTGAACAATTAGATGGTCAAGTATAAAAATCAATATCCTTA
The DNA here is from genome assembly GCA_034770075.1 of Aralia elata. Lineage (NCBI taxonomy): Eukaryota > Viridiplantae > Streptophyta > Magnoliopsida > Apiales > Araliaceae > Aralia > Aralia elata. Next base: position 17,639,439 of record CM068381.1, on the reverse strand, counting down.
ATTGTGTGTTTAGGAGTTTTATTTTGAGATAAAAGAAAGTTGGACGCATTTTTTAAAATATTAAAAAGAAAACTACTTTCTCTTCTCATCACTTCTCTCAAAATAAAACTCACAGACCAAGAATCAAGATAATAGTCCAGCGATTTAATAGAATTTAAATATTTGGATTCTCTTGGCCTCAACTTAAGGACTTAAATATGAATATGATGGATGATACATGAATGTGGGAGATATGAAGGTTGAGCTGTGATGGGTGAATTACAAATTATTCTGGATGAGTAAAAAACTGAATATAATACTTTTACTATTTATAAAAAAAAAGTCCTATTTGTCATTTTTTTTCCTACAAAAAAGTCTTTTGATAACAGTGTAAATGACACATGTCTTCAAGTTTGTTATCATAATTGCATTATCACATCACCCCTACTAAACTAACAAGTTTTAATTTTAGATGTAAAAATCTAACAAAAATACATATTTAATATTTGTAAATTTTGCAAATTTGACTCTTTTTAAAGAAGGGAGTACTATGCTTAAATAATGATAACTTCAGGTGCAAACAGATGCCCATTAGAGCAAAATTAAGAAAAGATTACCAAAATTCAACTTGAAAGCATGAATTGCACAGAAAAGAGCTGAATGTGGTTTCAATTTTTCTCCCGTTTCATGTTCCTTTTCAACCAATTGTAGATAAAAGCATATTTTCTTACAAAGGAACCAAAAGTTGAGATTCTGCTTAACAAAAGAGATTAATGTATAAAAATTATGATACACATGTTGCCTAAAAAAAAATGTAGCAACACATTAAGCTAATGTATAAGTCGGTAGATTACACAGCAAAAATGTACAATGCTGGCAGAATAAAATGCCTTGCATCTACCTCAAATTTTGAAGATTTGACATGGAACTTGTATGTTTCTTCAGAATGGTGTCAGCATGAGTAGTGGACTGACCTGACCAAGCCTTCGCGGAAATACTAGCATGTTGGTGTTGCATGGCGAGCAACAAAAGTCTCAACCAGTGGGTTTACAAGATGCGGTGCTTCATCCTTCATTCATATCAACAAATAATGGTAATTAGATTATCATTACACATTAAAGTAAAACATAAGTGAAAAAGTGCACCAATGACGAAATATTTAATCCATATTGATGAGAAGAAAAAAGCCTAAAATTAATGTGGATAGAGACAGAGGTAGAATATAATAGACTGAGATTGAATGGAATATACTGCCCAAGTCCTAACAGAGCAAAATGGAGAAACAACATTCGTCTAGCTAACCCCAAGCAATTGGGATTTGGCACTGCTGAGTAGAGTTGAGAAACTTGAGTGACAACACATGCATCAAATCTACAAGACTTCACTAAAACAAGTCATTTTGCTCTTTATATTGCAGAGGAATACTCTTTACTTTTAAAAATGATATTTGGATTGCGACCAAGTCTTGCTTTGGTTGAAAATTACAAAAACAGCCCATTGGCTCTTAATATCAAACAAAAAATAGTCTTGTTTGGGTCTGTGTTGTCTGTCTATATATGTGTGTCTAGATTTGTGCGTGCACGTGTGAGTTAGAGAGGGAGAGGGAGAAACCTGAGGGCAGTGGCCAACATCAGGTAAAACAACGAAGTCTTCAACAGTTTCAAAATTTCCATAGGCTCTTCCAAGTTCAATCGGTTCCCATGGATCTTTCTCACCCCACGCAACCAAAACAGGACACTATAAAAAGGAAAAACGTAACAAGAGACGAATACTTGAGTAATTGAAAGCAGTATATTGTCAAATGGAACAGTACTAAGAACATGAAAGGATCAGTTTGAGATATAACCTTCACTTGAGGCAGGAGCTCCTCTGGAAGAGGGCCCTCCGAATAACAGATGAACTCGAGAAAAACATCCGCCGCACCAAGCTCAAGGCCAGGAAGAAGGATCGCCTGGACTAATTCGTCTGTCACCTGGGAGGTGTCATGGTAACACTGAAATGCAATTCATCAGAAGCAGCCAGCATAGACCACGACAGTTTCTGTTTTCAGTATATTATGCAATCTTTTTATTATGTGCATCATACATGCTATACTTTAAACATTGCAACACTGGAGTATCAATTATACATATATGATATCCAGGGTGTTTAGAGTCTTCAGAAATCAAACTGCCATCCACTACTTCCACACAATTAATATTTTGTAAACCTCAAATCGAGCACCACAAAGATTGTCTTTTTACTGCAGCACCCTTCCATGGCAATTCAGAAGTAGTTGACATGCATTCAGACTAGATAATATTCAATCTAACAAAGAACTACATACGAATGCGAAGGAAAACAAATAGTAGTGTCACCCCACTAAACATGGTGGTTATCAGGAACTCACCTTAGTCCATAGCTTTCATATCTGTGTGCGTATGTGAACTGACGAGTATTCTCAGACAAGCCAAAGAGACTCATTCAAGATTACATTTCCCTTTCCATACACATGAACCTTAAAAGTATGTTACTGCCATGTAGGCACTCTTGCTTACCGACAGATCTATGCACACAAGAAACACCTTTCAATTTAAAACTGACGCGAATTTAAGGAAGCATTAAAAAGTAAGGTCTCAACTTTTTTCAGCAAATGAAATCTCAAATCTGAATCACCAAAAGGAATATGTATGCTAATCAGAACAGGGTGGATTTCAAAATTAATTTGTCAATTTTTTTGTGGCTATTGACAACTGAATCATCAAAGAAAATATGTTCACTAGTAAGATTGAGTTGAATTTCAAATCAAATATTTTGGAGGATCAATTTTCATTTCATATTCAATGACCTACTTCACAAAGTAATCACCTCAAGAACAATAACACTAAAATAGTAATATATGGTACAATTACTCATTGGTGTTACTAGTAGCACTAATATGGATCCATCACTTGCAATTCAAATGATATTCAATAATTTTATCTCTTATTCTCTTTCTTGTCACTTCACACATTTTAAGTATTATTAGATAAGAACTATCATCTACCTAGTGTCCAAGAAAATACCTGGCAAAGAATATTCTTCACTGAATCCGGAGTGGCAACGGTATTAAAAAAATATTTTCCCAGAGCAGTATTCCTAACACAAAACATAACCATATTTAACCTTAAAATGACAAATATAAGACTAGAGTAGGTGATCAACTTCAGCTCCTAATGTACCTCAGGAGATTCTGAAATGATCTAATCAGAGGTCTTCCAAACCAAGGCTGCTTCTTTATATGAAGCATCCGAAGAGATATATTAAGTAGGAGAATGCCTTTGCAGATCTGTGGCTCCATAACTGCTGCCTGAAGGCCAACAAGTCCTACACAGAAGTGATTGATAGTCTCAAATATGCATTTTCATGTATACGAGAGCAAAACCAGTGTAGGGAGTGTTTTCTTGTACACAAGAAGATGATTTGCAATATTTTTCGTTCTTTCCTTCTTCTTTTTTTTTTTTAATCTTTTTTCTTTTCTTTTCTTTTTTTGTTAAGTCGAAGTTGATTTGAATAAGACTACATATTAGTGTTTATGAACAATCATATAGTGACATGTAGCTGATGTCTAACACATAATACGGGAAAAAAAAATTCCATTGTATACATGGATGCAAGAGCCCTCAATGTTTCTTTTTGGGGTGGGGGGGGGGGGGGGTTGGAGAAAATGAGAATGCTAAGCGAAAACTCAATCAAGCACTGGAAGGAATAGCCAAACAATAAACTCCTCAAAATGGAGAATTCTAGAAAGGTGATCACCTCCAATAGAATTGCATATAAAGAATGCTTCATCTTTCACCACATCATTACAGAAGTCATTTAGCTGGGTGCCCCATGTCTCAAATGTATAAAAGGAACTGGTTCCAAAATCACGAGGATTGGGTTTGTCCGAATAACCGTAACCAATAAGATCGATTGAGAATACCCTATGCGACTGTGCAAGAACTGGTATGTTTTTCCTCCAGTGGTCACTGTTAGAAAAAAGAGCCGAGTCACAAGTATTGAACAGGAAACAAGGGCAGACCTTCATGCATTATGTTGGCAGGGGCCAAGGTAAGAGAAAATGACTAATGTCTAGACATTATTTTAGCACTGAAAAATGAAACCCAATACATTGCATTCATCTAAACAATGACATCAAAATAAAATTGTATTAAATCTTTGAACTATTTTTTTATTTTTTTTAAAAAAAAATATGTTCAAAAAATTCTGAATATTGACTGTAAGCATGTATACTAACTGAATTGTTTCAATTAAGTTAAAATTATTTCTTGCTGAATTCCTCAGTTATCAGTCATACTCAAAATTTCCATTCTCTATGTTTGTAATCTTGAAACCCATCAAATATAGTAGTATTTTAAAAATAAACATAAAAATGTTTAATTCAATAATTAAATTAGTATTGCATGTTTAAGAATTTTAAGTATAATACCAAAAATCTTGAACAACATATTAAATGTCATGGGGTCTAAATTATGTTTGAAGTTCATATATTAGCTCTTGTAAAAACATATTACCCATTCTTTCCTTTTAATGAATTCAACTATGAAATATTGCATGTTATATAATTAAAGGACTCAAAGTTACTCTTTTGAGTTCGACTTTGAGTGAATGGTGGGGCCATGCATTTACAGGCACATACAAAATTGATTGGCTAAGCATTTTATCACGCAACACAAAGGTTTTAGTCGGCAGAAGCTCGTGTATAATATATATGCACATAGGTATAAGTAACAAATGGAGATCTTCAAATGTTTGTAGCATGGGAATGAAATGTCAGGACTGGACACCACATACTTGGATAGGACTCGTATAAGAAACCCAGGAATGTTTAACCTTATCATGTTTGGCCATGAACATGACAAAACATGAGAATGTTCAACATTGATGGGTTTCTCATATGCAGGTATGTGATGTCCATTCCTAACCATAGTTGTCACGGCGCCACGGCGACGCGATGGTAGTTGATCACCAGGACACCTAGGCGATCAGGCGTCCGCCATGGCGTCCATATGACGACAAGTCGTTAACAATGTACAATTTATACCTTATTTGTTTTACTTCAAAAGCATATTCGACAATAAAATTTTATATACATTAAAACTCAAAACATAATAATTAATACTATGGAATACAATTAAAAACACAATTATATGAATACTTCATAATTAAAATTCAAAAATAAAACACTTGACATTGAAAACTACTAGAACAAATTAACAAACATTACGTAGAGAATAAAGGATCAACCAAATCAACAATCATCACACATTACAAGTCTAATAAATAATAAAAATTACACCATATAGCTAGTTCATGAGTTATGATGAGTCATGGGTACAAAATGACTTAATCACTTAACTTGAGCCAGCTACCAAGGCGTAAGCCTTGACGGCTCGGTGTCCAAGGCGTTGCCTTGTACTTCTCTAGCGTCGGACGCCTAGTCGTCGCCTAGGCGACGCCATGACAACTATGTTCCTGACCTTCTATTGACATGCGCAAAACACAGTGTAAGTAGCTTTTCTTGAGTATTACCCAATGTAAATACAGCTAAAGAATAAAGAATTTGCTGGCTAATACAACAACTGATACTGCGACAACCAGTTGAGTTCTATCCTTCTATCCATCGTTGAACCTAATCTTTTTCACTGTCCACAATTGTAGTAAAATTATCAATGACAACTACGACAACAAGTACACTTTATCTCTCCAACACTTTTTCTCGACTTTAGATACAATATTATTTTTTAAATGCAAAGAGTTATCAGAATGATTTTCTTTTAGTCTCTTATACTTAAGATGTAGTCTGTTTAGAATTTGGGAAAAATATATAAAATCTAAGCTTACTTTCATTTGGGAAATAAAATCTTAAAATCAATTAAAAATCTTACAATGACAAACACTAAAATGAGAATTGAGAACAAAATTTTTAAATTTTATTAGACCTTTTTTTTTCCATCCAGTTGTGTCCAAGTAAGGACCTCTTCAAATTTGATTTTGTGAGGGCCAATTTTGAGCAGTATTTCCATAAAATGCTAAAAGTCGTACTCAATTCAACTCAACGTCGTCTTTTATCCTAAATTAGTTGAGGGTGGCTGAAAAAATCCCATATGAAAGCGTAAAAGTGAAAGGATAAAAATAAGAATAATAAAATCACATTAAATTAATATAAATAAAAGAACAATAAAAAATTAATTTAAAACATATATATATATATATTAAAGTACATATATACATATAAAACTATCAAGTTCATTCTGTGTTAGATTCAATTTTAAAGCTCTTTGAAGGTAGATTTGTAAAATAAAAAACCTAGACATATCAAATGTTGAGACATGTTCACATAACAACATGGTCTGAACTCGACCAATTTAACCATTAACATGCTACAATAATATAAATTATCATTTTAGTTTTTGCTATTGATTATTTAGCACAATGTTTGTTAAATCTGTCAAGTTCCGTATGCTTTTCTTTTAAAATGTCTCAAAATATGACAGGTTTAAATAATTCATTCTAATAATCAATTTTAATGAGCTTTAAAGTTGAATCAAATACAAAATGAACTTGAGAGGTAGTTTATTTAGTTTTACAACTTAAGCGTTTTATGACATTTAGCTTTTAGATGGAAAGTATAATCAGAATTGGCACTAACAAAATTTGAATTTAAGAGATTAGAATAGAGACCTTATTTTATCACATAACTTGATCAAAATTGCCTCTAGAAAACAATTTATTTTTTTCAATTTTCACTATAAAGTCTCTCAGTTTAAGAATTAAATCCGTTATATTTAACTGATTATAAGATTATATTTCCAGTGTATCAAAACCAAAAAGGAAAAAAAAAAATCATTTCCAAATGAAAATGAGCTTAGATTTTAAATATTGTACCCGAATTATTTTTACATCTCAAGTGCAAGACAGTAAGAAAAATATTCAGACAACTCTATGCATTTAAAAATAATAAAGTACTTGAAATCAAGAAAAGAATGTTGGAAAGATAGTATATCTGTTGCCTGAGTTGTCACTGGAAACTCTCGACATGTCTGCCCACATTGCTGAAAACTGTTGCTACCACTGTGGACGGCGAAAGAAATTTGGTTTAACGATAGAGAACAGGAACAATTCTGGTTTTACAGACATCTCAGTATTGGTTGTTATTTCGGCTGGAAATTTTTTTTATTCGATATCGGCATTTGGCGATATGCTCACATATCTACTCCACTTTTTGGTATCCAAAATAAGAGGGGGGGGGGGGAGGAGAATATATATATACTTGGTCAAGTCCATTAAAATCTAGTATGAGTTTAACTTATATATTGGTTAAAGCTCCCTGAACTCACATCACTTCCATAGCAACCCTTAATGAAAACCAGGTATTACATTGAACAGGGAAGAGTGTAAATGTGATATGCAGTTCATGAATTAATACCTATATCAAATAGTTGACGAGAAGCAAAATGTGAATTATGTGGACCTGTTTGCTCCGAACCCATGAATTAAAACTAATGCCGGTCCACTGCTTCCAGCATACTGATAGCGAATTGAATAACCCTTCCAGTTCCACATACTACAAGTATAGGGGAAACTGAGTTAGACAATTACGAAAGACAAAGTAACAATTTATTCAAAAACTATTCATTGCAACTATAACAAGCACCTAGATGTTTGACAACAAAAACACTAATCTGGTAGGATACCAAAGTATCCGACCATAGTCCAAATTAAGGGAATTTTTAATGCCAGATTATAAAGATTTTTACAAATTTCAATAAACCTAATTACTTCATCCATAAACAAGCAAAATATTGTTAAGGAATAAACAGATGGCCTAAAAGGAGATTAAATGCAGGGAAATAGGAAACATTGTGGTTCCGAGACAAATTCTTCTTCTTCTTTTTTTTTTCAATATTCTGTCAAAGAGATAAATCATGATGTCAATGTTGCTGACCTTGTTCAGCTCCCAGTTCTTTCTTAAATCAAATTCTGCAAGATCTGTTGAGCACCACATGCCCATATCCTCCAAAAACATAGCCGTCAGGTAAGACACCCAAGTACTTTAGAAGAAAGGTTGGACAGCTAAAATTAAGTGACATTGTAAAACTTTTGACCATCTCCTATTAAAACTGCTAGATCTGCACTACTGGTAGTAAGACTTAGTGACCTACACAAAACACCTAGAGCCCCATTGGATGGATCATTTTGTGAACAATGATCCAGAATTTTCTGCTCTTTTCTACACTAGTAGCACATTTAGGGGCAGCATCTTTATAAACACAGAACTGTTACAATATATAGTTAAACACAGAAATCATGTATACGTTTCCCACCACTTTCCTATAATTCATTTCCTATCAGTCGAACATAGGAGTCAATGCAGACACGAAACATCAGACTGAGGATGGAAATTTTACTTAACTAAAGAAGTACACAAATACTAAAAAAGATTGAAGAAAAGAGAAAAAATAGGTTGACAAATCTAAATAGATTACCTACTTTCACTAGCTCAAGTGGTACAAAGATCCTCTCTCAAATGGTAGTGTTCAGGGATCGAGTCTCAGTGGAAGTATAATTTAATTGAGCCTCAGTGTAGACAATATTGGAAATGTTTATGTTGTAGCCAATTTTTTCTTGTAGGGTTTGTGATGCAAGACAAGCCGCCCAACTTGGTTGGACCAATACAAGTGGCTTTTGAAGCCCATGCCAAGTAGTCCAATAATGAGAGTTCTTTAGAATTTAATTATAGTAGATTGGTATTAGGATTTTGTTTCTCTATTTTATTAAGTTTACTTAGTCCCCAAGAATTAGGATTTCTTGTTTTCCTACATAAGCTCATTTAATGCTTCATTATACATTTCATTGAGATTGATTTTGTTGAAAATTATATTTTAGTTGTCTTTCTCCTTATTTCTTCTCCATCTTTACCCTAAATTCTAAACTCAGTCCGGTTCCCCATCAGTTTGAAGTTAGGTTCTATCCCATCCTCTACCACTTGTATTTTTTAAATTTCTGTATAATGTAATATAAAAACTTCATTCATTAAACTCTCAATTAAGGTCTTTCTTTACATGAACATTTAAACCTCACCAATGGATCAAGAAACATTACCTAGTATGGCATCAACTGATAAATAAGTAATAATCTGTATTCATCAATATTCTACATGATCTTGTTGAGTTGTTTCTTCCCTCATCTCCATAGCTTGCAGGAAATCACCAAGGATTTCACCAGACCACAATATATTTAATGCATATGCTGAATTGATTTTAAGCAAAACATAAGGCATGATATTTCATGTAAACTGATCATGTAAGCAAACAGACCAAGTCTTAACTTGGGAACAACTTACGAACCTGCGCTGCTTATATTACATTAAGGCCGTCAAGATACACGTTGATAGGGTTGCTGCTGTTGCTTTTTTTTTTTTTCGTTTTTTGGATAGAAAAAGTAGTTTTACTGATGGGGGAGTGGAGCTATAAGTACAAGAAGAGAACTGTTTTGAGTGTTACCAAAATTGCTATAAGCTTTAGATTACTAGGAACTAACTTTAAAGGACAATGGATAAGGAAATATTAACACCCACACCAGACACGTTAGCTTACCAGTACTCTAGATGGTGGAGATGCCTCAAGTCTCTCTAATTCACAAAAACAGACTTCAGTTTGAACTAAAGTAGTATTTATCGGGGGGGGGGGGGGGGATGGTTTCAACAAAGGAAAAGAGCTAAGAAATCAATTTCTTGAAAGAAACTTTTTGAGATTATCATGTTTGGGTCTTCAATTGCATTAAGAATTAGACTGAAAAACACATGTTGATCATCTAGGAGCTAAAGCACTGTTTTGGGCAATGTAAGGGGGTTTCGCTGAAGTTGGCATGTAGAGCTCATCATGCCGCTAAAACTCATGTTTTCCTTTTCATTCCAAATGGTCGACCATCATGTATCCGTAATAGGTTCAAGTAAGAGTAATTTGTAAGAAGTTTTTTTAAATAAATTATTTACCAAAGTAAAATGAAGCAAGTGGGTAATCATTATGAATGTTGTCTAGATTTATAAATGCTGTCTACAGATGTTGTAGCATCAAGTTTTTTATAAATGGTAAGTTGTCACAACCTGGAAGTTGTGATCCAAGATCTGTACCGAATTAGATGAGAATTGAAAAGGAAGAGAGAAGATCTAGGGAGAGGAGAGAGTTTAAGAGAGAGAAAAGAGAGAAAATTAGGCAGACAGCGAAAGAGAAAGTGCAGATTGTTATTGTGAATGTAATCAACATGTTTTATGATTGATACAATCTCAAGAATATAAAGGGTAATCTAGCTTACAAGAGAAGCTAGCTATTGCAAGTTGCAACTTCTAAAATATTACAGAGATGCCACTAATAAACTACAGCTGTATTAGTAAGCCAAGTGTGACAAAAGATTAAGGCTGATTACTTGAAGCTAGTGCGCAGCAGATAACGTAACACACTGGCCACAACACTCCAATATACCAACCACCAGGGTCAAAGGTGAGAGTTGAGTATTTGAACAAACAACCTTTCCACAGCCGAGTCATAAATCCTTCCACAAAACTGGGATTCAAGCATAGTTGTCACGGCGCCACGACAAGTCATGGCGGTAGCCGACTGACATTTACAATGTACAATTTATATATTATTTATTTTACTTAACAAGTATATTGGCAATAAAATTTCATATACATTAAAACCCAAAACATAACACTATGGAATTATATTAAAAGCACAATTATGTAAATACTTAGTAATAACAATCCAAAAATAAAACACTTGATATTAAAAACTAGTAGAAGAAATGAAGAATTCAACAAACACCACATAGAAAATAAAGTTGCAACCAACCATCATATATTACTAGTCTAATGTCTAATAAAACACTACATAGCAAGCAAAAATAATGTCTAGACTCTCTACACTAGTCTCTAAACATCGTTCAAGCAAACTCATAAAGAAAAAGATCATCTTCATCTCCTCCACGAGAACTACTCTCATTCAAAGGCGTAGGTGGTCTTTCTCCAAAATCATCATCTACATCTTCGTCATCATTTAGAATTCTCTCTTCTTCATCAACTTCATCATCGGGGTCAGAATCCATCAACCTTGATTCCCTTGAAGTTGAACCACCATCACGTCGAGAGTACGTCATGAGATTATCACTAATATTAGCACGAGCCCTCCTTGAAGAATTGCGACCCTCAAAAGTGTTGGATGCACCGGTTGCTCGATCCACATCATTCCATGTAAGATTCTCCCCGGGATGAACATCGGCCTCATTATTGATCCATTCATTACCCCATTCAAAGTCATCAATAGCTAATGGATCAAAAAAAATTCCAAGTTCACGCCTCTTTTGGAACCTTGAGACGATCTTTCAATTGTATTGGACATACACCAAGTCACTCAATCATTTGTGTTCCAATCTATTCCTCTTCTTCGTAAGAATCTAAAATAAAAAACAAAAAATAATAATATTAATGATAAAATTTTAATTATATAAAAAATAGTTAGTATTAGTGTAGAAAAAATTACAACAACATAAAGGAGCCATCATGACTAGCAAGCAGCTGAAGAACATGAGGAAAGCGCCATGGAAAGTGAGCTGGAATCACCAAGAAGCAGCCAACGCCAAGAACCAATGTTGCACCCATGTGAGACCCAAGTTGCACAAGCCAACAAAGAACAAACCGAAGCGAAAAACCATAAGGGCTACAAATGAGCATAACGTAGCATGAACAACCTCTCATGCAACCTAGACCATATCATATATCTCCCCCTCAAATGCAGCTTTATATAAAAAGGACAAAATAAAGTGCATTTGACAAAAAAAGAGGACAAAAAGAAGAAAGGAAAAAAAAAAATCAGAAAGATGCAAACAACATAGTTGCAGATTCTAACCAATTCAGACCCGGGACCATGTTGGAAAAGACATCAACAATGGATACCTTGTTGGAGTACACATCAACAATGGGTAACATATGGGAAGAAAGCATAGCAAATATGGTGCATCAAAGAAGAAAGCTGGAAAACAGCCAAAGACCAGCAAGAAAACCAACATGGGGAGCTGCTGGACACTTGAGAAGCGGCTGGAAATCAACGGCACAAACCCACCAAGTCTAATGGGGAAAAAACATCCCAAAAGAAACAAAAGGTAGGGGTATGAACCCTGACCATCCCCTTAATAATGCTAATCAGCTGAAATGCTTCACAAACCAAGAGCCAAAGCTTAAAAAATATGCAAGGAAATGCTGAGCAATAATCCCACTAGCAGCCCACTCACATAACCAATTGCAAGATAAACTCTAAAAGAATAAAAGAGGTCCCACATGACAGCACTATGCTCACAAATCAGTAGCAAAAAGCACTAGAAATTCCAGCGATAATACTAGAAAATTAGAAACAAGGGCAGCCCCACCATCTGCAAAAACAAATAACCTGGACCATTGCAAATTAATAAACAGCCCCTGTGGGGCTCACCACTCAAAATCAGCATACTCCCAAAATTCGTGGGTGGAGTGGAGAGCAGCCATACTTGTCCCACCACACAATGAGCAGCCAAAGCAACAATTCCCATTCTCCCACTTGCAAATTGCAAGGAAATGGCAATTCAAACCAGCCCACGTGGGGGCACATCAGCTGCTCAAAAGCAGCAAACACCAGCTGTAAGGAGGACCCACGAGCAGCACAAGACAGCAACACAGCAGGAGAAGCAATATCCAAAAAAAAACAAGCTTCAGGTGCTATCTTAACACTGACCGAACCAATAATAGGCCAAATCCAAGCAAACCTGATTTTCTCTCTATAAGACCACTGTGGATGGGTAGAGGAGAGAGAGGCGACCACCACTGAAGAAATCGCGCCTGGCAAAAAGTGGCCGGAAAGTCCCTCACGCGCCGGCGCGTGGAGTCGGCGGCCGGGCGCGTCGGCGGCGCGTGGAGGCGCGTGTGGTGGTGGGTGGACAGCCAGAAAGTTCAGCCTTGGTCGCTGGGCTCTGGGTAATCCGATTATGACATCAATTTCAGGGTATGTAATAGTTCAAGCTAGTTTACAGTTGAAAGTACCTAGCAGTAGCGAGCGGAGGAAGAAAAGAAAGGAAAAAAAAATTCTGACTAAATGGATCAAGCTCTAATACCATGTAGAAAGTGAGAGTCTAAGAGTGTTCATGTGATAGAACAAATAAGTATAAGGAATAGGAATAATTCCATTATCTAACTCTACTCTCATTCATTCTCATTCATTGATGGTAGCTACATTTATATACAGAAGTTGAGCTAGTGGAGGAGGAAAACATGGATCATGTTTTCCTCGGTGCTAACAGCACTCAAGTAACATTTACACAACACACACATACACTTAGCTTCTAACACTCCCCCTCAAATGCAACTTTACATAGAAGGGACAAACTAAAGTGCATTTGACAAAAATATGAAGAAAAAATTACAACAACATAAAGGAGCCATCATGACTAGCAAGCAGCTGAAGAACATGAGGAAAGCGCCATGGAAAGTGAGCTGGAATCACCAAGAAGCAGCCAACGCCGAGAACCAATGTTTGCACCCATGTGAGACCCAAGTTGCACAAGCCAACAAAGAACAAACCGAAGCGAAAAAACCATAAGGGCTACAAATGAGCATAACGTAGCATGAACAACCTCTCATGCAACCTAGACCATATCATATATCTCCCCCTCAAATGCAGCTTTATATAAAAAGGACAAAATAAAGTGCATTTGACAAAAAAAGAGGACAAAAAGAAGAAAGGAAAAAAAAAAAATCAGAAAGATGCAAACAACATAGTTGCAGATTCTAACCAATTCAGACCCGGGACCATGTTGGAAAAGACATCAACAATGGATACCTTGTTGGAGTACACATCAACAATGGGTAACATATGGGAAGAAAGCATAGCAAATATGGTGCATCAAAGAAGAAAGCTGGAAAACAGCCAAAGACCAGCAAGAAAACCAACATGGGGAGCTGCTGGACACTTGAGAAGCGGCTGGCTGGAAATCAACGGCACAAACCACCAAGTCTAATGGGGAAAAAAACATCCCAAAAGAAACAAAAGGTAGGGGTATGAACCCTGGACCAATCCCCTTAATAATGCTAATCAGCTGAAATGCTTCACAAACCAAGAGCCAAAGCTTAAAAAAATATGCAAGGAAATGCTGAGCAATAATCCCACTAGCAGCCCACTCACATAACCAATTGCAAGATAAACTCTAAAAAGAATAAAAGAGGTCCACATGACAGCACTATGCTCACAAATCAGTAGCAAAAAGCACTAGAAATTCCAGCGATAATACTAGAAAAATTAGAAACAAGGGCAGCCCCACCATCTGCAAAAACAAATAACCTGGACCATTGCAAATTAATAAACAGCCCCTGTGGGGCTCACCACTCAAAATCAGCATACTCCCAAAATTCGTGGGTGGAGTGGAGAGCTGCCATACTTGTCCCACCACACAATGAGCAGCCAAAGCAACAATTCCCATTCTCCCACTTGCAAATTGCAAGGAAATGGCAATTCAAACCAGCCCACGTGGGGGCACATCAGCTGCTCAAAAGCAGCAAAACACCAGCTGTAAGGAGGACCCACGAGCAGCACAAGACAGCAACACAGCAGGGAGAAGCAATATCCAAAAAAAAACAAGCTTCAGGTGCTATCTTAACACTGACCGAACCAATAATAGGCCAAATCCAAGCAAACCTGATTTTCTCTCTATAAGACCACTGTGGATGGGTAGAGGAGAGAGAGGCGACCACCACTGAAGAAATCGCGCCTGGCAAAAAGTGGCGGAAAGGGAAAGTCCCTCACGCGCCGGCGCGTGGAGTCGGCGGCCGGGCGCGTCGGCGGCGCGTGGAGGCGCGTGTGGTGGTGGGTGGACAGCCAGAAAGTTCAGCCTTGGTCGCTAGGCTCTGGGTAATCCGATTATGACATCAATTTCAGGGTATGTAATAGTTCAAGCTAGTTTACAGTTGAAAGTACCTAGCAGTAGCGAGCGGAGGAAGAAAAGAAAGGAAAAAAAATTTCTGACTAAATGGATCAAGCTCTAATACCATGTAGAAAGTGAGAGTCTAAGAGTGTTCATGTGATAGAACAAATAAGTATAAGGAATAGGAATAATTCCATTATCTAACTCTACTCTCATTCATTCTCATTCATTGATGGTAGCTACATTTATATACAGAAGTTGAGCTAGTGGAGGAGGAAAACATGGATCATGTTTTCCTCGGTGCTAACAGCACTCAAGTAACATACACAACACACACATACACTTAGCTTCTAACACTCCCCCTCAAATGCAACTTTACATAGAAGGGACAAACTAAAGTGCATTTGACAAAAATATGAAGAAAAAATTACAACAACATAAAGGAGCCATCATGACTAGCAAGCAGCTGAAGAACATGAGGAAAGCGCCATGGAAAGTGAGCTGGAATCACCAAGAAGCAGCCAACGCCGAGAACCAATGTTGCACCCATGTGAGACCCAAGTTGCACAAGCCAACAAAGAACAAACCGAAGCGAAAAACCATAAGGGCTACAAATGAGCATAACGTAGCATGAACAACCTCTCATGCAACCTAGACCATATCATATATCTCCCCCTCAAATGCAGCTTTATATAAAAAGGACAAAATAAAGTGCATTTGACAAAAAAAGAGGACAAAAAGAAGAAAGGAAAAAAAAAAAATCAGAAAGATGCAAACAACATAGTTGCAGATTCTAACCAATTCAGACCCGGGACCATGTTGGAAAAGACATCAACAATGGATACCTTGTTGGAGTACACATCAACAATGGGTAACATATGGGAAGAAAGCATAGCAAATATGGTGCATCAAAGAAGAAAGCTGGAAAACAGCCAAAGACCAGCAAGAAAACCAACATGGGGAGCTGCTGGACACTTGAGAAGCGGCTGGAAATCAACGGCACAAACCCACCAAGTCTAATGGGGAAAAAACATCCCAAAAGAAACAAAAGGTAGGGGTATGAACCCTGACCATCCCCTTAATAATGCTAATCAGCTGAAATGCTTCACAAACCAAGAGCCAAAGCTTAAAAAATATGCAAGGAAATGCTGAGCAATAATCCCACTAGCAGCCCACTCACATAACCAATTGCAAGATAAACTCTAAAAGAATAAAAGAGGTCCCACATGACAGCACTATGCTCACAAATCAGTAGCAAAAAGCACTAGAAATTCCAGCGATAATACTAGAAAATTAGAAACAAGGGCATAGGAATAATTCCATTATCTAACTCTACTCTCATTCATTCTCATTCATTGATGGTAGCTACATTTATATACAGAAGTTGAGCTAGTGGAGGAGGAAAACATGGTGCTAACAGCACTCAAGTAACATACACAGCACACACATACACTTAGCTTCTAACAATTAGTAGTGAATGACTAATAACTTTTAAACCAACAATAGAAAGTACTTACAAACTCAAATGTACTACAATTGCACTCACAACCGGAAGAAGAACAACAAAGGCCTAGAATTCTTTTTGAAAACGAGGATAGCTCAATAGCCGCCCTCCAAAAGCATTCCACCAATTAACTAACAAACATTTAAAAGAAATATAAATATTTTTAAAAGGAGGAAAGGAAGAATGTATATAATTATAATTTAGCTTTTATATCTTTATATATATTTCAATATACTTACGAGGATTCTTTAATTTCCGTTGCCTAATCGTCATTTCTCTTGCAAAAGTACCTCGAGAAGCATCAAAATTATCGGCTAGATTGATTATCTTGTCTAGCAAATCTAGCTTAGGCACCATATTTGCAATAATGTCATTGAAGTCTTCTCGTAGAGTACCAGCTAACGCCGGACGTTCCTCTTTGATATCAAAGTACTTGCCCGAATTGAGAAACAACGCAGCCCCATATAATTTTTGCTCCATTTGACTTTCCCATCGCCGCTCAACAATGTCAATCACCTTCTTGTACAGTCTTTGTTTGTTATCAAATATATCTTTGATTTTTTTCTTCGCACATTCCATCGCAGCGAAAACTTCTGGTATAGCAGGCTTCTCATCACCATCAACAATCCTCAAGACTATAAGAAGTGGTTGTGACGCCCTAATGCAATCCTCAACATGATGTCAAAATGTTGTTAAAATAACAGTATCACATACTTTCTTCCCCGCTTCGGTAGCCGACAACTTAGATTTTGTCCAATCCTCGCTTATGAACAAATGCCCCAATGCATCTCTATGCTTGTACAAACTCTGCAAGGTGAGGAAAGCTGTAGCAAATCTAGTAACTACGGGTCTCACAAGATCCCTCCCATTTGTTTTTTCCCTCATCGCATCAAGAAGACGACCATGCCTGTAAATGAATGTTGTGATTCTTCTTGCATTTGTGATTGTGGGCTGAAATTGCTTTAACTTGCCTATGTCCTCTAGCATAAGGTCTAGACAATGAGCGGCACAAGGTGCCCAAAACAGTGTAGGCCTCTTCTCCATTAGTATATGCCCCGCTACCTTGTAATTAGAGGCATTGTCCGTGACCACCTGAACAACATACTCGGGGCCAATTTCCTCAATCTTACTATCAAGTAGATTTGCCAATATTGTGGCATCTTGCGACTGACTGGAGGCATCAACAGAACCCATGAAGTAAGTCCCCTCCAGACTATTAACAAGAAAATTCAACAAGTGCCTTCCCCTCTTATCTGTCCAACCATCCGACATGAGTGTGCAGCCATCTTGCTTCCAAGAAACTTCATGTTTCGCCTTTAACTCATCAGTTTTCGTCTTTGCCTTCTCTAAGTAAAGGAACCATCGACTCATGATACGTTGGAGGCTTTAAACCAGACCTATATTACCCTATGGACTCGATCATTACCTCAAAACTCCTTGCATTTGCAGTATTGAATAGTATGCCACACTCGTAGAAAAAGTTGGCAATGTGCATATGGACTCTCTCTTTTTCCTCCGGTCCTCAAACGATTTTCAATAGTCGTTTGGCTCAAACGCTTGCTATGCCTCTCCTCTACAACTTCTTCGGGAGTCTTCCTTAGAAGTGCTTCAACCGTCTTTGTTAGAGCTTTTGGTTGTGGTTTTTGGAATTGAAAAGTAGCTTTCTTCCTTTTGGAAGCGGTCCCAGAACTTGTGATAGTGTTAGAGGAAACATTGGAAGCCATGCTTGGAGGAGAGCCGACATTGCAAGCAAATAAAGAGCCCCCGCCCGTTTGAGCCGTTGCAAGCCAGAAAGCGTACCGGCAGTTTGAGTTGCGAAAGTGCCGCTTGCTTAACTTAATTATATTCTTAGAATTTTAATAATAATAATAATATATATATAATAAGAATATTCTATATCTATCTATAAACAATAAAAAAAATAGAAAAAAAGAAAATCTTTTTTTTTATCCAATTGTTCATTCCTAGGAAGAGCAAGAAGCAGATAGAGCTCTTCTTGTCGTCGTCGTCCAGCTCAACTGGCTTGTTCCACTTTTTACTATTCAAAGCCAATTGCATCTCCCTCATAATTTCAGTGGATGTTTTAAGCAATTTCGCTACATCTCCAAAATTTCCTGCTAGATGTTGCTTCAGCCTTGTGATTCCCGAACGACATTACTTCCCACAAAGGATACATTGCACTATATAGTAGCAGATGTAGTAGCAGATGCTTTAAGCAAGAAGTGCAGAGAGAAGTTGTTTATGTTGACAGAGCAAGAAAAGTTAGTGAATGAGATGGAGAAAATGGAGTTAGAGGTGAAAAATCCGAGGAATTCGGATAAAGTAATAGAAATGGAAGCAAGTCCGACCTTATTAGACAAGGTGAAAGAGGCTCAGGAAAATGATGAAGAATGTGGTAACATCAAGAAGCGGTTAGCTGAAGGTGAAGAGTTGAAGTATAAGATTGATAGCACTGGATTGCTGAAATTCGAAAATCGAGTTTGGATACCTTCAGTACCGGAATTAAGAGAAGAGATTTTGCAAGAGACCCACAGTACAAGATACTCGATACACCCAGGAAGCACAAAGATGTATCAAGATCTGCGTCAACATTTCTGGTGGTCGAACATGAAGAGAGAGGTGGCAGAATGTGTCAGCAGATGTTTAACCTGTCAGAAAGTCAAGGCAGAGCATCAACGACCAAGTGGATTATTGCAGCCGCTAGAGATTCCTGAATGGAAATGGGAACACATCACGATGGATTTTGTGGTGGGGCTTCCAGCAACACAGAAAGGTTACGACGCCATATGGGTGATTGTGGATCGTCTTACAAAGTCAGCGCACTTTTTGCCGATCAAGATTAGATACAATTTGGATCAACTAGCCAAGTTGTATATCAAAGAAATAGTTTCAAGACATTGAGTGCCGGTATCAATTGTATCTGATAGAGATCCGCGTTTCACTTCAAACTTTTGGAGGAGTCTTCAAGAAAGAATGGGAACACAATTAAGGTTAAGTACCGCTTATCATCCACAGACTGATGGGCAAAGCGAGAGAACAATTCAAACATTAGAGGATATGCTCAGAGCCTGTGTGATGGACTTCAAGGGAAGCTGGGAGGATCATCTTCCACTCGTAGAATTTGCGTATAATAACAGTTATCACGCGAGTATTGGAATGCCACCATACGAAGCACTGTATGGGAGGAAATGTAGAACGCCCTTGTGTTGGGATGAAGTTGGTGAACGCTGTAATATCCCAAAAATTTCAAATGTGATCTGACAATCTAATAAATATTGTCAATTTAAAACCTAAGAATGATTGCTCAACTATACGTTGAGCTATCTAAAAGATTAAAAATGATTTGTAGATTTGTATACAATTAGAGGTTAGAACTATAACCCTAAGTTATGTGCTATATAAATAAATAAGCTTGAATTGAGCTTCAAATGTGTTATATGCTTTCTGTTATAAGTTGTATTTTGTGTTTTGGTTTAAGTAGTTAACCTTAACACTTATTAAAATCAAGAAGTTAATTTAAGGCTAAAACCTAAATTAGGAAAAGGTTAAAACTTAAACACTAAACCCTAAGGGATAAACCCTAGGAATAACCTAGGTTTCCTAGAGAAATGTGTACATCGTAATAACATTCTGTTTCAAGATTTACCGATAATACGATGTGAAAACACATATTATCCAATAAAAGTTTTTCCGCAGAAAAACACGGGAATTGCTATTCATACAGAAACGCTTTTCATTTCTGAACGTTTCGTTTGAAGATTGAGTGTTTGTATGGAACATAGATACGTATTATCCGATAAAAGTTTTTCTCGAAAAACGTGCAAATTACTATTCATGGGAATAAGACGAAAAGAAATATTTTTTTCGACTCTTTAATCGTTTAACCGTTTTCTGAGAAATAGTCGTCAAAAACACTATTCACAGGAAAACGTTCCTTTTCGGACCAACTTTTCGTTTTACAAAATAGTCACCAAAAAGTCAAGTACGGACAGTAAAGGTTAAATTAATGGAAATACTTAGAGACTAAGTAAACTTCAGGGTTAAGTAAACTTCGAGGCTAAGTAAACTTCAGGGCTAAGTTTACTTGGGGGCTAAGTCTTGAGAAGATATTTTGTGGCTTAAAGACCATTATACCCTAACTTAAGAAATCCTATAAATAGGAGCCCATCCCATCTTCATTTCTTACCAATTCACAAAATCAAAGAGCAAAATTACTCTCTAGATATATTTCAAGTATTGAAAGTTGCAAAAAAATAGTTAAAGCTTGCAGTTTCAAGAGGTAATCACTAGTAGTTATAATGTTCGATTTCAATTCGTAGTTACTAGTACTTATAATGTCAAAATTTATTTTATAGCTAGTGTAGTATATATCATAATCACTAGTAGTTATAATGTCTAAATCATTACAACTATAGTGAAGAAATGATCAAATCGTAAGAAGTTATCATGTTCAAATTTTTTTCAAAGTGTTCTTCGTGTTCTTCGTGTGTTCTTGAGTAAAAGTCATAAATCTAACATAAGTAGGTTTATGATTTTGGTATTTTTATGTTATGAAGTGTTATTGAGTCTTAGAACATGTTATCTTAACAAATTAATACTAGTGGTACCATGTTTCACATGGTTAACCCAAGATATTTTGATCAAAGTAGACTCACAGACCTTTCTGCCCATTTTCCGAAATTTTAAAGTCCAAATCTGCTTCTGAAATATAAAAAAAAGTTGTAGAGGGGGAAATTCTAATGAATTTAGACTCAAGAATCACCTTAAAATGTTTTGTTATGAGAAAGTTATGGCAGTTTCCGTAAAGGACGTCAAAGCTGAAAATTTATTAGAGGCATTCGGGTTTAAGGACTTAAAAATAAGTTTTTGAGCTAGGGTGTTATGGAGCTATAACACCTATGAAAATAGTTAAGTTAGTATATGACATGGAGTAATATAATACGATGAATCTAACCGCTTATGCACTAAATGATTGTGTAGGGTTATTTTAACAAGTTTGAGCTTAGTGTTTATTATCCTAAACACCAAGGCAAGTCTTCTAACTTTGTTATCTTTATGCAAGTACTATATCTTGCTATCAATTGTTGTGAAGTTATTGCTTCTTGTTCAGCATAACTTAAGAAATGAATCATTATTCATATATTGTTTATTCGAGCATAAAATGTTGTGTCAAACCAAATTATTTTGGTACGACATCTTATACTGAGAAATGGAACACCTTGATGTAAGGTGAACTGGAAAACCTTAAGAAAGTGGTGACCGTTGATTATATATCTACATAAATGGTAGGATGATATGCATACTCCTAGGATATTGGTTAGGCTGATCCCCTACCAGATATCCGAAATCAAGCTGTTCTAAGTCATCGAAGACTGATAGAACTGATTGAAACACATGGTTCATGTACTGAACCCTCAGTTATACATCTTTTGACATCTTTCAACTCAAACACCTTGTGTTTATATTTTCAAATAAACTTACTGAGTATTTGTAGCTCATTCTTGCGTACATCTTTCTTTGCAGTTATAGATGGTAACCCCGGAACTTCAGGGACAAACAAAAGAAAAGGCTATGTTAATGAGTTTTATTTTACTGTTGTGAATGTTTTCAAGTCTTATATGACTTTTGTTGTAATAAAGACACAGTATTGAGAATGATGTAACTGAACTTAATAATATTGTAATATATTATCACATTTTATTATGTTAATTACGTTATACTCTAATCTTTAAATTGTTTAGAATGGTTGTACTAAGTTAGTACAATATCCATATGAACTATACATCTGAATGAGGGTATTGGATGATATTGAGAGTTCTATAAGCTCTGGGGTTACACTTAATGAGCGCCGGTAAGGTGACATCTTTACCGGAATGCTCCCCTCAGTTCTAGAAACAATCTTATCATTAATACTGTGAATGTCAGATAGATAGGGAATATCGATATGAAAGAGATACTCATAAGATATGAATCTATACATCCAAGTGAGGGTATCCAAACACAGTTAACGTTCTGGCCAGAACTATTAGCTGTTATGGGATACTGTGAACCTTGGATAGATAGAAGTCATATATTATAGAATATTTATAGTTGAATAATATCACGTGAGCACCAAATTTGCTACAGAGAGTGTAGAGAATTTGGGGGCGTCACAAACGCAGACTGTTGGGGCCAGAATTAGTACAACAGACCGTAGAGATCATCAGGGTAATAAGAGCTCGTCTGGTAGCAGCTCAGGATCGTCAAAAGAAGTATGCAGATTTGCATCGCAAGAAGAGAGACTTCGAAGTAGGGAGTTATGTGTTCTTAAAAGTATCTCCCTGGAAGGGGAAAATAAGATTTGGCAAGAAAGGCAAATTAAGTCCGAGATTTATTGGACCGTTCGAGATACTGAAGAAGATAGGTGAAGTGGTGTACGAGGTAGCTCTACCTCCTGAGCTGGAACATATCCACAACGTGTTTCACGTGTTAGTGTTGCGTCCGTATAAGCCTGATTACAAGCATGTTATATCATATGAACCGATTCAAGTCGAGAAGGACTTATCGTATGAAGAAATTCCTATAGAAATTTTGGATAGGAAAGAGCAGAAGTTAAGGAATAAAGTTATACATTTTGTCAAAGTGCTCTGGAGAAACCACGCAGTTGAAGAAGCTACGTGGGAACTCGAGGAAAAGATGAGGAAGAATTATCCTAATCTTTTTGAGTAACCTTATGTGAAATTCCGGGGACGAAATTCTTATAAGGAGGGGAAGATGTAATAGCCAGAACTTTAAGTCGTATTGTAAATGAATATATTAATTAAATATTAATGTTATTGAAAATTTTGTGGCATATAAGAAATGATCTATGTGGCTAATTGTTAGTTAAAGGAGGTCCCACTAATAGTTATTCAATTTAGTGGACTAACCTAGGAATTTTATTATCAAGCAATTGATAAGACAATGAGTTAATTAAATATTCAATTCAATTGAATATAGTAAGTAAATGAAATTGTAAATTAATTAATATGAGTATTAACTAAGGAGGATTATGTGAAATGTGACTAATTAATTTTAGTAGTCCATTTAGTAAGAAAACACTAGTGGACTAGCCTAATTAATTAATTAACCAAGCCCACTCAATTAATTGAACATGGACTTGGATAATTAACATGTGGATTAACTAAATTAGCCCAATATCTAATTAAATTAGTAGTCCAAGAAGCAAAGTAAAAATCTTGGTAAACTAGTGGCCCAACTAATTAAATGTGAGCCCAAGTGACTTAAAACCAAAGCCCAAATTGCTAGCCACTTGGAAGATATTTTGAGAAACTTATTAATATCATTAAAGCAATAAAAAAAAAGGAAAATTGAGACAAATATGGAGGGGGGGCTGCCGGCCATAGCCCCACATGGGGGGTGAGTTGTCATGTATTTGCTTAGCTTGCTTGTAAGATTAGTAAAAGAAGTACAAATGTAATAAATATCCATCACCAAGTTGTCAAGCCTTGTACCTTCTAATAATGCTAATATAGATAGATACAATACATGTATCTATACATTATGTAAGTAAGTAATTAGAAGTTTTATTCATCTTCTTCATTTGGTAAAATTAGAGAGAGAAAACTAAAAAGAAAACTAGAGAGAAATCTAGTAATCCTTGAGAGCAAAATTGTTGCAAAAGAGGAGAGGGGGTGCCGGCACCTAGGAGAGGAAGAAGGAGAGCTTGTGAATGCCATCAAGTTTCATCTCCTACTTTGGAAAGCAAAGGAAGAGAGCAATCAACCTAAGAAGGTATACTAACTAACCTAAAAACCCTAGAAAACCCTAATCTTGCTTTTCATTTTAATTTTATGGTAGAAAGTTATCATCATGGTTTTTAAATGTTTAGAATCATGATAAATATGTCTATGTTTGATGATATGTGGTTTGGTATGTGATGGTATGGGTTGGTGTAGAAAAATTAAACTAGAAGCTTGAAAACCTTTTTACCGACGCACAAACCGTAGCTTGTTCGAATAAATTGTGTGTTTTAAAATCTATACATGATATTGTTGGTTTTCTTTTTTCTGAGTTTTAAGGGGTAAGTTAGGAAGAGAACCTCGTTGGAATCATTGAAAAAGAAGTTAAAATGAGAGAGTTATATAATTTTTACCAAAACACATGACTGTCAAGGGGCTGTGCAGAACAGTCCAGTTCCGGGCCACTTTCAGTGGTCAAAACATGTCCAAATTTAGTGTTTGATGATGGGAAATTGTAGTTCGGAAATATACGAATCCAACGAGTCCGACTGGAGGTCATTCCAAGTTGTAGATTTCATTTTATTCGCGTTTCCGTGAAGGACCCCGCGGCTGGAATGAAGGAGGCAGCCTGCATGGTTGTTTCAAGTGAACCGGTCCGGTTCACGAGGGACTTCTGGCGACGGTTCAGGCATTTTCCGGCCGGTTCCGGCGACGAGTCCCGACCCAAAATTTTTCTAAAATGTGAAAGAATATTAAAATAATTAATTTGGTATTTGTTTGAGTAATTAAGTAATTCTTAGAGTGATTAATGGTTTAATTCCTTTCGAATCATTTGAGATTACTAACTAGTAAATTTTAATGCTACTAATTAATAATTACACTAATTAAATATTTTTAAGTGTAATTAACTATTTAATTATTATTTAATTAACATTGGGTAATAATTAAATAGAGTTAGTGTTATTAAACTAACTATTTATTATTTAGTTACGACTAAATAATAAATAGAGATAAAGAATGAATTAATTATTATTTAATTAATGTTAAATAATAATTTGAGAATGTTAAAAAATTGCTATTTATTATTTAAGTAAGAATAAGTAATTAATAACGATAATTACTTACTCACATGCTATTTAATTAACATAAAAAGTGGTGAATTGAATAGTGTGAATCCAGGATGCTGGATTAGAGGTCAAGGTGAATCCAGGATGCTGGATTAAAGGTCAGTGTGAATCCAGGATGCTGAATTAGAGGTCAGTTTGAATCCAGGGTGCTGGATTGTAATCCAGGTTGGAATTCAGTTTACTAGATTGGCATCCAGTTTGCTGGATTGCCATTTAGTTTGCTGGATTGGGTAGTTAACCTACTATATCGTAAAGAAAGAGTTATACAAGGATAGATTAAACAAAGAAGTAATTAAAAGATTATCAAAGGATAATTATAACACTAAGATTGTGATGTAATGTCTAATATTAACTATGTGACTGACTATTAGACAATGTAATGTAAAGCAATGATATTATGGGTGAAATGTGTGATGCTAATTGAGAGATCAATCTTATAAATGATAGGTCTTTCAAAAGAAGTCATATTAAATTGCGTAGCAGTAGTCAGCGATCAAGGCAAGTTCCCTAACCTTACTCAAATTTATATTGAGCAAGTTCTTAATTTACACAACTTCGTACATTGTGTAAGATCCTGATTATTGATACGAACTTTTATATACTGCAAGTTCTCTAATTCAACCTTGAATTATTATTTCAGCATCTGTTAGTGGATAATTATTTTGATTATTCCACATCCTTGATAATTATTGTTATTCGCACTTGGTGCAATTGAATTCCTGTTCTATTATTGATGAACTGTGAATTAGTTAAAGTTCTTTCACTCATGAACTGTTTATGAGATAGATCTATGCTAGTTGTATCAGCTAGATCAAGTATGTTTAAATTTGTTAAATCAAATCGGTTTTAAAAGCTGTTCCTAACCAATTAATTTGGTAAGGATTCCAGACTGAGAAAAGAACAACTTTTAAGGCATTATATTGGAAAACAATTGTTTGCCCGTCTTATTAAGCGATTATGCATATTCGCCGGGTATGAGAGGCTGATCCCCTCGATTACCAAAACTTATTAGAGGACCAGTTTAAATACTGACAACCTCCGTATATGTTCACGGTCATTGTTGACCACTCAGCATCATTGATTCAATCTTTCAAATATTGAAACTTAAACTCTTATTCTTTCACAATTGATATTTATTGTTGAAAGTATCAAAGGTTAAATTCCTTTCTAATCATGATATATCTCCTTTGTAATTAAACTTGCTAAGCAAACTAGTTGCTTACCCTTGCTATATCATGACGTTTATTTCAGCTAGACCGGAAAGTTCCAAGAAGGATAAAGGAAAAGGCAAAGCTCAGGAATAGACTTATGTGGATGTTTAATTATCGTATTATCTGATGTAATAATTTTAGATAAACCTTTTGTAATATTAAGGGTATGTTTTAAGTTAAGGTTATTAGACCTTGGGATTTGATGAAGAACCTTATTTAAATGAACAGTGTATGTTTATTATTCCACAATAGTTCATAGAATGTGTATGATGATAATGGATCGTGAGCACTGAATCCGAGGTTAGAGAATCCGGATTTGGGGGCGTCACAACTAGTACTCCTGTTTCAGCTCCCATTCAAGCTATTACCATGTCACGCCAGCTTACAGTTGCACAGGTCGAAGATGTGCTTGCGGATGAGACCATTGCATCAAACAATGGAGGATATCAACCTTTTCTCATTAAATGGAAATAGAGCCCATAGTCTGACTCAACCTGGATTATTGATGATGAGTTTCGTCACCTTGACCCCGTTTTATTGGAGCAGTATCTTAGTTTCTCACTCTAAAGAGAGAGTTCTTTTTCGTCAAGGGATAATGATGTAAATCAACAATGAGAATTCTACAAGACAAGAATTTCTACTCTGACAATCCAAATTTATTGCTCTAAATTACAGCTTACAAGTCAATGTTTGCTGCCACAAATTCAATATTGAAGTCTAAAAGCAACAACTTCATTGGTACTTGAGTCAAGCAATTAAAACAACACCATTTTCCAAGACAATATTCTCCCGACAAGATGCACGTCAGTCGTTTTCTAATTGCAATATCTTGTTTCTTTCACACTTTGCTTGATGTTTTAATTTTACTATATAGTGGTATCCACCATGTTATAAAAAGGTGCATTTGGATGAAATAAACTTATCTGGCTTGATATAACAAATCTTATGTTTATCCTCACTTATCAAAAGGCTTCTTCACTTTCTAATCCCCTAAATTCGAAGGGTTTATATTCTTCTTCAACCTGTTCTCCATCTCATACTTCCTTAGAAATACAAGTAGAGCTTGCATTTGTCCAAAATCTTTCAACATCCAACAGACTGAAGTACTGGTAATTGATATGACTCCATCTTTAGTTGCATACCAAATTGGTTTCCTTTTTCCCTGAGATACTTCATATAAGGATTAAGGACTGTGGAGTGTTGCCATTTCGGAGAAAACCTTTTTAGCATTTTCAGCTTCTGTGGGGTTAGCAAAGGGATAAGCTAGGTTCTGCAATCTTCTTAAAGCACAGCTGCTTCAGTTCAATGTCCCTTTTATCCCTCCAAAGTTCAAATTTAACAAACATCTCATGACTGAATAGAGTGAGCTTGCAAACAATCCTTAGTGTTGCATGTTCCTCCTAAGTTTTTGGCTGCCAAGCTTTGCCATGTACCATTTTGCTGCCAATTTGAAAGTGCAATTGCCTCCTGTTCTTCTAAGGACTCTTGCTCCTTTTCACAGCACACAACATGCCCCAGAGATCTTCATAATCTTCTTCCAAATGTGGAAAGGCAAATTTCTTGGGCCTAAGTTCGCAAGCATCTTCTTGCTACTGAGTTTTCAAATATCTTCAACTCTACCTTTACTTTCTTCAAACTCAATCACTAACTCAGCATTTATTGAGTTCCAAGAGATGCCTGCCTCTTTTTCGTCTCCATGTGTCATCTCGTCATCATATATAGGACCAACACATCTTAACCCTTACACAAGTGCTGGATTGATGCCATTTACTTCTGCTAAGTTTTCATATCTTTGAATTTGTAAAAAGACGACCTCTATTTGAATCCTCATGCTTGCCACCAAGATTAGCAATTTCCTTCTTTGATTCCATTTAAAATTTTCATGTATTCCAGATTCTAGGAATGGAAGAAGGATTGCATGTGCCTAGGACCATGGTAAGCCCCTCGTTGCCTAGGAATTCTCAGTTTTTCTTTAATAAAAATGGTTCTGTGGCACTTGCCTCTTTTTGTTCAGTTCAGTTATCTCAGTGTCTTCATCAAACAGTCCTCTAAATACATCATGGCCACATCCATCTTCCTTTAATCTTTCATTTCCTTCTAATATTCCTCTTTTTTCAGATCTGTACATTTTCTAATTTCAGCATAGCAGGCTTCCTAAATTGCCTAACTCATTCCCATTCTCATGTATTCCACAAGTCTGTTCAAGTGCCTCGGATGTACTAACAGCCTTTGCTCTTCGTAAATTCCTTGCTTCTTTGACCATTCTACGGAAATCTGTCATACGCCTCTCAAGTTTATCTTCCAATCACCGCATTCTCTCAATTGAGAATTGCGTATAACGTTTAAATTCTTCTTAAAGCAAGTTATAACACCTTGCTGTTCGAGGCATCACTAGACAAGTTCAGGACAATAAGTTTGGACTCGATTTTAGGGAATGAATGCTGAGACCAGTGAGTTGATGATCTTGAATAGCGTAGTATGTCGAAATAAAAACCGAGAATAATCAGTTATCTAAGCCCTAGAAATGTAACTATACTTAGTTTGCAACTTATGTGTTTTATAGAGTAAAATTTAGCTTCAAAGAAGGCTAGACACAATAGATTGAATTCAATAAGACTCTTATACATAGAAATTAAAATACATTAGCCTAATTAATGTGAGTAGTTTTTGTTGTCAGTGAATAGCCCATGGAATGATAATATGACTCAATGAATTTGACAAACACAAATTTCATTTGGATCAAGCTAAGAGATGCAAAAGAAATTGATTTCTACAGATTCAAATTATAGGAATGCTAATTTGCAGAGACCTTTACTTTTGCTTCTGATTTTCAAGTTATTAAGTACAGTAGTATAGAAAAATGTAATTCAAGCAATAATAGAGGAATCCCAAAGCGGAAGAAAAGATTGAAACTATATTTGAAGTTAGAAAAATAAAGAGTTACCAGATACTCTTGTTGACATAGCGAACCACGTATTGGTACTTGCATTTCCAAATATGGTACTCATACGTACCAACACTCTAAATTTAACTTACCGAAATATTTATTTATTGTTCTACCTATAGTTGCACAAATATCGATAATCTAACTTAGTATTGAATGCTAAAGCATCACATTTTTACTAAATTTTTATAGAGTAGTCAAGTTGTTAATTCAACTAAATCATTTATAAAACATAGTTTTATTGCATTAGATTCCTAACTATAAGTACTCATATGAAACTACAAAGGCGTCCCGCGCTTTGGCCTATTCAGGGTACCGCACACCCGATTTGTTTCACGAGCCGGAATGAACCATTCCAGGTAACACTTGTAGGTAAAAAATTTAAATGTTAAAAGTTCTATTTCATTCCTTTAATTAAAATTAATATTTTAGAACAAAGAACTATAATTTTTACAAATTAACCAAACATATTGCTAAGTACCATAATTGTTGCTTTCAAAATTTAAATGGATTTATATTAATTTTGTATATTATGATTTCACAAATCGACTTAGAAAAGCCAGAATGTATCTCTAACTTTGGAATGGAGACCACTGACAAAAGAAATTGCTTGGAGTGTCACTAAGTATCCAAGCATTGAGACATTTCGTGATTTTAAAAGGTACTGAGTGACACTTTGATAGATAGGTTAGCATGCACTAAGAAAACTAATGCATATATATATATATATATATATATATATATATATATATATATATATAAGTGGCATTGCTTTAACTATTTCCGCAAATTAACTAATCCCAAGTTCCAACTAATAGCTGAAACAAATAATACCCAACTGAAATAATAAGATACAGAAAAAGAGGCCTAACCAGGTTTTAACTTCAACTTGGGCAGGAATTTGTTCTTTGGCTGAATCAACAGATGCAGAGTTCCTCAAACTAGAATTTGCCTTAGACCCATTTGATTTAGATACAGAAAGTATTGAGAATCTCTGAGAATGCCTAAATTGTTTAGCAAAATGGGTTCTACCACAAGGGTTTAGAGCTGCATTTTTCTTTGTAAATCTTAGGGGGAATTTGGGCAGTGTGAAAGTTAGATAACTCGTGCTTGCCATATACATGAGTGTGTACCTATAGGGACCAGATACAAACTCCTGCTAGGAGAGAAATGTTTAGAAAAGTTAGATGAGTGTTGGGGAGAGCTGAATTCAGGATGCTGGAGAGCCACGCGTGGGGAGCTGAGGACTACAAATGAAACTAGAACTACGTAACTTGCCACGTCGCCCATAATGTTAACTTTCTTATTTTTGTAATTCATGTTCTGTGCCATTCTATTTTAACTCCCAACATTTTTTGTGGATGGTATTTTAGGACCGATTTCCATGATCTCAAGGTTTCGCGTTCAATTGTTATTTGTGTGAGTTTATTTATTTATTTTACATGAAATGTATTTTTTTATTTATGTAAGATTTGATTGTTAGAAATATTTTTATTGCAAAAATCATAATTTCAGTGGAGTTAATTGCTATTTTAGTCATTTTAGGTCGATTTTTTTTTATTTTTTTATTTTTTACTTATTTCAAAAATGTGAACTTTTACCTTCTTAATATACAAGAGATGGGAATAACTATTGGGTCAAGACGGTCAATTTTTATTTTGATTACTGAATTTTTTTTATTACATTTACATTATTTAATTAATAAAAATATTTTAAAATAGTGATTTTATAATTTTTTATTTAGAAAATAGAAATAGACGATAGCGCTGATTTGGCTAATATTAAACAAGTGTCATGTGAATCATTAAATAAATGGCCCACTTTCAGATTTAAAAAAAATGAATAAAATGCTTATGTTGATTAAGAAAAAAAGAAAGAAAAGAAAGAAAGAAAAGAAAACATATCATCTTCTCTCCAAAAAAGGGGGTCCAGCAAAACCTCCATTCCCACCACCAAAAATGGCACCTCAGATTAAGAGTGTAAACGAGTTAAACCGAAACGAACAGAGAGCTACTCAAATTCGACTCAAAATGTTAAATTCATACTCGAATTCGAATTGTATTTGAAAAATTCTGCTCAGATTCGACTCGACTAAAATATTTATTACTCGAATTCGATCCGACTCGGATCGAATTATATTCAAACTACTCGCGAGCTTCAAATTCAAGCTCGATTTCGAGTCTCCACATAATAACTAGTTTTATACTCCCTCCATCCCAAGATAAAAGTTCTCATTGACTTTTGTGGTCAAATTGACTATTTTTAAAATTAACAATTAAACACAAATATTTAGATTTTTAAAAAAACAAACATTGAGATTAGTACTAAATTGTATGTAGTTTATAGTGTTTATAGGCTTTTTACATATATATAAAAGAATAATAATAAGATATATTGATTTGAAAAATGATCAATTTGACCATAAAAGTCAATGGAGGACTTTTATCCTGAGACGGAGGGAGTAATAAATATAACTATAAATTGAAATTTGTTATTTTACTTAAAAATGAGAAAATATATTTACTATTACACTTTACAAATATAAAATCACAATTTAAATTAAAAACAAAACAAAATAATAATAATTAATTATCCTAATTTGATTTAATTTTGTATATATTATAAGAGAATGTATCGAGTATCTAATCGAATCTGTATCAATCGAGTATGTATTGAATCACAATTGAGGATTCGAGTAGTTCGAATCTTAACGAGTATAAGCTAGCTCAGATTCTACTCAGATTTTTATTCGAACTATTTTTCATGCTCAAATTTGGATCCTATTATTAACGAATCCGAGTCTCGCTCGTATTTTTTCGAGTCGAGCCTGAACTGTTTTGGCTCGTTTACAACCTTACCTCAAATCTCCTTCTCTATCCTCTTCAAAAATCCAACCACGACTGCTCTCCATTTCTCTCCAGGAATCCCATCTCCCTCAAATCCTAAACAACTCCGATTATTCTCCACCATCCATACCCCAGCGACCTGCTGGAACCTCCCTCCGTATAAAGACGATGAAGAACCCGACAAAACCTGCACCACATTC
Organism: Aralia elata; assembly: GCA_034770075.1. Lineage (NCBI taxonomy): Eukaryota > Viridiplantae > Streptophyta > Magnoliopsida > Apiales > Araliaceae > Aralia > Aralia elata. The sequence continues at coordinate 17,606,943 of CM068381.1, read as the reverse complement.
ATTGACGAATGGGGGTAGAAAAACTTACCTAGACCCTGAACCGTCAGGAAATTAGTGGACTCGGACCCTCCGAAGGATGAAGACGAATGAAGGAATCTGATGTACGGGAAGAAGAGTATGTTGTGGCAGGTAATGGTAGTGTTGTTGCTGTTGATGGGAGTGATTATAGTGATTAACCGATTATGATAAGCTTGAGGAGCTGAAGAGGTGTTTGGTGGATTGTGTTTACAGGACTGATTTAGGGTTTAGGGCTTTGAGTGAGGTTCAGGTAGATGTATTCGAGTTGGTTTCTCACTTGGAGGCAACGACGATTCCGGTGCTAATTTGATGCCATGGAGGAGCTTGATGGGAACTAGGGATGTTTACAGTTTGTTCGACAGTGACTTATAAGTTAGTTTGACAACTTATAAGTCATTTGTTGTTCGACAATGATTTATTTTTGTACTTATAAGTTGATTTTTAAGTTAAAAAAATAAGTAAGTATTTGTAATTTATTTTAAAATGACTTATAAGTTATTTTAAAATAAGTTAGTTTGACTAAATGTAATGTCAATCTTGTCTATCTTTTTATTAATATCTTTTTTAGCAATTTTTATATTTAATTTTAACTTATAAGACATTATGAGCCGAACACCTTCTAACTTGTTTTAACTTAATTTCTGACTTATAAGTCAAATTGATGTCGAATACTTTTATTTATAAGTCAGAACTTAAAACAACTTATAAGTCAACTTATATTTTAATTTTAAGTCATTTTAAAATAAGTCGTTGCCGAACGGGCTCTTAGACCTGTGAGAAAGATGAAGATGCATTATTATTTTATTATTTTTTTTCAATAATAATGCTTTGGTTTTGAATTGTGATTTTGTATTTGTTTAACAATATTTTATTTTGCTAAGTAAGCATTTGAAAGGGAAATTTTTTTTGCTAGTTATCCACCTTTATACTTTTATTTAGGTATTGATATAAAATGTTCACCGTGGCGTCCACATCATCATATACGTTAGCCACGTAAGCAACACCATTAAATTTTTGGACGGAAAGTTATAAAGTTACTACTTTAAAATATTTTTGTTAGTTAGATGATGCAACTGTAACAAAAAAAAAAAGTTTCAATAACCAAAATAAAAATCGACCTCTAGTATAGTAACTAAAATATCAATTAACTTTATTTCAACATAATGTATATAGTATTTGAAACACATGGTACAATTGTTTATTGCTTGCATTACGTCGAAATACATTTTTTTTTACTGAAAAAATATTATTCCCCATCTTGTTTGGCTCGCTAAACTTATGGATTATCTTTATCATTTACATCACCTAATAACGTATTCTTAACTTAGACTCCTTATAAACAACATAAATAGTTACTAATTAAATGCATTTGCTTTAAAAAATATATATGCAAAATTATAACTTACGAAGGTTATGTTGCATTTAAGAGTTTAATAAAGCTTTAAGTGTTTAGTTAACATCTCTGATCAATAAAGAGAAAGCATGTATGAAAAGGTATAAACATGTTGACTCTATTAGAATTGCTTACGTTCCTTATAAGTTGCTTTGTGTGACGATACATATGATCATATAAACTTGGAAACCAACAAAGATATTCACCTAAATATGAAGGTAAGTATATCCTTCTTCCTATTGATATAGTTGAAAATTTGAATGTCTTGAACAAAGTGTAAGAAGATGTTAAGACTTTCATATGAAGAAGGCTTTTTTTGTTGCTAATGTTGGTTACTTGACAACGTGCATCAACTGAAGGACCCTTAAGTGGAGGAGTCTTATTTTCCCAAACTATTTCTCATGAATCTTTTGATTAGGTGACTTTCTTAATATGTCTAGAAACATATATATTCAATGCATTTGCTCAAGGTGAAGAATACAAGCCCCTATCACTGTTTTATGTATGTGTAAATAGTAATACTGAATTTTAAGAGCTTAATTTTTTGATCAATTAAGAGTTTAATTAGTAGAATTGAAAACTTCAAGCTCCTGAATATTAAATGTTAGAACATCAATTATGTCAGCTAAAAATTAAGAGCTGAATCAAGTTAACCAATTTGATAGCTGGTAAATCTAATATCTAGAAAATGATTAAGTTTTCAATATTATCCTTATATTTTTTAATAATTTGTAGGACCGAAAAATGTAAACTACAACTTAGACAACAAAGCGAATAAGATTGACTAACAAATGATATTTTTTATTAATCATGATCATTACAAACTTGGAATATAATACAACAATGTCCTATGCTATTACACTTCCCTTACAGTTGGGTTCGTTGTTTGATCGGGCGAGGTGAGAATTTCACAAAGGCATGTAGGACTTGGTGGAGTGATGGTCGAGGGGAGAGATCGTAGGCGGACTCTTCAAGGCAATATTGGGCAAAACCCTTGGTGTTAGGGTCGTGTGTGTATGTGTATGGGCTTGGGTGTGCTTGGGGACTTAGCTCCGTGGAAGCTAGTCTTTGGGGTCGAACTTAAGGCTTGTGGAGACTAAATATGAAACTTAGCCAACCAAGCCTGTAACGTCCCCAAATCCGGGTCCCTTTAACCTCGGACCTGGTGCGTCATGGTACTACACATCATCTCAATATTATAATTTTTATTCATAAATTAATGAACACAACCTCGCTTTGATACCAATTAATACATCAATTCCTTCTATTCCCGAATCTACAACCTTTACTATCTGTAATTACATTGTAGATCGTTTTGATCTGATTATACATCTCAAGTTATAAACAATATGCTTCACTTTAATACACTGATTGTAATTATTTATGATAACACAACCAGATTTAAATATCGTTCTATACATAGTTCACTGACTACGCACTTGCAAAATATCATATTATCGTTCATCTATTATAGCTACACTATGCAAACATCCTCAATCATTAGTTCTTCTTTTCCCTTTGTCTATCTCGGATCCTTCGATCCGCACTGGTGTAGTTGAAAATAATTTTTTATAGCAAGGGTGAGCAACTACGTTGCCCAACAAGTTTAACAATTATCACATAGCACATAATTCACATTTAAACATACTTTATTCCCTTCATACTTTGCACTTCTACATGATTCATGCTTCTCATGCTTGACATATATTCATGTCTTATACTTATCATGTTTTGCATTTAAATATACTTCGTGCTTATCATGCATCTCAAATCATAAATATTGTGAGTTCCTATAACTCAACTAGTTCCAATCATCAAACTAATTCAATATAATTGCATCACCATATAGCACATAGTACACGTTGTCGACGCCGGCTTTTCGTCTCTCGCGATATTTGTCCTTTTCCGATTTTAGCCTTTGTTATTAGATGATGTTTGGAAAAGGTCGGCATGAGTGTCGACGGGGTTTTGAAAGATCGTTTTTTATGATGAGCCAATTAACCAGAGTCGCCAGTTGGTATATTTGAAATGGATGTACCAACTCATCCGAGTTTTCGTTTTTTATAAATCGATGGCTCATATGTGACTCCGAATTAATTGGTCTGCGAACCGAGATTCATAGAGTTCGGGGGCTTGCTTAAGCGAGGGGAAGGTGTTAGGCACCCCCCGACTTCCATGAAACACGGTTACCGCAATCTTGATACTTTCCTATCCTTCGATTCATAAAATGTGTATACGTGTGTGTGTGTGTGTGTGTGTGTGCTTATGTGAATGTTGTGATGAGTTCTTTCATGAGAGATGAAACATTTGGCCGTTTATTGAGAAATCGTGTTTTATTTTGGGAATGTTTTAGAACGTCGTTTCCGTTAGTACGAGAGAGCTCCTTTATTCATGCGAAAGGTTTGATTTTACTTGTTAAAACTATGAGATCTTTATTAGGCGTCGTTTTTGGCAAAACAAGAATCTTTTAAACCTTCGTCAAAATAGGAATCAAAATCTATACATTGCTTTCATAAAATGATGGGCAATTTCTAGGATATCTTTAACCCTATGCACAAAGGTTTAATAAAACATTTCGTTCATTCATAAAAGCCATTTTTTGGTGATGTTTGAAAATGATTTTTCTTTGGCCTTCTCGTTTAATAGGAATCGACATTCATTAGCATTTCCAATTCTTATCCTCGTGATGCTAATATCCTACTTTGATTTATTTTAGAAAAATCTTTATTGTTTTGGCTTTGAAATCTTTTGTTTGGTGTTACAAATCAAATTAAACATCAAAACGCGTAGGGGGCTATTCACGGGCATGTAAGCCATCAAAATACCCCGAACGCCAACAATCACATATTTCACTACTACGGGGCCTTAAACCCGATTCTCGCCTTGGCGTCGTTTTAAGGCCCGACGGTTACATGTTACAAAAACGAGCACCTTGAATCTATTACATACATCAAAACGTCCATCATCGGATTTGGACCACGGGGTCGCGTTCCTAGGCTCACACCCGATATTGCTACATACCCACAAAATGAATACTACAAAACTAACCAACACGGATTTGCCTAATACACCATGATATCCGAAAATGATAATCTAAATAAATTACACCCAATAAATCATCATAAACAAGCTAGAAATTTCACCACTTGGATATCCTCGGGTTATTAGGAAGAATTTTGTTCCGATGGAGCCCTCACTAATAATCCCTAATCCATGATTATTCAACAATATACATGAAAATTACATTTAACTCAAATGGATGTAAACTTGTGTATTTGAATAGGATTATACCCTATGCATATGGTATAAATTGCTATAACAAAGGGAATTTTCACCTTGCAAATGATCTCAAATGGATGTAAACTTGTGTATTTGAATAGGATAAGAAGTATATTTGATACAATCAAAATCAAAAGAGTATAAATCCTCTCTTTTTTCTCTCTTTTCTTCCTATTTTGTTGTAAAATTTAGCTATTTCTCTCTCAAAATCCGTGCTGCTGCTGTGCTGAATTCTTCTTCCTCCAAATCTGCTCCACCTCCTGTATGCTGAAGCGGAAATGAGCTGAAATAGGCTGGCCAAAGCCAGCCGCCTGCCTTCCACTCACCCGATTTCGAGTTCCGTGTTTCGAGATCCGTGTTTTCAAAAGGCGCACTTATTGGCCGCAGATCAATCCGCGGCTGGACGGTTTGACTTTCTCGATTTCCGTGCCACGCCTCGATTTTCGTGCCGTAACGTCGGTTTTCGCTGACAGGCTTGTATTTTGCAGTCCGTGAATTACCGGGAGACGTGCCACCTCATTCAGGAATGCCCCTTTCGGACGGCCTTATTTGTCACGTCAGCTTTGGTTGCCAATCATCGCGGTGGTGTTGAACGTTCGCGCTTGTGTCCATTCCTTCGCTCCCGCAAGCCGGTTCAATTGACGATTTTGCCCTCCTGTCACGGTTAGTATAGGGAACGCAAAATTTGGGTGTCTACAGCTGCCCCTCTTTATCATGTTTATGCAATGTTTAATGAAATGAACAGGAAATAGAATAGACACTCGATGCATGAATAACAGTGCACAAGGATGGCAATACATACGTGATGCAACACATATGACTTATGATGCAACGTAAGATGTAATGGATGTAAAACATTCATAAAAGGGTGTCAATGCGGATGATCGTCTTGTCGGGGCCGGGTTTCGTCGCCGGTCACCCATCTCGTAATCGCCGGTTATCGTCGCCGGTCGATTGTCTCGTCGGGGCCGGGTTTCGTCGCCGGTCACCCATCTCGTAACCCCCGGGTATCGTCGCCGGTTGGTTATCTTGTCGGAGCCGGTTTTCGTCGCCGGTCATCCATCTTGTAATCGCCGGTTATCGTCGCCGGTCGATTGTCTCGTCGGGGCCGGGTCATTGATTGGATTTGAGTGATATTTTTTTTTTTTTTTGAAATGGGATGTGTGATCGGCTTCATGTCCTGGATCTCCCACCAACATCGTCCACGTACCATGCCGCAAAAGCCATCACAGTCTGATCATTCGTGAGGTTGAAAGTGACGTGCTTGTACTTTCCCCTGAAGATTTTCATTTTGATCGTACATGTATGCATGCAACAGATGTTATGCATGATCTGGCAGATATGTTATGGACAGATGCATGTGCACACATATGTTTAGATAGAAATGACCCCTGTTCAGTCAAATGATACGATTCGACCGTCGTCATTGTTTGCCAACATTTGATTGGATCCCGCCTCGTCGTGACGTGTAGTTTCTAGACTTCAACATTGGTTTGGTACTCTGCCTATTCTTGGTCGTCTTCATTTCGTCGAGTTGAGGCAGTCTGTTTCGCTCTATGTAATGATCGACAACTATGTTGGGCTCCTTAGCCTTTTGATCATTTCTGCTGGCCGATATGCTGTTGTCCCGCATTATATCATCCTTGTATATGCTCATGCACGTGGATCATTTGGATGTCGAGGCAGTGATAGTTAGGATTGGGGAGAAGCCCAATGACGAGAAGTTTTGTGCAGCCTCAGCTTCCTTCCATTTCACGATTCTTAATTGCCCCAGCCTTGGCACGTGTTGTTACCAAGGATTTCTATCGGAAACTCGCGATGTTGACCGTGCTGAGTTATCCACAGCTCTGCAAGATCCTGCATATCAGATGACTAACAAATGCCAAAACTTGAAGGCTCGGGGCGTTAGTGTTAGTTCAACATAAAGATATTATAATCTCGACAAAAATGCAGTTAAAGCACATGAAATTGAATATCTATTGATCGCACAATCTAGCAAGTTGTGAACCGTGAATGTACTAGATTGTAAGTTTTTTTTTTTTTCAATCTCTCGTGAGTTGATGATTTTCTATTTGACGAGTTATGAAATCGTAAGAACACCTTCGAGCATTCATGGTCATTGTACGTGAGTGAGGTCGAATTCAAAAGAACTACCTTCCCTCGTCAAAGGCACTCTGTCTCCATTCTCGACAACGTCCTTAGCAGGATTGACGTCATATGACAAATGCACTGTGCGATGCAGCATTCAGTAGGGGTTTCTCTTTCCTGACTTTTTGTTTAAGGCCGAGAGTTTTTTTTTTCGCATTATCCTTTCTTTTTATTAGCCCACTTCACTTGTCTCGTTTTCTTAGGCTACTCAAAGTTACCCATTTAACGAGTTTTAGACCAATGACTCCCGAACCAGACGGTTTTGGGGCATTAGGTGTGCAGACACCCCTTCGGGTTTATTTACTCGAGTAACAAAGGCCACGGTTCGAGACAAGCTGGTGGTTTGCACCATTCATTCTTTGCTTGACCTTGCACAAGATTCGTTTTCTTAGGCTTGAGTTACCCATGTAGCGAGTGTTAGGCCGGTGACTCCCAAACCAGACGGCTTTAGGGCACCAGATGTAGAGACACCCCTTAGGCTTAATTACTCGAGTAGCCCATGCCACGATTCGAATCTGCTCGGGCCTCCTTGACTGTAATGCTCGTTTTCTTAGGCTCTGAGTTACCCATGTAACGAGTGTTGGGCCAGCGACTCCCAAACCAGATGGCTTTAGGGCACCAGGTGTAGAGACACCCATCGGGCTTAATTACTCGAATAACCCATGCCACGATTCGAGACATTAGCTTGATAATCATTTATCGTCTGACTTCTTGATATTAGCTTGATAATTATTGGCTACCTGACTACGTGTTAACTGCCATCAACGTCGTCATAGTTTTATACCCCACAACTGAAAGTTCGTGCAAATGCAAAGTGAAGACTGGCACATGAGGTCGATTCTGTCGCAACGTTGCTTTGAATTAAGGCCTTGCACCCGATCAAAAGGTTGAATAGGTTTCTTCGTCTAATCATACTCACGATCGTGCTCCACGGTTGCTTGTCAGAGTTAATCCGATTCCTATCAAGTCAAATAAAATCCCCTTTCACGCAGGTCATCGTATTCCGGGAAAACTATGCTTGACAAATGCCAGATGATCGTACCGTTGAATATTGACATGAGGTAGCATTTGATGATGATGGTGCATGCTGATGGGATTGTTGCATGGGTGCCAATTTGCACGTCATCATTTCCTGGGTAGTTGACAAATGCCCCAGTGTTAAGTTACTTTTCTTGTGATCTCCCTCATACTGGTTGCCTCGGTACCTTGCTGGGCTAACAGCAGATCCGGTCCTTTGACTTGTTGAAAGGTTTGGGGGATTTTTGATTTTTGAAATTTTATATTTTTTTTTTGTGGTCGAATTTGCCCCTACTCCAGGTTCTTTATGATCGTTAGGGGCTCTGATGTTTGATGGCGATGGTTTGGTCTAAACTGGGTTTGGGTTTACCCTCGACCCATCCTTTGATCTCGCCAGGCGTATTGTCGATATCTGTCTCGTCCTGCTCGATCCCCATCAGATCGAAATCTAGCTTTATACCAAAATCGTGATCCTCCTTCAAATCTGGCCTATTACTTGTCAGGCTAGAATGCCTCAATTCGGGGTACTGCCATGAAACAAAAAATGCTTGTCATATATATAAAACATTTCAGCACATGATCTTCTTATTGGATAACATGACAAAATGACATGAGCGTGCAGGGATTTGAAATAAAACTCAGAATTTTAAAACCCATTGATCTTCTACTGGCCGGGATTCACTGCCATACTTCTAGATTCACCCCCATTCCCCATCATGCTTAGGTAGAGGATTTAACATTTGGTGACCCTGGCTGTTCCACCACGATTTCCCCACTATCAATCAAATCCTGAATTTTGTGTTTCAGCGTCCAACATTTCTGCGTATCATGACCGGGGGAACCTGAGTGGTATGCGCATCGCTTGCTTGGGTCAAACCTTCTTCCATTCGGGTCACTTGGGGGTGCCAAATCGACTATTTTCCTCTGGGCTATCAATACTCCCAAAATTTGCTCAAGAGGATCCCCGAGCGGGGTGAATACTCGATTTTTTGTGGTCTCGAACCTTCTTCGCCCGTCCGTCCTTTGATCAGTGAAGTTAGGCTGTCGGGATGGCCCCACTCTCTGTATCTGTACTGGAGGACTGTTCTCTGTCTTTCTAGATGATCCCTGCAGGATGAGGGAAACATCCTCCTCCTCTTTCTTTTGGACCCTACGGAAAGTGTTGCCATAGTTTTCACTCCGGATTTGCTCTGCAGCTGTCTCCAAAGCCGTGAAATCCCGAATCTTGCCATATTTCAACCCCATGTCCACCATTTCTCCGTGTTTAATCATCTCGGCAAAAGGTCTTCCAATCCCCGATATAACCCGCTCATAATAAGGTGCCTCTTGAATGTCCACGAAGGTCATCACCATCTCCGACTCGCTCATTGGGGGATTCACCTGTGCAGCCATACCCCTCCATCGCTGTGCATAATCCCTGAAAGATTCCTTTGGTTGCTTCTTGATCTTCGTCATTTGATATCTATCAGGGGCCATTTGTGCCTGAAAGCTATATTGTGTTAAGAAGGTATGGGCCAACTCCTCCCAATTGTGGATCCGGGCATTGTCAAGATGGGCATACCAAATTCTTGCCTCTCCCGTCAGGCTCTTTTGGAATAATTGCATTCTTAGACCTTCGTCTTTGGCATAAGATCCAAGTTCCCCGATGTATATTTTCATATGTGTATAAGGATCCCCACTCCCATTGTATTTCTCAAATTCGGGAATTTTAAATTTCTCCGGGTATCTGGCTCCGGGGAAGACACATAGATCTGAATAATTAACCCTGCCTAGGGAGCCTATGCCTTTTAGAGATTGGATGGTCTCCTCCATTTGTTTCATTTTCTTCCGAAGGTCGTTAGTGTCTCCTTCCTCCGGGATAGTAATCACTGTCCGGTTGGGTATAGGAATGACCTTTGGGATGACGGGTTCGCCCTTAGGTTGGGGTGGATCCTCTTTAGGTGGATCCTGTCTAGGAAGCAATTGTTCCTTCAGCATTATGGCCATCTCCAACATCTGTTTCTTAAAATCATCAAATTCCTCACGAGATATGGAACCAGGACTAGTAGATGGAAGATCAGCCATTTCAGATGTAGAGGCTTGGGCCCTTTTAGACTGCGAACGGGTTTGAGGAGCAATCCTACAGAGACAATGGTTCGAAGTTTAGTCCTGGGGAAAAAAATGTGGATGCATGCTAAAGCTGTAATTTTTGTGATTTTGGGTTTTTTAATCTTTCCCTGTAAAACAGAAAGTTAGTAGTCCTTTAATGCAATAACAAATGCTGAAACACGACTTTATTATGCTTCCCCAGCTGTTCCCTGCAAAACATAGAGGTTAGTAATTTCCTTTGACAGAAGGGGAGGCATATATGAATTTTGAATGGGATCATGACATTTATATGTGCGAACGTAAAAAGGCATGAAGAGACTTTTCCTGCGTTGGGTTAATCTGAGGCTGACCTATCCTGGGGTTACTCTCACGGGCTTTTCGGCATGAAGGTCCCCAAATCTTCGCAATCTACTCGTCTGAGTCCTTTCGATTGGAGTGGATTTGGGTGGTGCGTTTCCTGAGCCATCTCCCGGGAGCAGCCCCTTCGAGTCCAGTAATAAGCAACCGACAGGTTCGCCTCAGGAGGAGGTACACTCTCAACATACATTCACATTCATCGTCCTCACCGTATGCAAATGATTACTTTAAAGTAAAGCAACTCCATTCAACCATTCATTCTTTGGACAAAAACACACATTCACACAATAATAAGTAAAACAGGTCAAAATGTCGCACGCACATACACATTCATAAATTTTAAAGGATAGGACAACATCAAGATTTGAACGCGGCTTAAGCCCTCTAATGTCCCCAGCAGAGTCGCCAGCTGTCGACGCCGACTTTTCGTCTCTCGCGATATTTTTCCTTTTCCGATTTTAGCCTTTGTTATTAGATGATGTTTGGAAAAGGTCGGCATGAGTGTCGACGGGGTTTTGAAAGATCGTTTTTTATGATGAGCCAATTAACCAGAGTCGCCAGTTGGTATATTTAAAATGGATGTACCAACTCATCCGAGTTTTCTTTTTGTATAAATCGATGGCTCATATGTGACTCCGAATTAATTGGTTTGCGAACCGAGATTCATAGAGTTCGGGGGCTTGCTTAAGCGAGGGGAAGGTGTTAGGCACCCCCCGACTTCCGTGAAACACGGTTACCGCAATCTTGATACTTTCCTATCCTTCGATTCATAAAATGTGTATACGTGCGTGTGTGTGTGTGTGTGCTTATGTGAATGTTGTGGTGAGTTCTTTCATGAGAGATGAAACATTTGGCCGTTTATTCAGAAATCGTGTTTTATTTTGGGAATGTTTTAGAACGTCGTTTCCGTTAGTACGAGAGAGCTCCTTTATTCATGCGAAAGGTTTGATTTTACTTGTCAAAACTATGAGATCTTTATTAGGCGTCATTTTTGGCAAAACAAGAATCTTTTAAACCTTCGTCAAAATAGGAATCGAAATCTATACATTGCTTTCAGAAAATGATGGGCAATTTCTAGGATATCTTTAACCCTATGCACAAAGGTTTAATAAAACATTTCGTTCATTCATAAAAGACATTTTTTGGTGATGTTTGAAAATGATTTTTCTTTGGCCTTCTCGTTTAATAGGAATCGACATTCATTAGCATTTTCAATTCTTATCCTCGTGATGCTAATATCCTACTTTGATTTATTTTAGAAAAATCTTTATTGTTTTGGCTTTGAAATCTTTTGTTTGGTGTTACAAATCAAATTAAACATCAAAACGCGTAGGGGGCTATTCACGGGCATGTAAGCCATCAAAATATCCCGAACGCCAACAATCACATATTTCACTACTACGAGGCCTTAAACTCGATTCTCGCCTTGGCGTCGTTTTAAGGCCCGACGGTTACATGTTACAAAAACGAGCACCTTGAATCTATTACATACATCAAAACGTCCATCATCAGACTTGGACCACGGGGTCGCGTTCCTAGGCTCACACCCGATATTGCTACATACCCACAAAATGAATACTACAAAACTAACCAACACGGATTTTCCTAATACACCATGATATCCGAAAATGATAATCTAAATAAATTACACCCAATAAATCATCATAAACAAGCTAGAAATTTCACCACTTGGATATCCTCGGGTTATTAGGAAGAATTTTGTTCCGATGGAACCCTCACTAATAATCCCTAATCCATGATTGTTCAACAATATACATGAAAATTACATTTAACTTAACCAAATAATATGATATAAATTGCTATAACAAAGGGAATTTTCACCTTGCAAATGATCTCAAATAGATGTAAACTTGTGTATTTGAATAGGATAAGAAGTATATTTGATACAATCAAAATCAAAAGAGTATAAATCCTCTCTTTTTTCTCTCTTTTCTTCCTATTTTGTTGCAAAATTTAGCTATTTCTCTCTCAAAATCCGTGCTGCTGCTGTGCTGAATTCTTCTTCCTCCAAATCTGCTCCACCTCCTGTATGTTGAAGCGGAAATGAGCTGAAATAGGCTGGCCAAAGCCAGCCGCAGATTGATCTGCGGTTGGCTGGCCGTCTGCCTTCCACTCACCCAGTTTCGAGTTCCGTGTTTCGAGATCCGTGTTTTCAAAAGGCGCACTTATTGGCCGCAGATCAATCCGCGGCTGGACGGTTTGACTTTCTCGATTTCCGTGCCACGCCTCGATTTTCGTGCCGTAACGTCGGTTTTCGCTGACAGGCTTGTATTTTACAGTCCGTGAATTACCGGGAGACGTGCCACCTCATTCAGGAATGCCCCTTTCGGACGGCCTTATTTGTCACGTCAGCTTTGGTTGCCAATCATCGCGGTGGTGTTGAACGTTCGCGCTTGTGTCCATTCCTTCGCTCCCGCAAGCCGGTTCAATTGACGATTTTGCCCTCCTATCACGGTTAGTATAGGGAACGCAAAATTTGGGTGTCTACACACGTCTCAATTCATTCGCAAGAAGTTCACATAACGCATAAAATAAAGCTGTCACATAATATTTAACAAGTTCAAACATATACAACAAGTTCTGAAAAACTTGCCTGTACCGACGTTCGTCATCTACCTCATTCACATTTATAATTCCTTTCTTCAATTGATAACCTACATCATCCATAAGGATTTACTTTAATTTACTTATCAATTATCAAATAATATATAGTTACAATCGGTAACCATTTGTATTCTCGTTTCAATCTCCCATCAGTCGTACTACATCCCCAAGTACCAACTTAAATTTTATTCTTTTATAACCTCACAATTAAAATGCTCATTTTACTCTCATTTCATCTTACGTGTCCTATGTGACCACATCTTTACCGGTAAACTACTAAATATGTTTCCCGGTAACCCTAAAATCAATTTTTCGTAATTTCTTAAATCATATCTTCTTCATAAAACCCTTTTTAACCACTTTGTTAATTTTTTCCTTTTCTGGCCACATATATATACATATATTCCATACACAAAAATAATTTTTCTGGAATTTTTCTTTTTTATTAAGTATTTTTCAAAAAGCCATTTTGAGTTTGTAACTTGTCAAAATTAACTATATCGTGCTAAACTTCAAAAATTCCCAAACCTTGCCAGAATCTTATACATGTTATCATGAAATTTTAGTTTAAATTTCGTGGTCATCGGAGTTGTAAAACTCAAGTTATAGCAGTTTTCGTCTGAAAAACCCTAAATATTGAATTGGCCATATCTCACTCATCCGAAGTCAGAATACGTTCATCTTCGGACCAGAGCTACGTTATATCATATAGTTTCATGTCACAAAAGGCCCGAATTTATTTCAAAGTTTAAGTAGCCCAAACAGGGCACGAAAAAATCCATACAACGGGTTTAGACAGTTTTTCAGCTTTGGACTGTTTTGGAAAAATCTGTCCCCACAAAAATTTACAATATATTTTCTGGAAATTCCAGTTGGAAGTTTTAGGGGACTTTTATATCTAACCCCAGAACTTAGCCTCACTCAAAAATTCAAAGTGAGCTAGGAGTTATGCTTGTTTGAATTTCAGGTTTCGTTTTAAGGAAAAAAAACAATTTTTCCTACTTTTAGGTTTTCTAGGAAAGCTTGATGTTTTTCATGATTTTCCATACACAAAACATAAACACAAACATATATACTCCTTAATAATCTTCCTTATACTATAGGATCCATCATGATCCTCCACACCAGTAATATCCTGTAACAATTATGCTTAAACAAATTTTAAACATAGTTTAAGGGTTAGGGCTTTATACCTTGTTCGATTCCCTAGCTTTGCTTCCTCTTTCATGCTTCTATGGTTACATACCATTTGAAGCATAAACAAAACACATAAACATGGTAAGGATTTCAGATTTCAAAAGGGAATTATCCAAGAATTGCTATAGATTTAGTTTAGGAATTACCTTAATAAATTTTTCTTCATTTCCTTTGTTCTTTTTCTTCCTCTTTCTTCTTTCTTCCATGGAAACCCCCCCTCTCTCTCTCTCTCTTCTCAACCGTGTATGGGAGGTGGGGAAAGTGAGAAAAATGTTGATTTCTCTTACTTTCCTTTAGCTTTTGTGAGGTTGAGTGGAGAAATAAGCAAAAGAAAAAAAATAAAGCAAAGGTTGAAATATTCTCCCATGTGGGACCCACTTGCCATAATTTTCTTTCCTTGTGGGACCCCCTCTCTTCATGTCCGGATCCTCCTCCCATCTGCTAGAATCCAGCAGATTTCAAACCACGTGGGTCCAGCGTTATCACCTCGTTTTGCATGCTTAATCTCGTCTTTGACCCAAAAATTCAAATTTTCATGTTTATAGTCGTTTCCTACTAAAATCGACGCTCCCAACGCCATGGGAATATCTGTTTTTTCAAATTCATCTCCAAATTTCAAGTTTGACTTTTCTCTGTAAAAGTCAACCGTTGACTTTGACCAAAAAGTCAACCCCGACACATTTTGTGTTTAAAGTCTATTCTGACTAATTTCGACGTTCTGGACTCAACCGAGCAGTCCACGTTTCCAAATTCTATTCCGAACTTCAAATTTAAGTCTTGAACTATATAGTTTCATATTGACATTTCCACGACTATTCTCCTTTAAATCGCCTACTCACACATATTCATCAACACGCGTATATATATACAATATACACCACATCCTTTACATATGAAAATTTTCAAAGGAAATTCCTTTTATTAACACATCCTTATATAATCCTCTTAGTCATTACATTTCTCTCTTCTTTTTAAAGATTCCTTCCCTGGAACTACCATTACCGTAACATTATAATTAGGTTTACTTCCCACTTTTGCACAATCTTTTTCATCAAACACTTTATCAAATTACCTTAACTTTGGTATTAACTTACTATCTCTTTCATTTCCTCTTTCCTATCCAATTCAGCGACGAAAATCTATTCTTAACCCAAGTCTCATCTGACTTGCTTCGGCTCATGACTACCTACTTATTCTCAGGTATTAACATCTTCATCAACATATCTCATAAACTCGTATGTAAACTTTATCTTTTAATACTCTTTCATTTTCATCATAATACATTATATCCTTATATAATCATAATCTTTCATACCTTCGTCTCTTCAGCTATTATTTCTTATAATTATCTCTTACCTCCTTTGCCATTCATAATATATCTACTTATTATTGAATAATTTAAATTCTTTTAAAGCATTGTATTATAACATTCTTCTTTTTATAAGACTTCATATACCACCATCTACTCACTCCTTTCTTCATTCTTAACATGTTTATCCTTTGCGTTTAATTATCTCTATTCACGATCAATCGTAATAGGTTATACCTTATTATAAATTAATCGTCTATCGAGTCACTAAAATACCTTGTTTTAATGACTGATCTAATAACATCATTCCATAACTTTCTTAGAACCTCTTAACCATATATGTTCCTCTGACACATAGATTAGATTAAAATATTTAATTATTCTTCCATTCTAAATCTAGGTTTTAAACTTTAACCCTTTATTTAATCATTCAAGACCTTATTTAAAAGTCTTATAAATATCCGGGATATCACAAAGCCAATAAGGTAGGCCTTCTTGGTACTAGGCCTTCTAGAGAGAGAAAGTGGATTCTAGAGAGAAAAGCTCTCAACTCTTCTAATTTTCTTAAAGGTTTTCCACCTCTTCCTAAATGAGGAGGAGGGGGTATTTATAGGCTGTTAGGTTTGTATATAGCGCGGACATGCAATTAAATTACATAAATAGTACGGAAGCGCGATAAAATCGGATTTTAAAATTTTATACAAACCATCACCATGATCTTTCCTTGTGCTCAATTATCAATTAAACGAAAGAGATAGAGAATCAGATTCATACCCTCGCAGATCAAAGCTTCCTTAGGTACAAGTTCAACTCCAAATCCTTCGCGTTCTCCTTGAAACCACTGATTAGACTTCTTCCTTTGATCAACGTTAGCTACCCAAGTGTTTGGCTTCTAGAGGTGATCCACCAAGGAATAATACGTATTCAAGAATATGGGTATTTGGCAAAACCCTAGTTTCTATCTCTATAGAAATTGTAAGTACTCTTTCTCCAATTCTTATGGAAGAGTGTGTAACCCCAATCAATGATAAGACTTCTCTTATTTATAGATGTAGGAAAACCCTCCCCTAAACTATTTAAGATTAGGGTTTCTATTCTAATTAAACTCCTTTAATTAAATTAAACTCCTAATCTAATTAGGAATTCATAAAAGAGTACTTCTATTAATTAATTCTCAATCCCTATTAGGAATTAAATAATAGTAATAGTAATAATAATAATAAGACTCCTCTTATTAATTTATATTTAATATTTCCAAAATATTAAATAATAAATATTAAGCTATTTAATTTATTCTATCACCATAGATTAAATTAAATACACTTAACTTCTTATTACAATTATGCCATTTACTTCTTAAATAAATATTTTCCTTTTGCAGTGTGACCCTTTAGCTTCTCCATATTAAACCGGTTGTGAATAAATCAATTAGAACAATTCTAATCTTATTTAAATAAATAAATTAAACTATTTAATTTATTTAAATAAATAATATTTATTCTACAATAAGGGTAAGCCCCCTTAGCGATCAACGACTTTCCAGATAATATAGATTTCAACATTAATCACAAAAGAACCTTTCAGTGTATAGTTACTGTACAATTCAATCCTTATACCATACAATGTCCCAATTAAATATAAGACATGGAATTACTGTCAAGTCTTACTTTATTTAATTATATGTATTTCGATTCTTAAATGCAAAACTCTAAATAATGCAAATTAGAAACACCTTTCTAATTTCATTCTGCTTTGGCCAAAAACTTCTAAGTTGTCATTTATCGAATCACATATGATATTCACATCTTTTACTAGACGTGGTAGATTCTTTGTTGATCATTCACCTCTTTCAATGCACAACTTATTATACCCAATCATACTCTTTGATATACGCTAAAGGTCTTAAGGGACATGTCAAAGTATACCTCATCATACACAAGATACTATGATGATCTCAAGTTCGAGGATCACTTGTACTACTATCACTAGAGGAACTCCTATTGACAAGCAAGTAAAACTCCATTAGGTATTCCTTAGCGAGTCATGTTCAGCGAACTTATTCTCTAATAAGCACCTACATACTTCGTTTAGTGTCTCAACACAAATGATTATGAGATCAATCATCCTCTTCCTAAGAGCAAGCAACATATGTACTAATCTATCCGGATTCACTAATCCCCTTTTTAGTAATCCAACGATTAGGAACGATTTTAGTTTTAAACTATCTTGAATTTAGATCTCATTAGCATGATCATCATCATGATTCTAAAAGCATTGCTTAAAACTATGGGTTTATCACATTTAATATTACAACACCATGTAGATAAAGTAAAATGCCTTTAACAAAAGAATAAGATTACAAAGTATATGCTACATCATATCAAATATGATTGGCTTGTGTGCATACTACTTTCATAGGCTCCATGGGGGTGCCCCCATGTGCTGTGCATATGATCTAACTGTCACTTATAAACTGTGACTACAATATCAGTCTAGGTGCAAATACTACCTTTTCAGAGTACTTTTTGCCTTACATCTCCATCCGTCAGTCCAAGACCCTCGTCAGATCCCACTTTCAGATGACCTTTCTAATCCTCTACCAGAGGCTAGAGAGGTAATTCGTCATGCCTGAAGTAGCCATCTTTGACAGTAATTCTTCATTTCGGCTCAATTAGGGACATTTAGGAAAGAACAATCTTTTCGGTATGACATCACCATGGTTATTTATAACATTGTTATTCTAGAAAATAATCTCATTCTTAAAGCCTTGACATGATCTTTGTACTCATGATGCCAATTGGTGGCTTGTTGTTTGACTTCCTTACTTCGGGCTTACTTGTGCGTACTTGGGGCCTACTTGTGTATACTTGGGGCCTACTTATGTGTACTTGGGGCCTACTTATTGGAGGTACATCTTTCTTTTCCTTTCTCTTTATCTCCATTTAAAGTCTTGCCTTGCTCTCCCTTGAAATTTCCTTGGTTGGAAATAACTCAAAATTTTGGCTAAACATTGACACCATAAGGTGAGTGCAAGGGCCTCCATGAGAGGGAAGCCCACCTTGGGGCCAACCTTAGGGCGGCTTCCCTCCTCATGGTGGCCTTCCCCTAACTCTTTTATGCTTTGGTCTCCTTTTCCATAACTTCCTTCAATTTAACTAAGTGTTGAACATGACAGGTGATGAAAGAACATAAGGGCAACCCCACCATGGAGAGGAGCATGCTGGGGTTGACCCCCATGGGGTTGGGGATGACCTTGGGTTAGCTCCCTTCCTCATGGTGGTGTTTCCTTAGTTCCTTCTTGCTTTGATACTTCTTTGTGCAACCCTCTTGGATTTTGACTAAGTGTTGAGTATGAAAATGCTAGGACCACCCCCACTATGGGAGGAACACACCTTGGGCTGACCCTAGGGTTTGGGGCCGACCTTTGGGTGTGCCATCATCCCATAGTGGTTTTTTCCTTAGCTCTTTCTCCATCTTGATCCTTCCTTACATGTTTTCTTGAATTTAACTAAGTATTGGAAGTGATATGTGATGGGAAACCATTAGGGTAGCCCCCCACCATGTTGGGGCCGACCTTATAAAGGTTGGGGCCGACCCCATGGGGTGCCTTCAACCTATGGTGGTCCTTTCCTTAGTTTTCTCTCATTTTGGCCCTTTCTTACATTCCTTCTTAAATTTGATTAAGTGTTGAAAGTGAAACATGATGAGAGACATTTAGACCATCCCCACCATGAGGGGAACCATGTTAGGGCCAACCCTCATGGGGTTGGGGCCGACCCTAGGGGTGCTCCCTCCTCATGGTGGTTGCCTAGTTTTGCTTCTTTAGTTGTTTGCTTGCATGCCTTCATGTATTGCTTGTTTGATCTCCTTTTTCTCCATTCTTTCTTGCTTGCTTGTGGGAGAGTGCGGTATGCACCATGTAGTGGCATTTGGCACCTCCTCATAGTAGCTCTCCTAGTGAGGTTCTCCATACTTGGCCATTTTCTTGTCGGTTTTTCATACTTAGCCAATTTTGGCCTTTTTGGATGGAGATAGCCAATGCCTTGTCTTGGCTCCTTCTTGGGCACTCATGATGGATAGTGAGGGATGTTAAGAGGCATGTTGAGTTTTTCGAACTTAATGTGGCAATACGACTGCCTAGGTGACCTCTCGGGTGGGGCCCGCCAGAGCTTGAATTATAGAGCAAAACTTTTTGTCCAACTGCGAAATCTTTCCTTAGAATCTGCTTGTCGTGGAATGCCTTTGTCTTAGTCTTGTATAATCTAGAACTCTCATATGCCTCATTCCGCAATTCTTCTAACTCTTGTAACTGTAACTTTTTATGCATTCCCGCTTCATCCATGCCCATGTTGCATTGCTTGATTGCCCGTAAAGCTTTGTGTTCAAACTCCACAGGTAGATGACATGGCTTCCCAAACACTAGCCTATACGGGGACATACCAATGGGAGTTTTGAATGTAGTTCTATAAGCCCACATTGCTGGAAAACTAATTGGGGCCTGGTTTCGTGATTTCCAAACAATTCCAGGTCGGCAAAGAGTTTGCAGCACTACGTCCAAGTCCAAATTATTTTTCGTGTACTCGGTGAATTCATCGTCCCCATATATGTCAGGCACACCGAAATAATCATTGATGGTCGACTTGTCATAAGAGACGCTCTTGCCTCGAATCCTCACAGTACGCCCCTCAGTCTGCTTGACATTAGCATATAACTCTTTAACAATAGAGACCACACCTGGCTTAGGTTGATCAGTAAGTTTCTTCCATCCTCGGCTTGCAATCATAGCCTGTAGATCAGACTCATTAATATCAGGGTGAAGACCACGCTCCAGAATAATGCCTTGGCCTCAAACAAGTTGTGATAATACTCGGATGCCACCATGCTTATGAACCGAGTGGTGTCATAAAGAGGTGATGCTCTTGAAGATGATTCACGTTGTCGTTTCGATGCCATTGGTGTGGTGAATGATGGTCAGTACAGAAGCAAGGCTTTGATGAAGGAGAATTGGCCAAAAACACAAGCACAATCCACTCAGACAATATGTCGAACACCTAGAGCGCAACCCCAAATTTTCCTTGGCCAATATCCATTTTGTCAATCAATGGCTCCCAAACGAGAATGGATTCACTAACTAAGACAATAAGCAACAACAACTAACAGAAATCCGCAGAAAAGGAAACCTAAACACAGCCCAATCAACCAATTTTTTCAAAACAGATGGAAATACCTTTCAAATGGCAAAGAGAGAGAAAATTGGTGCTGCAGAACGAATTGAATGAATTTCTCCACTTGATGTTGAACTTATGATTATAGTAGAGCAAAACCGGGCTAATGGATGTGTGGTAATATCGAATTGGAGGGGAGGAAGAAATGAACTCTGGAGGCGCAAGGTTTGACAATTTTGAAATGAAGTCGAACTGCCCCGAACCTTGCATTAAAATTGCTGATTCATAAGTAGCGCCGCGACTCTGTCTTGTAGAACTGCGACTCTGTGTTCCCTCGATGGGCAGAGCTGCGGCTCTGTCCTGTAGCGCTGCGGCTCTAGACCTGTTTCACGCGCCTGTTCACCTGCTGCCTGCTCATTTGCTCGCCGCATGTATGCACTATCCCTGGCTGCTAACCTGACATTCGCCCATATGGTACGGTGGTACCTACACTGCTACACATGTTTGATTGAATTTGAGAATTTGAAGCAAATCATATTATTGATACACCGTAATTTTATTTTATTTTATTTTATTTTTCTATTAGCACACAAAAACCAAATGAAATTTTTAATGGAAATTGGGTTGCCTCCCAAGTAGCGCTTGGTTTTATAGTCAACGGCCTGACTACTCCCTGTTTAATTTTCATGGGTCGGCTAGACGGATGGAAATCTTTTGGCGATCGAGCTTGCCACCCCAATAGTGCTTTAGTCGTTGCCCATTGACTTTAAAAGTTTCCTTTGAGCTAGCGCTTTCAACTTCAACTGCTCCATGCGGGAAAACTTTGACAATGGTGAAAGGTCCCGACCATCGTGATTTTAACTTTCCAGGGAAGAGCTTAAGTCGGGAGTTAAATAGTAACACAGACTGCCCTAACTCAAACCTTCGGTCGATGATTTTTGCATCATGCCACTCCTTCGTTTTCTCTTTATACAACTTGGCATTCTCATAGGATTGGAGGCAGAACTCATACATCTCAGTCAGTTGTAGAAGACGCTTTTCACCGGCTAATTGCAAATCAAAGTTGAGCTTTTTAATAGCCCAATATGCGTTGTGCTCTAACTCAACCGGTAAGTGGAAAGCTTTGCCAAAGACAAGATGATATGGTGACATCCCAATCGGTGTTTTGTAAGCCGTTCGATAAGCCCACAGTGCATCGTCGAGTTTCAACGACCAATCCTTACGATTGGGATTCACAATTTTCTCCAAGATGCGCTTAACTTCCCGATTTGAAACCTCGGCTTGGCCACTTGTCTAAGGGTGATAAGCAGTGACAATCTTATGGGTTACCCCATATTTGGCGAGAAGGGCTGAGAAATACTTATTGCAAAAATGAGTGCCTTCATCGCTGATGATCGCCCTAGGTGTGCCGAACCTTGTGAAGATGTTCTTTTGAAGGAATTTGAGCACCACCTGAAAGTAGTATGCACACAAGCCAATCATATTTGATATAATGAGCATATACTTTGTAATCTTATTCATTATTAATAAAAGTATTAAAGGCATTTTACTTTATCTACATAGTGCTGTTATATTAAATGTGATAAACCCATAGTTTTGAGCAATGCTTTTAGAATCATGATGATGATTATGCTAATGAGATCTAAATTCTTAGATAGCTTAAAACTAAAATCGTTCCTAATCGTTGGATTACTAAAAAGGGGATTAGTGAATCCGGATAGATTAGTACATACGTTGCTTGCTCTTAGGAAGAGGATGATTGATCTCATAATAATTTGTGTGGAGACACTAAAGCAAGTATGTAGGTGCTTATTAGAGAATAAGTTCACTGAACGTGGCTCGCTAAGGAATACCTAATGGAGTTTTACTCGCCTGTCAATAGGAATTCCTATAGTGATAGTAGTACAAGTGATCCTTGGACTTGAGATCATCATAGTATCTTGTGTATGATGAGTTATACTTTGACATGTCCCTTAAGACCTTTAGGGTATATCAAAGGGTATGATTGAGCATAATAAGTTGTACATGGAGATAGGTGAATGATCAACAAAGAATCTACCACATCTAGTAAAAGATGTGAATGTCCAATGTGATTCGATAAATGACAACTCAGTAGTCCTTGACCAAGGCATAATGAAATTAGAAAGGCGTTTCTAATTTGCATTATTTAGAGTTGCGCATTTGGGAATCGAAATACATATAATTAAATAAAATAAGACTTGACAGTAATTCCATGTCTTATATTTAATTGGGATATTGTATGGTAGAAGGATTGAATTGTACGGTAACTATGCATTGAAAGGTTCTTTTATGATTAATGTTGAAATCTATATTATCTGAAAAGTCGTTGATCGCTAAGGGGGCTTACCCTTATTGTAGAATCAATGTTATTTATTTAAATGAATTAAATAGTTTAATTTATTTATTTAAATAAGATTAGAATTGTTCTAATTGATTTATTCACAACCGGTTTAATATGGAGAACTTAAAGGGTCACACCGCAAAAGAAAAATATTTATTTAAGAAGTAAATGACATAATTGTAATAATAAGTTAAATGTATTTAATTTAATCTATGGAGATAGAATAAATTAAATAGCTTAATATTTATTATTTAATATTTTGAAAATATTAAATATAAATTAATAAGAGGAGTCTTATTATTTAATTACTAATAGGGATTGCAAATTAATTAATAAAAGTATTCTTTCATGGATTCCTAATTAGATTAGGAGGTTGATTTAATTAAAGGAGTTTAATTAGAATAGAAACCCTAATCCTAAATAGTTTAGAGAAGGGTTTTTCCTACATCTATAAATAAGAGAAGTGTTATAATAGATTAGGGTTACACACTCTTGCATAAGAATTGTGAAGAGTACTTACAATTTCTATAGAGATAGAAACTAGGGTTTTGCCAACACTCATCTTCTTGAATAGATATTATTTCTTGGTGGATCACCTCTAGAGGCCAAACACTTGGGCGACTAACGTTGATCAAAGAAAGGAATTTAATCGGTGGAATTCAAGGAGAACACGAAGGAATTGGAGGTGAACTTGTACCTGAGGAAGCTAGAATTCTACAAGGGTATAATTCTTATTCTCCATCTCTTTCGTTTAATTAATAATTGTGCATAAAGAAAGATCATGGTGATGGTTTGTATAAAATTTTAAAATCTGATTTTATCGCGCTTCCGTTTGATTTATGTAATTTGATTGCATGTTCGCGTTATATACAAACCTTACAGTGGTATCAAGAGCCAAACTTTATGCGAATTATTAATTGTTTTGATTCCGTATATGTATGGGTATGTGTTTGGAACAATTTATTGGGCATAATATGTTGTATAAAATCATGAGTTTTGAAAACAATTGCAGAAAATCGAGTTTTTAATGAAAAACTGATCAAATTCGCGACTGCACAAAAGCCTTAAAAAAACTGATTCTGGCAGCCGGCGCTGCAGCGCCATGTCCTTTCGTTGGACCTGGCGCCGCAGCGCAGTATCCTTTGGAAGGATACGATACGGCGCCGCATCGCCGCTTTTCTTTGTTAAACTGGCGCCGCAGCGCCACTGTTGCAGATTGTGCGATTTTGTTTAATTTTTACAAATTTTCAATAATTAAAATAAAGAGTTATTTTACATGGTTTTATAATTAAAATAAAGAGTTATTTTATACATGAAATTAGATTTCATGCAACTTTAAATTGCCCATTAAATGACATCAATGCATATATGGAATGATTTTATTATTCATGTGATGAATGTTATGTATTGATGCATATGGAGATATGTATGATAATAAATAGGGATTGATTATGGACTAATTGACCAATGTGTGATTGGATTTATTTTAGAGGATGCTTGAATATATGGGTTTTTATAAATGCGGTCTGCGTACCTCGTCTTCTCTAGTTTTTCTTGATGTAAATTTTATCTTACTCCTATGTACTTCCCCTTGACTACTGATCAAGGTTTCTATTTATTGTAAATAATTTATGTAATATGATTAGTTAGAATTCTTTTGAAGAATTGGAGACAAAGGAGCAAGGAGCGTTTGAAGACCCGTTTGTAATGGAGCTCGGGATTTAAATGTAATAGTTATATTTAAATTTAATTCTTGCACCCTAGGTTTGACCTTTTGGTTCACTTGGTGGCTCTAGTGAACCAAACTAGAATAAAATTCCATAATCAATCCGGGTAGAATATAGTATTCTATATGTGCATGTTTACTATATACATATATTATATATTATCCAACATGCTTCGCATGTTAAATAATATGACGCGTATTTTATATATATATGTGCATGCGCGCTAAACAAGATGAGACAAATAATAACAAACCCCTCAAAGAAATTATATTAAGTCCTAAGTGTTCAAAGATATTCAGAATATCGAATGTCGCCTTCTAGCATGGTAAAACAATAGAGTATTAAATATTTAATATGAGTTTGTTGTGCACACACAAGGCGAGTATTAAATATTTAAGATGTTATTTTATCACATTTGATGCTTATTAAGTAATTGAACATTACTGTTTTGTTGTGCACACACAAGGGCGGTCTTTTTCTCTTCACATATATGGAAGTGTTAGGTTGGACTTAACTTAGATTATTTTAGTTCGGATGTGCACACACTTGACCATTATAATTTAAGAGGCAAAATACAAGGAGTTACATAGTGATGTAATTGACAATAGTTGTCTACCTATTTATTTATATATAGTTTGTTGTGCACACACAAGGTTATATACATTTGAAATGAGATCCTTATTCTCACTAGCAAATCCTTAATTAGATTTGTCGAACTATATATTGAGGGTAATATAGTTTGATGAAAATAGTGGGAGACACCAAATTAAATAAAGACCTAATTTATTTTGATGATTAATAAAATGAATGTATGCTAAAATGTTGTCTATTTCACATTCAGAATTTAAAAATGTCAAACTCACTATCACTGCGTAGCATACTTGATGCTAACAAACTGACCGGACCGAATTACACGGACTGGTTAAGGAATCTGAGAATTGTTCTCACTGCTGAAAAGATTTTTATGTCCTAAATTCGCCAGTCCCTGCAAATATTGCAGAAACAGCCTCTGAGGAAGAGATTGCTACTTTCAGAAAGTGGCAAGATGATGCAATCTTGGCTCAATGCATCATGCTCGCATCCATGAGTAACGAGCTTCATGAAAGTAGTATGCACACAAGCCAATCATATTTGATATGATGTAGCATATACTTTGTAATCTTATTCATTTATTAATAAAAGAATTGATTTTCTTAAAAAACATTTTACATTATCTACATGGTGCTGTTATATTAAATGTGATAAACCCATAGTTTTAAGCAATGCTTTTAGAATCATGATGGTGATCATGCTAATGAGATCTTAATTCTAGATAGCTCACAAACTAAAATCGTTCCTAATCGTTGGATTACTAAAAAGGGGATTAGTGAATCCGGATAGATTAGTACATACATTGCTTGCTCTTAAGAAGGGGATGATTGATCTCATAATCATTTGTGTGGAGACACTAAAGCAAGTATGTAGGTGCTTATTGGAGAATAAGTTCACTGAACGTGGCTCGCTAAGGAATACCTAATGGAGTTTTACTCGCCTTTCAATAGGAATTCCTCTAGCGATAGTAGTACAAGTGATCCTTGGACTTGAGATCATCATAGTATCTTGTGTATGATGAATTATACTTTGACATGTCCCTTAAGATCTTTAGGGTATATCAAAGGGTATGATTGGGTATAATAAGTTGTACATGGAGATAGGTGAATGATCAACAAAGAATCTACCACGTCTAGTAAAAGATGTGAATGTCCTATGTGATTCGATAAATGACAACTCAGTAGTCCTTGGCCAAGGCAGAATGAAATTAGAAAGGAGTTTCTAATTTGCATTATTTAGAGTTGTGCATTTGGGAATCGAAATACATACAATTAAATAAAATGAGACTTGACAGTAATTCCATGTCTTATATTTAATTGGGACATTGTATGGTAGAAGGATTGAACTGTACGGTAACTATGCACTGAAAGGTTCTTTTGTGATTAATGTTGAAATCTATATTATCTGGAAAGTCGTTGATCGCTAAGAGGGTTTACCCTTATTGTAGAATAAATATTATTTATTTAAATGAATTAAATAGTTTAATTTATTTATTTAAATATAATTAGAATTGTTCTAATTGATTTATTCACAACCGGTTTAATATGGAGAACCTAAAGGGTCACACCGCAAAAGAAAAAATATTTATTTAAGAAGTAAATGGCATAATTGTAATAATAAGTTAAGTGTATTTAATTTAGTCTATGGAGATAGAATAAATTAAATAGCTTAATATTTATTATTTAATATTTTGAAAATATTAAATATAAATTAATAAGAGGAGTCTTATTATTATTATTATTATTATTACTATTACTATTATTTAATTCCTAATAGGGATTGAGAATTAATTAATAGAAGTACTCTCTCATGAATTCCTAATTGGATTAGGAGCATAATTAATTAAAGGAGTTTAATTATAATAGAAACCCTAATCCTAAATAGTTTAGGGAAGGGTTTTTCCTACATCTATAAATAAGAGAAGTCTTATCATAGATTATGGTTACACACTCTTGCATTAGATTGTGGAGAGTACTTGCAATTTCTATAGAGATAGAAACTAGGGTTTTGCCAACACTCATCTTCTTGAATAACTATTCTTCCTTGGTGGATCACCTATAGAGGCCAAACACTTGGGTGGCTAACGTTGATCAAGCGAAGGAATTTAGTCGGTGGAATTCAAGGAGAATGCGAAGGAATTTGAGGTGAACTTGTACCCGAGCAAGCTTTGATTCACGAGGGTATAATTCTCTATCTCTATCTCTTTCGTTAATTGATAATTGAACACAAGGAAAGATCATGGTAATGGTTTGTATGAAAAATTTTAAAATCCGTTTTATCACGCTTCCGCCCTATTTATGTAATTTGATTGCATGCTTGCGTTATATACAAACCTAACAGTGGTATCAGAGCCTAATCCTTGTGTTAATTATTGATTTTGATGATTCCATGTATGAATTGATATGCGATACGATCGGATTTTTGGGTAGAAAAATTTTCCTGAATCTGCATCGCGGCGCGGCCGCGCCACTTCCAGTTCATTATGGAGCACGACCGCGCCCGAACCCAGAAAACGTTTCTGGGGGTGTAGCGCGACCGTGCCGCTCCTAGTTCAATTTGGAGCGCGGCCGCGCCGGTATGCAGAGTTTAAAAATTTTTGTTTTTCTCAATTAACATAAATGGTTTATTTAATTGATAAAAGTTTAAAATAAAGATGTTTATTTTATCTGAAATATGATTTCAGATTGCTAAAATTAAAGGAGTTTAATTTGGATTTAGTTTTTTGATTAAAATAAAAGAGTTTATTTTGTTTCAAAAACTAAATATTAGCAAAACTTTTGCCCATTAATTGATATCAATGCATATATGGAATTGTTTTATTATTCATGAGATGAATGCTATTTATTGATGCATATGGAGATATGTATGATAATAAATAGGGATTGATTATGGACTATTGACCAATGTGTGATTGGAATTATTTTAGAGGATGCTTGAATGAATGAGTTTTTATAAATGGGGTCTGCGTACCTCGTCTTCTCTAATTTTTCTTAATGTAGATTCTATCTCCCTCCTATATACTTCCCCTTGGCTGCTGATCAAAGTTTCTATTATAGTAAATAGTTCATGTAATAGGATTAGTTAGAATTATTTTGAAGAATTGGAGACAAAGGAGCAAGGAGCGCTTGAAGACCCGTTTGTATTGGAGCCCGGGTTTAAATGTAATAGTTATATTTAAATTTAATTCTTGCACCCTAGGTTTGACCTTTTGGTTCAATTGGTGGCTCTAGTGAACCAAACTAGAATAAAAGTCCATAATCAATCCGGGTAGAATATAGTATTCTATATGTGCATGATTACTATATATATTATATATTATCCAACATGCTTCGCATGTCAAATAATATGACGCGTATTTTATATATATATGTGCATGTGCGCTAAATAAGATGAGACTAATAATAATAAACCCCTCAAAGAAATCATATTAAGTCCTAAGCGTTCAAAGATATTAGGAATTTCGAACGTCGCCTTCTAGCATGGTAAAACAATAGAGTATTAAATATTTAATATGAGTTTGTTGTGTCACCACAAGGCAAGTATTAAATATTTAAGATGTTGCATTATCACATTTGATGCTTATTAAGGAATTGAACATTACTGTTTTGTTGTGTCACCACAAGGACGATATTTTTCTCTTCACATATATGGAAGTGCTAGGTTGGACTTAACTTGGATAATTTTGATTCGGATGTGTCACCACTTGATCAAAATAATCTAAGAGGCAAAATACAAGGAATTACATAGTGATGTAATTGACAATAGTTGTCTACCTATTTATTTATATATCGTTTGTTGTGTCACCACAAGGCTATATACATTTGAAATGGGATCCTTAGTATCACTAGCAAATCTTTAATTAGACTTGCCGAACTATATAATAAGGGTAATATAGTTTGATGAAAAAGTGAGAGATACCAATTTAAAATAAAGACTTAATTTATTTTGGTAATTAATTAAGAAATGAATGTATGCTAAAATATTGTTAAATTATAAATTCATTTACAGAAATTTATAATGTCTAATTTACTATTACTGCGGAGCATATTAGATGCTAATTAATCGGACCAAATTAAAAGGACTGGTTAAAGAATTTGAGAATAGTTCTCAAGGCTGAAAAGCTATCTTATGTCCTTAATATGCCTATCCCTGCAATGGTTGCAGACAATGCCTCAGAGGAAGAGATTGCTACTTTTAGAAAGTGGCAAGATGATGCACAATTGGCTCGATGTCATGCTCGCATCCATGAGTAACGAGCTTCAGCGTCAGCATGAAACTATGGATGCTCCTACTGTACTCCTGCACCTTCAAGGAGTTGAATGGTGAGGAAAGTAGTACTGCTAGATATTAGATATCTAAGGAGCTCTTCCAATCTAGAATAACCGATGAAACTACAGTATAGATAAATATCCTAAAAAATGATCAATCTGATTGAACAATTGGGATAACTGGGTTTTGTAATAGATGGAGAGATGATCGAAGATTTGATCTTGCAATCACTTCCGGACTCTTTCTCACAATTTGTTGTGAATTTCCACATGAATAAGCTATATGTCAGCCTGCCTGAGTTACTTAAACATGTTAAAAACTGTAGAAAGTCACTTTTCAACCAAGAAAGACCAAGTCTTACTGGTAGATAATTCTTCCAGGAAACGGAAGAGGGCCAAAGGATCTTCTTAAAAGAAGAACAATTCAAAGAAGGTATAAGGAAAGGCAATAACTAAGGACACTAAGAACAAAACTGATGCATATAGCAAAGGAGTTTGCTTCCACTACAATAAGTCTGGACACTGGAAAGGAAACTGTAAGGAGCATCTTGCAGAGGCTAACCAGAAGAAGCTTAGTGAAGCTTCGGTTACTGATATAAGTTTGTTCATCATTGAAATAAATCTTTCTGTAAGTCAAGGTTCTACTTGGGTATTGGATACCGGCTATAGTTCTCACATATGCAATCCAATGCAGAGACTAAGCAGAAGTAGAAAGCTAAACAAAGAGTAAGTAATCTTACATGTGGAGAATGGAGCAATGGTTGCTACATTAGCCGTAGGAACTTATAGTTTAGCGTTACCTACGGGCAAGTCTATTAAGTTAATAAGTTGTTATTATGTTCCAGTTCTCTTTAGAAACATTATTACTTCCGTTGTTAGACAAGGAAGGTTCTGGTATTATATTTAAGAACAATTGTTGTTCTATTTATAATGATAATGTTTTGTTTGAAACTGGAAGATCACTTGATGGACTTTGTATACTTGACTTGTATGAAAATAATTTTGCAAATTGAACAAACTAGTAAAAAGAAAAGAGATAATCATTCAAAGAGTTGAATATGTGTATTTGAAGAAATACAAGTCTGAATCATTTGAAAGGTTCAAAGAATTCAGAAGTGAAACAAATTGACAAAGTATTAAGATTCTTTGATCAGATCGAGGAAGGAATACTTTTTCAATAAGTTTCTAGATCATCTCAAAATGGTATTTTCTCATAATGGACACCTCCTGATATGCAATAATTGATTGGTGTATCTAAAAGGAGAAATCGTACCTTTTTGGACATGGTGCAGTCCATAATAATTTTTACCGACATTCCAGTATCCATCTGGGGTTATGCCCTAGAAATGGCTGCATATCTACAAAATAAGGTAACCTTAAAATCCGGCCCCAAGACTCCATAAAAGTTATGGATAGGGAGGATTCCTAGTCTTAAGTATGTTAAGATAAGGGGTTGTCCAGCTTATGTGAAAATGTTTCAAAAGGATAAGCTTGGGACAAAAATCTGAAAAGTGCAGGTTTGTGGGATATCCTAAAGAAAGTTTAGGGTATTATTACTATAATCCTACACGTTGCCTTCTTGGATAAAAGTGTTTATCATTGAAGGAGCTAGTGGGAGGGTAATAGATCTTGAAGGAGTTCAAGAACCACAAATCACTTTAAGTCAAACTGAGGGACCTACAGATAGACCTAATGTACCACAACCGAATCGTAAATCTGGAAGAGTACCGAAGATACCTAGGAGGTATGGATTCATCATAGAGGAGGATGATGAGGTACGCATCATAGAGGATGATGATCTAGTTATATACAATGAGGCTATGAGTAGAAGACACTCAGAGAAATGGCAGATGGCTATTAAATCCGAAATGGACTCCATGTATGAGAACCAAATATAACTCTGGTTACTCCACCGAAAGGCATAGTGCCTAAAGGGTGTATATGGGTCTTTAAGAGAAAGACTAGGGCATATGGCAAGACCAGACCTGTTTAAAAGGTTTCAAATAAAGTCAAAGAGTTGACTGTGATAAAACCTTATTACCGGGTAATGCTTAAGTCCATTTGGATTTTGTTTGTGATTGCAGCTTATTACGAAATATGGCAAATGGATGTGGAGACGTCCTTCCTCAATGAAGACTTGAGGAGAATGTATGTATGATACAGCCATAGGAATTTGTTTCAAAGGTTGAAGCAAATCGTGTATATAAGCTACAATGATCCATTTATGGATTGAAGCAAGCTTCTCAAAGATGGAACATTCGTTTTGATGAGACAATCAAAAGAGTTTGATTTTATCAAAAACGAGAATGAACCTAGTGTGTACAAAAGGGTCAGTGGGAGTGTTGTGACATTCCTAGTATTATATGTTGATATACTACTGATAAGGAATGACACACCAATGCTACAATCAGTAAAGATAAAATTGTCTAAACATTCCTCCATGAATAACTTGGGAGGAGCATCCTATATATTGGGGATATAAATCTATATAGATAGATTTAAAAGGATGTTCGGCTTGACCCAATGAACATATATTTATTCGATGCTAAAGGCGTTTAGCATGGCAAACTCCAAGAGAGGTCTCATGATGATGAGCCATGGAGTGTATCTCTCTAAAATTATCTCCAATGAAAGAGAGATCATATGAGTTACTATCATGTATGCAATGAATATACAAGGCCTGATATTGATCAATCATATTCTGGAGAAGATCACTATAAGACAGTGATAAACATCTTTAAGTACTTAACTGGTACTGAAGATGTGATCATAATTCATGGTAGGTCTGAATTAAAACTAGAGGGATAAACAGACTCAAGTTTTTCTGACTGACCAAGACGATAACAAATCCACTTTAGGATAAATTGTTACCTTGAATGGTGGTGCAGTGAATTGGAAAAGTTCCAAACAGCAAAGAGTTGTTGATTTAGTAACAAAGACAAAGTATATAGCTGTAAGTGAAGCTGCAAGTTGATTGTTTAGATGAAAAGTTCATCACAGAACTAGGAATAGTTCCTAAGTCTCATCTTGGATTCAAACATGTGTTGCGGCACATTCATTTGATTAGTAGAATCATTGAAAGAGGAGAAGTCACTATAGAGATAGTGGACTCTCAAGAACAATATTGCATATCCATTTACTGAAGCTTTATCCAAACAGCAGGATGATCGTCACTTAGAGAAGAAGGGTATTAGATACCATGGCGATTGACTTTAGTGCAAGTGGGAGATTGAAAGTAGTATGTACACAAGTCAATCATATTTGATATGATGTAGCATATACTTTGTAATCTTATTCATTTATTAATAAAAGAATTGATTTTCTTAAAAGACATTTTACATTATCTACATGGTGCTGTTATATTAAATGTGATAAACCTATAGTTTTGAGCAATGCTTTTAGAATCATGATGGTGATCATGCTAATGAGATCTTAATTCTAGATAGCTCACAAACTAAAATCGTTCCTAATCGTTGGATTACTAAAAAGGGGATTAGTGAATCCGGATAGATTAGTACATACGTTGCTTGCTCTTAAGAAGGGGATGATTGATCTCATAATCATTTGTGTGGAGACACTAAAGCAAGTATGTAGGTGCTTATTAGAGAATACGTTCACTGAACGTGGCTTGCTAAGGAATACCTAATAGAGTTTTACTCGCCTGTCAATAGGAATTCCTCTAGTGATAGTAGTACAAGTGATCCTTGGACTTGAGATCATCATAGTATCTTGTGTATGATGAATTATACTTTGACATGTCCCTTAAAACCTTTAGGGTATATCAAAGGGTATGATTGGGTATAATAAGTTGTACATTGAGATAGGTGAATGATCAACAAATAATCTACCACGTCTAGTAAAAGATGTGAATTTCCTATGTGATTCGATAAATGACAACTCAGTAGTCGTTGACCAAGACAGAATGAAATTAGAAAGGAGTTTCTAATTTACATTATTTAGAGTTGTGCATTTGGGAATCGAAATACATATAATTAAATAAAATGAGACTTGACAGTAATTTCATGTCTTATATTTAATTGGGACATTGTATGGTAGAAGGATTGAATTGTACGGTAACTATGCACTGAAAGGTTCTTTTGTGATTAATGTTGAAATCTATATTATCTGGAAAGTCGTTGATCGTTAAGGGGGCTTACCCTTATTGTAGAATAAATATTATTTATTTAAATGAATTAAATAGTTTAATTTATTTATTTAAATATAATTAGAATTGTTCTAATTGATTTATTCACAATCGGTTTAATATGGAGAACCTAAAGGGTCACACCGCAAAAGGAAAATATTTATTTAAGAAGTAAATGACATAATTGTAATAATAAGTTAAGTGTATTTAATTTAGTCTATGGAGATAGAATAAATTAAATAGATTAATATTTATTATTTAATATTTTGGAAATATTAAATATAAATTAATAAGAGGAGTCTTATTATTATTATTACTATTACTATTATTTAATTCCTAATAGGGATTGAGAATTAATTAATAGAAGTACTCTCTCATGAATTCCTAATTGAATTAGGAGCATAATTAATTAAAGGAGTTTAATTATAATAGAAACCCTAATCCTAAATAGTTTAGGGAAGGGTTTTTCCT
Source organism: Aralia elata (assembly GCA_034770075.1). Lineage (NCBI taxonomy): Eukaryota > Viridiplantae > Streptophyta > Magnoliopsida > Apiales > Araliaceae > Aralia > Aralia elata. The sequence goes on along the minus strand of CM068381.1, from coordinate 17,572,784 downwards.
ACATCTATAAATAAGAGAAGTCTTATCATAGATTAGGGTTACACACTCTTGCATTAGATTGTGGAGAGTACTTGCAATTTCTATAGAGATAGAAACTAGGGTTTTGCCAACACCCATCTTCTTGAATAACTATTCTTCCTTGGTGGATCACCTCTAGAGGCCAAACACTTGGGTGGCTAACGTTGATCAAGCGAAGGAATTTAGTCGGTGGAATTCAAGGAGAACGCGAAGGAATTTGAGGTGAACTTGTACCCGAGCAAGTTTTGATTCACGAGGGTATAATTCTCTATCTCTTTCGTTAATTGATAATTGAACACAAGGAAAGATCATGGTGATGGTTTGTATGGAAAATTTTAAAATCCGTTTTATCACACTTCCGCCCTATTTATGTAATTTGATTGCATGCTTACGTTATATACAAACCTAACACTTCAGCGTCAACATGAAACTATGGATGCTCCTACTATATTGCTGCACCTCAAGGAGTTGTATGGTGAGCAAAGTAGGACTGATAGATATCAGATATCTAAGGAGCTCTTCCGATCTCGTATGACCGAGGGCACTACCGTTGAGACTCATGTCCTTAAGATGATCAATCTGATTGAACAACTTGGACAACTAGGGTTTGTGATGGATGGGGAGTAAGTCAAGATTTGATCTTGCAGTCAATCCGGACACCTTCTCACAATTTGTTGTGAATTTTCACATGAATAAGTTGGACGTCAGCTTGCCTGAGTTACTTAACATGTTGAAAACTGCTGAAGGTCACTTCTCACCCAACAAGAATCAAATCTTACTAGTGGATGATTCTTCCAAGAAAAGGAAGAGGCCCAAGGTATCTTCAGAATAGAAGAAAAAGAAGAAGTCTAAGGGCAAGGCGAAAGGAAAGGATAATAAGAAAGCTGATCCAGATAACAAAGGAATTTGCTACCATTGTAATAAGCCGGGTCACTGGAAGAGGAACTGCAAGGATTATCTTGCGGATCAAAAGCAGAAGAAGCTTGGAGAAGCTTCGACTTCCGATCTAGGTTTGTTCATGATTGAAATTAATTTTTCTGAAAGTCAAAATTCTACTTGGGTATTGGATACCCAGCTGTGGTTCTCACATATGTAATAATATGCAGGGACTGAGCAGAAGTAGAAAGCTGAACAAGGAAGAAGTCATCCTACGAGTGAGAAATAGAGCAAAGGTTACTACATTAGCTGTAGGAACTTATTGTTTAGTACTGCCTACAGGCAAATCCATTAGTATAAATAATTGTTATTATGTTTCAACACTCATTAGAAATATTATTTCAATTTCTGTATTGGATATGGATGGTTTTAATATTATAATAAAGAACAACAATTGTTCTATTTATAATAAAAATATTTTATATGGTGTTGGCAATTTACTGAATGGACTTTATATACCTGACTTGCATGAAAATATACTTCAAATTGAACAAACTAAGAAAAGAAAGAGAGATGATGTTAATTATACCTTTATGTGGCACTGTAGACTCGGTCATATCAATGAAACAAGATTAACCAAGTTGCATAAAGATGGACTTTTAGAGCTATCTGATTACGAATCATATCCAACTTGTGAATCTTGTCTCATGAGTAAGATGACTAAATCTCTTTTTAGTGGAAAAGGAGAAAGAGTTACAGAGTTGTTAGCGTTAGTACACACAGACGTATGTGGACCTATGACAACGAATGCACGAGGAAGGTATTCTTATTTTATTACTTTCACTGATGATCATTCTAGATTTGGATATGTGTATTTAATGAAATACAAGTCTGAATGGTTTGAAAAGTTCAAAGAATTCAGAAGTGCAGTAGAGAAGCAAACTGGTAAGAGTATTAAAATTCTTCGATCGGATCGAGGAGGGGAATACTTGACCAATGAGTTTCTAAGTTGTCTCAAAGAAAATGGTATAATCTCACAATGGACTCCACCAGGGACGCCACCGTTAAATGGTGTATCTAAAAGGAGAAATCGAACATTGTTGGACATGGTTCGTTCCATGATGAGTTATATCGACCTTCCAATATCTTTCTGGGGTTATGCCCTAGAAACGGCTGCATACCTACTTAACAAGGTACCTACCAAATCCGTCCCAAAGACCCCATATGAAATATGGACAGGGAGGAAACCTAGTCTTAAGCATGTTAAGACTTGGGGTTATCCAACTTATGTCAAAAGGTTTGAGCATGATAAGCTGAAGACTAGATCCAACAAGTGTAGATGTTTGGGATATCCTAAAGAAAGTTTAGGATATTATTTCTATCATCCTACAGGTCAAAAGGTGTTTGTTGCGAAACATGCTGCCTTATGGGAAAAGGAGTTTATCCTTGAAGGGTTCAGTGGGAGTAAGATATATCTTGAAGAAGTTCAAGAACCACAAAATACTACGGATCAAAGTCAGGTACCTGACCAAGTGGAAGAACCTATTGTACCACAACCTATTCATAAATCTGGAAGAGTACCGAAGATACCTGATAGGTATGGATTCATCATAGAGGATGATGATGAGGTACACATCATAAATGATGATGATCCATTGACTTATGAAGAGGCTATGAGTAGAAAAGACTCAGAGAAATGGCTAGAAGCCAGGAAATCCGAGATGGACTCCATGTATGAAAACCAAGTATGGACTTTGGTTTCACCACCTAAGGGCATTAAGCCTTGGGTGTAAATGGGTCTTTAAGAGAAAGACTGGAGCGGATGGCAGGTAGAGACCTATAAGGCTCGACTGGTTGCAAAAGGTTTCAAATAAAGACAAGGAGTTGACTATGATGAAACCTTCTCACTAGTAGCTATGCTCAAGTCCATTAGGATTTTGATTACGAAATCTGGCAAATGGACGTGAAAACGGCCTTCCTCAATGGAGAGCTTAAGGAGAATGTGTATATGATACAGCCAGAGGGTTTAGTTTTAACGGTTGGAATAAACCAAGTCTGTAAGCTACAACGATCCATTTATGGATTGAAGCAAGCTTCTCGAAGGTGGAACATCCGTTTTGATGAGATAATCAAAAAGTTTGATTTTATCAAAAATAAGGATGAACCATGTGTGTACAACAAGGTTAGTGGGAGCGTTGTTTCATTCCTTGTATTATATGTTGATGATATGTTAGTGATAGGGAATGATGTTCCTATGCTGCAGTCGATCAAAATTTGGTTATCTAAACACTTCTCCATGAAGGACTTGGGTGAGGCATCCTATATTTTGAGGATAAAAATCTATAGAGATAGATGTAAAAGGATGCTCGGCTTGACCTAAGGAAAGTACATTGACTCGATGCTAAAGAAGTTTAGCATGAAAGATTCCAAGAGAGGTCTCATGCCGATGAGCCATGGAATACATCTCTCCAAGAAACAGGCCCCAAAGACACCTGAGGAGAGAGACCGTATGAGTAAGATTCCTTATGCTTCAACAATAGGATCTATCATGTACGGTATGATATGTACTAGACCAGATGTCCCTCATGCACTTAGTGTAACAAGCAGATATCAGTCGAATCCAAGAGAAGAGTACTGGAAGGCAGTGAAAAACATCCTAAAGTACTTAAGAAGAACTAAGGATATATTTCTTGTCTACGGTGGGTGTGAATTGAAACTAGAGGGCTATATAGACTCAAGTTTTCAAACGGACCAAGATGATAGTAAATCCCTTTCAGGGTACGTGTTTACCTTAAATGATGGCGCAGTGAGTTGGAAAAGTTCCAAGCAGCAAATAGTTGCTGATTTAGTGACAGAGGCAGAGTACACAACTGCAAGTGAGACTGCAAAGGAAGTTGTTTGGATGAAGAAGTTCATAACTGAACTTGGAGTGGTTCCTAGCATTAGAGGAGCCGTACCTTTATTCGTGACAACACCGGAGCTGTTGCGCAGGCAAAGGAACCAAGGTCTTATCAGAAATCCAAACATGTGTTGCGACGGTTTCATTTGATTAGAGAGATCATTGAAAGAGGAGATGTCACCTGGAGCGTGTGGACTCTCAAGACAACATTGTAGATCCATTTACTAAAGCTTTAACACAACAACAGTTTGATCGTCACTTAGAGAAGATGGGTATTAGATACCATGGCGATTGGCTTTAGTGCAAGTGGGAGATTGAAAGTAGTATGCACACAAGCCAATCATATTTGATATGATGCATCATATACTTTGTAATCTTATTCATTTATTAATAAAAGTATTAAAGGCATTTTACTTTATCTACATAGTGTTGTTATATTAAATGTGATAAACCCATAGTTTTGAGCAATGCTTTTAGAATCATGATGATGATTATGCTAATGAGATCTAAATTCTTAGATAGCTTAAAACTAAAATCGTTCCTAATCGTTGGATTACTAAAAAGGGGATTAGTGAATCCAGATAGATTAGTACATACATTGCTTGCTCTTAGGAAGAGGATGATTGATCTCATAATCATTTGTGTGGAGACACTAAAGCAAGTATGTAGGTGCTTATTAGAGAATAAGTTCACTGAACGTGGCTCGCTAAGGAATACCTAATGGAGTTTTACTCGCCTGTCAATAGGAATTCCTATAGTGATAGTAGTACAAGTGATCCTTGGACTTGAGATCATCCTAGTATCTTGTGTATGATGAGTTATACTTTGACATGTCCCTTAAGATCTTTAGGGTATATCAAAGGGTATGATTGGGTATAATAAGTTGTACATGGAGATAGGTGAATGATCAACAAAGAATCTACCACATCTAGTAAAAGATGTGAATGTCCTATGTGATTCGATAAATGACAACTCAGTAGTCCTTGGCCAATGCAGAATGAAATTAGAAAGGCGTTTCTAATTTGCATTATTTAGAGTTGTGCATTTGGGAATCGAAATACATATAATTAAATAAAATAAGACTTGACAGTAATTCCATGTCTTATATTTAATTGGGACATTGTATGGTAGAAGGATTGAATTGTACGATAACTATTCATTGAAAGGTTCTTTTATGATTAATGTTGAAATCTATATTATCTGGAAAGTCGTTGATCGCTAAGGGGGCTTACCCTTATTATAGAATAAATGTTATATATTTAAATGAATTAAATAGTTTAATTTATTTATTTAAATAAGATTAGAATTGTTCTAATTGATTTATTCACAACAGGTTTAATATGGAGAACCTAAAGGGTCACATCGCAAAAGGAAAATATTTATTTACGAAGTAAATGGCATAATTGTAATAATAAATGTATTTAATTTAATCTATGGAGATGGAATAAATTAAATATCATAATATTTATTATTTAATATTTTAGAAATATTAAATATAAATTAATAAGAGGAGTTTTATTATTACTATTACTATTACTATTATTTAATTCCTGATAGGGATTGAAAATTAATTAATAGGAGTACTCTCTCATGAATTCCTAATTAGATTAAGAGGTTGATTTAATTAAAGGAGTTTAATTAGAATAGAAACCCTAATCCTAAATAGTTTAGGGAAGGGTTTTTTCTACATCTATAAATAAGAGAAGTCTTATCATAGATTAGGGTTACACACTCTTGCATAAGAATTGTGAAGAGTACTTACAATTTCTATAGAGATAGAAACTAGGGTTTTGCCAACACCCATCTTCTTGAATATATATTATTCCTTGGTGGATCACCTCTAGAGGCCAAACACTTGGATGGCTAATGTTGATCAAAGGAAGGAATTTAATCGGTGGAATTCAAAGAGAACACGAAGGAATTGGAGGTGAACTTGTACCTGAGGAAGCTAGAATTCTACAAGGGTATAATTCTTATTCTCCATCTCTTTCGTTTAATTAATAATTGCGCATAAAGAAAGATCATGGTGATGGTTTGTATAAAATTTTAAAATCTGATTTTATCGCGCTTCCGCTTGATTTATGTAATTTGATTGCATGTTCGCGTTATATACAAACCTTACACCACCTTGGCATCATTAGTGGGTAATGCGACTGCTTCAACCCACTTAGATACGTAGTCCACTGTGACTAATATATAGAGATTATTGTACGAAGACGGGAATGGTCCCATGAAATCTATTCCCCAAACATTGAATAGCTCAACTTTCAGAATATTGTTGAGGGACATTTCATGTCTTCTAGAGATATTTCTGGCTCTTTGGCATTTATCACATCGTAACACAAACTGATGTGCATCTTTAAATAGAGTAGGCCAATAAAAACCAGACTGCAACACCTTTGCTGCTGTTCGCTGCCCACCGAAATGTCCTCCATAGTTAGATGAATGGCAGTGATGGAGTACATCTTCAATCTCTTCCGTTGGTAGGCACCTCCTCAAAATTTGATCCGCACAATGCTTATATAGGAATGGCTCATCCCAGAGATAGAATCTCACGTATTTCAAAAACTTCTTCTTTTGCATATAACTCAAGTTGGGAGGTAGCACATTGCCTACGATATAGTTGACAAAATCAACATACCACGACTCATTACTTTGAATAGTAAATAACTGCTCGTCAGGGAAGAATTCATTGATCACTGTGTTTCTGTAACGACCGTGAATTATTATGGCTTTATAATATAAGCTTATGAATATTATTTAATAAAAAGAATTTTTATTAATATTATTTTATGTGATGTGATTAAAGGTTATGTAATAACCTAGATTATGTGTTTACAATGTTGTTAAGTGTTGTTATTTTGTAGAGTTATTAAAATGATTTCGGAGAAGTATCGCTAAAATTCTATTCGCGGGTTACTATTCGCGTGGGCACTATTCGCCCCAAAAATGTCTTTTTTATTTATTTCGAATTTTCTAAATTTTATCTTAGTGTTAATGTGATTTATTAATAATCCAAGTGTTGGATTTCATTTTTGCCAAATTGGGATTTAATTAGAAGCCCCAAATTGCTTAAGGGTGGCCCAAACCCATGATCCATGACCCATGACCTGACCCACGACCCAACCCATGACCCATGTGGGAAATGGGTTAATAGAAATCTGCAGCAAATTGAATGGGGATGAAGCATACGGATGGGAGAATGAGAAGAGAAGGAGCAAAGAGAATAAGAACATTTTGGGTGAAGCAAATTCTTGCATTTGGTGGAGGAAAAGGGAGAGAAAGCAGCTAGGAAGAAGAGAGGGGAGTGCCCAAGCCATGGAGAGGAGCAAAGCTCACTCTCCCATTAATGGGGAGCTGCAACGGAAGGCATGCTCAGTCACCTCCACCTCCAAGAAACTCAGCCCACTCCTTCTATATATACTCCTCCCTTGGCACTCATCCATTCCTTTCCATTGTTGCTAAGTTAGAAGCTGAAAACCTGAGAGAAATAGTGAGAAGTGTGTTCACGGGTGGTTTGTGGAAGAAGGAGTGGTGTAGCAGCTGAGTATCAATCTCTTTTTCATCCTAGAAGTTGCTTCAAGAGGTTAGTGTTATGGAACCTAGCTTATTTCCATGGTTGTTTCAATTTTCAGTTTGATATTACTTGCTCTGTGAGAGTATATGTTGCTGGAATTGTTTAGTTAGTTCATGAACTGTATGAATGTTGTTAACTCTTTAAAAGCCTCCTTAATAATCAATGAAAGTGGAACAATGAATGATAACCAAAGCCTATGCATAAGGAATCAAGATTGGACATTAATGGACTGTTGGACATATATGGATTGATTTGGACAATTCTTATAGTTTGATGAAAATTTAGTTTATTGTTGGTTGTATGCTTGTTTGTGTATGCCCATAATGTGTTATGAAGTTGTGGGTAATGATTTCATTAGGGAATCTGGGCTAGAACTCAGTTAAAACCTACTCCAATATGAGTTTGTAAGTTATGCCCACAAACTATTTGATTTAATGCCCAAGAGAAGAATTTCTCTAAGAACTTGAGAACTAGGTATTGATTAATTAATGAAAGGATGTTATGTTGCTTAGCTTAGCAATAGAAGCATGTTTTAAGTTATATTGACTGGTTGCATAATAGCTAAGACACAAGGAGGAAGAATGAATTGGCCTAACCTTGAGTTTCGTTGAGAACTAATTAGCCTAGGCTCTTTGGAACCACTATTTTGATTTAGTAAAGAGTCTATAAGATTGTGAATCCATGAGGTTATTTAGTTCATGTTATGAGCTTTCCATAGCCTCCGGAACGGCCTAATTCCGATTTATAACGAAGAAGTTATGAAGGTTTGAAGTTTGTATGTCAAACTGCCATAATTGGAAGGAAACCAAGCCTTGGGGGCCAGGCCATGGGCGCGGGCGCGGTGGGGCGCCGCACGGGTGCGCTGGGGGCTGCTGGGCGCAGGTGGGGCGCGTGCTTGGCGCATGGGCTTGACAGCTCTGACATACTTTAGTAAAATGGGCGTAACTTTCTCATATGAACTCCGTTTTGGATGATTCAAGATGATTCGGAAAGATAAGAAGTAGAGCTATAACTTCCATTATTTAGAACTAAAATTTAATGCCTTGATCAATTTTTAAATTGGCCATTTTTAGGACGATTGTGCATTAAGAAGCAAACATGGGGCGTCGTTCATGCACGTATGTAACGTGTAATGCTTCCAACGCTAAAAATTATTGTTTTAAGTTCTAAAACTTGTACATTATGGTTTATAATGACCCTTAACATTAATTAATGATGAACTAGACAAGTGTATGAGCATGCTAAACTTATGCAAATGAGGCGAATCGGGCGTGCATTGTGCAAACGTTGAAACATCGTATCATGTGTGTGTAACCTTATTTGATATTATGTTTCTAATTAGAATGAAACCTTATTGAGTAATGTAAACCAATATTTGACATCAATTATGTGGCTAATTGGTATGTGGATATGTACTTAAATGTGTAGGACTTTTGAAGGACGATTAACGCTGGGTATTTTAGGCTGATCACCTATTGTACCTGTATTGGTTGTTTTGGAGTTAATAGTGTAATACTGTTAATTCTAATGAAAGGTATGTGCCATGGTGGCCACTTAGTGATTCCTGCAATTGAAACAATTTGAAATCCTTGAATTCATTTGATATTCATCTAGTCCATAGTGACTCCTCAGTGATAGTAAATATTTGTATTAAAACTTGAGAAATCTTACTTTTGATTATGTATTATCCTTATTGTTATACTTGCTGAGCAAACTTATTGCTCACCCTTGCTTTCCTTAAAATATTTCAGTGGTTACCCATAGAGGCGAGAGCTCGGGAAAGGATAAAGGCAAAGGCAAAGCTACGAATTAGCTTTGTCCTACTATGTTATGATTATGCTATGTTTTAAGACTCATTTAGAAATTATGTATTAAGTTATGTCATGTATTCAGACTTATGTATTAGACCTTGTGTATTATGTTATGTCAGGTATTTGTATTGGTATCGAGACTTGGGACGAGAGTATTTATGTTATATCAATGTAAATATTTCTATTATGCCGCAATTAGTTGTTAATAGTATGTGTTTGAGTTGCACAGTGATGCACCGAATTCGAGGTTAAGGCAACCCGGATTTGGGGCGTCACAGTTTCTTTGCCCATTTTGCCCGGTATTCTCTAATCTGGAGAGATGATCTGCTACCTGATTTTCTGTTCCCTTTTTGTCGCAGATCTCTAAATCAAATTCTTGGAGTAGAAGAACCCATCTGATTAACCGTGGCTTTGCATCCTTCTTCGAGATCAGATATTTGATTGCCGAGTGATCCGTGTAAGCGACCACCTTCGTGCCGATGAGATAAGAACGAAATTTATCGAAGGCAAAAACAACTGCTAGCAATTCATTCTCTGTAGTGGTATAATTGAGCTGAGCATCTGTTAAAGTCCTGCTAGCGTAGTAAATGGCATGAAAGACTTTCTCCTTATGTTGGCCTAAAACTGGACCAATCGTAAAATCACTGGCATCACACATTAGTTCAAAAGGTAAATCCCAATTAGGAGCAATTATAATGGGAGCCGTGACAAGCTTCTTCTTTAGTACATTAAATGCCTCGAGGCATGCCTTGTCAACCTTAAATGGCACATTCTTTTCCAATAGGTTGCAAAGAGGCTTGGTGATTTTTGAGAAGTCTTTTATGAATCTCCTGTAGAACCCTGCATGTCCAAGAAAACTTCTTACCCCTTTAACTGATGAAGGTGGTGGAAGATTCTCAATGGCATCAATCCTGGCTTTGTCCACCTCAATTACTTTTGCCGACACTCTATGTCCCAAGATAATTCCTTCTTAAACCAAAGTGACATTTCTCCCAATTTAGCACTAAATTTGTCTCCACGCATCTTTTTAGTACCTGTACTAAGTTTTCAAGACACGAATCAAAAGCATTGCCAAAAATAGAGAAGTCATCCATAAATTGTGACGCCCCCAAATTCGGGTCACCTGAGCCACGGACCTGGTTCGTCACTATCTAATACATGCACCATATAATCGATAACTAATAACGGAATAAAGGAATATTTACATTGATATAACATAAATAATCCTGTCCCAAGTCTCAAAACCAGGACTACTACAAAACATAACTTAATATATAAGGGTAAATAAGTCTTAATACAAACGGTGATTCTAATACAATAAAATAATACTAATCAGTAGCTTTTCCCTTTCCCTTATCTTTTTCCGAGCTCTCGCCACGTGCTGCACTAACTGAAATGTTTTAAGGAAAGCAAGGGTGAGCAACAAATTTGCCCTGCAAGTATAATAGCAGTGAATAATCACATGAATAACTTCATAGATCATATGAGTTAAAAGTTTGATAGCTCAAGGAAATAAACAACTTCTTTATCACCATTATAGTGGTCACTATGGACCGAAGGATTTCTGAAGTATCCAAGGATTTTAAAGTTTCCCAAAGAAAGGAACTATTCCATACTGAGTGAGCACCAAGGCACAGAACTCTATCTAGAATTACTAGAAATTCATCCGATAATCCACAAAACTGGTACAATAGGTGATCAGCCTAAAGTACCTGGCGTTATGCATAAGCCTCACTTACAATTTACGCGCATATCGGTTCCCCGACGTTTATACAGTTGCCCCTGCTATGAGGGTTGTTCTTCTTAGCTTTACATGGGAATCCGAACCAAAACAATTTGATCGGATAGTTTTACTTAATATCAATAATAGTTTGAGGACTTAACCTCACTTCAATAAACAAATTAATATGTGTCTAGCCGAAGCAATTGGCTTTAACATAGCTTTCAAACAGTTTATAGAATAAAGAACTTTAAGGCTCAACAACATACATTATAGCATAGGTAGATAACTTGAACGGATGTCAATTCATTTGAATAATCATAAAAGTACTAGCATAATGAAGTAAATTGTGGAAGTTTAGAAAACTAGCTCAATATCGCAATACTTATAATCAATACATAACTTGAGTGAATTTTTAGAACTTGCATTAATATAGAATACTTGTTCAATATCAAATTAGACAAGAATTTGAAACTTGCCTAATAAATAAATTGAGTAAGGTTTAAGGGAACTTGCACAATAGAATAAAATACTTGTTCAATTATAACTTGAGTAGGGTAAGGAACTTGCTCAATAATAAAGGTTGACTAAGGAACTTGCTCAATAAAAAAGGTTGTGTAAGGAACTTGCCTTGTACGTGCGTTAATATCTTGACGTTAATCGTCCTTCAAAAATAGGGATAATTAAACTTTTAGTACCTGTACTAGGGCCCGACTTACAAGTTGGTACCCAAACTGAAAAAACTTACAAACTGGTGCTTGTACTAGAAAAAACTTACAATCCGTTAAATTTTAGGGTTCCGTTTAATTATTAGGGTTCCTAACTTGTAAGTTGGTACCCAAACTGAAAAAAAGTTACAATATAGTGCTTGTACTCGTAAAAACTTACAATCCGTTAAATTTTTAAGGTTCCGTTTAATTATTAGGATTCTGTATTTGCTAGTTTCTTTTAATTTTCTCATAAATGTGTGTTTTAGTGCTTGTTGCAATTATTTTCTGTTTAATTATTAGGATTCCATTCGGCTTGTGTTTTAGTGTTTGTTTATTTATAGTATTATATGAATATGCATGTGCAAATATTTCTTTAATTCAAGCAAATTTTTACTTTTGCCTAAAATGAGAAAATTCTTCACAAAAAAATAAATAAAGTAAGATACCATGAGTTAGATAGATATATATGATGCTATTGAAAACTTTCAAAAAATAGTTTATATACATTCTTCCATCATATATATTTAATATTAGCTAAAAAATTAGTATGAATAATTTTAAGAATAATTTTAATTAAAATATTTTTATAATACGAAATTTTTAAGAATAATTTTAATTTTTAAATATATATTTAATATTAGCTAAAAAATTAGTAGTGTTGGTAAAAAAATGATAAAAATAAATTCAAAATATCATGTCACTTTATAGTCCTATAATAAAAATGTATTAATTACAATTATAAAACCAATTGAAAATAAAAATACATATCAACCACCAGTTTGAGTACCAACTTGTAAGTCGAGTTCTAGTATAGGTACCAAAAGTTTAATCACGTAGATTCTGTTAGTCAATCAGACTTTTCCGTCGTGCCCGTTAGTCAAATTTAACGATTTAACATAAATATTCAAGTACAAGCACCAGTTTGTAAGTTTTTTCTAGTACAAGCACCAGTTTGTAAGTTTTTTCAGTTTAGGTACCAACTTGTAAGTCGGGGCCCAGTACAGGTACTAAAAGTTTAATTATCCCTTCAAAAATATCCTACATGGTTCATTAAAATCGTTATAAAGACTAGTCACATAAGGACTAGGTTCAATACGGTCATCACATCATTAAAATACATTGATTGCCACTACGACAAGGTAGTCGGGGGTCTCGCTCCCAGGTGAGCGAGCGGCTGCCCAGCTCGCCGGTGAGCTGGCGGGGGTGTAAGGAGGCAGCGCCCCCTGGAAGCCAAGCGAAAAATGTAATTCAGTTATTGATTTTACGCCTTAAGACAACTCCGCTTCGGTTAACACTGGATATAACTGAGCGTTTAAGGCTTAACAAGATATGAATAACTAACTTGTCTAATCATTTTGTACAAAAATATACGTTTTGGACTTGTTGGAAAAATTCACTGGGTCCGACCCGACCCGGCCTGGCCGACCCGACCCGGTTCTGACCCGGCACCAGCGCCATGCAGTAATGCACAGTTCTACAACTTTCTGCAGAATCGCGATGCAGACCTCTTCCCACTCCGATCTCTATAACTCCTTCTATACACGTTCAAATTGGTCCATTACGGACTCTATGGATTCCTAAGACACGGGGCTACAACATATCAAAAATGTAGAGCTACCCATTGATACCTCCTTTTTAGTCTTCAATAAAAGAGCTCTAACTCATGCAAGTATACGTGATCAACAAGTAATACAGAGGAAGTAGAGTATCGTCCCACAGAGAAAGTGCTAACTCAAATTACTATGCATCAGTCCTATCACTATATTTATTTGCCTAAACTAATGACTTGATTGTGTTGACAAAATTATTTCTAAATTAATTAATAACTAAAGATGCGAATTCTAACGAAATATATTAAACTTGGAATTAATGGGATCCTAACTTCATTTAATAATTCACCTAATTTTCACCATCACGCTAGAAAGTGCACATATCAAGAAAAATAGCCAAGGGTACTAATTTAGACATAACCATCTGTCAATGTATTATGACTAACTTACACAATATCCATACTCAATAGACACCATGTAATCACCATTATAACCAAAATCACTATATTTCTATGTGAAATCGCAATTATAATGATTTAAAGCACAAACCCTTATTTTGACTCTTACGGCGAAACAGTATATTTCTATCTGATTCACAAAATATTTAGATAACCAATTAAACCTCATATTCGCAAGCTATCATGACTACAATCCATACTTATATGTTATTTTTCAATTCCATACAAGCACTGAAAACGAATGGTGATCAAGCATTCATACATGCAAAACAATCATGATAGAGATTCCTTATGATATGCAAAACAATCTAACGATCAAGCTTTTATTTAGACTACATATTAAAATCCGTTAGAATCCCATAATAAAGATTAGTTCATGTCTGAACCAAAAGCCATTATGGGATCAAAATTACACATGGAAAAATAAACAATCAATTGAAGTAAGAAGAAGTAAATTGATCAAACCCAATTGAAGAATAAAATCCAAAGTAAAATTCAACCCACATCAATATCCAGCACTTGAACAATAATAATCCACGGTAAAACTCCTCACCAAACTAACTCTAGAAAAGTAGAAATAATAATAATAAAAGTCTCGCAAGTTCCTTCCCTTTTTGTTTCCTTCTCTAAAATCTAATCAAAAATCCCAATCCTCTTCCGAATTGGCTTCTTTTTCCTCCTCCAGCCGCAACTCAACACCCAAAGTCGTGCCCTAGTGCCTCTGGCGCTACCTTAGTGTAATTCCTAGCGCTTCTGGCGCTAGGTCATGTCCTCATAATTACAAAAATGCCATCAAGTGTCCTTTAAGCTCCAAATTTACCCTTTTGCCCCTCCAGCTCCAATCCTACAATAAACAAACACAAAAACGAATAAAACAATACTAAAAACACTTAAAGACCACAATAATTAAGTCTAACAAGACCTGATTCGTAGGTATAAAACCCACTCATCAAATACCCCCAAACTTAACCAATTGCTTGTCCCCAAGCAATGCAATGATGCAAATGCAAATTAACTAACATGCCTACGAATCAAACAACCAATCAACATAGTATCCATCACCAAGCCTCAAAGATATCATACAGTACTTAAGCAGAACCGCTAACCAATACAAAGTTTCTAACTTTAATCAATTAGTTAAGTTACACCTGTCACCACCCATGTTGTGTGTGTGTGAATATCAACCATTTTAATCAATCGCCATTCAAATCAATCACATAATTAACTTCTTAGAGGAAAACTTTCAATTTTAACTCAACTTAACCTGTTAACACAACCAATTCAACTAATTTAAACAATCACTAAGCATAGGGGTATCACGAAGGTTATTCAACACATTTAAATCCTTTTTAAACCCTTCCCCAGTAATTCAAATAATTTTTGTCCTCTAGTGAGTGCATTTTATGCTCCATCTCACTTTCTTTTGAACGAATGCGTTTTACGCTCCATCTCGTTCCATGTGCTTATGAGTGAGTGCGCTTTACGCTCCATCTCAACCCACCACATGATCCATTCTTTAATTGGGAAAGGTTCAAAATTTTCAAATTTCTTTTTTTTTACCCCAAGATTCCCCCAAACTTAGATTCTTGCCTGTTTTTGATTTAATGGATGTTTCACCGATATTATCAAGTTGTAACCCAAATCTTCCACCAGAAGAAAATTATGCAACAATTTGAATTAAATTGATCAAAACAATTGATTATGTGCTTTCCTTGCTAACAAGAGTTTCAGACAAGTTCAACTTCACTTCCTAATCAAAATCATCACTAAGCACTAGTTTTCAATTCTTCTCAAGTTAAAAACCATGAAACCAGTCTTATCATTAGCCACATTAGATACTATATCAATGTATGCTTAATTCATGAAACTAGATGCATAACACAACCTAAAATGCAATGTAACTACCATGCAACAAGTCAAGTCTAAACACAATGAAACAAAACAATCTATATGAATGAAAACAAAAAAAACTACCCCCCAAACTGAACAAGACAATGTCCTCATTGAAAAATAAGAAGAGATTAAGAACAGAGGACTCCCCTGATGAAGCACTACTCATCATCACTGCCATCGGCAGCGTCATCATCATCATCATCATCATCATCATCCGCATCAGGAGGTGAGTCAGGTGGTGGGTAAATAGATAGAGGAGGAGCTGGTGGAAACTGGAATGGTCCTGCTGTAGGATTCAACCGCCCAAACATATCCGCCAAGGCTGTGGAACAATTAACATTATAAGCATAAATCTCTGCCTGGCGCTGAGCAAGTCAACTCTGCTGTCGAGTCATCCGATCAAAACCCCTCAGAATCGAACCTGCCACTAAATCTATCCGTCTAGTATGGTGCCAAAGGTCCTGGCGGATAGTCTCAACTACAGTGGGGGCTGGAACTGGATCCTCAACAGGTGGTGGCTGTTCCTGCGGCTGCTGCTGTGGCTCCTGTTGTGGTAGAATGAAACCTAAACCCCTCGGGTGCGACTCACCTCCACCCCATACTCTGTATCGTCCCATTGCAGCATGATCAATTGGAGGCAATGGGGCCTGCATAAGTTCATCTTTATTCCACTTGACCCCAGCACGACGGCACAAATCTGTAATCAAGGAAGGATGAGGCAGTCCACCCGTGGTACTACCCTCAAGCGTGTGCACGATAGATTCATGAATTACCTCCCCAATATCCACTGTCTTTCTGTTGGCAATGCAAAACAATAACGCTGCCCGCTGATTAATTACATCGCTCATATGGTGGCACGACATCAACTTGGCACATATAAAAGCATGCCACGCTTTCCCATATCTGCTCAACTTGGATGACGGGAAGTGCACAGCTTCTTGTTGGTCAGTCAGCTTCCATTCTGTCCCTGGCGCACAGAGGGCTACTATGATCTCAGAATAGTCCAAATCCTGTTGCATGTATTTCGTATAGCCATCACTGTGAATCTTTTGCAACCCATAATACGCATTAATAGCTTTACGCCCCACGTTTATTTCCTGACCCCGAACCATAACTAGATTCCCATTAGGTTCTTTAGCATTGGCATAAAACTCATTCACAATATTAACGGCAGCTGGCTCGGGTTGTGAAGTAAATACCATCCAATTTCGGCTGCGTATCATTTGATCTAATTCCCCATCTACCCGCTCAATAGGTAACAACCCACGTTCAGGAATTAGGGACTTCCCTGACGACCAGCTTTTATACCTGGCGGATGCTTGAGGGCTAACAAATTTCTTCTTATCATATTTCACAACAGCTGATGAACCTGAGCTTTCCCCTCTATGTCTTTTGGGAGCCATTAATAACCAATTAAGCACAATCAAGACCCAACACAACTCAAAACTTCGTTGGGGTAAACTGTTGAACACTTGGTATGCACACTTTAAAAACCTTTGTACAAAAGTTCCCCCAAACTTAGAGTGACCCAATCAAGTACAATGAAATCTCCCACAATGTGCAAGCATATAGATAGACAATTGAAGATTCAACCCAATCCCAATTGAGCCAACACAAACTCAATTGGGTTACAAGCACAACCAAACAATTTCTCTAAATATAATCAATACAAGGCAAAGGAAATACCCTCCAAATCAATTGCACATACTTAAACTTACCGATAGATATAGCTTGTATCAAACATTCATACCCAAGTGGAGAGAAAGCTTCATTCCTTTGTAACCCAAATGGAGTGGTGAATGTTTCCGCTATTGGGTTGAGTATGGAAGTAAGGTTGGACTTGATTTTTGGGAGAGAAGTGTTCACGCGGCTCGAATGGAGTTTTAAATAGAGAGATGGAGCGATTGAATCACAATAGAAAGAGGAGAAAGAGAACACAGGCGGCTAAAATGGGTTTGAGGTTAAAAGAAAAGATGCCTGATTAGGGTTTACTTGTTTTTTTTTTTCAAAATCGCCTGATGAGCGCTGTTGGCGCTGGTGTTTGTATAGCGTTGGGCGCTGACAGCGCTACCCTGCAGTGTCTTGTGGCTCGTGGGAGCGCTGTTGGCGCTATGGGTTGTGTTGGTTTGGGCGCTTCTGGTGCTGACTGACAGTAGCTATGAGGTTAGGGTAGCGCTACTGGCGCTTGGCTTGTGAACAAATGAGCGCTTAAGGTGCTTGAATTTTAGCCACACACTGTGATGCAGCACCGCTAGCGCTTGGCCAAGCTCGAATATAGCGCCTAAAGCGCTTGACTTCTGGTGAGCTACTGCAATGAAGCGCCGTTAGCGTTTGTCCAGGCTTAAATTGAGCGCTGTAGGCGCTTGAACCTTACTTAGCCAATTTTTCTGCCTCTTCATGCGAATATCTGCAACCAAATAAACCCAAAGTCCCAAGTTAGTAACAAAAACCCCTTTTTTTTTAACAAAATTTATTGACTAAACAAAAGCAAAACAGAAAACTTAAAAGCTGGGTTGCCTCCCAGATAGCGCTAAGTTATAGTCAATTAGCTTGACTGTCTCTGATTCTCAAGTTGCGGAAAGGATTAAGGTGACTTTCTGTCTATCTACCTCATCCCCAAAATAATGCTTCAACCTCTGGCCATTCACTTTGAACGACTGGTCCGGGAATTTATCGTACACTTCAATCGCACCATGCGAAAAGACCGTCTTCACTGTGAATGGTCCTGACCATCTTGATTTCAGCTTCCCGGGAAAAAGTTTAAGTCTGGAGTTGAAAAGTAGAACTCTTTGTCCCGGTTCAAATGTTCTTGCGATGATCTTACGATCATGCCATTTCTTCACCTTCTCCTTATACAGCTTCGAGTTTTCATAAGCCCTTAGTCGAAATTCGTCCAACTCATTGATTTGGAGTAAACGCTTCTCCCCTGCAGCTGTCGAATCAAAGTTCAACTTCCGAATTGCCCAATATGCCTTGTGCTCTAGCTCCATCAGAAGATGACAAGCTTTTCCATAAACCAACTGAAACGGTGACATACCCAACGGAGTTTTATACGCAGTCCTATATGCCCACACAGCGTCATCTAGGTTTAAGGACCAATCCGTCCTCGTCGGATTCACAATTTTTTCGAGGATTCTTTTTACTTCTCGATTGGATACTTCAGCTTGGCCGTTCGTCTGTGGGTGATAAGTTGTAGCAATACGATGGTTCACCCCATACTTAGCTAACAAAGCTGTGAACTACCGATTGCAGAAGTGACTACCTTCATCACTAATAATAGCCATCGGAGTCCCAAATATAGTGAAGATACTTCGATGTAAAAACTTTAGGACTACCTTGGCATCATTTGTTGGGAGTGCTGCTACTTCTACCCATTTCGACACATAGTCAACTGCTAGCAAGATGTAGAGATTACCGCATGAAGACACAAAAGGGCCCATGAAATTAATCCCCCACACGTCGAAAACTTTTACTTCGAGGATTGTATTCAAAGGCATTTCATTCCTTTTTGAGATATTACCCACTCTCTGACATCTATCGCACCGCTGAACAAAACTATAAGCATCTTTAAAAATTGTCGGCCAGTAGAATCCTGCTTGTAGTACTCTAGCCGTTGTTCTCTCTCCTCCGTAGTGTCCTCCATATACAGAAAAATGGCAATCCTGTAAAATCCCCTCGGTCTCACTATATGGGATACACCTTCTTATCATTTGATCCGCACACTGTTTAAACAAATATGGCTCATCCCATATATACCATTTAACATCATACAAGAACTTTTTCTTTTGATGCCCCACCAAGTCAGAAGGCATCATCTTACTCACCAAATAATTTGCGTAGTCCGCAAACCATGGCACTTCCCCTTGCACCACAAACAACTGCTCATCCGAAAAGGATTCATTAATTTCAATTTTGCCTTCTATCTCCCTTTTCGGCTGCTCTAGTCGAGATAAGTGGTCTGCCACTTGGTTTTCGGTCCCCTTTCTGTCCTTGATCTCCAAATCAAACTCCTGCAATAACAATATCCACCTGATCAACCTGGGCTTTGCATCCTTCTTTGCCACTAAATGTCGAATCGCCGAGTGATCCGTGTACACTATCACCTTTGTGCCTATCAGATATCACCGAAATTTATCAAAGGCATACACCACTGCCAATAACTCTTTTTCTGTGGTGGTGTAATTTAATTGTGCATCCGTAAGGGTCTTACTGGCATAGTATATCACATGAAACATCTTCTCCTTCCTTTGCCCCAAGACAGCCCCTACTGCGTAATCACTGGCATCACACATTAGTTCAAACGACAATGCCCAATCTGGTGCTGTGATAACTGGTGCTGAAGTTAATTTACTCTTTAAGTGCTCAAATTCCCTCATGCAAGCCTCATTAAAATTAAACTGTGCATCCTTCTCTAATAAACTGCACAATGGTTTAGTGATCTTGGAGAAGTCCTTGATGAATCTGCGGTAGAAGCCTGCATGTCCAAGAAAACTGCGAACACCTTTTACAGACGTAGGTGGAGGTAAATTCTCAATCGTTTCCAGCTTTGCCCTGTCCACCTCAATTCCTTTCTTTGAAACTTTGTGCCCCAGTATGATTCCTTCTTGTACCATAAAATGGCACTTCTCCCAATTCAGTACCAGATTTGTTTCAACACATCTCTTTAAAACCATAACCAAATTTTCAAGGCATAAATCGAAAGAATCACCAAATACCGAGAAATTGTCCATGAATACCTCCACATTATGTTCAATCATGTCTGAAAAAATTGCTGTCATGCATCTCTGAAAGGTGGCTGGAGCATTGCACAACCCGAAAGACATCCTTCTGAAGGCAAAAGTGCCGTATGGACATGTAAAAGTAGTCTTTTCCTGGTCTTCTAGAGCTATCATAATCTGATTGTAGCCTGAATACCCGTCTAGAAGGCAATAATACTCATGACCTGCCAGTCTATCCAACATCTGATCAATAAACGGAAGTGGAAAATGGTCCTTTCTTGTAGCTTTGTTAAGCTTGCGGTAGTCCATGCAGATTCTCCACCCTGTTACTGTTCGCGTTGGGATCAGCTCGTTATTCTCATTGGTGACAACGCTCATTCCACCCTTCTTTGGTATGCACTACACAGGGCTCACCCATGAACTGTCCGAAATTGGGTAGATTATTCTCGCATCTAGCCATTTCAGAATCTCTTTCTTGACCACTTCTTTCATTATAGGATTGAGCCTTCTTTGCTGTTCAACCGTCGGCTTACTACCATCTTCCAATAGGATCTTATGCATGCAAAAAGAAGGGCTTATCCCCTTGATATCGGCTATGGTCCATCCAATAGCTGATTTAAACTCTCTAAGCACTCGTAGTAGTTTTTCCTCCTGAAAAGATGTTAGTGCAGAAGAAATAATCACAGGTAGCTTTGAATCTTTATTTAAAAATGCGTACCTGAGATGTTCTGGAAGTGGTTTAAGTTCAAGTTCGGGAGGTGTCTCAAGAGATGGTTTCAACTTTACCGATGTCTCTCCTGCTTTTGTAAGTGGCTCGATAGGTGTTCTGAATTTTCTGAATTTAGGGGTGGTATCCAAATATTGCACAAGTTCGGCACATTCTTCATCCTCCAAATCTGAATTTTCAGCAATCACTCTCTGCAGTGGTTCATAGCCCAACAAACTTTCAACTTCATCATGCACTATACTATCCACCAAGTCTACTCTGAAGCATTCTTCTTCATCGGTTGGGAGCTTCATTGCTTTGAAGACGTTAAACGTCACCTCCTAATCATGTACACGCATTGTAAGCTCCCCTTTCTACACGTCTATCAAAGTCCTCCCCGTGGCTAGGAATGGTCTCCCTAGTATGATTGGTATATTTTTGTCTTCCTCATAATCCAGAATGATGAAGTCCGCCGGAAAGATAAATTTGTCCACTTTCACCAGTACGTCCTCCACTATCCCCCGTGGATATGTGATAAATCTATCAGCTAACTGCAGAGAAATATTTGTTGGTCTTGGTTCCGGCAATCCCAACTAACTGAATACAGACAAAGGCATCAGGTTGATACTTGCCCCAAGATCACACAAACATTCCTCCGGATCTTTCAGCTTTGGAGGTAGTTTACGTTGAAGCACTGCACTGCATTCCTCCGTCAAGGCCACTGTCTCAAATTCGTCTAATCTTCTCTTCCTTGACAATATACCCTTCATGAACTTTGCATAACTTAGCATTTGTTCCAATGCCTCCGCGAAGGGTATGTTGATCTGCAGTTTCTTAAAAACCTCCAAAAACTTTCTGAACTGTTTATCATCCCTCTGCTTGTTCAATCTCTGCGGATACGGAACTTGAGGGTGAACTTGTGGTACTGTATTCATAGGCTTCTTATCTGAACTCGCTTTCTCCTTCTCTACTTGCTGCGAATTGTGCAAACGTTGAAACATCGTATCATGTGTGTGTAACCTTATTTGATATTATGTTTCTAATTAGAATGAAACCTTATTGAGTAATGTAAACCAATATTTGACATCAATTATGTGGCTAATTGGTATGTGGATATGTACTTAAATGTGTAGGACTTTTGAAGGACGATTAACGTCGGGTATTTTAGGCTGATCACCTATTGTACCTGTATTGGTTGTTTTGGAGTTAATAGTGTAATACTGTTAATTCTAATGAAAGGTATGTGCCATGGTGGCCACTCAGTGATTCCTGCAATTGAAACAATTTGAAATCCTTGAATTCATTTGATATTCATCTAGTCCATAGTGACTCCTCAGTGATAGTAAAGATTTGTATTAAAACTTGAGAAATCTTACTTTTGATTATGTATTATCCTTATTGTTATACTTGCTGAGCAAACTTATTGCTCACCCTTGCTTTCCTTAAAATATTTCAGTGGTTACCCATAGAGGCGAGAGTTCGGGAAAGGATAAAGGCAAAGGCAAAGGCAAAGCTACGAATTAGCTTTGTCCTACTATGTTATGATTATGCTATGTTTTAAGACTCATTTAGAAATTATGTATTAAGTTATGTCATGTATTCAGACTTATGTATTAGACCTTGTGTATTATGTTATGTCAGGTATTTGTATTGGTATCGAGACTTGGGACGAGAGTATTTATGTTATATCAATGTAAATATTTCTATTATGCCGCAATTAGTTGTTAATAGTATGTGTTTGAGTTGCACAGTGATGCACCGAATTCGAGGTTAAGGCAACCCGGATTTGGGGGCGTCACAGTTTCTTTGCCCATTTTGCCCGGTATTCTCTAATCTGGAGAGATGATCTGCTACCTGATTTTCTGTTCCCTTTTTGTCGCAGATCTCTAAATCAAATTCTTGGAGTAGAAGAACCCATCTGATTAACCGTGGCTTTGCATCCTTCTTCGAGATCAGATATTTGATTGCCGAGTGATCCGTGTAAGCGACCACCTTCGTGCCGATGAGATAAGAACGAAATTTATCGAAGGCAAAAACAACTGCTAGCAAATCATTCTCTGTAGTGGTATAATTGAGCTGAGCATCTGTTAAAGTCCTGCTAGCGTAGTAAATGGCATGAAAGACTTTCTCCTTATGTTGGCCTAAAACTGGACCAATCGTAAAATCACTGGCATCACACATTAGTTCAAAAGGTAAATCCCAATTAGGAGCAATTATAATGGGAGCCGTGACAAGCTTCTTCTTTAGTACATTAAATGCCTCGAGGCATGCCTTGTCAACCTTAAATGGCACATCCTTTTCCAATAGGTTGCAAAGAGGCTTGGTGATTTTTGAGAAGTCTTTTATGAATCTCCTGTAGAATCCTGCATGTCCAAGAAAACTTCTTACCCCTTTAACTGATAAAGGTGGTGGAAGATTCTCAATGGCATCAATCCTGGCTTTGTCCACCTCAATTCCTTTTGCCGACACTCTATGTCCCAAGATAATTCCTTCTTAAACCAAAGTGACATTTCTCCCAATTTAGCACTAAATTTGTCTCCACGCATCTTTTTAGTACCTGTACTAAGTTTTCAAGACACGAATCAAAAGCATTGCCAAAAATAGAGAAGTCATCCATAAATTGTGACGCCCCCAAATCCGGGTCACCTGAGCCACGGACCTGGTTCGTCACTATCTAATACATGCACCATATAATTGATAACTAATAGCGGAATAAAGGAATATTTACATTGATATAACATAAATAATCCTGTCCCAAGTCTCAAAACCAGGACTACTACAAAACATAACTTAATATAAAAGGGTAAATAAGTCTTAATACAAACGGTGATTCTAATACAATAAAATAACACTAATCAGTAGCTTTTCCCTTTCCCTTATCTTTTTCCGAGCTCTCGCCACGTGCTGCACTAACTGAAATGTTTTAAGGAAAGCAAGGGTGAGCAACAAATTTGCCCTGCAAGTATAATAGCAGTGAATAATCACATGAATAACTTCATAGATCATATGAGTTAAAAGTTTGATAGCTCAAGGAAATAAACAACTTCTTTATCACCATTATAGTGGTCACTATGGACCGAAGGATTTCTGAAGTATCCAAGGATTTTAAAGTTTCCCAAAGAAAGGAACTATTCCATACTGAGTGAGCACCAAGGCACAGAACTCTATCTAGAATTACTAGAAATTCATCCGATAATCCACAAAACTGGTACAATAGGTGATCAGCCTAAAGTACCTGGCGTTATGCATAAGCCTCACTTACAATTTACGCGCATATCGGTTCCCCGACGTTTATACAGTTGCCCCTGCTATGAGGGTTGTTCTTCTCAGCTTTACATGGGAATCCGAACCAAAACAATTTGATCGGATAGTTTTACTTAACATCAATAATAGTTTGAGGACTTAACCTCACTTCAATAAACAAATTAATATGTGTCTAGCCGAAGCAATTGGCTTTAACATAGCTTTCAAATAGTTTATAGAATAAAGAACTTTAAGGCTCAACAACATACATTATAGCATAGGTAGATAACTTGAACGGATGTCAATTCATTTGAATAATCATAAAAGTACTAGCACAATGAAGTAAATTGTGGAAGTTTAGAAAACTAGCTCAATATCGCAATACTTGTAATCAATACATAACTTGAGTGAATTTCTAGAACTTGCATTAATATAGAATACTTGTTCAATATCAAATTAGACAAGAATTTGAAACTTGCCCAATAAATAAATTGAGTAAGGTTTAAGGGAACTTGCACAATAGAATAAAATACTTGTTCAATTATAACTTGAGTAGGGTAAGGAACTTGCTCAATAATAAAGGTTGACTAAGGAACTTGCTCAATAAAAAAGGTTGTGTAAGGAACTTGCCTTGTACGTGCGTTAATATCTTGACGTTAATCGTCCTTCAAAAATAGGGATAATTAAACTTTTAGTACCTGTACTAGGGCCCGACTTACAAGTTGGTACCCAAACTGAAAAAACTTACAAACTGGTGCATGTACTAGAAAAAACTTACAATCCGTTAAATTTTAGGGTTCCGTTTAATTATTAGGGTTCCTAACTTGTAAGTTGGTACCCAAACTGAAAAAAAGTTACAATATAGTGCTTGTACTCGTAAAAACTTACAATCCGTTAAATTTTTAAGGTTCCGTTTAATTATTAGGATTCTGTATTTGCTAGTTTCTTTTAATTTGCTCATAAATGTGTGTTTTAGTGCTTGTTGCAATTATTTTCTGTTTAATTATTAGGATTCCATTCGGCTTGTGTTTTAGTGTTTGTTTATTTATAGTATTATATGAACATGCATGTGCAAATATTTCTTTAATTCAAGCAAATTTTTACTTTTAAGGGTTCCGTTTAATTATTAGGGTTCCTAACTTGTAAGTTGGTACCCAAACTGAAAAAAAGTTACAATATAGTGCTTGTACTCGTAAAAACTTACAATCCGTTAAATTTTTAAGGTTCCGTTTAATTATTAGGATTCTGTATTTGCTAGTTTCTTTTAATTTGCTCATAAATGTGTGTTTTAGTGCTTGTTGCAATTATTTTCTGTTTAATTATTAGGATTCCATTTGGCTTGTGTTTTAGTGTTTGTTTATTTATAGTATTATATGAACATGCATGTGCAAATATTTCTTTAATTCAAGAAAATTTTTACTTTTGCCTAAAATGAGAAAATTCTTCACAAAAAAATAAATAAAGTAAGATACCATGAGTTAAATAGATATATATGATGCTATTGAAAACTTTCAAAAAATAGTTTATATACATTCTTCCATCATATATATTTAATATTAGCTAAAAAATTAGTATGAATAATTTTAAGAATAATTTTAATTAAAATATTTTTATAATACGAAATTTTTTAAGAATAATTTTAATTTTTAAATATATATTTAATATTAGCTAAAAAATTAGTAGTGTTGGTAAAAAAAATGATAAAAATAAATTCAAAATATCATGTCACTTTATAGTCCTATAATAAAAATGTATTAATTACAATTATAAAACTAATTGAAAATAAAAATATATATCAACCACCAGTTTGAGTACCAACTTGTAAGTCGAGTTCTAGTATAGGTACCAAAAGTTTAATCACGTAGATTCTGTTAGTCAATCAGACTTTTCCGTCGTGCCCTTTAGTCAAATTTAACGATTTAACATAAATATTCAAGTACAAGCACCAGTTTGTAAGTTTTTTCTAGTACAAGCACCAGTTTGTAAGTTTTTTCAGTTTAGGTACCAACTTGTAAGTCGGGGCCCAGTACAGGTACTAAAAGTTTAATTATCCCTTCAAAAATATCCTACATGGTTCATTAAAATCGTTATAAAGACTAGTCACATAAGGACTAGGTTCAATACGGTCATCACATCATTAAAATACATTGATTGCCACTACGACAAGGTAGTCGGGGGTCTCGCTCCCAGGTGAGCGAGCGGCTGCCCAGCTCGCCGGTGAGCTGGCGGGGGTGTAAGGAGGCAGCGCCCCCTGGAAGCCAAGCGAAAAATGTAATTCAGTTATTGATTTTACGCCTTAAGACAACTCCGCTTCGGTTAACACTGGATATAACTGAGCGTTTAAGGCTTAACAAGATATGAATAACTAACTTGTCTAATCATTTTGTACAAAAATATAAGTTTTGGACTTGTTGGAAAAATTCACTGGGTTCGACCCGACCCGGCCTGGCCGACCGACCCGGTCCTGACCCGGCACCAGCGCCATGCAGTAGTGCACAGTTCTACAACTTTCTGCAGAATCGCGATGCAGACCTCTTCCCACTCCGATCTCCATAACTCCTTCTATACACGTTCAAATTGGTCCATTACGGACTCTATGGATTCCTAAGACACGAGGCTACAACATATCAAAAATGTAGAGCTACCCATTGATACCTCCTTTTTAGTCTTCAATAAAAGAGCTCTAACTCATGCAAGTATACGTGATCAACAAGTAATACAGAGGAAGTAGAGTATCGTCCCACAGAGAAAGTGCTAACTCAAATT
Source organism: Aralia elata (assembly GCA_034770075.1). Taxonomy (NCBI): domain Eukaryota; kingdom Viridiplantae; phylum Streptophyta; class Magnoliopsida; order Apiales; family Araliaceae; genus Aralia; species Aralia elata. The sequence goes on along the minus strand of CM068381.1, from coordinate 17,545,839 downwards.
ACTATGCATCAGTCCTATCACTATATTTATTTGCCTAAACTAATGACTTGATTGTGTTGACAAAATTATTTCTAAATCAATTAATAACTAAAGATGCGAATTTTAACGAAATATATTAAACTTGGAATTAATGGGATCCTAACTTCATTTAATAATTCACCGAATTTTCACCATCACGCTAGAAAGTGCACATATCAAGAAAAATAGCCAAGGGTACTAATTTAGACATAACCATCTGTCAATGTATTATGACCAACTTACACAATATCCATACTCAATAGACACCATGTAATCACCATTATAACCAAAATCACTATATTTCTATGTGAAATCGCAATTATAATGATTTAAAGCACAAACCCTTATTTTGACTCTTACGGCGAAACAGTATATTTCTATCTGATTCACAAAATATTTAGATAACCAATTAAGCCTCATATTCGCAAGCTATCATGACTACAATCCATACTTATATGTTATTTTTCAATTCCATACAAGCACTGAAAACGAATGGTGATCAAGCATTCATACATGCAAAACAATCATGATAGAGATTCCTTATGATATGCAAAACAATCTAACGATCAAGCTTTTATTTAGACTACATATTAAAATCCGTTAGAATCCCATAATAAAGATTAGTTCATGTCTGAACCAAAAGCCATTATGGGATCAAAATTACACATGGGAAAATAAACAATCAATTGAAGTAAGAAGAAGTAAATTGATCAAACCCAATTGAAGAATAAAATCCAAAGTAAAATTCAACCCACATCAATATCCAGCACTTGAACAATAATAATCCACGGTAAAACTCCTCACCAAACTAACTCTAGAAAAGTAGAAATAATAATAATAAAAGTCTCGCAAGTTCCTTCCCTTTTTGTTTCCTTCTCTAAAATCTAATCAAAAATCCCAATCCTCTTCCGAATTGGCTTCTTTTTCCTCCTCCAACCGCAACTCAACACCCAAAGTCGTGCCCTAGTGCCTCTGGCGCTACCTTAGTGTAATTCCTAGCGCTTCTGGCGCTAGGTCATGTCCTCATAATTACAAAAATGCCATCAAGTGTCCTTTAAGCTCCAAATTTACCCTTTTGCCCCTCCAGCTCCAATCCTACAATAAACAAACACAAAAACGAATAAAACAATACTAAAAACACTTAAAGACCACAATAATTAAGTCTAACAAGACTTGATTCGTAGGTATAAAACCCACTCATCAAATACCCCCAAACTTAACCAATTGCTTGTCCCCAAGCAATGCAATGATGCAAATGCAAATTAACTAACATGCCTACGAATCAAACAACCAATCAACATAGTATCCATCACCAAGCCTCAAAGATATCATACAGTACTTAAGCAGAACCGCTAACCAATACAAAGTTTCTAACTTTAATCAATTAGTTAAGTTACACCTGTCACCACCCATGTTGTGTGTGTGTGAATATCAACCATTTTAATCAATCGCCATTCAAATCAATCACATAATTAACTTCTTAGAGGAAAACTTTCAATTTTAACTCAACTTAACCTGTTAACACAACCAATTCAACTAATTCAAACAATCACTAAGCATAGGGGTATCACGAAGGTTATTCAACACATTTAAATCCTTTTTAAACCCTTCCCCAGTAATTCAAACAATTTTTGTCCTCTAGTGAGTGCATTTTATGCTCCATCTCACTTTCTTTTGAACGAATGCGTTTTACGCTCCATCTCGTTCCATGTGCTTATGAGTGAGTGCGTTTTACGCTCCATCTCAACCCACCACATGATCCATTCTTTAATTGGGAAAGGTTCAAAATTTTCAAATTTCTTTTTTTTTACCCCAAGATTCCCCCAAACTTAGATTCTTGCCTGTTTTTGATTTAATGGATGTTTCACCGATATTATCAAGTTGTAACCCAAATCTTCCACCAGAAGAAAATTATGCAACAATTTGAATTAAATTGATCAAAACAATTGATTATGTGCTTTCCTTGCTAACAAGAGTTTCAGACAAGTTCAACTTCACTTCCTAATCAAAATCATCACTAAGCACTAGTTTTCAATTCTTCTCAAGTTAAAAACCATGAAACCAGTCTTATCATTAGCCACATTAGATACTATATCAATGTATGCTTAATTCATGAAACTAGATGCATAACACAACCTAAAATGCAATGTAACTACCATGCAACAAGTCAAGTCTAAACACAATGAAACAAAACAATCTATATGAATGAAAACAAAAAAAACTACCCCCCAAACTGAACAAGACAATGTCCTCATTGAAAAATAAGAAGAGATTAAGAACAGAGGACTCCCCTGATGAAGCACTACTCATCATCACTGCCATCGGCAGCGTCATCATCATCATCATCATCATCCGCATCAGGAGGTGAGTCAGGTGGTGGGTAAATAGATAGAGGAGGAGCTGGTGGAAACTGGAATGGTCCTGCTGTAGGATTCAACCGCCCAAACATATCCGCCAAGGCTGTGGAACAATTAACATTATACGCATAAATCTCTGCCTGGCGCTGAGCAAGTCAACTCTGTTGCCGAGTCATCCGATCAAAACCCCTCTGAATCGAACCTGCCACTAAATCTATCCGTCTAGTATGGTGCCAAAGGTCCTAGCGGATAGTCTCAACTACAGTGGGGGCTGGAACTGGATCCTCAACAGGTGGTGGCTGTTCCTGCGGCTGCTGCTGTGGCTCCTGCTGTGGTAGAATGAAACCTAAACCCCTCGGGTGTGACTCACCTCCACCCCATACTCTGTACCGTCCCATTGCAGCATGATCAATTGGAGGCAATGGGGCCTGCATAAGTTCATCTTTATCCCACTTGACCCCAGCACGACGGCACAAATCTGTAATCAAGGAAGGATGAGGCAGTCCACCCGTGGTACTACCCTCAAGCGTGTGCACGATAGATTCATGAATTACCTCCCCAATATCCATTGTCTTTCCGTTGGCAATGCAAAACAATAACGCTGCCCGCTGATTAATTACATCGCTCATATGGCGACACGACATCAACTTGGCACATATAAAAGCATGCCACGCTTTCCCATATCTGCTCAACTTGGATGACGGGAAGTGCACAGCTTCTTGTTGGTCAGTCAGCTTCCATTCTGTCCCTGGCGCACAGAGGGCTACTATGATCTCAGAATAGTCCAAATCCTGTTGCATGTATTTCGTTTAGCCATCACTGTGAATCTTTTGCAACCCATAATACGCATTAATAGCTTTACGCCCCACGTTTATTTCCTGACACCGAACCATAACTAGATTCCCATTAGCTTCTTTAGCATTGGCATAAAACTCCTTCACAATATTAACGGCAGCTGGCTCGGGTTGTGCAGTAAATACCATCCAATTTCGGCTGCGTATCATTTGAGCTAATTCCCCATCTACCCGCTCAATAGGTAACAACCCACGTTCAGGAATTAGGGACTTCCCTGACGACCAGTTTTTATACCTGGCGGATGCTTGAGGGCTAACAAATTTCTTCTTATCATATTTCACAATAGCTGATGAACCTGAGCTTTCCCCTCTATGTCTTTTGGGAGCCATTAATAACCAATTAAGCACAATCAAGACCCAACACAACTCAAAACTTCGTTGGGGCAAACTGTTGAACACTTGGAATGCACACTTTAAAAACCCTTGTACAATAGTTCCCCCAAACTTAGAGTGACCTAATCAAGTACAATGAAATCTCCCACAATGTGCAAGCATATAGATAGATAATTGAAGATTCAACCCAATCCCAATTGAGCCAACACAAACTTAATTGGGTTACAAGCACAACCAAACAATTCCTCTAAATATAATCAATACAAGGCAAAGGAAATACCCTCCAAATCAATTGCACATACTTAAACTTACCGATAGATATAGCTTGTATCAAACATTCATACCCAAGTGGAGAGAAAGCTTCATTCCTTTGTAACCCAAATGGAGTGGTGAATGTTTCCGCTATTGGGTTGAGTATGGAAGTAAGGTTGGACTTGATTTTTGGGAGAGAAGTGTTCACGCGGCTCGAATGGAGTTTTAAATAGAGAGATGGAGCGATTGAATCACAATAGAAAGAGGAGAAAGAGAACACAGGCGGCTAAAATGGGTTTGAGGTTAAAAGAAAAGATGCCTGATTAGGGTTTACTTGTTTTTTTTTTCAAAATCGCCTGATGAGCGCTGTTGGCGCTGGTGTTTGTATAGCGTTGGGCGCTGACAGCGCTACCCTGCAGTGTCTTGTGGCTCGTGGGAGCGCTGCTAGCGCTATGGGTTGTGTTGGTTTGGGCGCTTCTGGCGCTGACTGACAGTAGCTATGGGGTTAGGGTAGCGCTGCTGGCGCTTGGCTTGTGAACAAATGAGCGCTTAAGGCGCTTGAATTTTAGCCACACACTGTGATGCAGCACCGCTAGCGCTTGGCCAAGCTCGAATATAGCGCCTAAAGCGCTTGACTTCTGGTGAGCTACTGCAATGAAGCGCCGTTAGCGTTTGTCCAGGCTTAAATTGAGCGCTGTAGGCGCTTGAACCTTACTTAGCCAATTTTTCTGCCTCTTCATACAAATATCTGCAACCAAATAAACCCAAAGTCCCAAGTTAGTAACAAAAACCCCCTTTTTTTTAACAAAATTTATTGACTAAACAACAGCAAAACAGAAAACTTAAAAGCTGGGTTGCCTCCCAGATAACGCTAAGTTATAGTCAATTAGCTTGACTGTCTCTGATTCTCAAGTTGCGGAAAGGATTAAGGTGACTTTCTGTCTATCTACCTCATCCCCAAAATAATGCTTCAACCTCTGGCCATTCACTTTGAACGACTGGTCCGGGAATTTATCGTACACTTCAATCGCACCATGCGGAAAGACCGTCTTCACTGTGAATGGTCCTGACCATCTTGATTTCAGCTTCCCGGGAAAAAGTTTAAGTCTGGAGTTGAAAAGTAGAACTCTTTGTCCCGGTTCAAATGTTATTGCGATGATCTTACGATCATGCCATTTCTTCACCTTCTCCTTATACAGCTTCGAGTTTTCATAAGCCCTTAGTCGAAATTCGTCCAACTCATTGATTTGGAGTAAACGCTTCTCCCTGCAGCTGTCGAATCAAAGTTCAACTTCCGAATTGCCCAATATGCCTTGTGCTCTAGCTCCATCAGAAGATGACAAGCTTTTCCATAAACCAACTGAAACGGTGACATACCCAACGGAGTTTTATACGCAGTCCTATATGCCCACACAGCGTCATCTAGCTTTAAGGACCAATCCGTCCTCGTCGGATTCACAATTTTTTCGAGGATTCTTTTTACTTCTCGATTGGATACTTCAGCTTGGCCGTTCGTCTGTGGGTGATAAGCTGTAGCAATACGATGGTTCACCCCATACTTAGCCAACAAAGCTGTGAACTGCCGATTGCAGAAGTGACTACCTTCATCACTAATAATAGACATCGGAGTCCCAAATCTAGTGAAGATACTTCGATGTAAAAACTTTAGGACTACCTTGCCATCATTTGTTGGGAGTGCTGCTACTTCTACCCATTTCGACACATAGTCAACTGCTAGCAAGATGTAGAGATTACCGCATGAAGACACAAAAGGGCCCATGAAATTAATCCCCCACACGTCGAAAACTTTTACTTCGAGGATTGTATTCAAAGGCATTTCATTCCTCTTTGAGATATTACCCACTCTCTGACATCTATCGCACCGCTGAACAAAACTGTAAGCATCTTTAAAAATTGTCGGCCAGTAGAATCCTGCTTGTAGTACTCTAGCCGCTGTTCTCTCTCCTCCGTAGTGTCCCCCATATACAGAAGAATGGCAATCCTACAAAATCCCCTCAGTCTCACTATATGGGATACACCTTCTTATCATTTGATCCGCACATTGTTTAAACAAATATGGCTCATCCCATATATACCATTTAACATCATACAAGAACTTTTTCTTTTGATGCCCCACCAAGTCAGAAGGCATCATCTTACTCACCAAATAATTTGCGTAGTCCGCAAACCATGGCACTTCCCCTTGCACCACAAACAACTGCTCATCCGAAAAGGATTCATTAATTTCAATTTTGCCTTCTATCTCCCTTTCCGGCTGCTCTAGTCGAGATAAGTGGTCTGCCACTTAGTTTTCGATCCCCTTTCTGTCCTTGATCTCCAAATCAAACTCCTGCAATAACAATATCCACCTGATCAACCTGGGCTTTGCATCCTTCTTTGCCACTAAATGTCGAATCGCCGAGTGATCCGTGTACACTATCACCTTTGTGCCTATCAGATATGACCGAAATTTATCAAAGGCATACACCACTGCCAATAACTCTTTTTCTATGGTGGTGTAATTTAATTGTGCATCCGTAAGGGTCTTACTGGCATAATATATCACATGAAACATCTTATCCTTCCTTTGCCCCAAGACAGCCCCTACTGCGTAATCACTGGCATCACACATTAGTTCAAACGGCAATGCCCAATCTGGTGCTGTGATAACTGGTGCTGAAGTTAATTTACTCTTTAAGTGCTCAAATGCCCTCATGCAAGCCTCATTAAAATTAAACTGTGCATCCTTCTCTAATAAACTGCACAATGGTTTAGTGATCTTGGAGAAGTTCTTGATGAATCTGCGGTAGAAGCCTGCATGTCCAAGAAAACTGCGAACACCTTTTACAGACGTAGGTGGAGGTAAATTCTCAATCGTTTCCAGCTTTGCCCTGTCCACCTCAATTCCTTTCTTTGAAACTTTGTGCCCCAGTATGATTCCTTCTTGTACCATAAAATGGCACTTCTCCCAATTCAGTACCAGATTTGTTTCAACACATCTCTTTAAAACCATAACCAAATTTTCAAGGCATAAATCGAAAGAATCACCAAATACCGAGAAATTGTCCATGAATACCTCCACATTCTGTTCAATCATGTCTGAAAAAATTGCTGTCATGCATCTTTGAAAGGTGGCTGGAGCATTGCACAACCCGAAAGACATCCTTCTGAAGGCAAAAGTGCCGTATGGACATGTAAAAGTAGTCTTTTCCTGGTCTTCTGGAGCTATCATAATCTAATTGTAGCCTGAATACCCGTCTAGAAGGCAATAATACTCATGACCTGCCAGTCTATCCAACATCTGATCAATAAACGGAAGTGGAAAATGGTCCTTTCTTGTAGCTTTGTTAAGCTTGCGGTAGTCCATGCAGATTCTCCACCCTGTTACTGTTCGCGTTGGGATCAGCTCGTTATTCTCATTGGTGACAACGGTCATTCCACCCTTCTTTGGTATGTACTACACAGGGCTCACCCATGAACTGTCCGAAATTGGGTAGATTATTCCCGCATCCAGCCATTTCAGAATCTCTTTCTTAACCACTTCTTTCATTATAGGATTGAGCCTTCTTTGCTGTTCAACCGTCGGCTTACTACCATCTTCCAGTAGGATCTTATGCATGTAAAAAGAAGGGCTTATCCCCTTGATATCGGCTATGGTCCATCCAATAGCTGATTTAAACTCTCTAAGCACTCGTAGTAGTTTTTCCTCCTGAAAAGATGTTTGTGCAGAAGAAATAATCACAGGTAGCTTTGAATCTTTATTTAAAAATGCGTACCTGAGATGTTCTGGAAGTGGTTTAAGTTCAAGTTCGGGAGGTGTCTCAAGAGATGGTTTCAACTTTACCGATGTCTCTCCTGCTTTCGTAAGTGGCTCGATAGGTGTTCTGAATTTTCTGAATTTAGGGGTGGTATCCAAATATTGCACAAGTTCGGCACATTCTTCATCCTCCAAATCTGAATTTTCAGCAATCACTCTCTGCAGTGGTTCATAGCCCAACAAACTTTCAACTTCATCATGCACTATACTATCCACCAAGTCTACTCTGAAGCATTCTTCTTCATCGGTTGGGAGCTTCATTGCTTTGAAGACGTTAAACGTCACCTCCTAATCATGTACACGCATTGTAAGCTCCCCTTTCTACACGTCTATCAAAGTCCTCCCCGTGGCTAGGAATGGTCTCCCTAGTATGATTGGTATATTTTTGTCTTCCTCATAATCCAGAATGATGAAGTCCGCCGGAAAGATAAATTTGTCCACTTTCACCAGTACGTCCTCCACTATCCCCCGTGGATATGTGATAGACCTATCAGCTAACTGCAGAGAAATATTTGTTGGTCTTGGTTCCGGCAATCCCAACTAACTGAATACAGACAAAGGCATCAGGTTGATACTTGCCCCAAGATCACACAAACATTCCTCCGGATCTTTCAGCTTTGGAGGTAGTTTACGCTGAAGCACTGCACTGCATTCCTCCGTCAAGGCCACTGTCTCAAATTCGTCTAATCTTCTCTTCCTTGACAATATACCCTTCATGAACTTTGCATAACTTAGCATTTGTTCCAATGCCTCCGCGAAGGGTATGTTGATCTGCAGTTTCTTAAAAACCTCCAAAAACTTTCTGAACTGTTTATCATCCCTCTGCTTGTTCAATCTTTGCGGATATGGAACTTGAGGGTGAACTTGTGGTACTGTATTCACAGGCTTCTTATCTGAACTCGCTTTCTCCTTCTCTACTTGCTGCGAATTGTGCAAACGTTGAAACATCGTATCATGTGTGTGTAACCTTATTTGATATTATGTTTCTAATTAGAATGAAACCTTATTGAGTAATGTAAACCAATATTTGACATCAATTATGTGGCTAATTGGTATGTGGATATGTACTTAAATGTGTAGGACTTTTGAAGGACGATTAACGCCGGGTATTTTAGGCTGATCACCTATTGTACCTGTATTGGTTGTTTTGGAGTTAATAGTGTAATACTGTTAATTCTAATGAAAGGTATGTGCCATGTAAAGGTACGTTGAAACTCGCTTTCTCCTTCTCTACTTGCTGCGACTTGGACTCGTCCTTCATCTCTTTCTTTTTAGGTTCAATTTCTGTCTCAGTTTCTATCCCAATGTCATCCCCTTGTAAACTCGGTGCTGCAGTGCCTGGTGTATTTCCTAAATATTGCTTTCCCGATCTGAGTGTAATTGCCTGACACTATTCCTTACCCTCTCTCCGTGGATTTGCCTCTGTGTTACTTGACAATGCACCCTAGGGCCTGCTGTTAAGCATAGACGCCATTTGCCCCATCTGAGTTTCCAGATTTTTAATAGCCACTGCCTGGCTTTTGATCATCACCTCTGTATTTGCCATGTACTTTAACATCATCTCCTCCATTTCTGATTTCTTTTCTTGCTAAGGTGCATATGGAGTAGGATGTTGTTGTTGAGAATATCCCGGTGGAAAAGGTGGTCATGGAGTAAACTGTTGCTGCGCTGGCTGAGATGGAAACTGTTGATTCTGCTGAAACTGTTGTTGCTGATTTCCTTGATTATTTGATCAACTAAAGTTTGGATGATTGCGGTTGTTGGGGTTGTATATGTTCTGAAACTGACCTTGGTCTTTCCTGTAAGTGTTCACATACTGCACTGACTCCGAGTTGATAGCACATTGATCTGTTGAGTGCGACCCCGCACAAATCTCACATACGAAGGCAACTGACTTAGCTTTGCTTTCCGACAACGAATCTGTTTTCTTTGCCATAGCCGCCATCTGTGCTGACAACTGGGTAATAGCATCCACTTCCAACAAACCTGCAACTATGGGCTGTGGCGTTCTGGCTATAGGATTCTGGAAATCATTTGTTGCCATAGTCTCAATAAGGTTATAAGCCTCGTCATAGCTCTTTGCCCCTAAAGCTCCACCTGCAGCTGTATCTACCATCTGCCTAGACTACCATCCCAATCCATTATAAAATGTGTTGATCACCATCCAATCTAGCATCCCATGGTGCGGACACTTCCTTAGCATCTCCTTGTACCTATCCCAAGCCTCGTATAAGGACTCACCCTGTTGTTGCTCGAATTGAGAGATTGTTGTCCTCAGTTTTGCAGTTTTAGCCATTGGGAAAAACTTGGCTAGAAACTTTTGTGCTAAGTCCTCCCATGTAGTGATTGATCCTGCAGGCAAAGAATGAAGCCAACTTCTTGCTCTATCCCTTAATGAAAATGGAAACAGTCTTAGTCGAATGGCATCCTCCGTCACCCCGTTGTATCTGAATGTATCATAAATTTCAATGAAACTCAAAAGATGCTCATTAGGATCGCCTGTAGCAGCACCCCCAAACTGGACCGAATTCTGCACCATTTGAATGGTGCTCAGTTTAATTTCAAATGTATTTGCTGCTATTGTCGGTCTGACTATGCTAGACTACAATCCCGTGATGTTTGGCATGGAATAGTCCCTCAAAGGTTTATGTTCCTCTCTTTGCTCGATTCTCTGTTCCTCCGCCATCTTCGGAATAGTTCTTTCTAACTGTGCCTGTAAATTCCTACGCACTCTCGCTTTCCAACCTCTTCCGTCAATATTATCCTGAGCTGGTGTCAATTCTGAGTTCAATGATCGTGTGTACATAAAAATTTTACAAGTACCTGAAACCAAAACAAAAATAAAAATAGAAATGAGAAAAGATTAGATTTGTCTAAGTCAAACAATATAGCTTAAAACTGATGATGATAATAATAAAAATCTAACGCATTTCCCCGGCAACGGCGCCAAAAACTTGATACCTCCTTTTTAGTCTTTAATAAAAGAGCTCTAACTCACGCAAGTATACGTGATCAACAAGTAATACAGAGAAAGTAGAGTATCGTCCCACAGAGAAAGTGCTAACTCAAATTACTATGCATCAGTCCTATCACTATATTTATTTGCTTAAACTAATGACTTGATTGTGTTGACAAAATTATTTCTAAATCAATTAATAACTAAAGATGCGAATTCTAACGAAATATATTAAACTTGGAATTAATGGGATCCTAACTTCATTTAATAATTCACCGAATTTTCACCATCACGCTAGAAAGTGCACATATCAAGAAAAATAGCCAAGGGTACTAATTTAGACATAACCATCTGTCAATGTATTATGACCAACTTACACAATATCCATACTCAATAGACACCATGTAATCACCATTATAACCAAAATCACTATATTTCTATGTGAAATCGCAATTATAATGATTTAAAGCACAAACCCTTATTTTGACTCTTACGGCGAAACAGTATATTTCTATCTGATTCACAAAATATTTAGATAACCAATTAAGCCTCATATTCGCAAGCTATCATGACTACAATCCATACTTATATGTTATTTTTCAATTCCATACAAGCACTGAAAACGAATGGTGATCAAGCATTCATACATGCAAAACAATCATGATAGAGATTCCTTATGATATGCAAAACAATCTAACGATCAAGCTTTTATTTAGACTACATATTAAAATCCGTTAGAATCCCATAATGAAGATTAGTTCATGTCTGAACCAAAAGCCATTATGGGATCAAAATTACACATGGGAAAATAAACAATCAATTGAAGTAAGAAGAAGTAAATTGATCAAACCCAATTGAAGAATAAAATCCAAAGTAAAATTCAACCCACATCAATATCCAGCACTTGAAAAATAATAATCCACGGTAAATGTGACGCCCCCAAATCCGGGTCACCTGAGCCACGGACCTGGTTCATCACTATCCAATACCAAAATGATACAATCGATAACTTATAGCGGAATAAAGGAATATTTACATTGATATAACATAAATAGACCTGTCCCAAGTCTCGAAACCAATACTATTACAAAACATAACATAATACAAAAGGGTAAATATGTCTTAATACACGACGTTAATAATAAGTCTTAATACAAACGGTAATTCTAGAACAACAATTTACAACTACTCCGTAGCTTTCCCCTTCCCCTTATCTTTTCCTGAGCTCTCGCCACGTGCCGCACTAACTGAAATGTTTTTAAGGAGAGCAAGGGGTGAGCAACAATTTGCCCCGCAAGTATAATAGCAATGAATAATCACATGAATAACTTTATAGCTCACAGGAGTAAAAATTTATCTGAACCAAGGAAATAAACAACTTCTTTTTATCACCGTTATAGTGGCCACTAAGGACCGAAGGATTTCTGAAGTATCCAAGGATTTCAAAGTTTCCCGAAGAAGGGAACTATTCAATACTGAGGGTGCACCAAGGCACAGAACTCTATTCTAGAATTACTGGAAATTCATCCGATAATCCACAAAACTGGTACAATAGGTGATCAGCCTAAAATACCTGGCGTTATGCATAAGCCTTACATTTTCCATTTACGTGCGTGTCGGTTTCCCGACGTTTATACAATTTCCCCTGCTGTGAGGGTTGTTCCACTCAGCTTTACATGGGAGTCCAGACCAAAACAATTTGATCGGACAATTTTACTTAACAACAATAATAGTTGGAGGACTTTAACCTCGCTTTAGTAACCAAATCAATAAGTGTCTAGCTGAAACAATTAGCCTTGACATAGCTTTTAAACAGTCTATGGAATAAAGAACTTTAAGGTTCAATAACATGCATGATAGCATTTAAAAATATCTTGAATGAATAAAAATTCATAATCTTTGGAATCACACAATATATAACATTGCATGAAATGGGCTTTCATTGCAATACTTGAATAGAAGTATGAATACTAGCACATTAATTGCTAAATTGATAAGTAATTTGAACGGAGTCAAGAAGCTCAATAAGCTTGCTCAATAAATAATATTTGCTCGATAGATAAATGAATTCGAAACTTGCCCAATAAATGAATCGAGTAAGGAAAACTCGCACAATTAAATAGGAGTTGTATGAGTTAGGAAACTTGCCTTGTACGTGCGTTAATAACTTGACGTTAATCGTCTGTCAACAAAATATCCTACATAGTTTATTAAAATCATCATAAATATTAGTCACAAAAGAACTAGGTTCATTACAGTCATCACATCATTAAAATACATTGATTGCCACTACGCGCCCCCTGGAAATCCAAGCGTAATTTGTAATCCGTTAATTCAATTTACGCCTTAGGACAGCATCGTTTAGGTCGACACGGGTATAAATTAAGCACATAAAGCTTTAACAAGATATAAGCGTTTTTAATCATTTTGTACAAAAATATAAGTTTTAGACTCGCGGGAAAAATTTATTGGGTCCGACCCGATCCGGCCCGACCCGGTCCGGCCCGACCCGACCCGGACCAGGCGCGGAACAGCGGCATGCAGTAGCAGTTCTGCAGTTCCTGCAGAACCGCTAACTGGTAGACTCTCGCCCGCTTCAGCCCCTATATCTCCCTCTATACTCGATCAATTTGGTCCGTTACGGACTCTATGGATTCCCAAGACACGAGGCTACAATATATCAAAAATACAAGATGACCCATAAACACTAACACAGCCAAATCCTTAGCCAAAGCACCACATTGATGCTCTGTTTTTTGCAGTCATGATACATTTCACTAAAACCTTCACTGTAACTTTATTTTAGCATCATTTTGGTTCATTCCAACTAAGTTATCTTCACAACTCATGGAAGTACAATACTAAAACAACAAACAATCAAAATAATTACACCATCAAGGCTTTACAGTCCTCTAACAGTCCAAAGGTCCAAAAGTCCAAAAATGTCCAAAGTTCATCCTTTAAGCCAAGGTTCGGATCTTTCCTTGTTTTTGTTCCACTTTGAGGGTGTTAATGGTTTATATAGATTCTTTAAGAACCTCCATGGTAGATTCAACACAACCAACAACAACGAAAATCAATAAAATCCAACCCGCAAGCATGAAAGCAAAACAAAACTCATGAAAACTTCACTTGGAGAAGAAATGGTTGTGGTTTGTGATTACCTCTTTGTTGCTTGCTTTGAGTAGAATGAGATGGTTTCTAGAGTGCTCCCGGACTCCCTCTTGCTGCTCTTCTCCTTCTTTTCCCTCCTTCCTTGCTTTCCTTCTTCTTCCCGAACACTCTTCTCTTTTCCTACTTCCTTCTTTCTCTCTCTCTCTCTCTGTAGCTCTATCCTTGCTTGCAAAATGAGGAGTATGCAGATGGTTTAAGTGAGAAGGAGGATGAGTTGATGGGAGGATAAGGTGAGTGCTTCGGGAGGAGATGGAATGTATTGATATGTAGAAAATACTTCACCCGAGCTCTTGAAAACCAAATTGAGGAGGATGTTTGGTGAAGTTAAAAATCCCATGCTTAGTGTCCTGTGACGGTGTATTCCCCCCTCATGTGATTGGCTAATACAATTAATGCTCTCTCCTGATTGGTTGAGGCTTAATTGCCTCTCCAATTAATCAAATATACAGATAAATATACCCGAATATTCCCACTTTTGTACCAAATTTGGTAAATATCTCTATCCAAAATTAAAATGGGTACTCCCATAAATTATTGGGATGCGTAAAAATATTTATTATTGGATTTGTCCAATTATTCGGAATGCCCATATTATACATTTCGGATACAGATTAAATCACGTATCAGCTCCAATAAAATTTCTGACACTTGGAAAAATTATTCCTTCGCATACACGTCTTAACAAAATTAATAGAAAGAGACGCAAAAATATTCGGGCGTGAATAGTGCTCATGAATAGTGTCTCGAGAAACGTGTCCCAGGAATATTAATTTTGTGAATTTTCGCAAAATCGATTTATTCATTCTAACGACACAACAACACATAAAATTGAACATATGCACATTTTCTAGGCTGTAACACAATTCTAAACACATAGTACAGATTAATATAAAAATAATAATAATAATAATAATAATACTAATAATAATAATAATTCATTTTATTCATACATAACTTGGGTTACAAGGGAATCTAAAATTCCCGATCGTTACAGTAAAACTCCTCACCAAACTAACTCTAGAAAAGTAGAAATAATAATAATAAAAGTCTCGCAAGTTCCTTCCCTTTTTGTTTCCTTCTCTAAAATCTAATCAAAAATCCCAATCCTCTTCCGAATTGGCTTCTTTTTCCTCCTCCAGCCGCAACTCAACACCCAAAGTCGTGCCCTAGCGCCTCTGGCGCTACCTTAGTGTAAATCCTAGCGCTTCTGGCGCTAGGTCATGTCCTCATAATTACAAAAATGCCATCAAGTGTCCTTTAAGCTCCAAATTTACCTTTTTGCCCCTCCAGCTCCAATCCTACAATAAACAAACATAAAAACAAATAAAACAATACTAAAAATACTTAAAGACCACAATAATTAAGTCTAACAAGACCTGATTCGTAGGTATAAAACCCACTCATCAAATACCCCCAAACTTAACCAATTGCTTGTCCCCAAGCAATGCAATGATGCAAATGCAAATTAACTAACATGCCTACGAATCAAACAACCAACCAACATAGTATCCAACACCAGGCCTCAAAGATATCATACAGTACTTAAGCAGAACTGCTAACCAATACAAAGTTTCTAACTTTAATCAATTAGTTAAGTTACACCTGTCACCACCCATGTTGTGTGTGTGTGAATATCAACCATTTTAATCAATCGCCATTCAAATCAATCACATAATTAACTTCTTAGAGGAAAACTTTCAATTTTAACTCAACTCAACCTGTGAACACAACCAATTCAACTGATTCAAACAATCACTAAGCATAGGGGTATCACGAAGGTTATTCAACACATTTAAATCCTTTTTAAACCCTTCCCCGGGAATTCAAACAATTTTTGTCCTCTAGTGAGTGCATTTTATGCTCTATCTCACTTTCTTTTGAACGAGTGCGTTTTACGCTCCATCTCGTTCCATGTGTTTATGAGTGAGTGCGTTTTACGCTCCATCTCAACCCACCACATGATCCATTCTTTAATTGGGAAAGGTTCAAAATTTTCAAATTTCTTTTTTTTTTTACCCCAAGATTCCCAAAACTTAGATTCTTGCCTGTTTTTGATTTAATGGATGTTTCACCGATATTATCAAGTTGTAACCCAAATCTTCCACCAGAAGAAAATTATGCAACAATTTGAATTAAATTGATCAAAACAATTGATTATGTGCTTTCCTTGCTAACAAGAGTTTCAGACAAGTTCAACTTCACTTCCTAATCAAAATCATCACTAAGCACTAGTTTTCAATTCTTCTCAAGTTAAAAACCATGAAACCAGTCTTATCATTAGCCACATTAGATACTATATCAATGTATGCCATGAAACTAGATGCATAACACAACCTAAAATGCAATGTAACTACCATGCAACAAGTTAAGTCTAAACACAATGAAACAAAACAATCTATATGAATGAAAACAAAAAAAACTACCCCCCAAACTGAACAAGACAATGTCCTCATTAAAAAATAAGAAGAGATTAAGAACAGAGGACTCCCCTGATGAAGCACTACTCATCATCACTGCCATCGGCATCGTCATCATCATCATCATCATCATCATCCGCATCAGGAGGTGAGTCAGGTGGTGGGTAAATAGATAGAAGAGGAGCTGGTGGAAACTGGAATGGTCCTGCTGTAGGATTCAACCGCCCAAACATATCCGCCAAGGCTGTGGAACAATTAACATTATACGCATAAATCTCTGCCTGGCGCTGAGCAAGTCGACTCTGCTGTCGAGTCATCCGATCAAAACCCCTCTGAATCGAACCTGCCACTAAATCTATCCGTCTAGTATGGTGCCGAAGGTCCTGGCGGATAGTCTCAACTACAGTGGGGGCTGGAACTGGATCCTCAACAGGTGGTGGCTGTTCCTGCGGCTGCTGCTGTGGTAGAATGAAACCTAAACCCCTCGGGTGCGACTCACCTCCACCCCATACTCTGTACCGTCCCATTGCAGCATGATCAATTGGAGGCAATGGGGCCTGCATAAGTTCATCTTTATCCCACTTGACCCCAGCATGACGGCACAAATCTGTAATCAAGGAAGGATGAGGCAGTCCACCCGTGGTACTACCCTCAAGCGTGTGCACGATAGATTCATGAATTACCTCCCCAATATCCACTGTCTTTCCGTTGGCAATGCAAAACAATAACGCTGCCCGCTGATTAATTACATCGCTCATATGGCGGCACGACATCAACTTGGCACATATAAAAGCATGCCACGCTTTCCCATATCTGCTCAACTTGGATGACGGGAAGTGCACAGCTTCTTGTTGGTCAGTCAACTTCCATTCTGTCCCTGGCGCACAGAGGGCTACTATGATCTCAGAATAGTCCAAATCTTGTTGCATGTATTTCGTATAGCCATCACTGTGAATCTTTTGCAACCCATAATACGCATTAATAGCTTTACGCCCCACGTTTATTTCCTGACCCCGAACCATAACTAGATTCCCATTAGCTTCTTTAGCATTGGCATAGAAAAGTAGAAATAATAAAAATAAAAGTCTCGCAAGTTCCTTCCCTTTTTGTTTCCTTCTCTAAAATCTAATCAAAAATCCCAATTCTCTTCCGATTTGGCTTCTTTTTCCTCCTCCAGCCGCAACCCAACACCCAAAGTCGTGCCCTAGCGCCTCTGGCGCTACCTTAGTGTAATTCTTAGCGCTTCTGGCGCTAGGTCATGTGACACCCCCAAATCCGGTTTTCCTAACCTCGAATTCGGTGTTCACGATACTCAACAACAAACATACTTTCTAACTAAATACGGAATAATAATCATACAATGTCTATCGAAATAGTAATAACGTCTTACAATCATGGTCCCAAGGTTCTTTAACCTTAACTTAAAAACATACCCTTAATACAATAAGAGTTCACATAACCAAATAACATTTTTAGATAACTAATACATAAGCCATATCAGGCAACTATTCTTGCACCTTCCCTTTTCCTTTGTCCCCTTTAGACGTTTCTGCCTTAGCTGAAATAAAGATCATGATATAGCAAGGGTAAGCAACTAATTTGCTTAGCAAGTTTATACACAAGGGAGATATATCATGAATAGAAGGAAGTTTCGCTTTTAATGTTCAACATCAGTATAAAATTGTGAAGAAACATGAATTAATAGTCGACAATTGAATATTCGAATAATTGAATGACAGTTACTGAGTGGTTAAAAATAACCATAGACATTTGCCAAGGTTCTCAGCATTTAAACTGGACCTCTTAATATGTTTTGGTAATCAAGGGGATCAGCCTTTCATACCCTGTGATTTATGCATAAACACTTAATAACCAGCATTGATATCATGCCTTAATCAAATTTATCCTTTTCTCAGCCAAGAGTTCTTACCATAACGATTTAATAAGAACAACTTTTAAAATACATTTGATTTCACAAATTTAGACATGCTTGATCTAGCTGATACAAATAGCATAGATCTATCTCATAAACAGTTCATGCTTGAAAGAACTTTAACTAAATTCACAATTCAATAATAATAGAATAGGAATTCAATTGCACAAGGTGCGAATCTCAATAATCAGTATAGATGTGAATAATCAACAATAATTATTCACTAACATGATTCGAAAATAATAACTCGAGTTTGAGTTAGGGAACTTGCCTGTCTGCTCAGCTACAAATAATTCTAGCTTTAACTAATTGGTCTTGAAGAACCTAACATTGATAACATCGATCTACCAATTAGTACTGCGTAGTTGTATATCGATACGCTTACTTATGCAATTTATTTAACAATTAAGCAAATCACATCACATAAGTTAATAAACTATCGTAAATCCTATAAGACACTTAATATTATCAATCTTGATAATATTTAATTCACCTCTTGGTATTATTAGTCCACTAATAACACTTTTATTCGTTTACTAATGTTATTAACATCTTAATAATATTTTAATCATCCAATAATACTTTAATCTAATATTATTAATCTCTTAATAATATTTTAATTCTCATATCATTAATAATATTTTAATCTAATATTATTAGCCATTTTAATAATATCTTAATCATTTATTAATGCTTAAAACAAATATTATTACCCATTCAATAATATTTCCATAAAGTTTTAATCTTAATATTTCTCTGTTTACTTAAAAATATCGAATTCTTATATTTCAAATATCATAGTAATATTTTAATAAGTTATTAGGCGAATAAACAATTTATTCTAATTGTTTTACCCTTTATTAAACAACTCCTTTACTACCCATAAAAGGTCATAAATATTATTTCTCATTAAATATTACCAAAATATCCCTCAATAGTCAGAATATATAATATTAAGAGTATCCAAGCTTAAAAATCACATTTTTCTTATTTATGACATCATTTAACCATTTATTTTTTTTTAACCATAACTATAACATTATTATAAAAAATAGCAAATAGGTTCTGAAAATTATTATCCTCTGGATCTGGATAGTCTATGATCCAACAATGATCCACAAATTTTCCTGGAATTTTAGAAAATGATTTACTATTTTTAAAGTACTCAAAACCTCCGAATCTTGTTACATTTTTCATAAATCGAGTTTCGCTCCGAAAATTCTGAAATTTTCAGGGTACAGTCTCATAATGTATATAAACATACTGTAAATATTTCATATTATTTCAATGTACACACAGTGAGAAATCCGAGTATGAATATTTAGGAGTCCTTCACGGTAAAAGCCATTACACAAAAACTACACATCAAAACGTGTTCGTTCTTTTTCCTACTTGTAGATAACTTCTTAAGGTACCTCTATGATTGTTTCTAGATTTTAAAAAGATCCATAACTGGCCGAAACAACCTTTGAAAAAACAAGGACAGCAAGCTTTTAGGGTTTTAAAGCTTTAAGTTTTATAGCTGGACTGTTTTGGGAAAATAGCCCCCAAGGCTTCAAAAATTATTGGATTTGTGTTCTACCACTTGGGTTTACTAGCTAACTCATGTACCTAGAACCCCCTTTCAACGGATCACAAATCCAAGTTGTAGATCTCAAGTTATGGGTGATCCAAGTGAAGAAAAGCTAGGGTTTTTACCCTTTAAGAACATAAGTTCCTTTTCTTCCTTTGAATCTCCATTCTAACACTCAAGAGGATTAGATCTATACATGAAGCATGAAGATCTAATGATTCTTGAGTCTTGGAATTAAATCTCTCAAAAACTATGAAAATAAAACAAAGTAAGAAAGAAAGAAATGGTTTAGGACTTTACCTTGATCTTGTAGCTACTCTCCTTGATCTATCAAAGTATGTGATGAACTTGAGATGCATGAACTATGCTAATCTCACTCTCTTTTTCTCTCTAAGCTCTTACTCTATACTTGGTGAATAATAGATGAACCAACCCCTACTAGCATTGGTGAGGGGTCCTATTTATAGGAAAGTAGAGACCATGGGCAAAATAGTCATTAATCATGACTAGGCAAGGGCAATTTGATCAATTCATCAATAATAAGAAGCTTCCTAGCAACTTCCTCAAGGATATTTTAATCATTACCCAACTTCTTTTAAGGTTAAAATAGTCTTTTCGCAAAATCTTAATTATCCAATAGTTATTAACCATTCTTCATTGGTTATTAGACATTGGTTATTATCTTGTCATAATTACATTGTTTAAACACAATGGTTATTATCCTGCCATAATTACATTGGTTATTAACCACTTGGATATACAATGGTTATTTCCCCTTCATAATTACCTTGGTTATTAACCACTCTTGGCCATTTTAGCCATTACACACCAATTCCTACACTTGACTCACATATGGTTATTTCTTAACCATAGTTATATCATACCTGCCAACACAAGTATAGACACATCTTATACATCTCCCACCAATTAACCCAAGTTGGTTTAAATAGAACACAATATTAACTCATTAAATTAAATTAGATTTAATTAATAAGGACGTTCAAAATTCACGGGCATTACATCCCTCCCCCCTTATAAAAATTCCGTCCTCGGAATTGCAAAAATAGGGTTACTCAAATAAAAATGGATAATTCGTTTTCATTTTCTCTTCGAGTTCCCACGTAGCTTCTTCGACTGCGTGATTCCTCCAGAGAACCTTGACGGAATGGATGGTCTTGTTTCTCAACTTCTGTTCCTTTCTATCGAGAATCTGGACAGGAACTTCCTCGTACGTTAAGTCCTTCTCGACTTGGATTGGTTCATAGGAGATAACGTGCTTATAGCCTGGTTTATACGGCCGCAACACTGACACATGAAATACGTTGTGAATGTGCACAAGTTTAGGAGGTAACGCTACCTCAAAATCTCGAATGGTCCTATGAACCTAGGGCTCAATTTGCCCTTCTTCCCAAACCGGATCTTTCCTTTCCAAGGAGATACCTTCAAAAATACAAAGCTACCAACTTCAAAGTCCCGCTTCTGACGATGTAAGTCGACATATTTTTTCTGGCGATCTTGAGCTGCTACCAGTCGGTTTCTGATCAGCCGCACGATGTCTGTAGTCTGCTGCACCATTTCTGGTCCCAGCAATCTTCGCTCCCCGACCTCGTCCCAACACATCGGGGTTCAGCATTTCCTTCCATATAGCGCTTCGTACGGTGGCATGCCGATACTGGCGTGATAGCTATTGTTGTAAGCAAACTCCATCAGTGGCAAATGGTCATCCCAGCTGCCCTTTAAATCCATCACGACTGCCCGAAGCATATCTTCTAGGGTCTGAATCGTTCGCTCGCTCTGGCCGTCGGTTTGAGGATGATACGCTGTACTCAACCTCAACTGCGTCCCCATTCTTGCCTGCAGACTTTTGCAAAAATTCGACGTGAAGTGCGGATCTCTATCAGATACAATTGATACCGGCACTCCATGTCTAGACACTATCTCTTTCACATAAAGCTTTGCTAATTGCTCCAGATTGTATCGTATCTTGATTGGCAGAAAATGAGCAGACTTGGTTAGACGATCCACGATTACCCAGATAGCGTCTAAACCCTTATGAGTTGGTGGTAGTCCCACCACAAAGTCCATTGTGATGTGCTCCCACTTCCACTCCGGAATCTCTAACGGTTGAAGTAAGCCGCTCGGTCGTTGGTGCTCTGCTTTAATCCGCTGGCACGTCAGACATCGGTTTTCGCACTCCGCCACTTCGCGTTTCATATTCGGCCACCAAAAATTTCGTCGCAAATCCTGGTACATCTTTGTGCTTCCAGGATGTACTGAGTACTTCGTGCTGTGAGCTTCCTGAAGGATTTCTTCCCTCAATTCCAGATCCAACGGTACCCAGACTCTCCCTCCAAATCTTAGCAATCCAGTGCTATCAATCTTATACTTAAGCTCCTCGCCTTCGGAAATTCGTTTCTTTATTGCATCACAATCCTCATCCTTTTCTTGAGCCTCCTTAATCTGATCCAACAGGGTCGGGCTCGCTATCACTGTAAATAGTTTCCCATCCGTCTCCATCGGATACTTAACCTCCAATTCCAGACGTTCGAACTCCTTTATCAACTCTGCTTGAGTTGTAAGCCTCATCAATTTCTCTCTGCCCTTCCTACTCAGGGCATCTGCCACTACGTTTGCTTTGCCCGGATGATACAGAATCTCACAGTCATAATCCTTGATCAATTCTAACCATCGGCGCTGCCTCATATTCAGCTCCTTCTGAGTGAAGATATATTTCAGACTCTTGTGATCTGTATATATCTCGCACCTCTCTCCATATAAGTAGTGCCTCCAAATCTTCAAGGCGAACACTACTGCTGCTAATTCCAGATCATGAGTCGGGTATCCCTTCTCATAGTCCTTCAGCTGACGTGAAGCGTACGCAATAACCTTGCCATGCTGCATTAGTACACAACCAAGGCCCTTGTGTGACGCATCACTGTATACTACAAAACCTCCAGTGTCATTCGGTAAAGCCAACACTGGTGCTTGGCTAAATCTCTTCTTCAGCTCCATGAAACTCTCCTCGCACTTCTCCGTCCAAACGAACTTTACTGTTTTCCTGGTTAGATTGGTCAGCGGTGATGCTATCTTCGAAAAATCTTGGATGAATCTCCGATAGTATCCTGCTAACCCTAGGAAATTCCTGATCTCCGTTGGCGTCTTCGGCTGCTCCCAGTTGATAATGGCTTCCACCTTTGCTGGGTCTACTGAAACACCATTCCTGTCAATGACGTGTCCTAGAAACTGCACCCTTTGCAACCAAAATTCACACTTCGAAAACTTCGCGTACAACTTCTCCCTTCTTAATGCCTCCAAAGCAATCCTTAGATGTTCGGCATGTTCTTCCTCTGTCACTGAATACACCAAGATGTCGTCGATGAATACTACCACGAACTTGTTCAAGTACTGCTTGAACACTCTGTTCATCATATCCATGAATGCCGCTGGTGCATTTGTCAGTCCAAATGACATAACCAGAAACTCGAAATGTCCATAACGAGTTCTGAATGCCGTCTTCGGGATATCCTCCTGTCTCACCCTTAGTTGATGATAGCCCGTCCTCAAATCAATCTTTGAAAAGTATTTCGCCCCCTTGAGTTGATCAAACAGATCGTCTATCCTGGGCAACGGGTACCTATTCTTAATCGTAACTTTGTTCAACTCGCGGTAGTCGATACAAAGCCTCATCGAGCCATCCTTCTTCTTTACGAACAAAACTAGCGCTCCCCATGGTGACACGCTCGGTCTGATATAACCCTTGTCTAATAGTTCCTGCAATTGAACCATCAGCTCTTTCATCTCTACTGGTGCCATTCGGTAAGGCGCCTTGGATATCGGTGCCGTCCCGAGTACCAAGTCAATCACAAATTCTATCTCTCTATCTGGCGGCAATCCCGAAATTTCATCTGGGAAGACATCAGCGAATTCCCTTACGACGGGTATCTGACTCAGTTCACCCTCGACCCATCGAGTGTCCACTACGTGAGCCAAATAACCTATACAACCCTTCTGAAGCAATCTCTTTGCTTGCATCATCGTCAGACAACAAGATTGTCTCGGTGATTTATTACCATAGAACACTACCTTCGACTTACTTAGAGTCTCCAGGTGTACGCACTTTTTCTTACAGTCAATGACTGCCCCGTGACTCGCTAACCAATCCATTCCAAGGATTACATCAAATTCTCTAAGACGAATCGGTAGCAAATCCACGTTAAGCTTAAACCCTCTCAAATCAGCACAACAATTTCTATAAATGTAGTTTACGGGGATAATCTCTTTGTTCGCTACTTCTACGTTCATCGGGTGTTTTAATGGTTCACTAGGTAAATTAAATCCTTGAGCAAATTCATCAGATACAAAAGAACATGAAGCTCCCGAATCAAATAGCACATAGGCATTTATGTCGTTGATTGGAATAATACCTGACACCACCTCCCTGGATGCCACGGCATCTTGCACTGTCATGTTGAAGGTCCTCGATGTTGGCTTATTTGGTTGGGCTGGTCCTCCACTGGTTGCCCTCGAGTTGTTGCCCCTATTGCCGCTTCCGTCATCCATGTTTTTCTTCCTTGGACAGTCCTTGCTTCGATGTCCCAGCTCTCCACAAGTGAAACAACCCCCTTTCTTTGCCTTGGGACAATTGGGTGAGATATGCCCTTCTTGTCCACAAGTATAACAAACCATCTTTCCTTTCATGCACTCCCCCGAGTGACCCTTTTCGCAATTTCCACATACCTTCCTTTTCTGCTGCATGCTCCCTTGCTGCATTTCAGAATTGCTACCCCCACTGCTCCATTGACGCTTCCTGTTGTTGCTGCCACCACTGCTAGCATTCGTATTTCCTCCCTCTACCTTCTTCTTGTTCTTCTCTCGATTATACTTTGAAACCGCTTCACTCCCACCTTCAGCAATGAGAGCTTTCTCCAACAAGGTTGAGAATGACGTGATTTGTAAAACCGCTACCTTGCTGTAGATCCACGGCTTTAATCCATTCTCGAATCTCCTTGCCTTCCTCACCTCAGTGTCCACCTGATGTGGGGCGAATCTAGCCAATTCATTGAATTTTGCAGCGTACTCTGACACTGACAAGTTTTCTTGCTTCAGTTCTAAAAACTTGATCTCCATTTTTGCCTGCGTACTCTCAGGGAAGTAATTCTCCAAAAACAACGTCTTGAATGCTTCCCATGCCACGACTCCAGTTCCAGCTTTGCTCTGATTAGCTTCCCACCGAAAGTTAGCCTCACCTTTCATTAATTAAGTAGCAAAAACAGTCTTCTGCTCCTCGACAACTCTAGCGATGACAAAGGCCTTTTCAATCTCCTTTATCCATGACTGGGCCTTTATCGGGTTCGCTGTTCCCCTAAACTCCGGCGGTCCTACTGCCTTGAAGTCTTTAAAATTGGCTAAGTGGTTGCCCGTCTAGTTTCCTGCGGTAGTCGTTTGATTTCGCAGAGCTTCGGCCATCATGTTGATAAAGTCTTGCATTGGTTTGGTTGAGTTCCCTTTGCATTGTTAACCGACTCTTCGACCCCTTGATTTCGTAGGATTCGTCTGGGCGGCATTATCTGTTTAAACAAAGTCCTAACACGTTACTCGGGTTTTATAAACATATAAGTATTTAACATGTAATACAACATTGTACTCGAACAATCGCACGACCATCGTGTGGGAGCTCTAGATTTCCCCAACCTCGGGAATTCTGCTTTTACCCGATTAGTAATTTAAGTTGCTAAAATACCGATTCAGTTTTACTGAATTAACATAACCATTGAATTGACGGTTTACCAAGTAAAATTCTCAGACACATACCATAATAATGCATTTATATTCATATACCAACTTTGGTGTCTTACACGTTCATCACAGGTATATTGCTATAAATGCTACCATCCCAATAAAATAACAAAAGATGGGATTTACTTAAACGATTCTTTTTCTACCTACATAAATGGAAGTACATCCTATATACGAACTACCTCGCACCTGCTGAGGTTAATACAAACTCTAGTAAATCAAAAGTAGTACCAACTTCACTGCTCAAGGCATAACTGCCCACCTCCAACTATCTTCTAAGGGACACAAGGTGAATACAACTCAACGCTTGCTCTCGCTACTGGAAGGCAGATCCATCCATTTGGCGTCGAACTGCATAAAGGCGATGTCTAAGGCTCGCTCCAAATCATATATCATCACATCTTTAGCTTTCACCTCATCCCTCAACTGTCCTAACTGTAGCTCTCTCTGCTGCAGCCTCCCTCGCAACTCGGCTAACTCAGCCTGGGCCTGGTAAGCAGCGTCGTTGTACTGCTGTTCAGAAATCTGGAGGATGTGGTTCTACGCCTCTATTTGTTCAGCCTTAACCTCTAGCTCGACGTTCCTCACCAGCAAATCTCCTATCACCTCAGGCTCTATGGGCTCTTGGTTCACTGAATAGTTATCTTGACTCTCGTTCGACATCCTACAATACACCACACCATAAACAACATCAGTACCATAATAAAATATATTCATTGATAAAATGAAATGATATTTTATTCGGTACAACTAGAACTCGATGGGTCTCCTCAACCCATCACCTACATACTCTATATAAGTTTTCTACTAAGGTTATAACCTAGGTTTCTCATTTCTAACATTTATAACCTACAGCTCTGATACCAACCTGTGACACCCCCAAATTCGACTTTCCTAACCTCGAATTCGGTGTTCACGATACTCAACAACAAACATACTTTCTAACTAAATGCGGAATAATAATCATACAATGTCTATCGAAATAGTAATAACGTCTTACAATCATGGTCCCAAGGTTCTTTAACCTTAACTTAAAAACATACCCTTAATACAATAAGAGTTCACATAACCAAATAACATTTTTAGATAACTAATACATAAGCCATATTAGGCAACTACTCTTGCACCTTCCCTTTTCCTTTGTCCCCTTTAGACGTTTCTGCCTTAGCTGAAATAAAGATCATGATATAGCAAGGGTAAGCAACTAATTTGCTTAGCAAGTTTATACACAAGGGAGATATATCATGAATAGAAGGAAGTTTCGCTTTCAACGTTCAACATCAGTATAAAATTGTGAAGAAACATGAATTAATAGTCGACAATTGAATATTCGAATAATTGAATGACAGTTACTGAGTGGTTAAAAATAACCATAGACATTTGCCAAGGTTCTCAGCATTTAAACTGGACCTCTTAATATGTTTTGGTAATCAAGGGGATCAGCCTTTCATACCCTGTGATTTATGCATAAACACTTAATAACCAGCATTGATATCATGCCTTAATCAAATTTATCCTTTTCTCAGCCAAGAGTTCTTACCATAACGATTTAATAAGAACAACTTTTAAAATACATTTGATTTCACAAATTTAGACATGCTTGATCTAGCTGATACAAATAGCATAGATCTATCTCATAAACAGTTCATGCTTGAAAGAACTTTAACTAAATTCACAATTCAATAATAATAGAATAGGAATTCAATTGCACAAGGTGCGAATCTCAATAATCAGTATAGATGTGAATAATCAACAATAATTATTCACTAACATGCTTCGAAAATAATAACTCGAGTTTGAGTTAGGGAACTTGCCTGTCTGCTCAGCTACAAATAATTCTAGTTTTAACTAATTGGCCTTGAAGAACCTAACATTGATAACATCGATCTACCAATTAGTACTGCGTAGTTGTATATCGATACGCTTACTTATGCTATTTATTTAACAATTAAGCAAATCACATAGCACACATAAGTTAATAAACTATCGTAAATCCTATAAGACACTTAATATTATCAATCTTGATAATATTTAATTCACCTTTTGGTATTATTAGTCCACTAATAACACTTTTATTCGTTTACTAATGTTATTAACATCTTGATAATATTTTAATCATCCAATAATACTTTAATCTAATATTATTAATCTCTTAATAATATTTTAATTCTCATATCATTAATAATATTTTAATCTAATATTATTAGCCATTTTAATAATATCTTAATCATTTATTAATGCTTAAAACAAATATTATTACCCATTCAATAATATTTCCATAAAGTTTTAATCTTAATATTTCTCTGTTTACTTAAAAATATCGAATTCTTATATTTCAAATATCATAGTAATATTTTAATAAGTTATTAGGCGAATAAACAATTTATTCTAATTATTTTACCCTTTATTAAACAACTCCTTTACTACCCATAAAAGGTCATAAATATTATTTCTCATTAAATATTACCAAAATACCCCTCAATAGTCAGAATATATAATATTAGGAGTATCCAAGCTTAAAAATCACATTTTCCTTATTTATGACATCATTTAACCATTTATTTTCTTTTAACCATAACTATAACATTATTATGAAAAATAGCAAATAGGTTCTGAAAATTATTATCCTCTGGATCTGGATAGTATATGATCCAACAATGATCCACAAATTTTCCTGAAAGTTTAGAAAATGATTTACTATTTTTAAAATACTCAAAACCTCCGAATCTTGTTACATTTTTCATAAATCGAGTTTCGCTCAGAAAATTCTGAAATTTTCAGGTACACTTTCATAATGTATATAAACATACTGTAAATAGTTCATATTATTTCAATGTACACACAGTGAGAAATCCGAGTATGAATATTTAGGAGTCCTTCACGGTAAAAGCCATTACACAAAAACTACACATCAAAACGTGTTCGTTATTTTTCCTACTTGTAGATAACTTCTTAAGGTACCTGTCGACGCCGGGTTTTCGCTTTCTCGTCCTTTTCCTATTTTAGCCTTTTGATTTAGATGACGTTTGGAAAAGGTCGGCATTGATGTCGACGGGGTTTTGAAAGATCGCTTTTATGATGAGCCGATTAACCAGAGTCGCCAGTTGGTATATTTGAAATGGATGTACCAACTCATCCGAGTTTTCGTTTTTTTTATAAATCGTTGGCTCATGTGTGACTCCGAATTAATTAGTCTGCGAATCGAGATTCATAGAGTTCGGGGGCTTGCTTAAGTGAGGGGAAGGTGTTAGGCACCCCTCGACTTCCGTGAAACACGGTTACCGCAATCTTGATGCTTTCCTATCCTTTAATTCATGAAATGTGTGTGTGCGCGCGCTTGTGTGTGGGTGTGTGTGTCTATGTGAATGATGTGGTGAGTTTGTATGAAAGAATCATTTGGATTTTTAGGGAAAGTCGTGCTTTAATTTGATAACGCTTCGGAATGTCTTTTCGGTATACACGAGAAAGCTTTATTCTTTATGAGAAAAGTTTGATTTTAATTGTCCAAAACTATGGGATTTTCATTAAGTGTCGTTTTGGCAAGACAAGAGTTTTAAACCTTCGTCAAAATAGGAATCGAGATCTATACGTTGCTTTCATAAAATGATGGGCAATTTCTAGGATCTCTTTAACCCTATGCACAACGGTTTAATAAAACGTCAATTATTTATAAAATCATTTCGTGTGATGTTTTGGAAAACGATTTTTTCTTTGGCTTTCTCGTTAGATAGGAATCGACATTCATTAACATTTCTCAAATTTTAACCTCGTGATTCTAATGTCCTACTTTGATTGATTTTATGAAAGTCTTCATTGTTTTAGTTTTGAAATCAATTTTTTTGGTGTCACAATTCAAATGAAGCAATAAAAAGCGCGGGGTTATTCATGGGCATGTAAGCCATCAAAATAAACCCCAAACGCATACAATCCCATCTTTTCACTATGACGGGGCCTTAAATCCGATTCTCGCCTTAGCGTCGTTTTAAGGCCCGACGGTTACATGTTCACAACGAAGGATTACATTATTCCTAAATGCATACGTCAAAATTTGTCCGTCATCGGATTCGGACCACGGGGTCGCTTTCCTAGGCTCACAACCACGATTACTACGTACTCACAAATCAAACATTACAATAAATAACCAACACGGAAATTCTAACAGTATCACGACATCCTAAATAGCAAACTAAAGGAACCACAACCAATACATCTCTTATACAACAAGCAAGAAATCAAAAACGTGAATATTATCGGGTTATTAAGAAGAATTTTGTTCCAATGGAACCCTCGCAAATAATCCCTAATTCATTGTTTCACAATAAATTACATGAAGACTACATTAATTTTAGCCAAATGATATGATAAATTGCTAGAATAAAGGGAAATTTCACCTTGCAATTGATACCAAAATGGAAGTAGACTTGTGTATTGGAATAGAAGAAATATGTGTGTTACAATCAAATCAAAGAGTAAAAACCCTCTCTTTTGATCTTCCTTTCTCTCCTATTTGTTGCAAAAATTATGGTGTTTTTCCTCTCTATTCCCGATTTTCTGCTGCTGCTCTTGCTGAATTTCTTCTTCCTCTTTCAAAAACTGCTGAACCTCCTGTATGCTGCCGAAGCTGGCTTAAATAGGCTGGCCAAAGCCAGCCGCAGATCTATCTGCGGCTGGCCGCAGATGGATCTGCGGCTGGCCAGCTGGCACGCCTCCCATCGCACTCAGCTGGTAGTGCTGATTTCCCGGTTTTCGTGCTGGCGCACCCACTTGGCCGCAGATCTATCCGCGGTTGGCGGGCTTGACTTTCTCGATTTTCGTGCCACGCCTCGATTTTCGTACCGCAACGTCGGTTTTCGCTGACAGGCTCGGGTTTTGCAGTCTGGGAATTTCCGGGAGACGTGCCACCTCATTCGGAAGTGCCTGCCTCAGACGGCTTTATTGTCACGTAAACTTGGGTTGCCCAAAACATAGCGGCGATGTCGGGCGCTCGCCATTGTGCCCGCTCTTTTGCTCCTGCAAGCTGGTTCAATTGACGATTTCGCCCTCCTGTCAAGGTTAGTAGAAGGAAACGCAAAATTTGGGTGTCTACAGCTGCCCCTCTTTATCATGTTTATGAAATGATAAATGAAATGAACAGGATAAAGAATAGACACTCGATGCATGAATGACAGTGTGTAAGAATGACAGTACATACATGATGCCTCACACATATAGCTTATGATGCAACATAAGATGCAATGCATGCAAGACATTCGTAAGAGTGTCAATGTATCAACCCCTTGACCGTGTTTGTTAGTCTTTGGGTTCACTCTTTCAATCTATCGTCTCGTTCGGGGCCGGGTATCGTCGCCGGTCACCCATCGCGTAACCCCCGGTTATCGTCGCCGGTTGGTTATCTTGTTGGAGCCGGTTATCGTCGCCGGTCATCCATCTCGTGATCGCCGGTTATCGTCGCCGGTCGATCGTCATGTCGGGGCCGGGTATCGTCGCCGGTCACCCATCTCGTAACCCCCGGTTATCGTCGCCGGTTGGTTATCTTGTCGGAGCCGGTTATCGTCGCCGGTCATCCATCTCGTGATCGCCGGTTATCGTCGCCGGTCGATCGTCATGTCGGGGCCGGGTATCGTCGCCGGTCACCCATCTCGTAACCCCCGGTTATCGTCGCCGGTCGGTTATCTTGTCGGAGCCGGTTATCGTCGCCGGTCATCCATCTCGTGATCGCCGGTTATCGTCGCCGGTCGATCGTCATGTCGGGGCCGGGTATCGTTGCCGGTCACCCATCTCGTAACCTCCGGTTATCGTCGCCGGTCGGTTATCTTGTCGGAGCCGGTTATCGTCGCCGGTCATCCATCTCGTGATCGCCGGTTATCGTCGCCGGTCGATCGTCATGTCGGGGCCGGGTATCGTCGCCGGTTCACCCATCTCGTAACCTCCGGTTATCGTCGCCGGTTGGTTATCTGTCGGAGGCCGGTTATCGTCGCCGGACATCCATCTCCTGATCGCCGGTTATCGTCGCCGGTCGATCGTCATGTCGGGGCCGGGTATCGTCGCCGGTCACCCATCTCGTAACCTCCGGTTATCGTCGCCGGTCGTTTATCTTGTCGGAGCCGGTTATCGTCGCCGGTCATCCATCTCGTGATCGCCGGTTATCGTCGCCGGTCGATCGTCATGTCGGGGCCGGGTATCGTCGCCGGTCACCCATCTCGTAACCTCCGGTTATCGTCGCCGGTTGGTTATCTTGTCGGAGCCGGTTATCGTCGCCGGACATCCATCTCGTGATCGCCGGTTATCGTCGCCGGTCGATCGTCATGTCGGGGCCGGGTATCGTCGCCGGTCACCCATCTCGTAACCTCCGGTTATCGTCGCCGGTTGGTTATCTGTCGGAGCCGGTTATCGTCGCCGGACATCCATCTCGTGATCGCCGGTTATCGTCGCCGGTCGATCGTCATGTCGGGGCCGGGTATCGTCGCCGGTCACCCATCTCGTAACCTCCGGTTATCGTCGCCGGTTGGTTATCTGTCGGAGCCGGTTATCGTCGCCGGACATCCATCTCGTGATCGCCGGTCATCGTCGCCGGTCGATCGTCTCGTCGGGGCCGGGTATCGTCGCCGGTCACCCATCTCGTAACCTTTTCACTTCAACACGTCAAATGGCTGCAAGGGAGCAAGGTGGGACCCACCAGGGCCAGCCGCAGATGGATCCGCGGCCAGCCGCAGATGGATCTGCGGCCAGCCGCAGATACATCTGCGGCCATGATCGGGCCTTAAATCCAACGCGGCTCCTCCAGATCTGTCACTTTCAACTTGTAATCCAAAGAGATTCTCTCGATTTTTCTTGTTCGCAAGGGCTTTTCGTCGATCTTTTCAACTTTCCTGCAAAAACTGTTCCGGTAGGATTGATCTACACGCTACAGGTAACACTTTGACCGGTCACTTTTAAATTTCGTCAATGTTTTGCTATACATTTGACTATTTGCATGTTTTAGAGATAAAATGTATGCTTTACAATGCTATGTAATGTACCATCATATATACATGCTATGTATCAACTATGTGAGTCCTATTTTATGTTCATGAGGCGGTCCCACATATTGTTATTCCTTTTCTGCAATAAAAACATGCATTACATGCTGTAATTACACATATGAATGCAATTTAGATCCGTTTGAGACTTTGATTGATGGAAAACATGTTTGGCTTAGGCCTGGGATGTCCATTTTACAAACGGAACTCTGCCGATTTTTTTTTTTTTTTTTTTTTTTTCTTTTTTTTTTTTTTTTTTTTTTTTATAAAAAACATGCATCATGTTGCATTAATCATATGATGAGGCTAGAAATTTAGAATGTTCATTACATAATTTTAAAAGGAAACTTACCTTCTTTCTCGCCCGTTCTATTCCAGCTATGGATCGTGATGCGCCCAGTAGCTCCTCCGCCTCTCGGACTTCGGGTGTTCGCCGTCGTAGGGCTGCACCCACTCCTGTTCCTCCTCGGACCCGTCAGGCTCGTCGTTTGACGGAGGCTGTTATTCGTCCTGGTCATCCGGACGTTGAGGAGGCTGTCCCTCCGGAGGTCGCGGCAGAGGGGCCATCCTCCAGCACACCGGCTCCATCTACTCATCAGGCTCCTTCTGGCGCCTTTGTGCAGATACCCGATCTTTTGGGTCGGGATCTCAGTCGTCACCCCTCAGCATCTCTCGTGGCTAACGAGGTATATTTCAGCTCTATTCTGATTTCACTCTCAATTTCTCCATTCTCCTTTTATCCGGATTGACCCCTTGGTGATTGCCCCAGGTACCCGAGTTTACCCAGCCGAGGGGTAATTGGTTCAACATCTACTCCCTTTACGCGGCCCTGCACAGTGATTATCGGGCGATGGTGGACTCTTGGGGCTTTCGACATTTCTTCACTATCATCCCCCGCCAGTGCCCCTGGGGTTACATGAGGGCTTTATCCGAGCGATGGTTCCACCAGACGCAGTCTCTTCATCTCCTCGACTGCGAGGTCGTGCTGACCCCATGGGACTGGAGGTACATTACTGGCATTGAGTTTACCGGGTCCCGCGTCCCCTTGGATCTTGATATCACTCCTGTGGAGGTTCGAGCTTTGCTGGGCTTCGCTGCTGAGGACCGGGTCTTTAAGGCCCGCAGTATCCGATCTGGTGCCTTGGCTGTTGATGCAGTCGGGGGTCTCTATGCGATGCCCATTCCAGCGGATCAGGGTACCCGCGACATTCTACTCCGCCGCTTGTTCCTGACGATCATGAGGGGTTGTTTCCTAGGGAACAACTCCTCCACCATTCATTTCAGCGTCGTGGGAGCGGTTAGAGACGTGGATCGCATCAGTGACTATGACTGGGGGTCATTCACCTTTGCCTATTTCCTCCACGGCATGCGCCTACGCTCGGAGGGACAGACAGATGCCTGGCTCGGTTTCTACCACTTTCTGCTGGTGAGTCCCTTCCTCCTCTCTATTACTGTATTTCTTTTCCTTTCATCCTTTTCTGTATTTGATAGTGACTCCTGCCTTGCCTTGTTTCTATTCACAGTTCTGGGCTTACGAGCGGCTGCCATGTCTGAGGCCTCTCACTACTCTGGGCCCGGACACCTATCCTCGGGGTCGGCGATGGCATCACAGTACTCTGGAGGAGGTCCCCGTGTCGGGCAGCTTTGCACATTGTCGTATTCAGCTGGAGTTGATCACGGCTGCCGACGTCGTCTGGATTCCCTACCTCTCCGAGCATTTGACTGTGGGGTTTGCTGACGGGCATCCTTCCGGCCCGGAGTTCGAGCTTTCCACCCGTCGCCTCACTTTGCAGAGTGTTGGAGGCTGGGTGATGTATCTGGGAGAGCGCGCATTCAGATGTGTCACTGGAGAGATCCGCATCCCGCACTCCCTTTCTTTCACTACTTTCTGGCCGCTGGATTCTCAGCCTTCAGAGATCATGCTTGCCGGGGAGGACGGTCGGATGCTTTCCACAGGCCCCAGTACGAGTGAGGCTTTCAGGACTTGGTGGGTACCTCGTACCATCGGTCCCCAGACTCGGGCCACTTTCTTTCTTGGAGACATGGTTCCAGGCTCGGTTACGATGACCGATTGGGCTGCCTGTGTTCGGACCCCTACCCATGCTGAGCAGATTGCCACATTGACCCGTCAGGTGGACCAGTTGTCGCTGTTTATTCGGGGGTTGGGCCGGACCCCGGAGGAGGCTTACACCTACGATCCTGATGGTGCAGGTTATGATGCAGGCCCGAGTTCATCTGATGCCACAGCGCATCCCTACATCCCTGATATGAACTTTGGTCCTCCGAGCTCGACGACTCCGGGGGATCAGTTCGAGGATCCTGCTTTCATAGATGATACTGATTTTATTTAGACCAGGATAGGATAGGGTCTTTTGTATCAGCACCTGCTTAGATTTCTTTTTCATTTATGCACTATGTACTGAACTCATTTATTTATTTATGCACAGTTTTCTTTTTCATTTTTATGTGATTCACCTGCTTTATTATTAACTGTATGATGCATGCTCTTTTATTTATGGATAGAGAATGACCCCTGTACAGTCCTTTTGATACTATTTTTTTTCACAGATGTCGTCCTCAGATGTCGTGGTTCGTTTGGATTCCATTCCTCTCACAGGGTTGGTGGGCAGCCTCTTCCGCTGGTTGGACAGTCTACTGCCAGCAGATAGGGTTATCGTAGATGGTCTTCTGGGACATTTTTGGTCCTTATTAACCTTCCGGGTGCCGGCGGGCTTTGTGGATGGCCTTCTGAGCTATTGGGCCCCTGCCCGTCAGGTGTTTAGGTTTGGGACAGTAGAGCTGACCCCCACCCTTGAGGAGTATGCTCGCTTCACCGGCTTGCCGTTGGATGGTCCCTGTGCTAGGGTTACCGTTGGTTCCATGCGTCGTCAATTCTTGACTTTCACCGGTTTGCGGAGGGCCGTCTTATTACCGGTAATCACATCAGACCATATGGTTCCCCTTCAATTCTTGATTGACCGATTTGGCTCACCTGACAGTTTCTGTCTTTTCCTCGGTGATTTTTCCGTGTCCGAGGAGCGCTGGGATGCCTTGAGAGTGGGCGTTCTGATGGCCTGTGTCATCTCAGTTTTGTACTTGCCTGCAGGATCCGATCATTTGGACATGCGGATTGTTGCGGCCGTTAGGGCCCTTCAGGAGGATCACACCATTCTCCCCATGATATTGGCGGATACCTATATGTCGGCCACATATTGCCAGTCCTTCCGAGGGAGATTCTTCAGAGGGAGTTCGACCTTATTGTATATGTGGTTCATGAGTCATTTTAGTCCCATCGGCCATTTCCGTCGCCAAGGGTTTTGCTTCAGTCACAACATAGCCGCGCAGTTTTCGTTTCGTCCCGTGAGCTGTACTGATGTGACCTCCTGGATATCCTTTTTGTCTGTCATTGAGGACCCCTTTCATCTATTGGTTTACTCGGGCTATTGCTCCTTCATGAGCTTCTTGACTCATGTGCCTGGTATGGATTTCATTCCCATTGCTGGGTTAAGGGGCGTGACGACCTATCATCCTCTGGCGGTTATGGGGCAGTTTGATCAGACACAGGATTTACACCCCTTCGCGGGTGCAGCCGCATACCGATTCCTTATATCATCCTGTACAGAGAGGGATCTATTGCAGGTATACGAGCTTTGGGATCGCAGGATCTTTGCCGAATATAGTGCGAGCTGTCACATCCAGACGTTTGCCTACGTACAGTGGTTGCGTGGAGACCTGGATTCGGCTAGTTTGAGTCGGACTGGGGCCTTTGATGACTCTGGAGTGATTTTCACAGAAGATACCACAAACCATTCCATCTCAGCCGATTCTGCCCCGAGTCGGGTCGCTGAGGACTCCCGACTCCGCCTGGCTCTGATTACTACTGAAGCCGAGAGGGATGCCGCCTTTGCCGAGAGAGATGAGGCCATTCGGGCTAGAGATGCTGCCATTGCTGATAGAGAGGCCATTGTATTTCAGACCAGGGCAGTGGTAGATGCTCATTTTGGGACTGTCAGCCGAGCTACTGCTTTACTGGATCGTATTGATATGATGGGGCAGCAGATTGCAGGAGATGCTGATGCTTCAGATCTATCCACCACCCTGTCCATCCTGCTTCGGCTAGTTTCAGATTTGTAGATTATTTTATTTCCTGCATAGACTATGTTGGTTTCATCAGTTATTGAAAGAGAAATCTTGTAATAAAACGACTTATATATATAGACATGCATTTAAATTTAGTCATTTTCCCCTTTTGTCGTATCATTGCCATCCATTGGATCATCATTTTATCCAACTGACCATGATTTTGACATTTCGCCTTCTTTCTTTCCTCAAGACTTGATGGAGATTTGACAGATATTGCCGCACACCTTTTGATTTCGTCGGATTGAATCTCAGATTTTGGATAACTGTTTGGGTTGGATCAGGGTATGTATTCTGGGATGAAACTGGTTAGGCAGTTGGTTTCGGGAAGGTTTTGAGGGTGTAGGAAGGTTTTATCTGGCTATCGAAAATTGGTTTTGGTTAGGGAAAGGATTATTTCTTTTAAAGGATCGGACCGCGCCATGATGGCTGCCTACGTACCCCCTCAAGTTGGGAGATCAGGTCCTACGTAGTTCGCTCCCAAAGGAAAAAAAGAACTGATGATTTAGGCGTAGAACCGCTTCACCGAGTCAGCATTGAGGGGTTGTGGAAATACCTCACCATCCATTTCTTGCAATATGAGGGCTCCTCCGGATAGTACTTTCTTGATCACAAATGGCCCTTCCCAGTTCGGGGCAAACTTCCCCTTGGCCTCGTCTTGACAAGGCATGACTCTTTTCAACACCAAATCGTTTTCCTTGAACTTCCGAAGTCTTATCTTTTTATCGTACGATCGAGAGATCCTCTGTTGATATAGCTGACCATGCCAAATG
Source organism: Aralia elata (assembly GCA_034770075.1). Lineage (NCBI taxonomy): Eukaryota > Viridiplantae > Streptophyta > Magnoliopsida > Apiales > Araliaceae > Aralia > Aralia elata. Next base: position 17,508,427 of record CM068381.1, on the reverse strand, counting down.
GCAGCCACTCTCCTTTCATCAATCAGGGCCAATTGGTCATATCGACTTTGCATCCAATCCTCTTCGCTTATCTGAGCGTCGATCACTATTCTGAGGGACGCCATCTCAACCTCGACTGGTAGAACAGCCTCCATTCCATACACCAAAGCGTAAGGGGTTGCCCCTGTAGAAGTACGCGTTGATGTTCGGTATGCCAGCAAGGTGAGGGGTAACAGATCTGGCCATCCCCGATGATTAGCAGACATTTTTGCCATGATCTTCTTGATGTTCTTATTGGCCGCCTCCACTGCCCCATTCATTTTGGGACGGTAAATGACGGAATTGAGATGCTTAATCTTGAACTGGTCACACAGTCCTTTCATGAGGGCGTTGTTTAAATTCTTGGCATTGTCGGAGACCACGACCTCAGGTTGCCCATATCGGCAAATGACATTATTCCTGATGAAGTTGACGATGACCTCCTGAGTTACTTTGGGGAAAGAGGCTGCTTCTACCCATTTGGTGAAATAATCGATCATGACGAAGATGAATCGGTGCCCGTTGCTTGCTTTGGGCTCTATTGGTCCGATCACATCCATTCCCCACATTGAAAATGGCCAGGGGGAGGTCATACAGTGCAGTTCGTTTGGAGGTGTGCGGATCACATTACCGTGCGCCTGACATTGGTAACATCGTTTGACGTGATCATCGCAATCGGCTTTCAGCATTAACCAATAATGCCCTGTCCTCAAGATCTTTTTGGCCAACATCGGTCCACTCATATGTGGCCCACACACCCCGCCATGGATTTCATTCATAATCCTTTGGGATTGCGTTTCGTCTACGCATTGCAAACAGTCCCAATCCGGCATCCCTTTTGTAAAGAGAATCGCCACTCAGGTAAAACTTCATCGCCATCTTTTGAATTCTCATCCTTTCAGTCCGATTTGCCTGATCGGGAAGGGATCTGTCCCTCAGATATTCCCTTATGTCGTGATACCAGGGCGGCCTTGTCAACACCACCTCGTTTGATAACACTGCCACATTTTCCTCATATGCCGGGGCATTCTGTACGGTGATCTCAATCTGTGGACTGTCCCTACTCCTGATCACGTGGATTAAGGAAGCCAGAGTCGCCAATGCATCGGCAAAATCATTTCGTCCCCGAGGAATATGGCGGAAGGCGATATCTTCGAACTCTTGCATAAGCTGGGTGACACAACGATGGTATGGAAGTAACCGAAGCTCCTTAGTGTTGTACACCCCGATTGCTTGTCTGATTACCAATTCTGAATCCCCAAACACTGCTAGTCTCCTCACTCCCACGTCGCGGGCCAATCGGAGTCCCAAGATACACCCCTCGTATTCAGTGGTGTTGTTCGAATTGCTGAAACGAAGCTTGGTGGCCACGGGATATTGTTCTCCGGTGATAGAGACTAGGACCGCTCCGGCTCCTGCCCCCTCGGCATTCATGGCACCATCAAAATACAGCTTCCAGAATTGTCCCTCGTCATCACATTTTTCGCGCGATACCCAAAATATATCCTCGCCCGGAAGAGGAGTTTCTAACGGCTCCATCCCTCCTGCCGGGGCTTCTGCCAGCTGATCTGCAATTCCCTGCCCTTTCATGGCCTTTTGGGTCACGTACACCATGTCAAACTGTTGTAAAATCAACTGCCATCTTGATAGTCGACAATTCAGCATGGGCCTTTCGAAAATATATTTCAGGGGATCCATTCTTGATATCAGGTACGTTGTATGCCCATGGAGGTAGTGCTGTAATCTCCCTGCAGCCCAGGCCAGAGCACAACAGGTCTTCTCAATGGGAGTGTAATTCTGCTCACATTGGCTAAATCTTTTGCTGAGGTAATAGATGGCCTGCTCTTTTCCTGCCTCATTTTTCTGTCCCAACATACATCCCATCGCGATGGCATTTACCGATATATACATAAACAGAGGGATCCCATCCTTCGGGGGTACCAGCACTGGTGCCTCCGTCAATTGCTTTTTGATGGTCTGAAACGCCCTCTGACATTGCTCATTCCATTCTTGGGACACCCCTTTTCTTAATAGTTTAAAAATCGGCTCACATGTAGTCGTCAAGTGGGATATAAAACGGCTGATGAAGTTTATTCTCCCCAGGAATCCTCTTATCTCCTTCTCTGTGTGGGGTGCCGGCATATCCACAATGGCCTTAATCTTTGCTGGATCCAACTCAATGCCCCGATCACTAACCAGGAAACCCAAGAGCTTACCCGACTGTACTCCGAAAGCGCACTTGGCTGGATTGAGCTTCAAATTATACTTTCTGAGCCGATCGAATAGCTTTTTGAGATGAATTATATGATCGGATTCTACCTTCGATTTCACGATAATGTCATCCACATAGACCTCTATCTCCTTGTGCATCATATCGTGGAACAAGGCCATCATGGCTCTCTGATAAGTAGCCCCTGCATTTGTGAGACCGAAAGCCAGTCGTCTATAGCAGAAAGTGCCCCAGGGGGTGATGAATGCGGTCTTTTCCCGGTCTTCTTCCGCCACCATTATCTGATGATACCCCGCAAAGCAATCCACAAAAGAATACATTTCGTACTGGGCTGTGTTATCTACCAGGATGTGTATGAAAGGCACCGGGAAGTTATCTTTGAGACTGGCCTTGTTTAGATCTCTGTAGTCTACACATACCCTCACCTTTCCTCCAGGCTTAGCTACTGGGACTACATTGGATAGCCATTCCGGGTAAGTAGATACCATAATGATTCCCGCCCTGAACTGCTTGATGATCTCTTCCTTCACCTTTAAACTCCACTCCGGTTTCAACTTCCTCAGTTTCTGCTTGACAGGCCTGAAACCCTCCTTGATGGGTAATCGGTGTACCACAATGTCGGTGGACAAACCAATCATATCCTCATGAGACCAGGCGAAGACATCCTCATATTGTTTAAGCAACTCAGTCATTTCGACTTTTTGGCTGGGGGTAAGGTCCGTCCCTATCTTGAGTTCCTTTGGCTGGTCAGGGGTTCCAATATCAATGGTGATGGTTTGGTCCAAGTTGGGTTTGGGTTTATCCTCGACCCATCCCTTGATCTCGTCAGGTGCGTCGTCGTAATCTGTCTCGTCTTGCTCAATGCCCATTAAATCGAAATCCAGCTCAATGTCAAAATCATAATCGTCATTCAAATTTGAAAGACCATTTGTTAGGCAAGGAATACTCAAATTGGTACACCTGACATAAAACAAAGTACTTGTCATATATAAATCATTTTTCACGACGATCGCAATTTCAAATAACACGAAGAAACGACACAATTATGCAGAAATAAAACAACAACAAAATAAAACTTCTTCATTCCCCCATCCTCTAGGGTTAACCACCCTGACGTTGAGCTTTACCCTTGTTTGGATATCACTGGTTTCTGGGTCCAATTATCGATGGCCAGGTCAGATGAAATGCGCTGGATAAAGGAGGGCCTCACATCGGACACCTCCCCGATGATTACGGATACGTCGCCTGAGTCCTTCTCCATATCTTCTCCAGGAATGATCAGCCCTGCCCAATCGATGACAGGCACAACTTGTTGGGCTGCCGAGGGTGTGATAACATTCGTCCCCTCCTTACTGCTTGTTGATTGTCCGGGGATAAAGCATTTGGTTTCAAACTCCTTTGCGACCTCCCGCAGGAAACTTTCCCTCCGGGCCGACTCATTACATGTGGGGGTTGACTCTTCATTCCCTGCCCCAATCACAGGTCCGCTGATCCCCTGCTTATTGTCGACTTTGGTCACTGGACTGCCAACTAGTCGAATCGGAGTTGCACCATGACGGTGTCCCCGTACTGCGCCCACATGGTATCCCAATCCTGCTTTGCCTATCTGCTGTGGTAGGTGGATGGGCTCGGTGATTCCCTGACTGCTTTTCCCTAGTCCCTGTCCAGGTTGGAAGTTCATTTTAATCATTTCCTTTGCCACAAAGGTGAGTTCCGGAGAGACCCTTGGTTTCACAGCTGGAGCTCCCAGGCATCTATAATGGGGAGTGCTAATCTCTAGTGCTTGAAAGCTGGCAGGCGCCGCTGACTCATCCACATTGATTACTGGTAGGCCATTTCTGGGAGGAGAAGGGTCATCACATTCGGCCGAGATTGTTACCAGATTCCCATCGATGATCAACTTGATTTGTTGGTGGAGCGTGGAAGGAACTGCCCCGGCCATGTGTATCCACGGCCTCCCTAACAGCAGGTTGTAGCTGGCCGTGATATCCAGGACTTGGAAGGAGATATCAAAAGTACAGGGTCCTATCTCCACTGGCAATTCTATCTCCCCGATGGTGTCCCTCCGGGATCCGTCAAAAGCCCGAACCACCACATGACTGGCCCGCAGGCGCTTGGGACTGATGTTCATTTTCTTCAGCGTACTGAGAGGACATATATTCAATGCCGATCCCCCGTCGATCAACACCCCATTCATGACATATCCTGAGGAGATTACCGCGATGTGTAGCGGTTTTCGGTGCCCCCTTCCCTCTTCGGGAATGTCCTCATCTGTAAAGGATATTGCATCGGTTTCCAATAAGTGGCCTACCAACCGGCCGAAACCCTTCTCACTAATTTCTTTGGGCACAAATGCCTCCTCCAGAACCTTCATCAGGGTTTTGCAATGCTCACTGGATGACAACACCAGATCCATGACTGATGTTAGGGTTGATTCCTCGTTTAAAATCTGGATCCCCCTCATTTCTGGGTGATCCATCCTTTTCAAAAACTCTATGGCCCTTTCCTCGGAAACCTCTTCATTTTTTCTCTTTTGGCTCTCAAGGACTCGCCCGGGAAGATATAGGGGGTTCCCCTTGGTCGTCACGGAAGCACAACTGGCCGCTACCTCGGGTATTCCCCCGTAATTCCAGGGTACAGTCTTCAGACTACGGATAGGGAGTTGTGGCCTTGCAGCAAAAATGATGGGCCTCGGAGCTGTCAACTTGATAGGTCCCTCTATGTTATTCGTACTTACCCCTATCAACTTGATGGGCGTTACCCTCGCACTCCCATGGTCATGTATCACATTTATCATCTCCTCAACTTTCTGCACATAGTTCAACCTTGGCGGCTCCCCCGCCTCACTTGCCTCCGTCGCATTGACTCCCCCTCCATCATGTCTTGGCAGGGGATTTGCCTTAACATTCGGGGAATCCGGCTGTTCCACCACAATCTCTCCACTGTCAATCAGGTTTTGGATTCGATGCTTTAACGTCCAGCAATCCTGTGTATCATGGCCAGGGGAACTGGAGTGGTATGCACACCGCTTGCTCGGGTCAAACCTTCTACCCTTTGGGTCACTCGGGGGTGCCAAACCAACAATCTTCTTTTGGGCTACTAATACCGCTAATACTCGTTCAAGCGGCTCCCCGAGCGGGGTGAATACTCGGTTTTGCGAGGCCTCATATCTTCTTCGCCCTTCTGCTCTTTGATCTGTAAAATTTGGCTGTCGGGATGGCCCTCCCCTTTGTGCCTGTACCGGAAGATGGCTTTCTGCTTTTCTGGATGACCCTTGTAGGATGAGGGAGACATCCTCTTCCTTCTTCTTTTGGACCCTCCGGGAAGTGCTGCTATAGTTTCCATTCTGTATTTGCTCAGCAGCAGTTTCTAAAGCAGTAAGATCCCGGATTTTACCCGATTTCAACCCCATGTCTACCATCTCTCCATATTTAATCATTTCAGCAAAAGGTCTTCCAATCCCCGAGATGACCCTCTCATAATATGGTGCCTCCTGGATGTCTACAAAGGTCATCACCATCTCTGATTCGTTCATTGGGGGGGTTACCTGTGCGGCCATGCCCCTCCATCGTTGGGCATATTCCCTGAAGGACTCCCTAGGCTGTTTCTTAACCTTTGTCATTTGGTACCTGTCAGGGGCCATCTGGGCCTGAAAGCTGTATTGGGTCAAGAAGGTATGGGCCAACTCCTCCCAGTTGTGGATTCGGGCGTTGTCGAGGCGGGCATACCAGATTCTTGCCTCCCCTGTTAAGCTTTTCTGGAATAGTTGCATTCTTAACACCTCGTCCTCGGCATAAGCCCCGAGTTCTCCAATGTATATTTTCAAGTGTGTATAGGGGTCTCCCTTTCCATTGTACTTTTCAAACTCGGGAACTTTGAACTTTTCTGGATATCTGGCTCCGGAGAAAACACATAAATCCGAGTAATTAACCCTGCCCAGGGATCCTATGCCCTTTAGAGATTGGATGGTTTCCTCCATGTGTTTCATTTTTCTCCGAAGGTCGTCATTATCCCCCTCTTCTGGGATAGTAATCACTGTCCTGCCAGGTATGGGAACGGCCTTTGGGATGACTGGCTCGTCCTTGAGTCGGGGTTGGTCCTCTTTAAGCAAGTTTGTACCATTTTTAGGAGGAATCTGATCATCCCCTGGTGGTGGAATATTATGCGATCCCGGGTTTACCGGATCCTGTCTGATTAAGAACTGTTCCTTTAACATTGTGGCCATTTCCATCATCTGTCTTTTAAAATCATCAAACTCCTCCCGAGATATGGAACCATGGTTAGGAATATCAGCCATTTCGGAGGTAGAGACCTGGGCTTTCTTAGACTGCGAACGGGTTTGAGGAGCAATCCTACAGAGACAAATGGTTCGAAGTTTAGTCCTGGGGAAATGAAAACATGGATGCATGCTAAAGCTATAACTTTTTTTATGTTTTGGGGTTCTTTAATCTTTCCCTGCAAAAGAGAAAGTTAGTAGTCCTTTAGTGCCATAACCAATGCTAAACATGCTTTATTATGCTCCCCCAACTATTCCCTGCAATTCACAGCGGTTAGTAATCTCTTTCGACATAGAAAAGGGATGTATGAATATTGAATGAGATCATGACATTTAGACATATAAACGTAAAAAGGCATGAAGAGACTTTTCCTGCGTTGGGTTATTCTGAGGATGACCTATCCTAGGGTTACTCTCACGGGCTTTTCGGCATGAAGGTTCCCAAATCTTCGCAATCTACTCGTTTGAGCCCTTTCGATTGGAGCGGATTTGAGTGGTGCGTTTCCTGAGCCATCTCCGGGGAGCAGCCCCATCGAGTCCAGTAATAAGCAACCGACAGGTTCGCCTCAGGAGGAGGTACTCTCTCAACATACATTCACATTCATCGTCCTCACCGTATGCAAATGATTTCTTTAAAGTAAAGCCATTCCATTCAATCATTCATTCATTGGACAACAACACACATTCGCACAACAAAAGTAAAAAAATCAAAATATCGCACACACACACATTTTAATGAATTTTAAAGGATAGGACAGCATCAAGATTTGAACGCGGCTTAAGCCTTCTAATTTCCCCAGCAGAGTCGCCAGCTGTCGACGCCGGGTTTTCGCTTTCTCGTCCTTTTCCTATTTTAGCCTTTTGATTTAGATGACGTTTGGAAAAGGTCGGCATTGATGTCGACGGGGTTTTGAAAGATCGCTTTTATGATGAGCCGATTAACCAGAGTCGCCAGTTGGTATATTTGAAATGGATGTACCAACTCATCCGAGTTTTCGTTTTTTTTATAAATCGTTGGCTCATGTGTGACTCCGAATTAATTAGTCTGCGAATCGAGATTCATAGAGTTCGGGGGCTTGCTTAAGTGAGGGGAAGGTGTTAGGCACCCCTCGACTTCCGTGAAACACGGTTACCGCAATCTTGATGCTTTCCTATCCTTTAATTCATGAAATGTGTGTGTGCGCGCGCTTGTGTGTGGGTGTGTGTGTCTATGTGAATGATGTGGTGAGTTTGTATGAAAGAATCATTTGGATTTTTAGGGAAAGTCGTGCTGTAATTTGATAACGCTTCGGAATGTCTTTTCGGTATACACGAGAAAGCTTTATTCTTTATGAGAAAAGTTTGATTTTCATTGTCCAAAACTATGGGATTTTCATTAAGTGTCGTTTTGGCAAGACAAGAGTTTTAAACCTTCGTCAAAATAGGAATCGAGATCTATACGTTGCTTTCATAAAATGATGGGCAATTTCTAGGATCTCTTTAACCCTATGCACAACGGTTTAATAAAACGTCAATTATTTATAAAATCATTTCGTGTGTGATGTTTTGGAAAACGATTTTTTCTTTGGCTTTCTCGTTAGATAGGAATCGACATTCATTAACATTTCTCAAATTTTAACCTCGTGATTCTAATGTCCTACTTTGATTGATTTTATGAAAGTCTTCATTGTTTTAGTTTTGAAATCAATTTTTTTGGTGTCACAATTCAAATGAAGCAATAAAAAGCGCGGGGTTATTCATGGGCATGTAAGCCATCAAAATAAACCCCAAACGCATACAATCCCATCTTTTCACTATGACGGGGCCTTAAATCCGATTCTCGCCTTAGCGTCGTTTTAAGGCCCGACGGTTACATGTTCACAACGAAGGATTACATTATTCCTAAATGCATACGTCAAAATTTGTCCGTCATCGGATTCGGACCACGGGGTCGCTTTCCTAGGCTCACAACCACGATTACTACGTACTCACAAATCAAACATTACAATAAATAACCAACACGGAAATTCTAACAGTATCACGACATCCTAAATAGCAAACTAAAGGAACCACAACCAATACATCTCTTATACAACAAGCAAGAAATCAAAAACGTGAATATTATCGGGTTATTAAGAAGAATTTTGTTCCAATGGAACCCTCGCAAATAATCCCTAATTCATTGTTTCACAATAAATTACATGAAGACTACATTAATTTTAGCCAAATGATATGATAAATTGCTAGAATAAAGGGAAATTTCACCTTGCAATTGATACCAAAATGGAAGTAGACTTGTGTATTGGAATAGAAGAAATATGTGTGTTACAATCAAATCAAAGAGTAAAAACCCTCTCTTTTGATCTTCCTTTCTCTCCTATTTGTTGCAAAAATTATGGTGTTTTTCCTCTCTATTCCCGATTTTCTGCTGCTGCTCTTGCTGAATTTCTTCTTCCTCTTTCAAAAACTGCTGAACCTCCTGTATGCTGCCGAAGCTGGCTTAAATAGGCTGGCCAAAGCCAGCCGCAGATCTATCTGCGGCTGGCCGCAGATGGATCTGCGGCTGGCCAGCTGGCACGCCTCCCATCGCACTCAGCTGGTAGTGCTGATTTCCCGGTTTTCGTGCTGGCGCACCCACTTGGCCGCAGATCTATCCGCGGCTGGCGGGCTTGACTTTCTCGATTTTCGTGCCACGCCTCGATTTTCGTACCGCAACGTCGGTTTTCGCTGACAGGCTCGGGTTTTGCAGTCTGGGAATTTCCGGGAGACGTGCCACCTCATTCGGAAGTGCCTGCCTCAGACGGCTTTATTGTCACGTAAACTTGGGTTGCCCAAAACATAGCGGCGATGCCGGGCGCTCGCCATTGTGCCCGCTCTTTTGCTCCTGCAAGCTGGTTCAATTGACGATTTCGCCCTCCTGTCAAGGTTAGTAGAAGGAAACGCAAAATTTGGGTGTCTACAGTACCTCTGTGATTTTTTCTAGATTTTTAAAAGATCCATAACTGGCCGAAACAACCTTTGAAAAAACGAGGATAGCAAGATTTTAGGGTTTTAAAGCTTTAAGTTTTATAGCTGGACTGTTTTGGGAAAATAGCCCCCAAGGCTTCAAAAATTATTAGATTTGTGTTCTACCACTTGGGTTTACTAGCTAACTCATGTACCTAGCCCCCCCTTTCAACGGATCACAAATCCAAGTTGTAGATCTCAAGTTATGGGTGATCCAAGTGAAGAAAAGCTAGGGTTTTTACCCTTTAAGAACATAAGTTCCTTTTCTTCCTTTGAATCTCCATTCTAACACTCAAGAGGATTAGATCTATACATGAAGCATGAAGATCTAATGATTCTTGAGTCTTGGAATAAAATCTCTCAAAAACTATGAAAATAAAACAAAGTAAGAAAGAAGGAAATGGTTTAGGATTTCACCTTGATCTTGTAGCTACTCTCCTTGATCTACCAAAGTATGTGATGAACTTGAGATGTATGCTAATCTCACTCTCTTTTTCTCTCTAAGCTCTTACTCTATACTTGGTGAATAATAGATGAACCAACCCCTACTAGCATTGGTGAGGGGTCCTATTTATAGGAAAGTAGAGACCATGGGCAAAATAGTCATTAATCATGACTAGGCAAGGGCAATTTGATCAATTCATCAATAATAGGAAGCTTCCTAGCAACTTCCTCAAGGGTATTTTAATCATTACCCAACTTCTTTTAAGGTTAAAATAGTCTTTTCGCAAAATCTTAATTATCCAATAGTTATTAACCATTCTTCATTGGTTATTAGACATTGGTTATTATCTTGTCATAATTACATTGTTTAAACACAATGGTTATTATCCCGTCATAATTACATTGGTTATTAACCACTTGGATATACAATGGTTATTGCCCCTTCATAATTACCTTGGTTATTAACCACTCTTGGCCATTTTAGCCATTACACACCAATTCCTACACTTGACTCACATATGGTTATTTCTTAACCATAGTTATATCATACCTGCCAACACAAGTATAGACACATCTTATACATCTCCCACCAATTAACCCAAGTTGGTTTAAATAGAACACAACGTTAACTCATTAAATTAAATTAGATTTAATTAATAAGGACGTTCAAAATTCACGGGCATTACAGGTCATGTCCTCATAATTACAAAAATGCCATCAAGTGTCCTTTAAGCTCCAAATTTACCCTTTTGCCCCTCCAGCTCCAATACTACAATAAACAAACACAAAAACGAATAAAACAATACTAAAAACACTTAAAGACCACAATAATTAAGTCTAACAAGACCTGATTCGTAGGTATAAAACCCACTCATCACCCATAAACATTAACACAACCAAATCTTAAGCCAAAGCATAACGTTAATACTTTGTTTTTGTGTTCTTCGTAAGTTTTACAAAAATCTTTACCAAATCTTTGTTTTAACACCTTTTTACTTCATTCCAACTGGGTTAACCTCGTAACCCATGGAAGTACAACCTCATATCAACAAACAAACTAACCAAATACGAAAATTAGCATTTACAGTCCTCTAAAGGTCCAAACAGTCCAAGGTTCCATTTTTGTCCGAAGTTTATCCTCCATTAAGCAAAGGTAAGGATTTTCTTCCTTTTTGTTCCACTTTAATGGTGTTAATGGCTTACAAGGTGTCTTAACAACATTAACAATCATCTATAACGAACAACAACAACAAAGATCGTCATAAATCCGACCCACAAGCTAAAGAGCTCAAAAACTAAGAAAACTTGAAAATGAGAAAGAAATGGTTTAAAGATGGTGAGTACCTCCTGTTGCTTATTTCGTGCAGGTTATGACGGTTGCTAGAGTGCTCCTCTCCTTCCTCTTGCTATTCTTCTCTTCCTTCTCCTTCTTCCTCTTCACCCGTGCTTCTTCCTCCTTCTTCCTTGTTCTTCTTCTTCCTGCAGATTCTCTCTCTCTATATATTACTTTCTCTTTCTACAGTTCTCTTCTTGCTAGCAAATGGAAAATGAGCTGAGTATGGTTTGAATGAGGAGAGGAAGAATGGATGGGAGAGTAAATGGAGCTTCGGGAGAAGAAGGAATGAATTGGGAGAGTGAAAGTGGTGAACCCGAGCTCCTTGGAAATAAAATTGAGGTGGAATGTTTGCACTATGGGATATCCCACATATTGTGTACTGTGACTGCCTCCTCCCCTCATCCGATTAGCTCATGGCACACTTGTCCAATTCTGATTGGTTGGAGATTAAATGCCTCCCCAATTAAATCGCATATACCAAAAAATATACCCGAATACTCTCACTTTTGTACCAAATTTGCTCAATATCTCTACCCATAATTAAAATGGGTATTACCATAAATTATTGGGACACATAAAAAAATAATAATTATAAGATTTGTCCATTTATTCGGAACACCCATATAATACATTCAGATACCGAATAAAACGCGATTGGGCTCAAAATAAAAATTCGACACTTGGAAAAATTATCCCTTCGCACATGCGTATTAATGAAATTATTAAAATAGAAAAAGACACAAAAATATAATGGCGTGAATAGTGCCTCGGGAAACGTGCTCCGTGAACAGTGATTTTGCGATTTTGTACGAAACCAATTTATTCACTCCAACGATACAACAACACATAAAATTTAACACATACACATATTCTAGGTTGTAACACAACTTTTAAGCACATAATGCAGAATAATGTAAATAGAAATAAAAATTTATTTTATTCACATATAAACTTGGGTTACAAGGAAATCCAAAATTCCCGATCGTTACATAAATACCTCAAGAGTTTGTTCCACCATGTCAGAAAAGATGGAAAGCATGCACCTTTGAAATGTGGCAGGGGCATTGCACAATCCGAATGACATCCTCCGAAAAGCAAAGGTGCCATATGGACATGTGAATGTTGTTTTCTCTTGATCTTCCGGTGCTATTGCAATTTGATTATAACCTGAATAACCGTCCAAGAGATAATAATATTCATATCCAGCCAATCTATTGAGCATTTGATCAATAAAGGGCAGAGGGAAATGGTCTTTGCAAGTTGCTTTGTTGAGTTTCCTATAATCCATGCACACTCGCCATCCCGTAACAGTCCGTTTGGAATCAACTCATTATTCTCGTTAGTCACAACAGTCATGCCTCCTTTCTTTGGCACACATTGGATTGGGCTCACCCAAGAGCTATCAAAGATTGGGTAGATGATTCCTGCATCAAGCTATTTGATGATCTCTTTCTTGACCACTTCCTTCATGATAGGATTCAATCTCCATTGATGTTCAATGGAAGGTTTGGAGTTATCCTCAAGGAGAATTTTGTGCATGCAAATGGATAGACTAATTCCCTTTATATCTGTAATAGTCCATCCTAGAGCTGTATTGTACTTCCTTAGGACATTTAAGAGCTTACTTTCCTGTGCATTATTCAATGTAGCAGAAACAATAACAGGCAAAGTAGAATTTTTACCAAGAAAAGCATATCGTAAGTGACTTGGTAATGTTTTAAGCTCTAATGAAGAATTCTCTTCCACAAGTGATTAAGAAGTAGAGGCTTCCAAAGATTCAATATGTTGGTTGACTTGGTCAGCCGGTGGTGCATCATTCAACTACTGGACATACTCAAGGTGTGTAAGAAGATCAAAGTCAGAGTTGCCAATAATTATAGCTTCCAATGGGTCAGAAATGAAATTCTCCAAAATACTTCATCAACTACCCCACTAATCATATCAATTCGGAAACATTCCTCAGAATCAGATGGGAACTTCATAGCCTTGAATACGTTAAAGGTTACCTCCTGATCTTGAACCCTCATAGTGAGCTCTCCTTTTTGCATGTCAATGAGTGTTCTCCCAGTTGCTAGAAATGGTCGCCTAAGAATTATAGGCACCTCCCTATCCTCCTTAAATCAAGGACTATGAAATCTGCAGGAAAGATAAATTTATCTACCTTGACAAGCACATCCTCCACAATTCCCTTCAGATATGTTAGCAACCTATCTGCCAGTTGTAATGTCACACTGGTAGGCTTGGCTTCTTTCAATCCTAGCTTTTAATAAATAGAGAGAGGCATTAGATTAATACTTGCTCCTAAATCACATAAATCCTTACCAATAAATTGTGTTCCGATGGTGCATGGAATAGTGAAGCTTCTTGGGTCCTTGAGTTTAGGCGGTAACTTATTTTGTAGTAATGCGCTACACTCCTCTGTAAGTGCCACCGTCTCAAAGTCACCTAGCTTTCTCTTTTTGGACAAAATATCCTTCATGAATTTTACATAGCTAGGCATTTGTTCCAATGCTTTTGCAAATGGGATGTTAATATGAAGCTTTTTAAATACCTCTAAGAATTTAGAAAACTATAAGTCCAGTTTATGCTTCTGAATGCGATGTGGAAATGGAATGGGAGGCATAATAGGAATTTACTTGTCTCCACTGGAACTTGTAACTGGTTTTTCTACCTTTTTCTCTTCTTCTTCATGTACATTCTTTGGAGTTCCCTCGACAGTTTTGAGTAACTCCTTTCCACTTCTTAATGTAACTGCCTTGTATTGTTCCTTACCCTCTCGCTTTTGATTAACTTTTGTGTCGCTAGGCAAGGTGCCTGGTGGACGGTTGCCTATAGCATTAGCCAGTTGGCCCATTTGATTCTCCAAATTCCGAATTGCTGCATCTTAGCTACTCATCCTTATCTCGCTTTGAGCAATATACCTGGTAAGCAATTCTTCCAAATTTGGCTTCTTTTCCTGTTGAGGGAGGGTTGGCTTTGAAATCCTGGTGGGTATAGCTGTCTTGGAGCAGAGTTTTGTGTCTGAGTATTATTGCTCCATGAGAAATTTGGATTATTTTTCCACCCAGGATTATAACTGTTGGAATTTATACCATTTTGTTGTCGGTTATAATTTCCAACAAATTGTACTGACTCCATACTGATTGCACATTGCTCACTAGGATGATTTCTCGCACATAAATCGCATACCACTGAAACACTTTGAACAGGGTGTGCTGACAATGCATCAATTTTCTTTGTTAGTGAAGACATTTGTGCAGCCAATGTTGTTACAACATCAACCTCATAAATACCTGCCGCCTTTGGTTGATTCATTCTAGCAGAAGGCCATTGGTAATTGTTTGCAGCCATAGTCTCCAAAAGTTGATATGCTTCTTCAAAGTTCTTTCCCATGAAAGCCCCTCCAGCAGCTGCATCAATACTTGTACGAGTTGTATTGAACAACCCGTTATAAAAGGTTTGGACTTGCAACCACTCAGGAATGCCATGATGAGGGCACTTCCTAAGTAAATCCTTGAATCGCTCCCAAGCTTCGTACAGTGATTCAGAATCATGCTGAGAAAAAGTGGTGATGTCATTCCTTATTTTTGTAGTTTTGGCAGGTGGAAAAAATTTGGCTAGAAATTTTTGTGCCAAGTCATTCCATGTAGTAATGGATCCTGTAGGTAATGAGTGCAACCAACTCTTCGCCTTATCATGGAGTGTGAAAGGGAAGAGTCGGAGTCTAATAGCTTCTTCGAATACTCCGTTGTATCTAAATGTATCGCATATTTCTAAGAAACCAACAAGATGATCGTTTGGACTATCATTGGGTAGACCCCCAAATTGCACTGAATTTTGGATCATTTGTATCGTACCTGGTTTGATCTCAAAATTGGTTGCTTGAATTGCAGGTCATTTGATGCTAGGCTGGAGTTCTGTGACTAATGGCATGGCATAGTCCCTCAATGATTTATTTTCTTCTTCGGCCATGGTCTCTTGAATGAGTGTATCTTGAGCTCTTTCTGTTAGGTTTGTATAACGCGAACATGCAATCAAATTACATAAATAAGGCAGAAGCGTGATAAAATCAGATTTTAAAATTTTTATACAAACCATCACCATGATCTTTCTTTATGCACAATTATTAATTAAACGAAAGAGGTGGAGAATAAGAATTATACCCTTGTAGAATTCTAGCTTCCTCAGGTACAAGTTCAACTCCAATTCCTTTGCGCACTCCTTGAATTCCATCGATTAAATTCCTTCCTTTGATCAACTTTAGCCACCCAAGTGTTTGGCCTCTAGAGGTGATCCACCAAGGAATAATACTTGTTCAAGAAGATGGGTGTTGGCAAAACTCTAGTTTCTATCTCTATAGAAATTGTAAGTACTCTCCACAATTTTTATGCAAGAGTGTGTAACCTTAATCTATGATAAGACTTCTCTTATTTATAGATGTAGGAAAACCCTTCCCTAAACTATTTAGGACTAGGGTTTTTATTCTAATTAAACTCCTTTAATTAATTATGCTCCTAATCCAATTAGGAATACATTGGAGAGTACTTCTATTAATTAATTCTCAATCCCTATTAGGAATTAAATAATAGTAATAGTAATAATAATAATAAGACTCCTCTTATTAATTTTTATTTAATATTTCCAAAATATTAAATAATAAATATTAAGCTATTTAATTTATTCTATCTCCATAGATTAATTAAATACACTTAACTTATTATTACAATTATGTCATTTACTTCTTAAATAAATATTTTCCTTTTGCGGTGTGACCCTTTAGGTTCTCCATATTAAACCGGTTGTGAATAAATCAATTAGAATAATTCTAATCTTATTTAAATAAATAAATTAAACTATTTAATTTATTTAAATAAATAATATTTATTCTACAATAAGGGTATGCCCCCTTAGCGATCAACGAATTTCTAGAT
Source organism: Aralia elata (assembly GCA_034770075.1). NCBI lineage: Eukaryota > Viridiplantae > Streptophyta > Magnoliopsida > Apiales > Araliaceae > Aralia > Aralia elata. Next base: position 17,492,207 of record CM068381.1, on the reverse strand, counting down.
AATATAGATTTCAACATTAATCACAAAAGAATCTTTCAGTGCATAGTTACCATACAATTCAATTCTTCTACCATACAATGTCCCAATTAAATATAAGACATGAATTTACTGTCAAGTCTTATTTTATTTAATTATATGTATTTCGATTCCCAAATGCACAACTCTAAATAATGCAAATTAGAAACTCCTTTCTAATTTCATTCTGCCTTAGCCAAGGACTACTGAGTTATCATTTATCAAATCACATAGGACATTCTCATCATTTATTAGATGTGGTAGATTCTTTGTTGATCATTCACCTATCTCCATGTACAACTTATTATACTCAATCATACCCTTTGATATACCCTAAAGGTCTTAAGGAACATGTCAAAGTATAACTCATCATACACAAGATACTATGATGATCTCAAGTCCAAGGATCACTTGTACTACTATCACTAGAGGAATTCCTATTGACAGGCGAGTAAAACTCCATTAGGTATTCCTTAGCGAGTCACGTTCAGTGAACTTATTCTCTAATAAGCACCTACATACTTGGTTTAGTGTCTCCACGCAAATGATTATGAGATCAATCATCCTCTTCATAAGAGCAAGCAACGTATGTACTAATCTATCCAGATTCACTAATCCCATTTTTAGTAATCCAACGATTAGGAATGATTTTAGGTTGTGAGCTATCTTATAATTTAGATCTCATTAGCATGATCACCATCATGATTCTAAAAGCATTGCTCAAAACTATGAGTTTATCACATCTAATATAACAACACAATGTAGATAAAGTAAAATGCCTTTAATAACCGAATAAGATTACAAAGTATATGCTACATCATATCAAATATGATTGGCTTGTGTGCATACTACTTTCAATCTCCCACTTGCACTAAAGCCAATCGCCATGGTATCTAATACCCTTCTTCTCTAAGTGACGATCATCCTGCTGTTGGATAAAGATTTAGTAAATGGATATGCAATGTTATTCTTGAGAGTCCACTATCTCTATAGTGACTTCTCCTCTTTCAATGATTCCTCTAATCAAATGAAAGTGCCGCAACACATGTTTGAATCCAAGATGAGACTTAGGAACTATTCCTAGTTCTGTAATGAACTTTTCATGATCCAAACAATGAACTTGCAGCTTTATTTACAGTTATATACTTTGTCTTTGTCATTAAACCAACAACTCTTTGTTGTTTGGAACTTTTCCAATTCACTACACCACCATTCAAGGTAACGATTTATCCTAAAGTGGATTTGTTATCGTCTTGGTCAGTCTGAAAAACTTGAGTCTGTTTAACCCTCTAGTTTTAATTCAGACCCACCATGAATCAAGATCACATCTTCAATACCGATTAAGTACTTAAAGATGTTTATCACTGTCTTACAGTGATCTTCTCCAGAATATGACTGATCAACATCAGGCCTTGTATATTCATTGCATACATGATAGTAACTCATGCGATCTCTTTTTTATTGAGGACAATTTAAAGAGATACACTCCATAGCTCATCATCATTAGACCTCTCTTGGAGTTTGTCACGCTAAACGCCTTTAGCATCGAATGAATATATGTTCATTGGGTCAAGCCGAACATCCTTTTAAATCTATCTATATAGATTTATATCCCCAATTTATAGGATGCTCCTCCCAAGTTATTCATGGAGGAATGTTTAAACAATTTTATCTTTACTGATTGTAGGATTGGTATGTCATTTCTTATCAGTAGTATATCAACATATAATACTAGGAATGTCATAGTGCTCCCACTGACCCTTTTCTACACACTAGGTTCATTCTCGTTTTTGATAAAATCAAACTCTGTTGATTGTCTCATCAAAATGAATGTTCCATCTTTGAGAAGCTTGCTTCAATCCATAAATGGATCATTATAGCTTACATACACGATTTGCTTCAACCTTTGAAACAAATTCCTCTGGTTGTATCATACATACATTCTCCTCAAGTCTTCATTGAGGAAGGGCGTCTCTACATCCATTTGCCAGATTTCGTAATAATAAGCTGCAATCGCAAGTAAAATCCAAATGGACTTGAACATTACCCGGTAATAAGGTTTTATCATAGTCAACTCCTTGACTTTATTTGAAACCTTTTAAACAGGTCTGGTCTTATAGGTCTCCACCTTGCCATTTGCCCCAGTCTTTCTCTTAAAGACCCATATGCCTTTCGGTGGAGTAACCAGAGTCTATACTTGGTTCTCATACATGGAGTCCATGTCGGATTTCATGGCCATCTGCCATTTCTCTGAGTGTCTACTACTCATAGCCTCATCGTATATAACTGGATCATCATCATCTATAATGCGTACCTCATCATCATCCTCTATGATGAATCCATACCTTCTAGGTATCTTCGGTACTCTTCCAGATTTATGATTCGGTTGTGATACAATAGGTCTATCTACAGGTTCCTCGGTTTGACTTAAAGTATTTTGTGGTTTTTGAACTTCTTCAAGATCTATCACCCTCCCACTAGCTCCTTCAATGATAAACACCTTTATCCAAGAAGACAACGTGTAGGATTATAGTAATAATACCCTAAACCCTTTTTAGGATTTCCCACAAATCTGCACTTGTCAGATTTTGTCCCAAGCTTATCCTTTTGAAACCTTTTCACATAAGTTAAAAAACCCCTTATCTTAACTTACTTAAGATTAGGAATCCTCCCCATCCATAACTTTTATGGAGTCTTGGGACCGAATTTTGAGGTTACCTTATTTTGTAGATATGCAACCGTTTCTAGGGCATAACCCCAGAATGATACTGGAATGTCGGTAAAAATCATTATGGATCGCACCATGTCCTACATGGTACAATTTTTCCCTTTTAGATACACCAATCAATTATTGTGTATCATGAAATGTTCATTATGAGAAAATACCATTTTGAGATGATCTAGAAACTCATTGCACAAGTATTCCTTCCTCGATCTGATCAAAAAATCCTAATACTTAGTCAATTTGTTTCACTTCTGAATTCTTTGAACCTTTCAAATGATTCAGACTTGTATTTCATCAAATACACATATTCAACTCTTTGAATTACCATCTCCTTTTCTTTTACTAGTTTGTTCAATTTGCAAAATTATTTTTCATGTAAGTCAAGTTTACAAAGTCCATCAAGTAATCTTCGAGTTTCAAGCAAAACATTATCATTATAAATAGAACAACAATTGTTCTTAAAAATAATACCAGAACCTTCCTTGTCCAACAACGAAAGTAAATGTTTCTAAAGAGAACTGGAACATAATAACACTTATTAACTTAATAGACTTGCCCATAGGCAATGCTAAACTATAAGTTCTTATGGCTAATGTAGCAACCATTGCTCCATTGTCCACACGTAAGATTACTTACTCTTTGTTTAGCTTTCTACTTCTGCTTAGTCTCTACATTGGGTTGCATACGTGAGAACTATAGCCGGTATCCAATACCCAAGTAGAACATTGACTTATAGAAAGATTTATTTCAATCATGAACAAACCTATATCTGTAACCGAAGCTTCACTAAGCTTCTTCTGGTTAAATGTGATAAACTCATAGTTTTGAGCAATGCTTTTAGAATCATGATGGTGATCATGCTAATGAGATCTAAATTCTAGATAGCTCACAAACTAAAATCGTTCCTAATCGATGGATTACTAAAAAGGGGATTAGTGAATCCGGATAGATTAGTACATACGTTGCTTGCTCTTATGAAGAGGATGATTGATCTCATAATCATTTTTGTGGAGACACTAAAGCAAGTATGTAGGTGCTTATTAGAGAATAAGTTCATTGAACGTGGCTCGCTAAGGAATACCTAATGGAGTTTTTACTCGCCTGTCAATAGGAATTCCTCTAGTGATAGTAGTACAAGTGATCCTTGGACTTGAGATCATCATAGTATCTTGTGTATGATGAGTTATACTTTGACATGTCCCTTACGACCTTTAGGGTATATCAAAGGGTATGATTGGGTATAATAAGTTATACATGGAGATAGGTGAATGATCAACAAAGAATCTACCACTTCTAGTAAAAGGAGAGAATGTCCTATGTGATTCGATAAATGACGACTCAGAAGTCTTTGGCCAAAGCAGAATGAAATTAGAAAGGAGTTTCTAATTTGCATTATCAGAGTTGTGCATTTGAGAATCGAAATACATATAATTAAATAAAATAAGACTTGACAGTAATTCCATGTCTTATATTTAATTAGGACATTGTATGGTAGAAAGATTGAATTGTACGGTAACTATTCACTGAAAGGTTCTTTTGTGATTAATGTTGAAATCTATATTATCTGAAAAGTCGTTGAACGCTAAGGGGGCTTACCCTTATTGTAGAATAAATATTATTTATTTAAATGAATTAAATAGTTTAATTTATTTATTTAAATAAAATTAGAATTGTTCTAATTGATTTATTCACAACCGGTTTAATATGGAGAACCTAAAGGGTCACACCGCAAAAGAAAAATATTTATTTAAGAAGTAAATGGCATAATCGTAATAATAAATTAAGTGTATTTAATTTAATCTATGGAGATAGAATAAATTAAATAGCTTAATATTTATTATTTAATATTTTGGAAATATTAAATATAAATTAATAAGAGGAGTCTTATTATTATTATTACTATTACTATTATTTAATTCCTAATAGGGATTGAGAATTAATTAATAGAAGTACTCTCTCATGAATTCCTAATTGGATTAGGAGTTCAATTAATTAAAGGAGTTTAATTAGAATAAAAACTCTAATCCTAAATAGTTTAGGAGGGTTCCCTATATCTATAAATAAGAGGAGTCTTATCATGATTTGGGGTTAGACAGTTACACACTCTTCCATAAGAATTGGAGAGAGAGTACTTGCAATTTCTATAGAGATAGAAACTAGGATTTTGTACCCATCTTCTTGAACAACTATTATTCCTTGGTGGATCACCTCTAGAGGCCAAACACTTGGGTGGCTAACGTTAATCAAAGGAAGGAATTTAATCGGTGGAATTCAAGGAGAACGCGAAGGATTTGGAGGTGAACTCGTACCTGTGGAAGCATGGTTCTACAAGGGTATGATTCTCATACTTTATCTCTTTCGTTTAATTGATAATTGAGCACATGGATAATCATGGTAATGGTTTGTATGAAAAATTTTAAAATTCGTTTTATCGCGCTTCCGCTCTATTTATGTAATTTGATTACATGTTCGCGCTATATACAAGCCTAACAAAATTCTGTTAAATGAATTTGTAATTTAACAACATTTTAGCATAAATTTATTTTATTAATTACCAAAATAAATCAGGTCTTTATTTAAATTGGTATCTCCCACTATTTTCATCAAACTATATTACCCTCATTATATAGTTCGACAAATCTAATTAAAGATTTGCTAGTGAGAATAAGGATCCCATTTCAAATGTATATAGCCTTGTGTGACACAACAAACGATATATAAATAAATAGGTAGACAACTATTGTCAATTACATCACTATGTAACTCCTTATATTTTTGCCTCTTAGATTATTTTGATCAAGTGTGACACATCCTAATCAAATTATCTAAGTTAAGTCCAACTTAGCACTTCCATATATTCAAAAGAAAAATATTGTCCTTGTGTGACACAACAAAATAGCATCATTTAGTTTATTTATAAGCATTAATGTGATAAAGCAACATCTTAAATATTTAATATTCGCCTTGTGTGTGCACAACAAACTCATATTAAATATTTAATACTCTATCGTTTTACCATGCTAGAAGGCGACGTTGGATATTCCAAATATCTTTGAACACTTAGGACTTAATATGATTTCTTTGAGGGATTTGTTATTATTTGTCTCATCTTGTTTAGCGCGCATGCACATATATATAAAATATGCGTCATATTATTTGACATGCGAAGCATGTTGGATAATATATAATATTATTTGACATGCACATATAGAATATTATATTCTACCCGAATTGATTATGGATTTTTATTCTAGTTTGGTTCACTAGAGCCACCAAGTGAACCAAAAGGTCAAACCTAGGGTGCAAGAATTAAATTTAAATATAACTATTATATTTAAACCCGGGCTCCAATACAAACGGGTCTCCAAGCGCTCCTTGCTCCTTTGTCTCCAATTCTTCAAAATAATTTTAACTAATCCTATTACATGAACTATTTACTATAATAGAAACCTTGATCAGCAGTCAAGGGAAAGTACATAGGAGAGAGATAGAATTTACATTAAGAAAAATTAGAGAAGACGAGTTACGCAGACCCCATTTATAAAAACCCATTTATTCAAGCATCCTCTAAAATAAATCCAATCACACATTGGTTATTAGTCCACAATCAATCCCATTTATTATCATACATATCTCCATATGCATCAATAAATAACATTCATCTCATAAATAATAAAACCATTCCATATATGCATTGATATCATTTAATGGGCAATATTAGTTAGTATAAAATCCAATTTCAACTCCAATTAGTTATCATAGAATCCAATTCCAACTCTAATTAGTTATCATGAAATCCAATTCCAATTAAAATAAACTTCTTTATTTTAATCCTATTCCAAATCAAAATAAACTCTTTTATTTTAATTTATCCAATTTTGAATAAAATAAACTCCTTTATTTTTTAATCAAATTTCAAATCAAAATAAACTTCTTTATTTTAATTTATAAAATAAAAATAAAAATGAGGTCAACCCTTGATCATAAACCTTTAAAAGAAATAATCAAACAAGCCTTTAAGTCAAACTTCAAACCCAGAATTATATAGTTTAAATATTAAAAATTTTGATTCATAATCAAAAGTGATTTTGGTGTAGTGGTAAGGCTTCCAACATATGACCAATAGGTCAAGGGTTTAAAACCTTCTAGCCCCAAATTAATTATTTCATTTTTCAGTCAACAGTTGACCAGTCAGCGCCACATCAACAGTCAGTGCCACATCATCAGTTAACCAGTCAACGTTTGACCAACGTTTTTTTTTTAAAAAACATTTTTATAAAAAAAATAAAATAATTTTACACAAACAATTATGCTCAATTAAATTGTTCTAAACACATATCAATGTATATACAAAATCAAAACAATTAATAATTCGCATAAAGTTTGGCTCTCTGATACCACTGTTCGGTTTGTATAACGCGAACATGCAATCAAATTACATAAATAAGGCGGAAGCGTGATAAAATCAGATTTTAAATTTTTTATACAAACCATCACCATGATCTTTCTTTATGCACAATTATTAATTAAACGAAAGAGGTGGAGAATAAGAATTATACCCTTGTAGAATTCTAGTTTCCTCAGGTACAAGTTCAACTTCAATTCCTTTGCGTTCTCCTTGAATTCTACCGATTAAATTCGTTCCTTTGATCAATGTTAGCCACCCAAGTGTTTGGCCTCTAGAGGTGATCCACCAAGGAATAATACTTGTTCAAGAAGATGGGTGTTGGCAAAACCCTAGTTTCTATCTCTATAGGAATTGTAAGTACTCTCCATAATTCTTATGCAATAGTGTGTAACCTTAATCTATGATAAGATTTCTTTTATTTATAGATGTAGGAAAACCCTTCCCTAAACTATTTAGGACTAGAGTTTTTATTCTAATTAAACTCTTTTAATTAATTATGCTCCTAATCCAATTAGGAATACATTGGAGAGTACTTCTATTAATTAATTCTCAATCACTATTAGGAATTAAATAATAGTAATAGTAATAATAATAATAATAATAAGACTCCTCTTATTAATTTTTATTTAATATTTGCAAAATATTAAATAATAAATATTAAGCTATTTAATTTATTCTATCTCCATAGATTAAATTAAATATACTTAACTTATTATTACAATTATGCCATTTACTTCTTAAATAAATATTTTTCTTTTGCGGTGTGACCCTTTAGGTTCTCCATATTAAACCGGTTGTGAATAAATCAATTAGAACAATTCTAATCTTATTTAAATAAATAAATTAAACTATTTAATTTATTTAAATAAATAATATTTATTCTATAATAAGGGTAAACCCCCTTAGCGATCAACGAATTTCTAGATAATATAGATTTCAACATTAATCACAAAAGAATCTTTTAGTGCATAGTTACCATACAATTCAATCCTTCTACCATACAATGTCCCAATTAAATATAAGACATGGATTTACTGTCAAGTCTTATTTTATTTAATTATATATATTTCGATTCCCAAATGCACAACTCTAAATAATGCAAATTAGAAACTCCTTTCTAATTTCATTCTGCCTTGGTCAAGGACTACTAAGTTGTCATTTATCGAATCACATAGGACATTCTCATTTTTTACTAGATGTGGTAGATTCTTTGTTGATCATTCACCTATCTCCATGTACAACTTATTATATCCAATCATACCCTTTGATATACCCTAAAGGTCTTAAGGAACATGTCAAAGTATAACTCATCATACACAAGATACTATGATGATCTCAAGTCCAAGGATCACTTGTACTACTATCACTAGAGGAATTTCTATTGACATGCGAGTAAAACTCCATTAGGTATTCCTTAGCGAGTCACGTTCAGTGAACTTATTCTCTAATAAGCACCTACATACTTGGTTTAGTGTCTCCGCATAAATGATTATGATATCAATCATCCTCTTCCTAAGAGAAAGCAACGTATGTACTAATCTATCCGGATTCACTAATCCCCTTTTTAGTAATCCAACGATTAGGAACGATTTTAGTTTGTGAGCTATCTTAGAATTTAGATCTCACTAGCATGATCACCATCATGATTCTAAAAGCATTGCTCAAAACTATGAGTTTATCACATTTAATATAACAGCACAATGTAGATAAAGTAAAATGCCTTTAATAACCGAATAAGATTACAAAGTATATGCAACATCATATCAAATATGATTGGCTTGTGTGCATACTACTTTCACTTTCTTTTCGTTGTTTTCGAATATTGCTTTCAGTCTCGGGATCGTAAGGAATTAATTCTAAACCTTAAGAGCGTAGCATAAAAACTCAAGAGTACCTACACAAGAATAAAGTAAAAAAATAACTGAATTGAAAATATTATATACAAGTTCAAATTAAGATCAATTAGATTGGAATTGATATTGAAAATCATTAGATAATTTCCCTGGCAACGACGCCAAAAACTTATTGGGCTAAATCCATAATGGATAAAATACGTGCAAGCATACACAGTCCACAAGTAATATAATGATAAGAGAGTTGTCGATCCCACGAGGAAATATTACTAATTGTTAACAAGTACCAATTTTATATCTTTTAAATCTTATTCAAACAAATGATTTATATTTTGTAGACAATGATTATGGTGATTAATAAATGAAATAATGAAATACGGTAATACACAAGATAAATAAGCCTAAGATTATAATTTTCCCCAACAATTCATTTAACTTTCTTAAATCTCTCTCTTGAATTAATTAATCATTAGTATTGTCAACCAAGAATTATAAACTATTAATAACAATCTTACAAAGGTATTAAAATCACACAATAAGGTATATAGAGTTATTTCTATTCTATACACAAAGAAGCTTATTCAATTAAAAGATCAAATTATAAGATGAATATCACAATAAATCTTATTCATTATTCTTGAACGAAAGACTTCCACAATTGGTGTCATGAAGATGAATTCTTAACAAGGTTACATATGACATCGAGATATATTTTTAATCTAGATGCAAGAAGTTTATATAATCCTAAAATCCATGAACAAGATATATGCCACGAAATATTAATTAAATTTCAATAATCAATATTTCAACCTTACTATGTGTGGATAGGAAGAACAAACAAGCATATGATATCATATTTTAGGTCAATATTATAATCCATTCGAAAATGTCATATAAGTTACCATATTAATTACTGGCCTAACAATTAATAAATGAAAAACAAAATATGATATCCAATACACGAGATGACTAAATTAGTTCGAAGAGAGAGATAATCAAATTAAACTAGGTGTTGGGTTCCATTGCAATCTTAGATGAAAAATTAGTTCATAATGAAACGAAAGAATAACATTGGAGTATTAATAAACATCTTGATTATACACGAATTAATGAGTAGAGTTTAGAAAATAGAATCAGTTTTGATTTTCAATTCTTTACTCTGCCTTTGAGGCTTGCATCCAATGTGGTTCTTCTTGCTCTTTCAAAAAACTCGGATCTGACTTTGTTGGGTTGATATTGGTAAGGTTGGTTGCCTATACTTCTATTAACCACTCTAGGGATATGGGAAGAGTGATATGATGATCTAACTCTTAGTGGTTGGAATGGTGTATCAAGTGTATCTATAAGCTTAGCAATCCTTGGTATTTATAGGCTCAAGGAAGCTCAAAATATCAGCATAAACAAACCAATCAGATCATACAAATGGCAACAATCATTCCAAACTCGTACACAGCTCAACAATACTCTAATTAGTCAAGATCTGGGAGCGGCGTCGCGGCTCCGATGCACAGAGCTGCGGCTTTAGACTGAAAAATGGGGCAGAGCTGCGGCTCTGATCTGTAGCGCTGCGGCTCTGGGTTCCCTGGATGGTCAGCGCTGCGGCTCTACTATGCAGAGCTGCGGCGCTATGTCTAATATGTGCAGCGCTGTGGTTCTGATGTTTTGTCAAGCTCTGAACCGTCTTGTTGAAGCATAAGTCATTCCAATACACATCTCAATTGCATAACCAAGGCATGGGAACCTCATTAATTGTTACTATGAACCCCAACATGCATATGAATCTAAATAGGCGCATAAATGTTAGGATTACAACGTCTCACGATATAGAGAAATAAGAAATTGAGAATTTATAACACAATCACACAACACAAGAATTATAGTGGAAACTCCAAAACCGGAGAAAAACCACTTTCGTTGCCAAAGACAACCAGAGAAAATTTACTATGTGAATAATATTACAATCACTCACACTCTCAGAAATTTCCTCACATCCACTCAAGAAAGATAATTCTTCCCAAGAGAATTTTCCCACACAAAATTCTCTAACACTTGGATACCTCTTATCTCTCTACATTTGGATAACTCTCTCCACCCTCTCCTGGATGGGATCCTACTCCCTTAGGATGATTCTTTGGTTTACAATAAGGCAAGTATTTATAGGCAATGCTTTCCTCTCCATTAGCACACCAACTTGGAAAGTTTGGTGTATTAGCACACCAACTTAGAAAGTTTGGTGTGCTAGCACACACACTTGGAATAAACCCATCACATGCAATTAATGAGAGAACACTCATTTCATGTGTCCACACCTACCTACCTCATTACTCTCCACCATTTTAATTTTAACCAATATTCCAACAATAAAACATATCAAAATGAACATAAACTATCCAAGAACGCATAAATTTCACAAGGTAAAAGTACTGGATTTGTAGGTATGAAACCTACTTATCAAGGAGTCTTTAAAAATTATTGGCTAGTAAAAACCACTTTCTAAAACCTTATGAGCAGTCCTTTTTGGTCCAAAGTGTCCTCCACAAGCATAAGAATGACAAAAGGTTAAACTAGATAAAAATTCATTGTTTGGCACACACCTTCAAACTACCTGATCAGCACATAATTTTCACAAATATGGGTTATCCCATACATAATACTTGGCATCACTCTTAAGTTTGTCTTTCTGTAATCTAGAGAATTCACTTGGAAAATATGCACTTGCTAAGTAATTGAAAATGTTAGCATACCAAGGCAATTCCTCATGAATAGAAAGTAGATGCTCATCCGGAAAGGAATCTTACAATGGTAGTACCTCCTCATCTCTCAGCAACCTACTCAAGTGATCCGCCACTAAGTTGTCTGCTCCTTTCTTATCCTTGATCTCCAAGTCAAATTCTAGCAGCAGAATCCATCTAATAATTCTAGGTTTAGAGTCCTTCTTGGTCAACAAATACCTGAGAGCAACATGGTCAGAATAAACTACTACTTTAGTACCAAGAAGATAAGATCTAAACTTTTCTAACGCAAAAACAACAGATAAAAGTTCTTTCTCCGTTGTAGAGTAGTTAATCTGAGCAGAGTTTAGAGTCTTTGAAGCATAATATATGGCATGGACAACTTTATCAACCCTTTGGCCTAAAATAGCTCCCACTGCATAATTGCTTGCAACACACATGATTTCAAAGGGTAAACTCCAATTTGGTAGTTAAATCACGGGTGCAGAGGTCAATAAGCTTTTCAACTTGTCAAACGCCTCCTTGCACTCATCAAAAAACTGGAATTCCTCATCTTTTTTGCAACAACTTACACAACGGCAGAGCTATCTTTAAGAAGTCCTTGATAAACCTGCGATAGAAACCTGCATGTCCTAGATAAGAACGGATCTCCCGTACACTTACGGGGTAAGGCAAAGCAGAAATAACATCTATCTTAGCTTTATCAACTTCTAATCCTTTAGCTGACACGGCATGACCAAGTACTATACCTTGTTCTACCATAAAATGACATTTTTCCTAATTAAGAACAAGATTAGTCTCTAAGCATCTATCTAGCACACGAGTCAAATTATCCAAACATATATCCAAAGAATCACCATGAATTGTGAAATCATCCATAAAGACCTCTATGCAATTTTCTAAAAGATCAGAAAATATACTCACCATGCATCTCTGAAAAGTACCTGATGCATTACACAGTCCAAAAGATATCCTACGATATGCAAAAGTACCAAATGGACATGTGAATGTGGTTTTTTCTTAGTCTTCGGGTGCAATCACAATTTGGTTATAACATGAAAAATCGTCTAGAAAATAATAATAAGCATGCCCAGCTAATCGTTCTAACATTTGATTAATGAAAGGAAGAGGAAAGTGATCTTTTCTTGTTACAACATTTAATTTTCTATAATCAATACACACTCTCCATCCTGTTTGCGTACATGTGGGCACCAACTCATTGTTGTCATTCTTGATGACTGTGATTCCAGATTTCTTTGGTACTACCTGTACTGGACTCACCTATTGACTGTCTGAAATGAGGTAGATTATACTTGCATTAAGCAATTTGAGCACCTCTTTTTTCACTACCTCCATCATTGGTGGATTCAGTCTTCTTTGTGCTTCTCTAGTGGGCCTTGCTCCATCTTCCAACAAAATCCTATGCATGCACATCGCCGGACTTATACCTTTGATATCTGCTATAGTCCAACCAAAAACTGTGACATGGTCCCTTAGGACTCCTAGCAATTTATCCTCTTGCACTTTGGTTAGATTACTAGCAATACTCACAGGTAATGTATCATTAGTCCCCAAATATACATATTTCAAGTGCGCTAGTAATGGTTTTAATTCGAGAATTGGAGCTTGCACCACAGATGGTAACAATTTTTTATGAGAAACAGGGAATTGAATAGAATGGAGTGCATACTTATCTAAGATTTTAGGTAAAGAATCCAATGTAGCTACAACCTCCTTTAATTTTTGTTCATGCTCAATCTCTTCACCTTTTTCAATCTCCAAACTGTTAGCGATGACAACCTCCAAGCTTTCCTTATGCATGTGTTCAAAAGATCCCTGTACTAAAGAGTCAATGATGTCAATAGCAAAAATAGGATTAACATCACTAGGATACCTCATGGCCTCATATATGTTGAATTGTATCTTTTCACCATCAAATTCTATAGTTAAGGTTCCATTGTGTATATCAATCATTGTCCTTGCTGTTTTCAAAAATGGCCTCCCTAACAAGATATGTAAGGGATTAGGAGATCTGTCATCCTCCATATCCACAATGTAAAAATCTGCAGGAAAGATCAGTTTGTTCACCTGCACCAAGACATCTTCAATTACCTCTTTAGGGTAAGTGTTAGTACGATCAGCCAATTGAATAATAACACCAGTTTGTTTAAAGGACCTAGATTCAAAGAAGCAAATATAGATAATGACATGATATTTATTGAATCTCCTAGATCTAGCATGGCTCTCTCAAATCTGGTATTACCTATTCTGCATGGGATTGTAAACATGCCTGGATCTTTACATTTAGTAGGCATTTTTCTTTGAAGTACTACAGACACATTCTCTCCAACAGTGACTCTTTCATCATTTTTTAATTTTATTTTATTAGTGCACAATTCTTTCAAAAACTTGGCATACCTGGGCACCTGTTTTATTGCATTCAAAAGAGGGATGTTTACCTCCACTTTCCTGAAGGTTTCCAGAATTTTCTTTTCTTGTTCCTCCTTCTTTGAAGTCTTGTGGTTCCTACGTGGAAAAGGTAATGGCTTAGTCAAAATTTGAGAAGATGGTTTAGATTTTACCTTTGGTGTCTTAGTCTCTTCCTTAGCTTTTTGCTCCTCAAAATCAACAACTGCTTTGGGCACTTCTAGCTCTTTTCCACTCCTAGTGTAATCGCACTAGAATTCTCCCTTAGATTGACAACTATTTGGGAGGGCAACTTTCCTGAGCCTTGAGATTCCAAAATTCCCACTGTGGTAGCAAGCTGTCCTACTTGGTTTCTCAGATCTTGAACAGAAGTTCTCGTTTCCTGCACGAATTGTTATGTCTGAGTCATGAATTGCTGCAACTGTCCCATGAATGCCATGAACATGTCCTCCATGGATTATCCATTGTTTGTAGAAGCTGTTTGTCTAGGTTGATACTGAGGTTAAGCCAGTTGAAAACCTTGTTGCCTAACTAGGAACGTTCCTTGTGTTGGTAGCCTATTCCCTCTATAGCTGAAGTTCGGATGATCCCTCTAACCTGGATTGTAGGTGTTTGAGTATGGATCATACTTCTTTTGAGGTTGTGCTTGATAGTTTCCCATTGCATTGGCTTGTTGTGCAGACTCCTCATTTTGCAATATGGGGCATGTATCTGTGTTGTGATTTTGTTGTAAACAGATCCCATAAGCCTTTGCGACTGACAAATTTCATGTAGCTAATTGTCTAACTATATACACCCGAAAGTTTTGTACATATCTTCTAACCTTGACAGGAGGGCAAAATAGTCATTTCAGCTAGAGGACGAGACGTCCGAACAGAGGATTTCGGGACTCGGACCAAAGTACAAGGAGTTTGAAAGTAGTATGCACACAAGCCAATCATATTTGACATGATGTAGCATATACTTTGTAATCTTATTCATTTATTAATAAAAGAATTGATTTATTAAAAGACATTTTACTTTATCTACATGGTGTTGTTACATTAAATGTGATAAACCCATAGTTTTGAGCAATGCTTTTAGAATCATGATGGTGATCATGCTAATGAGATCTAAATTCTTAGATAGCTTAAAACTAAAATCGTTCCAAATCGTTGGATTACTAAAAAGGGGATTAGTGAATCCGGATAGATTAGTACATACGTTGTTTGCTCTTAGGAAGAGGATGATTGATCTCATAATCATTTGTGTGGAGACACTAAAACAAGTATGTAGGTGCTTATTAGAGAATAAGTTCACTGAACGTGGCTCGTTAAGGAATACCTAATGGAGTTTTACTCGCCTGTCAATAGGAATTCCTCTAGTGATAGTAGTACAAGTGATCCTTGGACTTGAGATCATCATAGTATCTTGTGTATGATGAGTTATACTTTGACATGTCCCTTATGACCTTTAGAGTATAACAAAGGGTATGATTGGGTATAATTAGTTATACATGGAGATAGGTGAATGATCAACAAAGAATCTACCTCGTATAGTAAAAGATGTGAATGTCCTATGTGATTCGATAAATGACAATTCAGTAGTCCTTGGCCAAGACATAATAAAATTAGAAAGGAGTTTCTAATTTGCATTATTTAGAGTTGTGCATTTGGGTATCAAAATACATATAATTAAATAAAATAAGGCTTGACAGTAATTCTATGTCTTATATTTAATTAGGACATTGTATGGTATAAGGATTGAATTGTACGGTAACTATTCACTTAAAGGTTCTTTTGTGATTAATGTTGAAATCTATATTATCTGAAAAGTCGTTGATCGCTAAGAGGGCTTACCCTTATTGTAGAATAAATGTTATTTATTTAAATGAATTAAATAGTTTAATATATTTATTTAAATAAGATTAGAATTTTTCTAATTGATTTATTCACAACCGGTTTAATATGGAGAACCTAAAGGGTCACACCGCAAAAGGAAAATATTTATTTAAGAAGTAAATGACATAATTATAATAATAAGTTTAATTAGAATAGAAACCTTAATCCTAAATAGTTTAGGGAAGGGTTTTTCCTACATCTATAAATAAGAGAAGTCTTATCATAGATTAGGGTTACACACTCTTGCATAAGAATTGTGGAGAGTACTTGCAATTTCTATAGAGATAGAAACTAGGGTTTTGCCAACACCCATCTTCTTAAATAGATATTATTCTTTGGTGGATTACCTCTAGAGGCCAAACACTTGGGTGGCTAACATTGATCAAAGGAAGGAATTTATTCGGTAGAATTCAAGGAGAACGCGAAGGAATTAGAGGTGAACTTGTACCTGAGGAAGCTAGAATTCTACAAGGGTATAATTCTTATTCTCCATCTCTTTCGTTTAATTAATAATTGTGCATAAAGAAAGATCATGGTGATGTTTTGTATAAAAATTTTAAAATCTGATTTTATCGCGCTTCCGCTTTATATATGTAATTTGATTGCATGTTCGCGTTATATACAAACCTAACAGTGGAATCAAAGCCAAAATTTATGCGAATTATTAATTGTTTTGATTCCATATATGTATGGGTATGTGTTTGGAACAATTTATTGGGCATAATATGTTGTATAAAATCATGAGTTTTGAAAACAATTGCAGAAAATCGAGTTTTTAGTGAAAAACTGATCAAATTCGCGACTGCACAAAACCCTGGAAAAACTGATTCTGGCAGCTGGCACCGCAGCGCCGCTTTTATAACTAAAGTCGGCGCCGCATCGCCACTATGCAGATTTGCGATTTTGATATATTTTTTTGTTGTTGTAATTTTTCAAAAAATTAAAATAAAGAGTTATTTTACATGGTTTTATAATTAAAATAAAGAGTTATTTTATACATGAAATTGGATTTCATGCAACTTGAAATTGCCCATTGAATGATATCAATGCATATATGGAATGGTTTTATTATTCATAAGATGAATGTTATTTATTGATGCATATGGAGATATGTATGATAATAAATGGGATTGATTATGGACTATTGACCAATGTATGATTAGATTTATTTTACAAGATGCTTGAATGAATGAGTTTTATAAATGGGGTCTGCGTACCTCGTCTTCTCTAGTTTTTCTTGGTGTAAATTCTATCTTTCTCCTATGTACTTCCCCTTGACTGCTGATCAAGGTTTCTATTTATTTTAAATAGTTGATGTAATAGGATTAGTTAGAATTATTTTGAAGAATTGGAGACCAAAGGAGATCCGTTTGTAATGAAACCCAGGTTTAAATGTAATAGTTATATTTAAATTTAATTCTTGCACCCTAGGTTTGACCTTTTGGTTCACTTGGTGGCTCTAGTGAACCAAGCTAGAATAAAAGTCCATAATCAATCTGGGTAGAATATAGTATTCTATATGTGCATGATTACTATATATATATATATATATATATATATATATATATATTATACAACATGCTTCGCATGTTAAATAATATGATGCGTATTTTATATATATGTGTGCATGTGCGCTAAACAAGATGAGACAAATAATAACAAACCCCTCAAAGAAATTATATTAAGTCCTAAACGTTCAAAGATATTTGGAATATCGAACGTCGCCTTCTAGCATGGTAAAGCAATAGAGTATTAAATATTTAATATGAGTTTGTTGTGTCACACAAGGCAAGTATTAAATATTTAAGATGTTGCCTTATCACATTTGATGCTTATTAAGGAATTGAACATTACTGTTTTGTTGTGTCACACAAGGACGATATTTTTCTCTTCACATATATGGAAGTGCTAGGTTGGACTTAACTTGGATAATTTTGATTCAGATGTGTCACACTTGATCAAAATAATCTAAGAAGCAAAATACAAGGAGTTACATAGTGATGTAATTGACAATAGTTGTCTACCTATTTATTTATATATAGTTTGTTGTGTCACACAAGGCTATATACATTTGAAATGGGATCCTTATTCTCACTAGCAAATCTTTAATTAGATTTGTCGAACTATACATTGAGGGTAATATAGTTTGATGAAAATAGTGGGAGATACCAAATTAAATAAAGACCTAATTTATTTTGATGATTAATAAAATGAATGTATGCTAAAATGTTGTCTATTTCACATTCAAAATTTAAAAATATCAAACTCACTATCACTGCGTAGCATACTTGATGCTAACAAACTGACCGAACCGAATTACACGGACTGGTTAAGGAATCTGAGAATTGTTCTCACTGCTGAAAAGATTTCTTATGTCCTAAATTCGTCAGTCCCTACAAATGCTGCAAAAACAGCCTCTGAGGAAGAGATTGCTACATTCAAAAAGTGGCAAGATGATGCAATCTTGGCTCAATGCATCATGCTCGCATCCATAAGTAACGAGCTTCAGCGTCAGCATGAAACTATTGATGCTCCTACTATATTGCTGCACCTCAAAGAGTTGTATGGTGAGCAAAGTAGGACTGCTAGATATCAGATATCTAAGGAGCTCTTCCGATTTCGTATGACCGAGGGCGCTACCGTTGAGACTCATGTCCTCAAGATGATCAATCTGATTGAACAACTTGGACAGCTTGGGTTCGTAATGGATGGGGAGTTAAGTCAAGATTTGATCTTGCAGTCACTCCTGGACACCTTCTCACAATTTGTTTTGAATTTTCACATGAATAAGTTGGACATCAGCTTGCCTGAGTTACTTAACATGTTGAAAACTGCTGAAGGTCACTTCTCATCCAACAAGAATCAAGTCTTACTAGTGGATGATTCTTCCAAGAAAAGGAAGAGGCCCAAGGTATCTTCTGAAAAGAAGAAAAAGAAGAAGGCTAAAGGCAAGGCGAAAGGAAAAGATAATAAGAAAGCTGATCCAGATAGCAAAGGAATTTTCTACCATTGCAATAAGCCGGGTCACTGGAAGAGGAACTGCAAAGATTATCTTACGGATCAAAAGCAGAAGAAGCTTGGAGAAGCTTCGACTTCCGATCTAGGTTTGTTCATGATTGAAATTAATTTTTTTGAAAGTCAAAATTCTACTTGGGTATTGGATACCGGCTGTGGTTCTCACATATGTAATAATATGCAGGGACTAAGCAGAAGTAGAAAGTTGAACAAGGAAGAAGTCATCCTACGAGTGGAAAATGGAGCAAAGGTTACTGCATTAGCTGTAGGAACTTATTGTTTAGCACACTACCTACGAGCAAATTCATTAGTTTAAATAATTGTTATTATGTTCCAACACTCATTAGAAACATTATTTCAATTTCTGTATTGGATATGGATGGTTTTGATATTATAATAAAGAACAACAATTGTTCTATTTATAATAAAAATGTTTTATATGGTGTTGACAATCTACTGAATGGACTTTACATACTTGACTTGTATGAAAATATACTTCAAATTGAACAAACTAAGAAAAGAAAAAGAGATGATATTAATTATACCTTTATGTGGCACTGTAGACTCGGTCATATCAATGAAACAAGATTAACCAAGTTGTATAAAGATGGACTTTTAGAGCTATCTGATTACGAATCATATCCAACTTATGAATCTTGTCTTATGGGTAAAATGACTAAATCTCCTTTTAGTGGAAAAGGAGAAAGAGTTACAGAGTTGTTAGCGTTGGTACACACAGACGTATGTGGACCTATGACAACGAATGCACGAGGAGGGTATTCTTATTTTATTACTTTCACTGATGATCATTCTAGATTTGGATATGTGTATTTAATGAAATACAAATCTGAATCGTTTTAAAAGTTCAAAGAATTCAGAAGTGAAGTAGAGAAGCAAACTGGTAAAAGTATTAAAATTCTTCGATCGGATCGAGGAGGGGAATACTTGACCAATGAGTTTCTCAATTGTCTCAAAGAAAATGGTATAATCTCACAATGGACTCCATCAGGGACGCCACAGTTAAATGGTGTATCTGAAAGGAGAAATCGAACATTGTTGGATATGGTTCATTCCATGATGAGTTTTACCGACCATCCAATATCCTTCTGGGGTTATGCCCTAGAAACGGCTGCATATCTACTTAACAAGGTACCTACCAAATCCGGAAGAGAATTTGATTTCATTGAGGTAGAACTTTACTGTGAGGAAAATGGCATAAATCACAACTTCTCAGCCCCAAGAACTCCACAACAAAATGGAGTAGCTGAAAGGAAGAATAGGATATTGATTGAAGCAGGAAGAACATTACGGGCAGCTGCTCAACTCCCTGAGTACTTTTGGGCAGAAGCTGTCAGCACTGCATGCTATACTCAAAACAGATCTCTCATTCACTCCCTCCTACAGAAGACTCCCTATGAATTATGGAAAGGAATGAAGCCAAACATTAGTTACTTTCGTGCCTTTGGTTGTTTATGTTACATCCTCAACAACGGCAAAAAGTATCTAACCAAAATCCAACCCAAGTCAGATGAAGGAATTTTCCTTGGCTATGCTACAGACAGCAAGGCCTATAGAGTATTCAACAAGGAATCATTAAGTGTTGAAGTCTCTATTCATATCACATTTAATGAGTCAGAATCAAAGAAGAAAACTTCCTCACTCAATGATCCAGCAGAAGGGGACTCTACGATCACTGAGTCCAAAATCGTAGAGACAGGCTCTACGATCGTCGAGCCAGAAGCAGATAGCACAGAGTAAGAAGAAGCAAACGTAGAGCTCACTATACCTGACAATGAGTCTCTACAACCTGAACCAGAAATTAACTTGGAAGAACTCAGACAAGAAGGCACCAGAACTGATGTTCCAAGAAGAAGAAGATGGACAAAGGATCACACTGAAGATCTGATAATTGGGGATCCTAATGCAAGAGTCAGAACAAGATCAGCAACTCAAAATGAATGCATCTACCTAAGCTTTCTTTCTCAAATAGAACCCAAAAAGGTAGAAGAAGCCTTAGAAGATTCAAACTGGATAGAGGCCATGCAAGAAGAACTCAACCAGTTTGAAAGAAGCAAAGTCTGGAGATTAGTTGAAAGGCCAACACAACATCCAGTCATAGGCACCAAATGGGTTTTTACGAACAAGATGGATGAAGATGGAATTATCACAAGAAACAAAGCAAGACTGGTAGCTAAAGGTTACTCACAAGAAGAAGGGATTGACTATGATGAAACCTTTGCTCCAGTTGCAAGATTGGAAGCAATCAGAATCTTTCTTGCCCATGCAGCCCACATGAAATTTAAAGTCTTCCAAATGGATGTCAAGAGTGCTTTCCTCAATGGAGAACTTCAAGAAGAAGTCTATGTTGAACAACCTCCAGGTTTTGTCAATCCAACTCTTTCTAATTATGTTTATAGATTAGATAAAGCATTATATGGATTAAAACAAGCACCTAGAGCATGGTATGAAACACTCGCCAATTTTCTCACAGAAAAAGGATTCACTAGAGGTAGAGTAGATACCACCTTATTCCTAAGAAAGCACAAGGATAAATCACTTCTAGTTCAAATCTATGTGAGTGATATTATATTTGGTTCAACTGATGAAAAACTGTGTGAAAGGTTTGCCAAGCTAATGCAGAGTAAGTTCGAAATGAGCATGATGGGAGAACTGAACTTCTTCCTTGGACTTCAAGTAAAGCAAACTGATGAAGGTATATTCATCAACCAAGCCAAATACATCAAAGACCTATTAAAGAAATATGGCATGGAATCAGCTTCCATCATCAAAACTCCCATGGCACCTGCAACCAAGCTTAACAAAGATGAAAAAGGTAAAAGTATTGACATCACTTAATACAGAGGTATGATTGGATCTCTTCTATACCTAACTGCCAGTAGACCAGATATCATGTTTGCCACTTGTATTTGTGCTAGATTTCAAGCTAATCCTAAGGAATCTCATTTATTAGCTGTAAAGAGAATTTTCAGGTATCTTAAAGGAACACCAAATTTGGGACTCTGGTATCCCAAAGAGTCACCCTTTGAGTTAATGGGATATTCAGATGCTGACTATGCAGGGTGCAAGATAGACAGGAAAAGCACAAGTGGTACATGTCAATTCCCTGGAAATAGACTTGTTTCCTGGTTTAGCAAGAAGCAAAACTCAGTTTCAACCTCTACTGCAGAAGCTGAATATATTGCTACAGGGAGTTGCTGTGCACAAATCCTATGGATGAAAAATCAATTAGCTGATTATGGTTTTGTGTTTAAATCTATTCCAGTTCATTGTGACAATACTAGTGCAATTGCTATAACTCATAATCCTGTCATGCATTCAAGAACCAAGTACATAGATATAAGATATCATTTCATAAGAGATCATGTGCAAAGTGGAAATATAGCATTGCATTATATTCCTACTGAAAATCAGTTTGCTGATGTATTTACAAAACCCCTAGATGAATCTAGATTCAACATGCTGATAAGTGAACTAGGAATGCTAAATTTACATCCATAATATTATGCTTTGAGATATACTAACTCTGTAGAAAGATGGTTCGTAGAATAACGAAAACTAGAAAAACAGCTCAAGGGAAACCAAGCTGCCAAGACGTACTCTACGATCGTCGAGAAAAATGGAGGTTATAGAGAAGAAAGGGCTCTACAATCGCCGAGATGTACTCTACGATCGTCGAGAAAAGATGAAGGTCGTAGAAAGGGCTAAGGAATGAGACGTAGAGCTCAGAAGAAGCTAAAGGGCAAAACAGACTTTTTCCTTCGGTCTAAAACGAGCACGCACCAAACACGTGACTCTTAGTCCACTCAGCAGAAAAAGAGGGAAGTTTTTCACTAACTCATTTCAAATTATTTTCTTCTGAAAAACTCTTCCTCTCCATCCTCGCTAAAACCTTAGCTCTCAACTTTAATCAAACTCTGAGCAAAGTTCGTCCTTGTGCAGCAAAATCAAATAAATTCTCAAATGGCACTCTCACCAGTAATCTCAGGGAACTCCCTCGATTTTGAAGATTTTGCTTCAGCTGAAACAAAGTACAAGAGAATCATCTCCTCGCTGCGACGATCAGGACTCTACAAAGCCCTCGACACCAACACTCTGATATATCCAGCATTGGTGAGAGAATTCTATTCAAATGGAATTATTGGAGACGGAATCCTGTCCACGAAGGTCAAAGGGATCCCACTTCAGCTATGCGCCTCAGAGATCAATGTAGCCCTAGGTTTCAAAAATAACGGGCTCACTACTATCCAGTTCATCAACACAGAAGAAGGGCTGAAGCGAATGCATCATGAGAACAACCCAAAGCTGAGGGGATTAAAGAAAAAGGAATTCCCTCAAACGTATGAGTTCCTTGCTGACATTGTGGGTAAATGTATTCTTTGCAAAGACTAAACTCATGATTCTGTCAACGACATTCAGCTCAGAATCATGACTGTTATTGTGAAAAAGGTTCAACTGAATTATGGTGCCCTTCTCTTAGAATGGATTGGAAACTGGATATCCAATGATGGAAAAACCCAAGGGGCAAGGAAAATGTTTTATGGCAGATTCATCAGTATTATCATTCAAAAAGCACTGAGAGATCGCATTGGGGATGATGAAGGAGAGGCTATAAATTTCCACAAAATGATAACTCAAAGGTTATTTGTAAACTGGAAAAAGAATCCAGCTGGAAATTTGAAATCAGCTCAGACAGAAGACAGTGAGAAGACTCAGAGTGAAGTAAGAAAGCCTTCTATGAAAAATATATTTGTTGTTGCAGAAACTGATGAAGTAGAACAGGAGGTGCCAACACTAACCAGGAAAAGCAAAGGGAAAAAGAAGGCAGTATCCCAAACTAAAGAAGAACCACAAGGGTCATCGAATGAAGGACCCACATCACCGTTTGCTCAAACAAGACCCTCTCTATCTTCTGAAGCAAAGAAGAAGAAGAGAAAACAACTGGAAGAATGCAGTGGAGAATCACAACCAACCTTGAAGTATACCATAAGAAGGAAAAACGCAGCTCCAAACAAAGCCTTCCTACGATCGCTGAGGATACTCATTCTACGTTCGTACAGTTGAGAACTGAAGAAGCAGCTGAAAATGCTGGTCAGCCTAGCACTATGGCCACTTTCGCTGAACCATTGGCCGGGAAGGTTGCTGAACCCAAGCCAAAGAAAATGAAGAAAAAACTGATGACCTTAGCTGAAAGAGAGCTTAATGAAGCAATGCTAAGGATCAAGGAGGAAGAAATGAGACTGGCAGATCAAACCGCCGCTCCAGCTGAGGGGGAGCATCAAGAAATTAATAATCAAGAAGGTGCTCACACTGAGGGGGAGACACCTAATGCACAGATTGAGGGGGAGCAACCTGAAGATCAATATGAAGATCCCTCCATCCCTGAAGTAATTGATGCCCATGCTGATCAACAGGAAGAAGAGGAAGAAAGAATAATTGATCAGAATGAGGCTGTGGAAATCAGTGATAGAACAAATGATGAAGATGAGGATGACAGCCTCGAAATCATTGCTGAAGGAAGAAATGGAGAAAGGCATTACACCTATAACTGCCTTTTCAACTACTTACCAAGAATGCCACTCCATCAAGCACTTATACTCAACTCATGGGATCACATGTTCTGGGCCTTCAAGACCTATCCAGCCATTTCAGTGCTTGCCCAGCAATACCCCAGCATTGAATCCTTTGCTCAAAAGTTGTTGACCAACCATCTGTGTCAAGTCAACGAGCAAAAGGTATACTTCATTCCCTCCTCATTCAAATTAAAACACTCCCCATTACCATTTTACTATCGTTTTGATGAGATACCAAGATGGAATGAGGTAATCTGTGACCTAAGGAATCTTATTCCAGTTACAGGGTCTTAAAACTCTGTCTCTGATGAACCAGATACTCAACCTTCTCCAGTCGTAGAGTCTCTAAACCCTATGACAAATACTGAGCTCACTCTCCATACACAAAATGTAGAGTCAACCCACTCTGCGATCAACTCTACGATCGTAGAGTGTGTTGACTCTATAGATATCAATCAAACTACTTCCTCTCCATCACTTCAAGAAGTTGCCCAAAATATTCCCACTAACATACCATCCTCCTCCCATCATGAATACTTTGACCTGGCCATTGCTTTGGCAAATCTCCAAGATAGCCACAAGGGAGAATCGTCAAATGAGATCCAGCAAATACTTGAGCGTGTCAAACTCATTCCTACCACGGCTGAATTGACTGACCTCACTGTTGGAATGGCTCAAGATATGGAACAGAATCTTGCAGCAAATTCTCTCGCCCTCAATAGAAGGTTCAATGACCTTATTGATGCTGTCAATGCTCACACCAACAATCTTGGTACTGAATTAACCAAAAGATTGAGAGAAATCATCCAAGAATTAATGAACGGCATTGACAAGAGGGACAAATTCTATCAAAAGGAAATTGCTACACACAAATCAGCAGTTATCTCCCTTCAACAAACCCAGACAGCTCAAAGCAAACTGGTGATTGAGAAACTCTTTGACTTGAGCACTTCCATCAACAACTTCCAGCGAATATCTCTCCAACAGATGGAAAGGACTGACAATGCTCTAGCACTTATGCACCAACAACGAGAACGGACTGAAGCTCAGTTCGTAGAGCAAAGAGCTGACAATACTCAGTCCCGGTCACAAATGCAAGAATTAGTGCGAGGTGTTGAGAAACTCTCCCAAGAAGTAAGAAGGTTAGATGTTGACATAAAGGGGGAGAAAACAAAAGGCAAAGAAAGGGGAGAATCAAGCAGTAGGGGAAGAGAGCAACTAAGGCAGTCTAGGCAGTATGAATCATCAATACCAGGAGAAGAGGAGCCCATCAATGCAATTCCCATAAGGAGTGAAGTTCCTGGATCTTACAGAAGAATGCCTGATGTAACCCCAACACGAGTTTGCATACCATCAGGAAATCCTGCAGCTTTAAATAGACACTTGTATGGAACTCACCCATATGGTGAAGGAGGAAGCCATGTGCCCTCTTCTGGTCTCAGTCGAGAGCAGATCGAAGAATTCCTGTAAATGACCGAAGAAGGCAGGGAAATCTACAGAAGAAGAACTGCAGATGAAAGAGCCAATCCCCCAAGGACCAAGAGAGGAGCAGCACGAGGAAGGAAAAGCTAAGGTTTGAAATCTTTTGTAAATCTTCTCTTTCCCTGTATTGATGAAACTGTCCTACAATGTAATATGCATTTTATCATCAATAAAATTCATGAATTCATCTAGAAATACAGTTGCTCACTGTACTATAAGACATGTTTATTTCTTTAAATATCTGCATTAGAACTGATGATATGATTCAACTACTGGTTATGTCAACATCAAATAGGGGGAGATTGTTAGATATCATGGTTTAAATTTGATGTTGTGCTCTTGATGAATATATGTATCAGTAGCCAAAATTGTAAAGTCCTTAATGGTAGACATATGTACAAGGACTTAGGAAAGAGAAGATCAGATATGTTAGGATGATCTAAGTTGTATTCAATATCTGTAATATCCTAGCAAATTGTAAAGTCCTTTATTGAAGGTGATGTACAAAGGACTTAGAATAGAAAAGATCAAAGTTGTTAGGTTGATCTTATGTGCTGATCGTAGAGTACTACCATAACTCCATGTAAAAGGACGTAGAGATGGCTCGGCAAGATGCAAAGCTGTCTCGGCAGGACGCAGAGCTTGCCTCGGCAGGACGTAGAGCTTTGTCGTCAAGACGTAGAGCTTCCTCGGCAGGACGCAGAGCTTCCTCGGCAAGACGTAGAGCTTTGTCGGCATGACGTAGAGCTTCCTCAGCAGGACGTAGAGCCTTCTCGACGAAACAAAGAGTTGTCCCTGCATCACAAGACAAACTCTCAGCTATCGTAGAGTTGTCTATGCCAGTGCTCACAGAATAAATCAGCACCTCTTAAGAAAAACATAAAGGCAAAGCATCGATGCTATTTCAGAATGATCAGAATGAAATATGAAGTTCACAGTGCATAACTGCAAGCATCAAATGACTACATAGCTGCAACACTTCAGACACACTGACAACACTACGTCTAAGCAAGAACGTAGAGTCAGACGACTGATGAGCAACTCAGATTTGAGAAAGTGTATTCTAAGTTGCAAATAACAAATTGTGTGACGCCCCCAAAATAGGTCCATACAACCCATTTTGAGTCGCCAATAACATTCTACAAAAATACAAATACAAATACGAATTTTCTCATTTACAACTAATATTTGTCGTGCAAAATACGACCACACACATACTGTGACTTTCCATACAAATATCGTACCGTATGGTACCACAGTATCCAAACCCAAATTATTACAATGCCGTAAAAGACGGCAACACATGTTTTAAGTCTCCAGTACAATTATTATTAAACTATGCCATAACTTGATGAGGACAACCACTAACTCGGACCATCACTCCACTCCCCGGCTAGTCCCAGCTACATTTTCCTTTCCTGAGAAGAACAATGGGACAAAACTGAAAAGGATGAGCTCAAATAGCCCAGTAAAAAATATCATGACTAAGATAATGAAGAATAAAAATTATCTTTAGTCTTCAACAATAATAAATTAGAGATTTAAAGATATTATATTTGTTCAACAACAACAACTGCAGTGGAACGAACAATCCATTAGAAGAGTCAAGTAGATTATAATATCTACCATCTTCTATAAGTTAAAGGATCACCACCAATATTTTATCCCTGTAACACCAATCAACAATTCTTGTTTATGAACAACCAAATCAACAATTTATTATTCAACAGCCTCTCTTTGCACTACGTGCCAAAGATATTTATTTGTAACATCACCGGTCATGATCATGCCAAACGCCAGTTCATCTTTGCACTACGGGCCAAAGAGAACTTTCACCATACGCCTTTCTTTGTAACACCAAAAGTCATGATTATACCAATACACAGTTTGGTCAAAATCATGTCACGCCAGTTCATCTTTACACTACAGGCCAAAGAGAACTATCACCACAATTTAAGTATGAGGATGAGGATGATGACAATGATACAGTGAGATTAAGGATAAGAAAAGATTTATACTTTAATCAGTATCAGAGATCGACCAAATTGCCAACACGATGACCAAATTATGGAGTCAAATTCAAGAATGATATTCAAGAAATTATTTCATGCTTCAACTATAACGTATAAAACGAAATAAAAAGATTTCAAGTGAAAAGATATTAGATGAAGCACAAACTATTAAGCTACTAAGTTTCAGGGATTTTCACCATTTTAAAATAAGGTTTTGGAAACAAACAAAGATTTCTTATCATAAATGGAGAAATGTGAAAGAAAAAGATATCTCGTAAAGAGTACAAAAGAAATGATACGTTATACGAGTATAACAGAATATATGAAACCGCAAATGAATTTTCACCCGTCATGCGATAATTCACGTGGACAGGTTATTTCCACAAAAGATTAATAAGTAATGAATACGACGGGTTATTCACCAGGTATGCGTCAATCCGCACGAACAGATTATACCCACAAATTTATAAGGAACAAATGCAAAGGGATATTCACTAGGTACGACACTCCGTACATACAGGTTATTCCCACAGAGTAATAAGGAATGAATACAAAAGGGTATTCACCAGGTACGACACTCGTACATACAGGTTATTCCCACAGAATAATAAGGAATGAATACAAAAGGATACTCACCAGGCATGCGTCATACCGCACGGACAGGTTATCCCCACAAATTAATACAGAATGAATAACAACCTTTATGAGTATAATATCACTTACGAACATAAAAGCAAATGATATTATATATGAGTATGAAAGAAATGATATTCCCTACCTTCGTTAACAAAAGACTGGATGTTGCTTTCTATGAAGTTTACTAACTTTGGACAATACTAGTATTCTCACAAATACTCACAATAGCCTAGTACACTAAGAGAACTTAAGAAATTTAGAGAGAGAGAGAGAGAGAGGAAGTATAGGCAATGAAGGTGTGAAAATTTCTTAAGCGAACCCTCCCTATTTATAGGAAAATGTAATCAATATCTACCAAACATTAATTATCACATTCTTTTTATATCATCCATCCATTTTTTCTTCAATTTATATCATCTATCCATTTTTTCTTTAATCTATATCATCCATCCATTTTTTCTTTAATCTATATCATCCATTTATTCAAAAAGATTAATCCATTATCAAAAGATAATTCCATTATCAAAAAGATAAAACCATTATAAAAAATAACTCCATTATCACAATAAATTCCTTTTTCTGTATTATTGTGTTAAATGTATTAATATCACCAATAGCATATACTCGCAATACTGGCAACCAGATTATTTCCAGAAAAAAGGGGGCCTTCCATAAAAATGGCGCGCATTAAATAACCCTTTTTCTTGACAGAATTTCTAGACATTGTCAATAATGCTAAACTATCATATCAAATAATATGTGTTACAGTGTCGTGACAAATAATATAAAATATTATGCAGATACTACTGTAACAATTATTGAATCAAGATACTGTGTAATTGCTACTTTATCAATTATTGAATCAATAATATAAAACACTGTGGAACACCGTGTGCTACTGCGGAATACTGTGTACTACTGTGGAATAACGTGTGCTACTGTGGAATAACGCGTTTTACTATTTTTTTTTATCACCGGGTATTTCAACAGTTATCGGTTAAAGTTTTGCCGCCAATTTCTATCACTTTCTATATCCGACAGAAGGAATATTCCCCGACATACTAGTTTGACTTTTTGTATAAATGAATAGTATATTCGTATGAATAGTACTTTCGTATTTATACCGTATAATTTTCGTATCCAGCTTATATAAACGTTATGACGTAATTCGAAGATCGAAGAAAATGTAAAAGCGTTTTAGCGCGAATAGTGATCGCGTGAATAGTAATTTAGCGTTATTACTAGACATCTCAATTGTCACATTTCACTAGTAACTTTATCATTATCGATTTAACACCTTTCTGTTTAAAATAATAAGAAAAAGAAAATTAAATTCCATTTATTAAAATTTTCGGGGTCTTACAAATTGACAGTAGAATGACCTGCCCAAGACAGTTGTTGAATATTAAACAAATGAGTGGGGAGCAAACAGCTACAGTCTGCAGTCAGTCAGAGCATTGTCTTGAAGTCAGACTAATGGAAGCTGACTCACCCCACTACTGCAGTCAACAAAGAATAAACTATTCCTAAACTCAGCAACACATCTCAACGGAAGAAATAGATGCAACGGCCACATTTCAACGGGAAGATTCTCAAGAGCATCTACATAAAGCAGAGGGATTGAAGGTTCAAGTCAAGCAAGAACAACGAAAAAGAAGATCATACTTGAAACACTATCATTCTACAATCCAAGAGGAAACATCTTGCTTCGCTGCTGAGTTTATCAAACCCTATGCTTCAAGCAACTCAGTAGCAACAAAACAAATCACTCTTCATTAAGTGAAAGGGTTAATAGGTGATCAACCCAAGACAAGTCTGCTGGACTTGTGGAGTACCAAAGGGTACCAAGGATTCTAAGGTTGCTAGTCTTAGATTATAGAGTTCCAAGGCTGCTGGCTTTGAAGAGTACGTTGAGTACTGGTGTTCCAAGACTGAGAGTCTTGAAGGAATCTTTGTGATTCAGTTGTAACGATATCCTTAGTGGATTTGCTACTCGAGGAGTAGAACAGTGGAGTAGGAGTCATGTGTGCTCCGAACCATTTAAAACCTTGCATCTATCCCTTTGCACTTATTAACTGCCATAACTGCTTTACTATATTCTCTGCTATCGTTCTATTTTTTATAAGGGGTTCTTATAAATCATATCCCGATGTGCTTAATTGTTGGATTCATTAACCTAACTGTCAAGTCTTCCCTTTGTAAAGAAAAGAAAAGAAAACGCAAAGTTTTAAAATATCTATTCAACCCCCCCTTCTAGATATCTTTTGTGCCTCTGGAAACTAACACATCTTAACAGTCTACCTCTTAATGCATTTTAATGTTTGAAATTGGGATAAAAAAAATTCCTCTGAATGCCTCTAAATAATTAAGATACAAAATTAAATCTAAACTATTCAGAGGATCACATTAAGATGCATTAAGAGGTGGGTAGTTAAGATGCATTAAGATGCAATCGAACACCACCTTAGCAAAGACACTTCAAAACATTTTCTTAGTGATTATGTTAAGATCCAAGTGATCTTTGCATTCTAAGTATGTGTGACTTGAAGAATTCGTTGTGCATGTGTAAAGTTATTTGTGAACTGCAATATTTGTAATCACACATCTTTAGTGGATCATCCCTACTCGCGGAGTAGAAGAGATGACTAGGAGGCTTTTGTACTCCGAACCTCTTAAAAATCGTGTCTTTACTTTTCACAATGGATAATATTATGTGCATCAATTGTACACAAAAAGTTGTGCACCAAGAGTAGGACTCATATATTGCTTACCAATGAAAATATGTAAAAGATTCAATTGTAGGTCCCGCTCCCTATTTTTATTTTTATTTTTATTGTGTGTACACAACTTTTTGTGTATAGTTAGTGTCCCTAACATTACTGTTTTGCAATATTTACTTACTAACTTTAACTACTTTAACTCTACGATTTGTTTGTGGCTAAACTATATGTTTTGCACTAAATTTAGAACTTGACAATTTTTACTTAATCTTTGAAGGAGTTTTATAAACATATTCCGTTATGCGTTATTATCAATAAATTAACGGGTAAAATACAAATCGAGCCACTGAACTTTAGGTATTTTTGGGTATTGAGCCCCTTTCTTCCGGTCAACACAAATCGAGACCCTTTCTATTCAAAAATTTGGATAGTGAGCCCCTAGGTGCCACATGTGCGTTGACCTGTCTACGTGGTATGCACACGTGGCACCGCTAACATGTATGTTTCCAATTATTTCCTAAAAAAATTTGTGAAGCCCAGGATTCTAACTCAGAACATCGACTTTGAACTCTCGCTCATGATACCACCCGAGCACTACGGGCCTAGCTACTAAATTATCGCAAGGATTGAATCTTATACCAAATCAATTCCCCAGCCCCACCAGATTAAAAGACAAAGATACCCATTAATTTAAAACACCATCATCTCCATTGTCGTCTGTCATCTAAAGCTCGGCAATTTCAGAACTCTCAAAAGTTAGGGTTCGCTAAATTACGACCAAAAATTACAACATCTGTCGCGTTCAATGGCCATCATCTCAAAAATTCATGAGGAGTGAAAAGGGGAAAGCTACCTAAAGAAAATAGCAACCTAAACGTTCGGGACAGTTCAATATCTATTGGAGGCAGTGGGATTTCATCCCCAAAGTATTGTGGGTGTGGGATACGAGTAAGAATTTGTACCTCTTCAAAGGAAAAAAGTGTAGGGAGGAAGTTTTATGGTTGTTCTAATTATGGTGTAAGTTCTTGTATTTACCATGATATAAAATTTTAATTATTTACATACAATAGTTATAATTGTTAGTTTAATTTTGTACAGACGCAATCATTTTGTGAGTTTTTTCAATGGATTGACTCTATCAACACGTTAGAAGATGCTGAGAATTCTTCGGGTCTGTTGAATTTGAAGAACATTGAAATTGAATTACAGATGATAAAGGACAAAGCTCATGACTTAGAAGTGCAAGTATCGAAAATGGAAAAAAAGAAAGTCAAATTAAAGAATGATTTGAAGTGTTTAAAAGAAGATAAGGAATTTACAAACAAGGGAGAAGTGGTTGATACTTGTAATTGGGGTGTTTTTTGTTTTTTGTTTAAGCATGTTAAAAACCATGTTTTACTTTTAGCTGTATTGATGTCTTTAAAAAAATTGACTTTTTCCACAAGTGTTTTTGATGATTGTGTTAATGTAGACTCATGATGTTTGGATATTGTATTATTTGGATGATTGTGTTAATGTAGACTCATGATGTTTGGATAATTGTATTATGGTTTGGATTTACTTCTTTATGTATGGTTTGGGACATTCCAGTTTGGATGAAATGTTAATAAGCATTGAATGGTTTGGAACATGTCCCTGTTTCTTTGTGTTTTTATAAGCAAAACAGAGCATTGTTTATTCTTTATTAGACACCCGAGCACCTTAGACCACTCTCTGAGTTGGAATTAGATGATAATCTGTGATATAAAATGCAAAAATCTGTGGACACAATCTAATTATTCACGATCACAGAGGCCAGATTCACAAGATTGTGCAATTTCATGGATATATTAAAATTTCCAAGTGTCATTTCCAAATAAAGAACTCACCAAGAACCCAAGAAGGCCTGCGCAAACAAAAAATGTGAAGTTAAGGAGGCTAAAATTTTTACCAGTGCCAAACAACTCTTAAATTAACCAGCCATGTGTACAAAAAACTGAACAAGAACTCAAAAGGTACTTTTCAGATTGAATTACTAACACCATTATATAGGATTGCAGGCATGAAGTACTAACACCATTGTTCAGGATTACAAACAATAAAAAAACATCCATTGTTCAGGATTACAAACACCAAAAAATCCCATGTGTATCAATTTTGTTTTGAGATACATACAAACTCCAAAATACCATAAATAAAAGTCAAATACAGACTGATAATATAGATTACTAGATTGGTATCTTCTACTCCTTGTTCACACTTTCTTGGGTTCCACCAGTGTTGGGAAAGTTGATTGTCACTCCACTTGACTGTCCCTCACCATTAAGTCTTCCTCCCCCTTTAGTCTCCCTTAAGCTGTTATACAAGGCTTGAGCCATCAACCGATCCTCTATTTCAGTTAAGCCATTATGTGCAGTTGCCACTCTCATATCACCAGACATCAATTTTGTGGCCTTATTATTATTTGCCCTTTCTTTTCCTTTCTCATTTCCAATTGGTACAACACTCATCTTCCCTTTACCATTCCCATTTGGGGCAACACTTTGTGGTGATCGAAAAGTTGCTTGAACTGATGCTGCCTTTGGGCCAACTCCAGCTAAGTAAGATCTCTCAGGTGTGGTCTACATCATATATCATATATCAATCACATAAAATAGACAAAACTAGGAATATAACTGAAACAGCCAAAACCAGTAATAATATTCCCATTAACCTTGTACTGAAACAACACAATAATTGTAATTGACATCTACTTACTGAAATATAAGTGTTCCCAATTTTTGGGGATATGAAACAGCCAAAACCAGGAGGGACCCATTCTCTTCTTGCAGGCCTCTTAGCATTATTGGGAGCATAGACTAATGGCTTTCTTTTAATTTGTAGTTTTTCTTTAACAACTTTATCTCCAATATTTGTCTCTGTCACATTTGTCTATAAAACCAAAACATCAATTCCCACTCTTAAAAAATTAAAACATGAATATATAAGGCTTGAGCCAATAAAACTAAAAATCACCTGTTTGTGACTTGAAAATGTATCAACTCCACTATCTCCCTTATCTCCCATGTCAGTTTTATCTTTTCTAACAAACAGCTAAAATTGGTAACATATGTTTAGTTAGTTAACAATTGATACATAAATAAACAAATGTTTACTTATTAAACTTAACATTTTAATTTTAACTGCAAGCCAAACCTTGTCTTGTTCCCCTTTGCTCATTTGTTTTGTCTTCTTGTTACTCTCTCCCTCATCTTGTGTAAGTTGTTCCTAAAATTGAAGACAAATATTTAGTTATTTAACTTAACATAAATATATGTAACATAACATGGAAAAAAAACTGCAGGCATTGACTCCTTCCCCTTTGCTCCTTTGTTTTGTCTTCTTGCTACTCTCTCCCTTATCTTGTGAAAGTTGTTCCTAAAATTGAAAACAAATATTTAGTTATTTAACTTGACATAAATATAGGTAACATAACATGAAAAAAAATAAACTGCGGGCTAAACCTTGACTCCTTCCCCTTTGCATCTTTGTTTTCTCTTCTTGCCATTTTCTCCCTTATCTTGTCCAGTTGTTCCTAAAAATGAAAACAAATAATTTGTAACGTTTAACTTAACATTAATAACCAATAGAAATAGTACAATCAATACAAATATATTAATTGAAATAAAACTTACATTTGGTCGTGTTGTTTGTGTGCGTAACTTGCACATGACACGATTGTGGCCAGCTATCTTTCAAGTACTCCAAACCATGATTGTGCCTTTCCTAGATAATTTGTATGACTTAGTTTTTTTTCTTGTTCTTTTGACTTGATGCACTTGACTCCTCGTGCATCTCCCTCCTTCTTATCTTTTGTGGCCTTCCTCTTGGTGTCTTTAATGGAGGAGGTAATGGTGGAGTGACAGTAACTCTTGGCCAAAATCTCTCCCCTCGAACCACCCTAAGCATTTCTGAATATGCTCTCACATAGGTTTGTACTTTAAACCAGTCTTCTACATAATTTGCAGGGTTGTATCTCATGTAGAACATAGTTGCACATGCATGTGCACAAAGAATTCCACTGAGATCCCAAGCTCTACAAGCACAGGTGCGAATTTTCAAATCAACTGTGTATCCATCAGGTGCAATCCTAGATGTCACCTCAAACTGCAGATCACCATTGTATAACACTACATATTGGTCAAATCATAGTTGTTGTCAAGAATTTTTTTTGACCTAGGACAAATGTCCCATTTCTTGTTGATGGCTAGGTCTCTCTTTTGTTGTAGCCTGGTTATTAAAAGTTACCTGATGTCTTCCAATAATTCAATCAATGGCTTGCCTCTTGATTGGATTATGTACCCATTAAAACACTCACATAGGTTATTGTCCATAATGTCACTCTTTGTATCAATCTTGAAAAATGCCTTGCACCATTTCCTAAGATTCCTAGCCATCAAAAAATCAAATGCCCCTTCATCTAACTCCTTAATTCTTTCCATCCAATCCTTAAAATCGAAAGTAGTTGTGGATTTCGCAGCCCTCCAGAAAGTTTTCTTCAAAGCTATACCTCTGTACCTCTTTCTCAGATTGACATAAATATGCCTTGCACAATTTCTAGTTTTTGAGTAAGGAAAAAGATATGCTAATACACCCTCTAATCCCTGCAATACAAACACAAATTATAAGTTAATGAATAACATGTATCAGTCACTATAAGTTAATGTATAACATGTATAAAAAATTATAAGTTAAATTTATATTTACCTTTTGTTAATCACTAATGAAGGTCCACCCTTCACCATCTTCTAACTTCAGGTCATCTTTGAGCAAGCCCAGAAACCACTCCCATGAGTCTCTGTTTTCTCCCTTTACAACTGCCCAAGAGATTTGAAACATTTGGTTGTTTCCATCTCTACCTATGGCACTTAAAAGCTGCCCACCGCAACATCCTTTTAGAAAGAAGCCATCCAGTCCAATGATTTTCCTATAACCAGCTAGCATACCAACTCTAAAAGCCTTAAATCCAATATAAAGTCTTCTGAATTCAGGTGCACCAGAATGAAATACTTGATACAAGTCAATTGTAATATCAGAATTTGACCTTCTTAACTCCTCAATATATCTATGCAACTTGGCATAATGTTCTTTCATGTTCACCATCAACTCTTCCAAAGCAAACTGTCTAGCCCTATAACATTTGTCTATTGGGACATTAACTAGAAAGGTTTTCTTCACATAAGCTTGAATATCAACTAGTCTCCAATTCCTGAATTCTCTAAGTTTTGTATTCAAATTCTTTGCTAACCACTTAGCATTAACCTGCATACTCACTAAAATTTTTGAACATCTGTGTCTTTTCCTCATTGTTCTAAGCTGGAATGTTAGTTGAAACTGAACTTTACTTCCTCATACTTTAACAAGACATTTTTTGTTATTCATACACCTCCCCTTTGACCCTATTTTTTTCACTTTTCACAAATTTTAAATCAAAACCTTTTGTTAATGACCAATTAATTACTGCATTCTTGAACTCTTTCTTGTTTGCAAATAACATTCCTAACTCTAACTTTGTCCCCATGATTATAGTGTTGGGGTTATACACTGGGAAAGGGTTTTGCCTCCATACAAGTGTATCATCCTCAGAGTCAGCTTCCTCAGGGCTGTCATTTTCTACTTGATCAGAGTCATAATTTTCAGTATGATCACTATTTGTTTCACTATCATTAGTCTCATCATCATCATTCTCAGAACCTTGTTCTTCCATCTCTGTTTGATGTTGCTCAAAGTTTGGTTCTGGTTCTTGGTTGCTATCTGTTAGATGTGGCTCAATGTTTGGTTCATCATTAACATGGTTTTCTGGAGTGACACTTCTTGGTTGTTTTAAATTCTTCTTCTGCTCTTTATATTCTCTAGTTTTTTTTCTTACCTCAATTACTTCTTCATCATCAGTTAGAATCGTTTCTTCTTCCTCCTCATCAAGCATATCACTATCACTAGAAGAACTTGAGTCCTCATAGTTATTTTCTTCCACCACATCACCATCATGACCATTATCCTTACCTAAACTAACCTCCTTTGCCTGTTTATCCGCAGCATGTTTACTTCCTTTACAATCATGCTCAAGATAAATCTCAACATATTCACAATCTACAACATCATCTAACATTGTATTTAGGTCATCATCATTTGCAAGATTTGCAAAATGCCCACAAAAAATAGTTCCAGACAATTTGTAATATAAACCAACGACATCATTATACCCAAAACCACCCTCACACATTGTCTTCAGCTTCTCAAAATTCAATTCAAAATAAGAGATTTTAAACTTATCAATTTTCCCAAAATCATAATGGCAAACAAGATGTAACCCAAATAAACCCCATGGTAGAGTTCCACTACTAAGGATCTACAATAAAATACCATATAATTAATTAAAAAATATTTATTTTTATTATTATAACATGTATAAAGACTACAAAAATGCTTGACTATGGAAGCAAAAGACAAAAGTTACGGATACAAACAAGATAATATATAATATCTAGGGTGGAGTTCCACTACCAATAATATACAATAAAATGTTTGACTATGGAAGCAAAAGACAGACAAAAGACACAGGGGGACAATAGACAGTAATTATCTAGACATCACTAGGACCACAACATAAGACCCAAACAAATAAAGTAAATATAATAACAAACAGACACATTTACATTAAAGGGGCGACAATAGACAGGTGAAAGGGAATAAAGGGGCGACAATAGACAAGTGAAGGAGAATAAAGGGGCGACATCAATAGTCAAATAAAGGGAAATAAACGAGAATAATAGAGACACTTACACCATCTCCCCACCACAAATAATATTTCAGATCCTTCAATTATCGAACCAAGTGATCAGTACAAACCCTACGATTGACGATGTAACCCTAACTTTTCTGTGTGCACGTGTGAGGTTCAGAGAAAGAGAAAGATAAAGACTAACAATGAAAGCTTAAAAGAGAATGAATTGTCTTTACGTTTTCCTTTCTTTTAATAATCTGGTGGGGCTGGGGCTCATGAATTGATTTGGTATAAGATTCAATCCTTGCGATAATTTAGTAGTTAGGCTCGTGGTGCTCGGGTGGTCTCATGAGCGAGAGTTCAAAGTCGATGTTCTGAGTTCGAATACTGGGCACACATTTTTTTAGGAAGTAAAGTTCAGTGGCTCGATTTGCATTTTACCCATAAATTAACTTGCTTAATTGGATTGGTAACATAACTTAGAAGTTCCTAAAGTTCAGTGGCTCGATTTGCATTTTACCCACAAATTAACTTGCTTAATTGGATTGGTAACATAACTTAGAAAGAAAATTTAAAAAAATCTGAAGTAAAGTTCAGTGGCTCGATTTGCATTTTACCCATAAATTAACTTGCTTAATTGGATTGGTAACATAACTTAGAAAGAAAATTTAAAAAAATCTATTCAAGCTCGATTCCAGATCTCTTTTTAGAGAAGAACTGAAAATAATTAAAAATTTATAAGAGAAAAAAGAGGAAGAGAGGTAATTTATTTTATTTCTTTGTGTTTGTGAGTTTTCGGAATGAAATTTAAACTTAAAATAGTACATTACTATTTTGCCCTTATGAGATTATAGTTGAAGAAATGATAAAGATATTTTTGGTATTTTTATTTTATTTTGTATTTTTTAGAAGTTTCTATAGTTTTGGGTGAAAAAAAATAAAAAATTTTTTGGGGGTGCAAGTCATTCTTCAGGTTTTTTTAAATGTTATATTAATAATATTTTAATATTTTTCCTTTTTTACCCCCATTTTAATGGAAAATTGACAAAAAATAGAGCAGTACAAATTACTCCATCCGTTTCAAAATATAAGATCATTATCGACTTTTTGAAGTCAATTTAATATATTTTTAAACTCAAAATTAATATGATTTTCTTTAATTTGAAGTCGATACAATGATGAATATTGTAAATTATCTAAAAAATATTATTCACTATAAGATTTATTGTTTTATAATTTTTAACGAACCATTTTAATTTTAAGTTTAAGAATATTTTATTTTAACTTTCAAAAGTCAATAATAATCTTATAATTTGGAACTGAAAGTATTTTTTTTGCTTAAAGTTTAGAAATAAATCGATTTTAAATCTAAAGTACTAACTTTTAATAACTTTTAATTTAGTCTGGAAAATATAATGATGAAATAGGAAGCTGGCCTAAAGTTGAAGGCAGGCAAGTACGGTGCATTTAGCCTGTGATTCCCCAAGAAGCAAAAATACACAAATTACAGAGATACTGACAGAGTCCGTCTCTTGCTGTAGGAGAATACAGGGTTTAAACCGTTCACGATTCGGGACTCCCCAAGCCGCAAGTAAACTTTCTCTCTCTTTCTCCATTAACATACGGTCTCAAATTTGCTAAACAAAAAACCTAAGAACTTGTTTATGGAATCAATTCTGTTTTATGATTTTATTTGATAGGTAAGTTATCTTGAAGGAATATGAGTTATGCCAGCATAATATATATTGCATTTTCCGGAGTTGTATATTTCTGGGCTTGGTGAATTTTTTGTGTATATTTCCCAAATAGACAACTTACTAATTTGGCTTAAATTCTTAAATTTATCAGGGCTTGTTTGGATGTGCTATGAGAAATGATTTTGAGCAATCATGTTAACACTTTCAAATCCAATTCATGATATAGACCATTACATTTATAACTTAAAATTAGATTGTCTTGTAAAATCTAAAATTTACAGTGAGCTCTTATGTTGAATCATTTCTTTTGTGGCTGCATTTTTGCTTATTAATTACGGATATGTGCCTTCAGATGTTGTATATAATATGCATTGGGCGAAAATGTATAGGACACCCATATGCACCCTTAGGTTCATTTTGATCTAAAAAAGAAGAATGAAAAAGAATATGGGAAGTACAAGATATGAACATCAGACATCCATTTCAAAACAATATATTACCTCTAATTTCATTTTTCCCGTTTTCTTTTATTCTCCTTAAGAATTTGGGGATCCAAAAATGTGCTTAGGAGTTGTTTGATAAAACCAAATGAAAACTTCTGATTAAAGACTCTGAATGAGCTGAATAGAATAGAATCTCTGAATACTGAATAAAAAATTGAGTTTGATAACTGATATGTCTGAAATACCTTAATGACTTTATTTTACAATTTTAACGTTAGAGACTGTTTTGAACAAGTTTTTTTGTTAATTTAAAAAGTTTCAATTTGAGAGTTGTTTGATAAAATTAAATGAAAATGTTTGAATATTTAGAGATTTTGTCTGAAAATCAACATCAAATGAGCAAATATGTTTGATAATTTATCTATTTGGAATATTACATTGAGTATGCTTTCATATTTTAACCTTTTGAACTGTTTCTTTCATAATTACAGATATGCAATCTCATCTAAATATTATTAAATGGACGTTTGCTATTATGATAATAAAATAGCAAAAAAAAAAAATACATTTTTGCTCTAATTTATAAAATTTAAAGAAATATTAATCTAAATTTAAATTTAAAAGAATAGAGTTAAATTTAACAACCGACAGAATTGACTTTGAAGGTTAATTTTCCACTATGATATACTTAAAATGCAGCAATAGAATAATACTCCCTCTGTCCCTAAAAACTAGCTTAGTTTTATTTTTCTGGTCAAATTGATCAATTTTTAATTTTAGAATTAAAAATCAAGCATATTTATTTATATTTCAAACTCATGAAAATTGGAGGTAGTAGTAAAGTCGATATAGTTTCTTATGGTTATGGTTTCTCTACCTATAATTTATAAGAAAATAGTATAATTTTTTATTATAAAAAAGGTCAGTTTGACTTAAAAAGTCAAACTATGCCAGTTTTTGAGGGTGGAGGAAGTAATAAAATATACTCTCTCTATTCCATAAAAAGAGTTTTACTTGTCAAATATTTTTGTTCTACTAAACAAGTCGTCGGAATTCTCTTTTTATCGATAGTAATATAAAAAAATAAAATGGCCTCAAAACTTCATTTTAATTTTATTATTATGCCACCAATATTAAACTAAATATATCATTTTTAGCAGAAAACATTAAATAAAATATATTTTTAATATTTAAAAACTTTTAAATGAAACAAAGTATGTAACATTTTTCTTTAGAGGCTATTAATCAAAATGGTTCAAAAGATCAGTAGGATTACAATAAGGGTCTATCCGAGGAGCATAATCTTGTAAATAGGTTATTAAGTTATCTAGCTGACCGAAGAAGTAAGATGGGGATAGCTTTGCCAAAAAGCACTTTTTGTTTTCAATAAGTGCGTTTGATAATCAACTATTAAAGCCTACAAAATCTGATCGAGTAATTTATTGCAATTAAGTGATTGATAAGTGTTATCAAACAATCTCTTACTTGATCACCACTTGGTTCTTAATAATGACTCCATTCATTTTGATATTGGCTACATGTTAGTTATCTTGGTTATAGCAACTTGTCCAAATGTCTAATCTCCGATGATTGAATAATTGATCCATGTTTGGAGCTGAAGTTAGTAAATGTGTTCTTTCTTTATTCACATAGACTAAACTAATGGGGTTGCCAAGATTTACACGGCCCAGGGCAAGGGAAGGTGTGTCGAGTCCTAACCTTTATGTGGCCAATTGTGGGCCAGCTGTGGGACTTACTTTTGACACTATCACATCAGCATTCAGCACTTATGGTACAGTGAAAGGAGTATATCCAGCTGATGAGAGTGGAACTCGTGTTATTGTGTCATATCTTGATAATTGTTCTGCCCAAGCGGCCTTTGAGGCATTGGATGGACGTCCTTGTCTTGAACTTGGAGGACGTACTTTGCACATAAAATATTCAGTGTTTCAACCGCCTAGCCAGGTACTGAATGGTTAATAAATTTCTTAAGCTTCTTCTGCATTATTACTTTCATACTTAAATACACACTTTAAAATTATCTGCAAACTTCTATTTGTGAATTATTATTATTAACCTTCTATTTGTTTCTCAAATAACCACTTTAGTTTACTTTTTAGTTTGAAAAAGCACGTCATCCAAGAGTAAATGGCTTTTTTTTCCTTTTGTATTATTCAAATGATTTTAAATTAATCATTATATTTTTCATGCACAAATTCTTTTCTAGGCCATGCTAAATTTATAATGCAAATGAGATTTTCTGGTTCATCTCTCGAAGTGACTGGAAATTTGTGTTTATCGATTTCTTACAGTTTGAAACCAGATATGTGAACTTCAGATAGTGGAAATAATGTGTCACAGCTGCTCATATTCTGATCGTATTATCTGATTTACTTCTATGTTATTGGTATACTTGTTCTTGAATGTGTATTCCATGCTTCCTTGTTTAGGTTCAGGTCAATGGCTCAGTTCCGGTATCTTTGTCAGCTTCAGATTTGAACATTCCTGGCATCTACTTGATTCATGACTTTATCACTGCCGAAGAAGAGGAGGTAAGGGATCTTTCTTTCATTAAAATGGAGCCTTTGCAGTGTTCTTTTTAATTTTACGTGAAAGGAAAACAACAAAAACTAGAAACTAAAGATCACCATTCTAATGATTGTGCGAGAAATTGCTACAAGAAGGTTCTTTAGCTTCTCCATACATACATACATATATATATATATATATATGTTCAGGTAATGGGTATGTGTTCCATATATGTATGTATGACCTTTGAACTTTTCAGAAACTTCTTGCAGCAGTTGATTGTAGACCCTGGAAAAGTCTTGCAAAAAGAAGGGTTCAGCATTATGGGTATGAGTTTTGCTATGAGGTAAGTTAGTGCGTAACTAGCCTCTTGTTACTTCAACTTTATTTGCAGTAATCTTGAAATACACCCCCTTTTTTCCCCTTATCATAAAAGGAAAATCAAATAAGTAATTTAAACTGAAGAAGAAATTAGAAGTTGTTTTTTTTGGTACTTTGCCCTGATTAACTTATATTCCTAGTTCGTGGAAAACTCTGTTAACTTTAAGTGCCAAAATTGTCTTATAGTTGTCCTAGAGGTAAGTCAATTCTTGGGCATATTGCATGGGAATAAAACTCACTTACTGAACACCCTTCAATCATAGTGCATTTTATCAAGTCATTCTTAATAACGAGCATGTATTTTTAACTTTTGAAAATTGCCTTGGCTCTTTAATCTCAATAGTCATTGTTAATGAAATTTTAAGGAATCCGTTCTAATGCTTCCTCATTTTATTCTTTTTGACATTAAGATCTGAATCTATTACCTTTTTGAATTCCCTAATTGTGCCACCAATGGTATTTAGATTATTTGGATGTAGGAGCGGTAGAGTTTTTCATAGTCAATGAAATCTATCAATCCAAATTTCTTGCATTCAGCATATATTATGTATAGGATGTCATGTTTATGTCAGTAGTCTCCTGTGTTCTGATAAAGTTTTGTTAGTTATGTCAATCAGTTTTAAGGTCTTGACTCACACATACCGCAGTGTATTCTTGTCAACTCACATAGTCACACCTGAGCCATATGATGGTCTTGCGATTCACTTGAGTGAGATTATATTTGTCTTCGCATTAAGATAATGAAACTCAATGCTGATCCTAAAAGTATGTTTTGTTATTCTATCAGCATAAATTAATACGTTTTTTCCCTTTTGATTCTTTTGAATCTCAAAATCCATTATATTTCATTTTGCCTCAGCCTGTTTAGAACTCCTATGCTATTATTCATACAAACTGTCAGTTAGATGATCAATAACTATTTTAAGAGGGGAAAGTTATTAATAATAGAATTTGATTCTTAAAAATAGAATTACAAATGTCGCTGTTGGAAGTAGGTTTGAGTAAAATTAGAGTGATACAATAACGTAGCGCTATTCTTGCTGAGGAAAAGACTTGAGTGCCGCTACGAAAGGGACTCACAAGAGATGCAATGGAGTTATTTTATCTTTTGATAAAAGAAGAATTTTATTTGAAAGAAGAGGAATTACATAAAAGGAGGACGAGGAGTCCTCCG
Organism: Aralia elata; assembly: GCA_034770075.1. Classification (NCBI taxonomy): domain Eukaryota; kingdom Viridiplantae; phylum Streptophyta; class Magnoliopsida; order Apiales; family Araliaceae; genus Aralia; species Aralia elata. The sequence goes on along the minus strand of CM068381.1, from coordinate 17,447,745 downwards.
AAGAAATACAAGAAAGAAAATAAGGAAAAGTTAATGAAGCATTGCTCATCAATCTCGATGAACATATGAAATACCACCTCCTCTAAGAGCTCCCATAGCCGAATTCCACATCAATGCTTGAAATCCTTATTCCAAAGAAGAGGAATAGATAGGTGAATATCATTATAGATTCTATCATTTCTTTCGTTCCATATGCCCCATAAAAATGGCAAAACAAGAACACTATCTTGGCATCCTTGTGCTTCTCAAAACCCAAAAATCTTACATGAACCAAACTCTCGAAGAGTAAGGGGACACCCAAGCTTCACCAAAAATCCCAAAAAGATAATTCCAAAGGCTACATGCTTTAAAACAATGCAATGAAAGATGTTCATGACACTCTGAATTTTGCCTACACATGACACATATCTGGGCACAAGAGTTTGTATGGCCTTCTCCTTTGCAACAAGGTATTAGTATTAAAGTGATTGAGAACTGCTGACCAAAGAAAAGCTGCAGAGTAGTTATTACTTATCCTTTTTTAATCAAGAGTTCTGACTTCACTTAAATAACTGACATACTAACACTTTTAATTTCTAATGAAAAAAGAAGAAAGGATGTGCTGATGGATACGATAAATTATTGGGATTGTCGGACAAAATGGATCACTGTTTTAAATCTTTTGCTGTTTCTGTTATGGTCATTCGGCACCCAAGAATTGGTTTATTGTGTATAGGTGGTTAAGACTTAAGACAAGGAAGATTGCTGGTACTAGAGTCGATCTGTTATTGCTATTGAAATTGGCTGGCCTTTCGCTGGCGTGACCCTTTTTGTCTTTATCTTACTTAGGATGTCGTTAGGTGGTATTCTTAGATCTCTCCTTTTGGGACCCAATTGTGGAGAGTTGGAGAAAGTCGCTTGACATGTAGGAGAGAGCGTTTTTCTCCTTTGGTTGGCGTATTGCTTTGATTAAGCTCGTCTCTCTAGCATCCCAATTTATTATTTGTCCTTTTTTCAGGTTAGCTGTCAATGTGGTGTATCGTCTAGAGAACTTTATGTGTGACATTTTGTGGTAAGGGAATGAGGTAGGGAATGGTGAATGGTCATTTGATCTCATGGAAGGTTTGCAGGCCTATTATTAATGGGGGATTGAGGCTTGGTAAGTTGGCGTCTAAGAACATTTCGCTTGCAGTGAAATGGTTCTGACAATTTCCTTAGGAATCTGATTCATTATGGAATAAGGTGATTAAAAACAAATATGGGCTGGAAGCTTATATTCCAATATACCCTTCTTCCTTGCCTCTTTTTGAAAATAAAAGTTGGGGATGTTCCTTCATTTGGTTTCTAGAGGATACTTGGATAGGTGATGTTCCTTCCTTTCCAGTCAGTCTTGTCTTTATTGGCCATCTTTGTTTCATAATGCATCCATCTCCAATATATTTTTTACTTCTTATTTTCCTGCAGCAGTAGATACCTTTTTGTGGAACTTTCAATTTTATAGAAATGGGAACGGCAGGGAGGCTTATCTCATATGTAAATATTTTTCGCATTTCATTCTCACCTCTTTCGTGATGTTTTGTTGTGTGGAGTTTGCATAATTGGCTTTTTTTATATTCTTAGAGAATTTTGGTTTTTGTAACATTAGATTTCGAGGGTAGAAGGAAAGATAGCAAGTTGTTGTGGAGTCCATTTTTTTTTGTGTGCGCAATCATTTGGGTTATCAAGACTCAGCAGAATGCCTGGTGATAGATGACGGATTCGATTTTGGAAGGATTTGTGGGTGGGGTTGGAACTTGGAAGCTTTGGGAGCACGCTTACCTAACTTCGCGCTCTACCTAACTTGTTCTCTTTGGCGGTTCATTCGAATGAAAGTGGTGGTTGTTTACTTCTCAGATGATGGAGGCCAAGTGTCATGGCATCCAGTTTTTCAAAGACATTTTGCAGTAGGGAGTCTGAGGAGGTGGAGCAACTGTTGATGGTCTTGTTGGGGGAGGCCGACAGTTATTAACTCATGAGGATTCATTGCGTTGGGAAGCAATGAACATTTTTTGTTAAGTCCTACTATCAGAGTCTTTGTGGCAAGGGTGGGTTGACTTTTACATGGCGGTGTATTTGGAGGGTTGGGGTGCCACGAAAAGTGACTTTCTACACATGGACAACCAGTGTTCCACAAAGTGACCTAGGCGGTAAAGGGACCTTCAAGTGCCTATTCCTTATAATCGGGGCCTAGGCGCTTTCCTAGGCGGGGCCTAGGCAGCTTCCTTAGGTGGTGTAGGCTTATTATTGCGTTTTACATTTGTAAAAAAAAAATGTTTAGTCTTTTCTTTTATATTTATAATAAAAGTAATGTTATATTTATGAAAAGTTAAAATATAGGGATTGATTTAAGATATTGTCAAATTATGGGGCCAAATTTGAAATTTGATAGAAAAGGGCACTTAATAGTTTTAAAAATTAAAAGGGTGACGTCTAATGCTATCCCATCTTATCTGTTATAAGAAACTAGATCGCAACATCACATATTCTTTAGGGAAGAGGAGGAAACAAGTTGCAGTGATGGTGGAGGATGGTGACAACGATAGCGACAACGACAACGATGGCATTTCATTACTAGCTTCTAGGCAGCTAGGCAGGTGCCTAACACCTATTTTCCAAGGTTGGATAGCGCCTAGCGCCTAAGCGGCGCCTAGACCTTGTTTGAGAACTCTGTGGAAAATAACACTTGGGGTATTTTAACTCAAGATCATGTGGAGGAGAGGTATATTTTTGTTTAATCGATGCTACGTGTTTGAAGGATTGGGTTTATTGTGATTTTGTTAGCCTTCTTTGATGATGTTCTCTTTATGGGAATTGAAGTGGGTGATGCCTAGTTCCTTGGTGGAGTTTTTTAGGGTTAGGAAGGGAGTTTGTTTCAAAGAGACGGTGTGTCTATGGGACATGATTCCACATTGCTTATGGTGCATGCTGCGACAGGAACAAAATTGGAGACACTTTGAGGAGAATTCTAGACACTTTGAGGAGAGGGGAATGGACTATTGTTCAGATCTAAAATATCTCTTTTTGTCTCTTGTTTTTCTGGCAAAACGCTATTTTTGGTGGATCATCTGTTGCTTTTGTTGATTTTTTATTGGAGTTTAGCCTTTGGACATGACGTTAGTTTTTTCCTGCTTTTATGTAGCTACTTTTGTGCATGGGTGGTGCTTCTACATTCTTTTCGTGACATGTATATTTTTATTGTCCATAAAGCAATATTTTATACTGTGGCACTCCTAATCGACAATTGATTCGACAATTTGCTGGTTTCCTGTAGTATTATGAATTTGTAATGGATAATGTACAAAGACTGAAGTCTTACTATCCCTTTTTTTTTTTGATGTAGACAAGAAATATTAACACAAAACAGTATCTTGGTGAACTTCCATTGTTTGTTTCTCCCATTCTCGAAAGAATTTCCTTATTTAAGGAGCTTGGCAGTGCGTCAAATGCAAGTCTGGACCAACTGACTGTAAGTCATGACGTGTTTGCTTTATAATTTTTTTGTGATGTCTGTTTGTAAATCAAATAAAAGCTTCCTTGTTATGTCAGTTCTTACCTATGCCGGGTTTGGTATTATTCTCTTTTTGTATACTGGTCTTTTAGGGGCTTAACTATTGTGTGAATTTTTATTTTTTATTTTTTTTACGTTTAATTTCAATATACACGTACATGCATGTTTTTCTATTCTTTCCGAGACTAACAATTGATACCATTTTGGTATAGGTTAATGAGTACCCACCTGGGGTGGGCTTGTCTCCACATATAGACACTCATTCAGCATTTGAGGGATCGATTTTTAGCCTTTCATTAGCAGGGCCTTGTATTATGGAGTTCAGGAAGTATTCAGATGGTGATTGGATTTCAAAATCTGCCTCAACTGGTGATAGGGACGCGGAAAATTCTGAAACTAGCACAAATTTCTTGAGGAGAGCTATTTATCTTCCCCCTCGATCAATTCTCTTGTTATCTGGGGAGGCACGATATGCTTGGCACCATTACATTCCCCACCATAAGGTATTTTTCTGAGTTCTCTATTTTCCTCACTTGGAGATTATTGTCTTTTACGTAAAACATCATATCTGCTCAAGAGGCTTGTTAGATATATTTTTTTTTGATAAAGTAAAATATATTCGAAGAGGCTCCATGCGAGAGCCAGTGCCACCTATGTATATTCGGAAATTCAAAAGGACATGCCGAAGACTGCCACCAAGCTACATAATAGTTACATCCGTCCCAAGGCTAAACTCCAACAAAAACAAATCAACAACAGCCACTGTCAGCGTGGATACACCTGCTTCTGCCAAAAGAAAAACAGACTTGAGAAAAAGTATTTGATATGCACAATATACCTGTCCTTAGCCTCAAAATAGCTGCAGTTCCTTTCCCTAATAATCCTTTAGCATTAATCAATCCTCTTGAGGCACTAAAACCTTTTTCAAGCACACAAAAAGTCCTTCAGTAAACTAGGCATGACTCATTTGATCCTCACCAAAGAGAACACCATAAACTACAATACACTAACCACCTTGCAATGAAGGAGCAAGTGACTGGCGGACTCCCAATCTTTCCTACACATAACATCGGTTGACCGTGAACTTCCCTCACTTCCACAATTGAGTCTTGGGTCAAAATGCCTCCTTAAGTCGCCGTCCATGTGATAGAGGTCAGCCTACTCGGCAAGCCCACTTTCTAATTAAGCAAGAGTAACCATGTATCTAGAAGGGAATAGGGATGGGGGTGGGAAGTTAATATCATGTGTCAATTCTTGTTTGCCACAACTAGAGAAACAAATATATTTGCTCCCGCTAATTGCATCAGAAATTTCTTATAATTAGTCGCTGGCACAGGAATTTGTTACATTTGAAGTTTGAGTTAAAAGTTTTAGGTGGGTCATGAAGTTTGGATGAATATTTCTGCTAGATAAGCTTATCCAAAGTTTCATACTCGAGAACTATGCTCACCAAGGATGTGCATTGCAGAAGAAATGCCTCCTCACCTGCATCTAATTCATAGTTATTAAGGCGCACCCTAGGCGCAAATGCCCCTTGTAGCGCAGGCGCGAGGTGCAAGGACGAGGCGGAGGCACAAGGCGCGTGCCTTTTTGAAACAAGACGCACAATGTATGAAATAATGTAAATTATTATAACTCGAAACATTCAACATTTCCTTTGACATTTTAGGTATCAAAACTAAAAGCAACAATTTCTTTTACCTATATTACTACATCAACTACTAACATGCTCAAACAATTTATAAGGAACTCATCAATTAAAATTATATAAACTAAAAACATTGGTCAATAAAAAATCCATTTATAATAAATAATCGTCTAATGCACCCAAAGTAAGAAAATAAATAAATTCTAGATTCAATTCAAAAATCTCTCCCCCAAAATGACGAAGGAGAAGTCTTTCTATAACAATCATGGAGGTAGACGAAGAGAGTCGACAATGGTAGACAAAGTTGCATGTAATTGATTGTTTAGTTTTTTATTTTGGACTTTTGGTTTCCTAATTTCTTCTTTGGGTTTGTTGATTTTTTTTTTTGGGTTTTTTTTTTTCTTAATTAAATAAGTTGATTGCCTTGGCGCGCCTCGCCTAACATTGCATGCTTGCGCCTTGAGTCTGCTCCTTATTACCTGAGCCGCGAGTTGTTGAAGTGAAAGCGCAAAAGCTGCACGGCTTGCGCCTTGCCTCACCTCAAGCTAGGCATACTCATGCCTTTGACAACTATGATCTAAACCTTTTGGGATTCTGGGTCAGCTAGGAGAAATATCCCCATTTTAGCCTGTTTGCTGTGTTTCATATGTGGATTTAGAGCATAAAGGGATCAACCTTGTTGCTGATATAACGGAACCAATTGGTCTTTTAGTATTGATACAAATTCCCATCAAGAGGAAGGTTTATGGGGTTGATTTAGCAGGTTCCTCTTGTTTTCACTTTGAGGAGGACAAAAAAAAAGGTTTATGCTGTTCATGATCGGTACTTTAGGATCTGCTCTTTTGAGAGTGTCTAGAATCTAAACTAAAAGCGTGACACATATCGCTATAGGAGTAGGAGTAGGTAAGTTGACAAATGTGTAATGCATCATTCGTAAAATAATTTTATGTTTATATATGTATACACACACACACACATATATATATACACACATATATCTATATATAGTTATATACACATAGAGATATATAGATCGTTATAAAACAGCATTCACTGTTCCTTTTGGGCATTATGAGTGGAATTTTTTGCCTTTTGGGCTTAAAAATGCCCCATTGGAATTTCAGAATATTATGAATGAAATATTTAATCCATATATGGATTTCATACTAGTCTACATAGATGACGTTTTAATATTCTCAAAGAATATAGATCAACATCGGAAACACTTAAATGTGTTTAAAGCAATAGTCAAAAGAGAAGGATTAGTAGTGTCTGCTAAAAAGATAAAACTATTCCAAACTAAGGCTCGATTTCTTGGGCATGAAATTGGTTCGGGATCAATACACCCAATTGACAGAGCAATCTCTTTTGCAGACAAATTTCCAGACGAAATAAAAGATTAGAAACAGTTTCAGGGGTTCTTAGGCAGTCTAAATTATGTTGCTGATTTCTTCTATCAGTTAGCGCAAATGCTGCCCCTTTATTTAAAAGGCTTGCAAAAAACCCTCCTGAATGGTCAGAAGAATGCACAGATAGATAGAATAATAAACATAAATAAAGACGATATATGTAAAGGGATGAGAAACAAACTTACATAATAAGACTTACTGCACACACCAGAAAATATGTTACAATCTAAGAAGAGAGCTTGAACTCTCAAAGTAGCTGACAACTCTTAAGGGCTTACACGCTGTGTACACTCTCAATTTTTTCGGATACATAACAAAGAGAACTGATAGCCTTAAATAGATAGGCTTTACAGACAACAGGAATCTTAATTATTACAAAGCTTGAAAAGCAGAGAGCCACCACCTACAATTGGACAAAGAACTTTTAAAAAGTAGATTCCCACTAAAGACGCGTGTCATGGATGCAGTTGGAGTCTAATAGACTTCAAGGGAATAAAGTAACTTTAAGTTACATCAATTTTACTTTTAAGAATAGGATACTAGACAAAAAGAATCTTCACTGAGATTGAGCACTGGGACCTCCAAATGGATCCTGACTGGATTCTGAAACATCCATAGAACCACTACTAGAATCATCATCATCATCATCATCATCATCATCATCTTCTTCAAGATATTTTAATATCTCTTCTTTAGATACCTTTTTTAAAGCTTTATTAACTAATTTTTTTACCTCTTTTTTAGAGGGTGAAGCAGAATCACAAGGAACTTTTGAGTTTGGAACCGAGGCTGAAATCAACTTCTCAACATCAAATTTAGGCCACCATTTAAGTACAACATTTCTAAATAAACAATGACAACCTGTTCCGATGTGGTCATCAATTGAGTAAGACCATTTAAGGATCCATGGAACTTCATATAAAAAGCTGAAAAACAATACAGCTTGGTTTTGATTTAGCTCCTCATATTTTTGGTAAAAATTTTCAAAGACTTCTTCCACTGGTTTTGGAAAGATTCTAGTGATTAGACCCCAGTTATAAAACCAAGTTTGAAACCAGTTTGGGTAGTCTTCAAGATAGATGCCCCTAGATAGTTTAGGAGCTAAGAACCAATTGTGAGAATATTTATCATTTTGATAATATAAAAATTTTTCCCAACCCATTAATCAAAATAGTTTTAACCTTTTGGGATCATTCGTTGGTCCTTAAAATTTCTATGCCTCCTAAGATCAAATCCCCACTCTTTAGGTGTTAAGACATGCATAATCTAAACTGTAGAAAAGGCAATATTAAATTTATCTCTAGTCATGCGAGACACAGATAGAATTAGTTTCTTCTAAAATTTTCTCGTAAAACTCCCTGGTTTTAGGAAGGTAGACCGGATTATCACGTGAGGAGAGGTAAATTTCTGCAACAGCTTCTGGGGATTTAGAAGCATCAATATTCTCAATTATTATCACATCCTTTGAAAATGTGTCTAAATAAGGGGTTTCCATTTTGACGATATTTTTACCTTTTGAGGATGAGGCTTTTAGACTTTGGCTTTGAGAAGTGTGTAGGCGTGGAAGTCATACTTCGCTTGATTAGGGTTTTAAATTGGCTGAGGAGGAGAGAAATTCACAAAGAGTACATGTGTGATTGAAGGTTCGAAGAGGGGAGAAGAACGGGTAGGCAATCACCAAGGCAACACGTGGCAGAACTCAAGAGAGAGCCTTCTTGTGTCTTGGAGTGTCAGAGAATCAAAAGTCGCTTCCTCTGAAATGAGGGGCTATTTATAGAGGTGGCATATATGATAAATGGTCACGTGCTTAGCACATGACTGGGTCACGTGCTAGGCATGTGATTTTAGGTCAAATACCAGAAATGCCTCTCGTTGCCAAAAGTGTAAGTCGTCCCATTCTTCTAGTCGCCAATCCAAATCCCTCAACCAGTTCCCTCTTAGTTGCCTCCCTAATTCTTCTACCTAGAAACTTACAGAGGCCCTTTCAATTTTCGAATCTAATCATCGTTCCATGAATCAAATTACGTTTTCCTTCCGCTCCATCTCCATGGTCCAATCCAAAGATTAATCGGAAAAGCTTCTCGGGAAAAAGCGTTGCCAGAGCCCTGGGGGGCGGAGCCCTAGGAGGCCGAATCCTAGGGGGCGGAACCCCGGGGGGCCAAACCTTAGGTTCGTGCCTCTTTCAACTTTCTTCGTTCTTTCTTACTTATTTTGCTCATTTCTCGTCCTTTTATCACGATTTTCGGGTCTTTGAGTAGTTTTCCATGACATGAAGGACTTGAGAGAGAGCATCCCTAAGTCTCCATGTATTTATCACCTCTTTTCTTGGCTTTAATTTCCTTGAGTTGTCGGTGCACTTAACCAAAGTTCGATCGGTGAAATTGCTTTGAAGCTCGCAAAGGAGTGTGCCCCCTAGGGGGCCGAACCTTACGGGGTACCCTCAAGCTCCTCTTCTTCTTTCGCTCATTTTTTCCGATCTTGTCTTCGTTTTGTTCGGTAGCTTAACTTGCATCAAGAAAATGATCATTCATCAGCATCAATCGGAGAGGCTGAACCCTAGGGGGCCGAACCCAGGGGGTCGAACCCTCGGGGGTCCTCCCACATTTGTCCGTTTTTTCTAACTTTTTCGTTCCGAATTGTCTTGTTCGGGCAATTTGATTCAATTGGGTCATTAGGGTCCGCTCATTGAACACGCGCCCCTCTTTTTGTCGTACGCTCCCCTTTCATATTTAAGGGCCCACATTTTGCCCCCTGCACGTGAGTCGCAATTTATAGTGGGTCGAGCGTGCAAAATCTTTGTAAAAGTCTTTTGTGCTACAAACTTAGTGATTTTTCTTTGTTAAAATCACATCAGTCGATAAGGGTATAACGTTCAGGAATGAGCTTTGGAGTTTTCGATAAAGGTCGAAATTTGTTCGCGAAAGCTTTGATAATGTCACGCTCCCTTTTTTGGTTTTGGGTTCTTAGTAGTTGGTGTCTCCTTGACTTATATAGTCATTTTGGGCACCAAACCATTCATTGGCAACCTTTTAATATATCAATGCATCATTGTATGGTCGATGGATTATGTCATACTGCCGGCTTTTTTTACATACTCATCACCTGGTCATAGATTTGTGCTTCATCCCTTAAGTCAGGGTATTCTCGATGACTTAAGTTAATGTTTGTTTCTTGGCAATGGAATTTATCTTTGCCTCAAAGAAAATAATTTTCTTGACGAGGACTAAGAGAAGTGCCTCAATTTAGAGATCAAGTAGTTGCTTTTACCATTCATAGCACTAAACAATGGGGTTACTTTTATTGTTCAAAGCACCAAACGATTAACACTTGTTGCCCGTATTGTCTGAAGCTCCAATAGTAGTGTCTTTGTACCTTGGTATCGATCTATTAATGGCAATCCAAGGGCCTTGTCATCCGATCAAGCGGGTGGTCGTCGAAGGACTTTATCTTCACTTTTAGTGATAGACTGTAACACTTTCTTGAGGACTTAAGAGTCAGGTGCCTCCATCACTTTTGATGATAAAGTGTAACACTCAGTTGAGGACTTATGATCAGGTGCCTCAATTTTGCTTTTAGTGGTAAAGCATAACATTCGTGTCTTATCCCTTAGTCGTGCCAATTTTGGCATAAAGGGTTTCGTAAGGACTTAAGTCGAGTGCCTCGCCACTTAGTCATCCAATTTCTTGGCAAGTGCAATCTACGAGGACTTGAAATCGGGTGCCTCGTCACTTGGGTCGTCCAATTTCTTGGCAAGTGTAATCTACGAGGGCTTGAAATCGGGTGCCTCGTCACTTGGGTCGTCCAATTTATTGGCAAGTGTACTCCACGAGAACTTGACCACCATTTAGAGTGGACTACCATCTTGGGTGGATTTTTAATTTATCAATTCTAATGCTTCCTCCCGTAGTTATCCAATTTCTTGGCAAGGGATACTCGAGGACTTAAACCACCATTTTCGGTGGACCACCATCTTGGGTGAATTTTTAATTCATCAATTCTAATGTCTCCTCCCACGGTCATCCAATATTTTGGCAAGGGATACTACTAAAGACTTAAACCACCATTTTCAGTGGACCACCATCTTTGGTGGATTTTTTTATATTCTCATCTCTGTAGTTCAGAGATTTTTCGGTGGTAGAGCTAGTACTTGGGCTATCCATCATCTTTTGTTGATGAAGTTTTCGTAACAAAATCACTCATAGTTTCATCATGAGCATCAATTATTGATTCTTGAGGCTTGTTTATTGTATGGTACTGAAGCATATTCTCTTGAATAGGCTATTGTTTGCCTTGATCATATTTCTTGTAATCTAGTTTGAACCTCCATCCTTCTTGCCCCCCTATGGCTTTGGCAGAATATCAGCCATAGCCGCAGTAATTATGCGCCAACCCATCCATGCTTGTGAAATAATAGGTTGGATATAGGGTGGGGAGGGAGGGGTGAAGTCAAAATTCAACTTTCTTTGCCTCCGCTTTCCTCCGCAGGCTCATTCCGAGTGAGATTTAGTGAGACCTTTTGGTATCATGCCCCTTGGCTACCATAGTTGTCAAGGCGACAAGTCGAGGTGAGGCGACAACCGGGAGCTTAAGCGTTTAGGCGACAAGGCGCCCAATTAGTAGTCCACAAGTCGACAAGTCGTTAACAATGTAAATTTTATACGAATAAAATTATATATATTTAATATTTATATGAATATTGATATATTTATTTTTCTAATGATTTACCGTATTCATAATGCAGGTTGTAGCATATCAAATCACAAGTTACAACAAGAAGTGAACAAGATAAAGTCAAAATGGATAATTTTATGATAGTTGTAAACTTGTAATTTTTTGAACTCGTACCAACTTCAAATTATATAAATGGTGATACCTTTGTAATATTTAGTTTAATTCAATATAATTCTTAAATTTATGTTTAGTTTCTTAAGTTTTACTATTGTATATATAGAATACCACAAATTTCAATAATAAGAATTCAATAATTTATGATAAAACAAATAAACAATCATTGTTAAGATAAAGATATAAACAAGCATATAGTCATATATAGCATTAGACAACCATCCTTGATAAGATAAAGACATGTTCATTGTGACTTTGCCAGAAACAAACATAATATAGAAATAAAACAAAGTCATAAAAACTTAATATTCATCAACTCAAAAGTCTCATTTTTTAGAACGAAAGGATCACTCAAGCTATCAAGCATAATTATCAAGGATCAAATCATCGTAATCTCTCCCAGCAGCGGTATCATCACTTGAAACAGTAGTTACTCTTCTGCCATAATCATCATCCACATCCTCATCATCATTAGGAAGGCCTTCCTCCTCTTCTCCAGCATTAGAATCAGAGTCATCCATAGCTCTTATCCTCGATTCCCTTGAAGTCGAAACACCACCACGCTGTGAGTAGACATGACCCGTTCTACGAAAATTGTGACCCTCGGCCGCATCGGATGCACCAACAGCTTTATCAACATCCTCCCATGTAAGATCATCTCCATGATGAACTACATCTTGCTCGGGCACTATCCACTCATTACCCTAATTGAAATCATCCAGGACTAATGGATCAAAGTTTCTTCCAAGTTCGCGCCTCTTTTGGAACCTATCAACAATTCGGCAATCGTATTGCACATACACCAAATCATTTAACCGTTGATGCTCCAACCTATTTCTCTTCTTCGTATGAATCTGAAATTTTTGTTTTAAAAAATATTAAGCAAAAGAATATATAAAATATTTATAGATTTAGTTATGTACTAATTAATATTAAATACAAGATATTTAATTACTAAATATTTACAAACTCAAAAAGTGCTCCAATTGCGTTCACAACCGGAAGAAGAACAACAAAGGCCAAGGATTCGCTTTGCAAACTTTGTAAGCTCAATAGCACAACCGCCAAAAGCATTCCACTAATCAACTACATTCGATGTAAAAAATTAAAAAATTAAATCAAATATAGTCTAAATTATAAAACTTAAAGTAAACTTTATAATTTATTTAATATACTTACTAGGATTTTTTTGACGTTGTTGCCTAATGGACATGTCTTTGGAAAAGTCATCAGGAGAAGATTCATAGACATCGGCTAGGTTGCTTATCTTGTCTGCCAAAACTTGGTCGGGAACCAAAGAATATCATTGAAGTTGCTACGTAACTTGTAAGCTAAATCAGATTCTTCTTCTTCTTTGATGTCAAAATACTTTCCCGGATTGAGAAACAATGCTGCCCCATATAACTTTTGCTCCATTTGGCATGCCCATCTTCGCTCGATAATGTCGATCACTTTCTTGTATAGCCTTTGTTTGTTATTAAAGGCATCTTTGATCTTCTTCTTTGCAAATTCTATCGCAGCAAAAATTTCAGGCATAGTTGGCCTCTCATCCGAATCCACAATCCTCAAGACAACAAGTAATGGTTGTGACGCTCTAATACAATCTTCAACGACATGCCAAAAACTAGCAGAAATAACTGTATCATACACTTTCTTCCCCTCATCTGTAGTTGACAACCTAGAATGTGTCCAATCATCACTGATGAATAAATGTCTCAAAGCATCCTTGTGGTTGCACAAGCTCTGAAGGGTTAGAAAAGATGTAGCAAATCGGGTGACTCCCGATCTCACAAGGTGCCTCCCATTTGTTTTGCTCCTCATCGCATCAAGAAGGCGACCATGTCTATAAATGAATGTTGTTATTTTTCTTGCCCTCCCGATTGTACACTTAAACTGCTTCAAATTGCCTATGTCCTCTAGCATAAGGTCTATGCAATGGGCTGCACATGGTGTCCAGAACAAAGTAGGCCTCCTCTCCATTAAAATCTGACCAACTGCCTTATAATTGGAGGCATTGTCTGTCACTACTTGCACAACATACTCAGCCCCAATCTCTTTGATCTTCCCATCAAGTAACTCTGCCAACATGCTTGCATCCTGAGATTGACTAGAAGCATCAACTGATCCCATAAGGTAAGTCCCTGCAGGACTATTAACAAGAAAATTTATCAAGTGTCTGCCTCTTCTGTCTATCCATCCGTCTGACATAAGAGTGCAACCGTACTGCTTCCAAGAAGTTTTGTGCTTCTCCTTCAGTTTCTCTGTTTTAGTCTTTGCCTTCCCTAAAAGAGGAACTCTCAACTCGTGATACGAGGGAGGCTTCAAATCCGGCCCATATTGCCCGATAACCTCTATCATCACCTCAAAACTTCTTGAATTTGCTGCATTAAAAGGGATGACATTCTCATAAAACCAGTTGGCAATGTGCATGTGAACTTTCTCTTTCTCTTCTGGTGACCTTAGACGATTCTCCAAAGTTGTTTGGCTAGGACCTTTGCGATGCCTTTCGTCCACAACTTCTTCAGGAGATTTCCTAAGATGAGTTTCAATTATCTTTGTTTGTGACTGTGGCTTAGTGAATTGAAATGCACTCTTCATCCATTTAGATGCATTCCCAGAACTTGGAACAACTGCAGAGGAAGCATTGGAAGGAATGGATGCATTGCTTGGAATATTAGATGACTGAATTTCTTCTACTTCGTCACTGTCATCAAATTGAATTGGCTTGTACCTTTTGTTACTCATTATTGCTTGATGCATATTGTTTGCAATTTCTGTTGTAGTTCGAGGACACTTAGCCACCACATCCCCATACCCACCGGTAAGATGTTGCTTGAATCTCTTGATTCCTCCATGAACCTTTTTTCCCACAGAGTATGCATTGCACGAGATTTTTATCGCTCAATTCCGGCCAAAATCCATATTTTTACCCTGGATCCTTGGACTTGGCCTTTCTTTTAGGATCCTTACTTGAATCATAACCCTCCACTCCTCCATTTAACTATCTACAAAATACAATTACACAAACAAGCAACATCACATCACATTTATAACCACTAAGCAGCAATCAACACATAAAATCAGTTAATCAACACATTCCTTTGACCTCAATTAGAATTAAGAAACCCAAAAGAGAAGGAACAAAAAAAAACAGCCTCTCGTAGTAAAATAAAAAATTGATCAGTCCCAATTAGTCCTAAATAGTAGTTTATTTTGGAGCAGAGGTCATTTTATCTAGTTATCAATTATACAAGAGGAATCAGTCCCAACTCCCAAAAAAAAATAAATCAATTATACAGCAATAAGTCAGTAACAACACTAGCAGAGGCTCAGAAAGAAAAAAAAACATCATCTCCCCTGGTAACATACATTCAATTATTATTATTATTATTATTATTATTATTATTATTATAAAGCCATACGTTGCCTAATTCAATTAATACCCCTGCTAACATACATCCAAGAACCAAGAAACAAAAAAAAATGACCTCTGTTCTCGGTGTGTACCCAAAAGAGAAGGAAAAAAAGCTCAGGGTATAACAGATTACAGAAAGAAAAAAAATTAGAAGAGTATAACAGAAAGAAAAAGAAGAAGAGTATAACAGAAAGAAAAAGAAGAAGAGTATAACTGAAGAAGAGAAGAAGAAAAAGAGTAGAAGAAAAGGAAAGCGGAAGCATACGGAGTGGACTATCGGAGTCGACGCATCGGCAGGTGAGTCCCCTTGCTCCCTCTTTGCTCTTGCGAGCTGTGACTCGTTTCTCCCTCTCTGCTCTTCCGAAGTCGCGATCGATTAGGTTTAAGATCAGCGAACTTTACCTTTTTTTTTTATAAACCCAGTTAAGCTTCGGGTCGAACCATACCCGATCTATCCAAGTTGACCGCTTAGCCATATAGTCATCCAAGTCACCGGAAAGTCGTCCAAGTCGTGATCTGAGCGCTCGCCTTTCTCCCCTCCCACCAAGTCGCCCAGACACCTTCGAGACTTGTATCGACTGGACGCTTAAACGTCGCCTAGGTGACGACTTGATAACACTGTTGGCTACAAAGGTGCTCAGTATGTGCAACTTTGTAGCCATTAAGTCGGACTTTACTTTCGTGAAATAATCTTGCTCGAGTTGTATTATTCCTTAAGTTCGGGTCTCGCTCCTCTTTCTTCCATCCATATTACCTTCTGCTTGTTTATCTATCAAATCATGGGATCGAGTAGGGAAAAGGTGAACTTGCATACATTTTTTGCTTGCCCCCTGCGGCTTTGGTGGAGCATCAACCATAGCCGCATTAAATGTACTCTTGTCTGTATTGTCATAGTAAAATAGTTGTGAAGGAAGTAAGCAGGGACGAGCAGAGTCAAACTTATTCGGCTTAGACTCTCCATTTTATTGATGAGTGAATTCGTCTCTATCCATTGGTTCATTTCTTTGTTGACGTCTTCAAATGTGTTTGGCTATGTGCTTCCTGACTTTAAAGACATCCCTTGATCTATGTACTCTTTCCATATATTTCTTCTCGTAATGAGTCGTATATGTAGAGTAGATGTTACTCAGCTCAAAGATGTCATCAGATAACTTTATATCAGCCTATGGTTTTGTGAGTGGGATTGCCTCGATATCTTCACCTTCTAGTGATCAAGCTCCAATGTGTGCTCTTTGACATTTAAATCTACAAGTTCTGTGCATTATGAGTCTAAGACAGGCTTCTCATGTCCTTTTAGATCTATGTCAAATATATTTTTTCCATGCTTTGTTCGAGCACCACATATTCTCTGTTGAGCTCAAGCATCTTTTAGGCTCTTGTGTGGAGTTGCTTCTTAGCCACTTTCAACATTGAATTTGTTAATCCTTGCATAAAGAAAAATTCAACGATTAATTCTCTAAATAATCTAGAGTTTTGGAAAATGCAAAGTATTCAAATTAAATTAGAAGTAATATACTCCCCTCACTGTGGTGAGTGAGAGTACAAAATCAGGTTTGCCCCTTGTGATTTCCTTTGTGGTTCTTGGGGTCCACCATTGTGAATATTTGAGCATGTAATGGAGATTAGTAATTTGATGCAGGGTGGCTTACAACCACCGCATTGAGTATTTCTATTTTGAGTTGCTCTTGGATTTGACGAGGGAATATTTTCGCACTTCAATTGTCTTTGCCCCGTAACACTTCTTTATGGTCTTTCTAATAATGATGTTTAATGAATCTTTTGTTGTTCATGCTCGTGGTTATAGATTGTTTGCTTAACAGATCTTTGCAGCCATCGGAATGAATTTTGCTTTTGTAATATAAGCTAGTAGCTCAGGTGTAGTCTATAAGCTTGAACTCTGAGTATCATGTTTTGGTCATGCTCCCCCAAGCTCCTTCAAGCGTTGATTGTGTCTTCATGCTTTTGGGGCATCTATCTAGTGAAATATTTTCGATTGTCAAGGAAGCTTATCTCATATGAATCACGTACTTGGAGGAAGACCACATGAAAAGGCTCTATCAGAATTGCTCATCTCCATAAATGTTTGGTAACTTTGGTAGCAATCTGGATCATTGTTGTCTTTTCTCTTAGCGAGAGTACTCTATCTTCTTTAGACCTCAGTCTCGTCTTATTTATTGAGCTGCTTTAACTCATGGGGCTCACCTTGGGTCCAAGTGAAGCTTTTAATCTCGGCAAATTCATACGTATTACCGGAAAAGAGAGAATACACAATAAAAAGTCTTGTATTAAAAGATGAGAGATTAAATAACAAATTATGTGGGTACCTCCATGTTATACATGAAGTTTGTTAATTATAATTTTTCTTTCGGTACTTACATTGTAATGTAAATATTTTTCTTTAATCTCCCTTTTCTACTTCTCAAAACTTCCTGGAATATACCTGCATGTGGTCGGGGAATAGCCAAGACTTCAGCCGTTCCGAGTCTTGGTGCAATCGGGCTGCCCATGCAAGCTAGCTAGGCTTCGGCTATGGAGGCTAGGGTTCGGCCATGGAAGTTAGGGTTTGCACACGGAGGCTAGGCTTCGGCCAAGGAGGGCTCGGTCAAGGAGGATTTGGCCAAGAAGGGTTCGGGTCAGTTGTGCCTTTTCTCTGTTATACTCTTTTCTTCTTCCGAGCCCCAAAAGGCTGAACCTTCTTGGGTTGAGGAATACCATTTTAATTGTTGTACCACCCAATCTTCTTCCTCCATCTTCTTCTTTTTAATCTCTGGTGGCTCGTGGAGGTGAGGATCCAGATGAGTTTGGCAGCAATTATGGCCGAAAGTTTCTTCTTCCTTTTCCGCTCTGTTGCTCTTTGATTAACCGTGGAGGTATTGAAAGATGTTTTCACCCAATTTACTTCCTTTTCTCCACTTTCTGATGTGTGTCAATCTGAACAGCTTGTTGGAACGCGATGATATTGTCGATTAGATCTGGACTGCTGTTGTGATTTATTGTGGTTGAGCTATTTTGGCTTTTCGATCTTTTTCGATGAGAGCTTTCAGGAAATGGTTCCGTTAGAAAGGGACCCATCATATTGGCGAAGCCCTTTTTTAGTGAGATATGCCATGACTCGGATTCTGTTTACTGGGACTCCCGTGCTGCAATCCCTATATAGCTTCTGATCCCTGGGAGGTGGCTGTCGACCTTACCGGGCCTAGCTGAACCTTGTAAGGCCGAAGCCTACAAGGCCGAACCCTGCAAGGCCAAGCCTTAGGTGGTGTAATAGATCCTAGGCAGCACTTCGGGACCATGAATCAAAAATCAATTTGTGCTTGTGATTGACCCTTTTGTCTGGCATCTGAGTTGATAGTTTTTTGAACGCCGAAGTATGCAAATTCTGTTGGCATAACTTGATAAAGTAATTTGATGGCAAGGGTGGCTTCGGATAAGCAAATTTTCTTCCAATATACGCTCCAACTCCAAGTATATATACTGAAAACACTATGCTTCACAAAATAACAAGAGATATGTTCTATATTAAATTCAATTAATGTATCCAAGGTATGTGTAGCAATATGCAATCAATATGTGGAGTTTATTAATTATAAGTTTTTCTCATTCGGAAGTGCAAGGCATGGTTTGGCTTATCCATGCAAAAGTTGTGTTTACAAATAAAATACTTAATTACACATTTAAATCCATATTTTGATAAAATATGCATTATGTCAGACACTTCTTTGAGATGAGTCCAATTGTGTGTTGAATGTTGTGTTCCAATTCTCTCCCATGTGAACACAAATATGTAATTTATTTTCTTTTTATTTTACACAATACCCGTGTATAAAATAAAATAAAGTCAAAGTGCAATCATGTCATGTGAACATTTAATTATTTATTATTATTACTTTCAATTTTTGAAGTCCACATTAGTGAGAGAACAAGGAGGATTCGGGCCCCTAAGAAGTAAGGAGGGTTCGGCCGAAGTGGCCTGCCTAGCATTCAATTTCCCTTATATCTTTCATTCCCAGTTCAGTGTATATATGAATACTTGTATGGGGGCAAGTTACTTAAATTGATAATAAATTTAATTTCCAACTCATGGTCCGTATGTATATAAAAAAATGGGGTCTATTCATAAAAAATCATTATTTAATGATTATTTTGTCATGCAAGCCACTTACTGGACTAACTAGATAATATGACCATTAATGTGTTAGTTTGCAGAAATAAGATCAAATAATACAATTATATTGTAAAACAGCGGAAACATGACATAAACGAAATTTAAATTTTTTTGCAATTTCACAAGAATCACCTTATGCAATATTATTAATTGAGGAAGGATAAAAGATATACTTTTGAAGATGATCAACGCTTTGATGTAGTCTTCAAACTCCAATCTTTACTCCTTCGCGATCTCTCTAATCCTCGAATCAAACGTTCGTTACTCAAAGTGTGCAATGCCCAAGAGGTAATCCACCATAAGAAATTGATTGAAGATGTGATTTTAGATTCTACTAGATCTTGGGTGGCTAGCCTTAATTCTCTCAAACCTAACACCTTAGGGTTTTGAGAATACTTGCAAGAGAGATGCAAGTTGCATTAACATTAGTCTATCTCACAATAAGACTCCTCTTATTTATAGACAAACTCTATTCCTAAACTTTTTTAGAAATTAGGGTTTTAATTTAATTCCCAATATAAATTAGGAACTTTAATAATTAATAATAATAATAAGATTCCTCTTATTTATTTATAATAAGTATTTCTCCAAATACTTAATTATAAATATTAAGCTGTTTAATTTATTCCACTAATAAATTAAATATACTTAATTTATTATTATTAAGCCAATCACTTATTCAATTATATTTCTCCCTTTTATGGTGACCCTCTAGGTTCAATATTAAGCCGTAGTAGAATAAATAAATTAGAACCATTCTAATATTATTTATAATGAATTAAACTCCTTTAATTCAAATATAAATAAATAATATTTATTCTACATCATGAGTGACACCTTATAAATAATGTATCATGACTATCCGGATAATATGAATTCAACGTTCAATCATAAAGAATTATCACAAAGAATACAAAGAATCTATTCCGTGAATAGTTACCGTACAATTCAATTATTCTACCATACAATGTCCCAATCAAATATAAAACATGGAATTACTGTCAAGTTTTATTTATTTGATTATATGTATTTCGATTCTAAAATGCACAACTTTAGTTAATGTAAATTAGAAACTTCTTTCTAATTTCCATTCAACCCTGGCCAGGAATTTCTGAGTTGTCACTTTATCAAATCACATAGGACATTCTCTCCCTTTACTGGAAGTGGTAGATCGTTTGTTGATTATTCACCTATCTCCATATATACTTTATTATATCCGAACATACCCTATAGCATATCCTAGAGTATTAAGGAATATGACAAAACATAACTCAATATATACAAGATACTATGATGATCTCAAGTCCAATGATCACTTGTACTACTATCAATTTAGGAACTCCTATTGACAGACAAGTAAAACTCTATTAGGGTTCCTTTATGCAAGTCACGTTCAGTGAACTTATTCTCCAATAAGCACCTACATACTTGCTTTAGTGTCTCCACACAAACGATTATGAGATCAATCATCTTCTTCAACAGAGCAAACATATTATGTACTAATCTATCCGGAATCAGTAACTCCATATTAGTGATCTAACGATTAGGAACATTTTAATTTTGAGCTATCTTGAATTTAGATCTCATTAGCATGATCAACATCATGATTCTAAAAGCATTGCTCGAAAACTATGGGTTTATCACATTTATTAATTCAGCTAATTAACATGGATAAAGAATGTCTTTTATTAAATAAATTCTCTTATTAATAAATGAATAAGATTACAAAGTAAATACTCATCACATCAAATGTAATTGGCTTGAGGGCATACTATTTTCAATCTCCCACTTGCACTAAAGCCAATCGCCTGGTATCTAATACCCATCTTCTCTAAGTGACGATCGAACTGCTGCTGAGTTAACGCTTTAGTAAATGGATCTGCAATGTTGTTCTGAAAGTCCACTATCTCTAAGGTGACATCTCCTCTTTCAACGATTTCTCTAATCAGATGAAAGCGCCGCAACACATGCTTGGATTTCTGATGAGACCTCGGTTCCTTGGCTTGTGCAACAGCTCCAGTGTTGTCACAATATACAGGCACTGGTCCTTGTATGCTAGGAACTACTCTAAGTTTAGTAATTTATTTCTTCATCCAAACAGTTTCCTTTGCAGTTTCACTTGTAGCTATGTACTTTGTTTCTGTCATTGAATCAACAACCGTTTGCTGCTTAGAACTTTTCCAACTCACTGCACCACCATTTAGGATAAAGACATAACCTGAGGTGGATTTACTGTTGTCTTAGTCAGTCTAAAAACTTGAGTCTGTATAGCCCTCTAGTTTCAAATCAGACCCACTATACACTAGAAACACATCCTTAGTCCTTCTTAAGTACTTAAGGATGTTTTTCACAACTTTCCAGTGTTCTTCTCCAGGATTTGACTGATATCTGCTTGTCACTCCTAGTGCATAAGCAACATTAGGTCTCGTACATATCATTCCATACATGATAGACCTTATTGCCGAAGCATAAGGCGTCTTACTCATGCGATCTCTCTCTTCAGGTGTCTTTGGGGACATTTTCTTGGAGAGATTCACTCCAAAACTCATCGGTATGAGTCCTCTCTTGGAGTCGGACATGTTAAACTTCTTTAGCATCGATTCAATGTACGTTCCTTGGGTCAAGCCGAGCATCCTTTTAGATCTATCTCTATAGATTTTTATCCCCAATACATAGGATGCTTCTCCCAAGTCCTTCATGGAGAAATGTTTAGACAACCATATCTTTACTGATTGTAGCATTGGAATGTCATTCCCTATAAGTAATATATCATCAACATATAATACCAGGAATGTTACAACACTCTCACTTACCTTTTTGTACACACAAGGTTCATCCTCATTTTTGATAAAATCAAACTCTTTGATTGTCTCATCAAAACGGATGTTCCATCTGCGAGAAGCTTGTTTCAATCCATAAATAGATCGTTGTAGTTTACAAACTTGATTTGTTCCAACTTTTGAAACAAATCTCTCTGTTTGTATCATGTATACATCCTCTTCTAGTTTACCATTGAGGAAGGCCGTTTTCACGTCAATTTGTCAGATCTCGTAGTCATAGTAAGCTGCAATCGCAAGCAAAAATCCGAATGGACTTGAGCATTGCAACTGGTGAGAAGGTTTCATCATAGTTAACTCCTTGCCTTTGTTTGAAACCTTTTGCCACCAATCTGGCCTTATAGGTCTCTACCTTGCCATTTGCTCCAGTCTCTCTCTTAAAGACCCATTTGCACCCTATATGCACTATGCCTTCCGATGGAGAAACCAAAGTCCATACTTGGTTCTCATACATGGAGTCTATTTCGGATTTCATGGCCTTTTGCCATTTCTCTGAGTCTTTATTACTCATTGCCTCATCGTATGTAACTGGATCATCATCCTCTTTGATGCGTACCTCATCATCATCTATGATGAATTCATACCTTTCAGGCATCTTCAGTACTCTTCCAGATTTACGACTTGGCTGTGGTACAGAAGGTATCTCTACTTGGACAGGTTCATCCACTTGACCTGTAGTGGTTTCTGGTTCTTGAACTTCTTCAAGATCTATTTTCCTTCCACTAGCTCCTCCAAGGATAAACTCCTTTTCCAAGAAGGAGCGTGTTTCGCAACAAACACCTTTTGCTCAGTAGAATTATAAAAATAGTATCCTAAACTTTCTTTAGGATATCCCACAAATCTGCACTTCTCAGATCTTGTCCCAAGCCTATCATTCTGAAACTTTTTCACATAAGTTGGACATCCTCAAATCTTAACATGCTTAAGACTAGGTTTCCTCCCTGTCTATAACTCATATGGAGTCTTAGGGACGGACTTCGAGGGGACCTTATTTAGTAGATATGCAGCCGTCTCTAGGGCATAACCCCAGAAGGATATTGGAAGATCGATAAAACTCATCATGGACCGCACCGATTTCTCCTTTCAGATACGCCATTTAGTTGTGGTGTACCCGGATGCGTCCATTGTGAGAGAATATCATTATCTTTGAGATGATTAAGAAACTCATTGCTTAAGTATTCGCCTCCTCGATCCGATCGAAGAATCTTAATACTCTTGCGTTTGTTTCTCCACTTCACTTCTGAATTCTTTGAACCTTTTAAATGATTCAGATTTGTATTTCATCAAATACACATATCCAAATCTCGAATGATCATCAGTGGAAGTAATGAAATAAGAATACCCTCCTCGTGCATCTATTGTCATAGGTCCACATACATATGTATGTACCAACTCTAACAATCCTGCAACTCTTTCTCCATGTCCACTAAATGGAGATTTAGTCATTTTTCCCATGAGACAAGATTCACAAGTTGGATATGATTCAAAATCAAATGACTCTAAAAGCCCATCTTTATGCAACTTGTTTAGTCTTGTTTCATTAATATGACCGAGTTTGCAATGCCATACGAATGTATGATTCACATCATCTCTTTTGATGTTCAATTTACAAAATATTTTCATGTAAGTCAAGTATGTAAAGACCATCAATTAATCTACTAGTTCTATACAAAACATTGTCATTATAAATAGAACAACTATTGTTCTTTATTATAATATTAAAACTTTCCTTGTCCAATAATGGAATTGAAATAATGTTTCTAATAAGAACTGGAACATAATAACTTATAAAATTAATTGATTTGCCAGAAGGCAGTGCTAAACAATAAGTTCCTACGGCTAATGCAACAACCTTTGCTCTATTCCCCACGCGCAGGGTGACTTCTCCTTTGTTCAGCTTTCTACTTCTGCTTAGTCCCTGCAAAGAATTGCATATGTGAGAACCACAGCCGGTATCCAATACCCAAGTAGAATTTGACTTACAGAAAGATTTATTTCAATCATGAACAAACCTGTATCTGTAGCTGAAGCTGAAGCTTCTCCAAGCTTCATTTGCTTCTGCTTTGCAAGATACTCCTTGCAGTTTTTCTTCCAATGTCCAGGCTTGTTGCAGTGGAAGCAAACTCCTTTGCTATCAGCATCAGCCTTTTTCTTGTCCTTAGGTTTCGCCTTTCCTTTTACCTTCTTGGGATTTTTCTTTTTTTCAGAAGATCCTTTGGCCCTCTTCCGCTTCTTGGAAGAATTATCTACAAGCAAGACTTGGTATTTCTTCATTGGAAAGTGACTCTTAGCAGTTTTCAACATGTTAAGCAATTCAGGCAAGCTGACATCAAGCTTGTTCATGTGAAAGTTCACAACAAATTGTGAAAAGGAGTCCGGGAGTGACTGCAAAATCAGATCTTGGCTCAACTTACCATCCATGATAAAACCTAGTTGTCCCAACTGTTCAATCAGATTGATCATCTTTAGGACATGTGTCTGCACTGTAGTGCCATCGGTCATCCTACATCGGAAGAGCTTTTCAGATATTTCATATCTAGCCGACCTACTTTGCTCACCATATAAATCCTGAAGGTGCAACAACATAGTAGGCGCATCCATTTTCTCATGTTGACGCTGTAACTCGTTACTCATGGATGCTAACATGATGCACTGAGCCACCTGTGCATCATCCTGCCACTTTTTAAAAGTAGTCAGCTCTTCCTCCAAGGCATCTTCTGCAACCGTTGTAGGAACAGGCGAGTTAAGGACATACGTCAATTTTTCAGCTGTGAGAACTATTCTCAGATTCCTTAACCAATCCGTGTAATTCGGTCCGGTTAATTTGTCAGCATCTAGTATGCTTCGCAGTGATAGTGAATTAGCCATTTGTAAAATTCTGCAGGTGAAATTTAATTAACAACATTAGCATGTATTCTTTTATTTATCACTAGATTAATTTAGGTCTATATGTAGACGGTAATCTTGGTACAATTGCTCGCGTTCGGAAATCTGCGTTGAATGGACACCAACGATACCTTCACCCCTCGCTTATATGTAAGCGGTAATCTTGGTACAATCGACGATTGATGCGGTAGAAAACGCCACACACAACTATGAGAATAGCCAACATGTCACGGGCAATATGTGCAAGGATAGGGAATCTTGCACTATTAACTTTCCACCACCCCAAAATGTCAAAAGTATCATCGGCTTCTTCTGCATCTTCAGTTAGGTACTTGTCCAATTCCGATTTGTCTCCAAGTACCCCTCCAGTTCTTTGCTTTTTGAACTTATCCACAAGTTTATTTGTATGTTGTGATTCCATTGCAATAGAACATTGGGATGACATATTACTTAAACTTGATTTTGCATTTTCTTGATTAGAAACTTTTCTTTTGTACTCATTAAACAAATCCTCCATTGCTTTCTTAACGCCATCGGCAATCTCCATCCCCGTGGCCGTGTTAAATGCTTGATATTCTAAATCTCTATCTGCATTATCAATGTCAAAATGAAGATCTACTTCCATGCCCTCCAAGGGACCTTCAACTTGACTTTCACCTCCATACATTTGTTCTAAACCAAATTGAACAAAACTCAACTTATACCGAGGATCAAGCACAACGGGAATATACAACAACATGTTCATCTTTGTAACATTTCCCCAATACTTATCATATTTTCTTTTCATTGCTTTGGTCATTTTTTGTAATTCTCTATCATTACTTCTTTCCCACTCACCCAAAATAATATAAGTGTCACTTATTTCATGAAATGCATTATTTGATGTGACATAAGATGACCCCGAAATACGAACAGTTAGATTATAAAAGTGTTCTAAGAATCTCACAAACAATTTAGCCCTATTCCAATCCGAGTCCGTTGGAATGTTTCCCCCCCCCCCCCATCTCTTTTTCAAAGCCGCGATCTTCAAATCTAAACCGATCAAAAGCTTCTTTGTACTTTAAGGCCAAACTTAACATCAAGTAAGTAGAGTTCCATCTAGTTGGACAATCTAGACTTAACCCTTTCTTGTCTTCAAGACCACAATAATCAATACAATCTCTAAATGACTTAAGCCTAGTCGGATATTGTTTTGCATACTTCACTGCACGCCTAATTGTCTCAACAGATTTCTCAATCAACTTCAACCCATCATTCACGACAAGATTAATAATGTGAGCTATACATCTCATGTGAATGAGCTAGCATTGTCTACAGTGAGTGTCATAACCTTAGAAAGTCTCTACTCTTTTAGACAACACTCAACCATTTCCCCAATGTCCTTCCCCTTATGACTTGTGATGGTTCGAAAATTTAAGATTTTCTTATGCAATTTCCAATTTTCATCAATAAAATGGGCAGTAACACATATAATTCAAACGTTGATTGGAAGTCCAAGAATCAGTAGTGAGGCAAACACGTTCACAATTTTTTCTAAGGATTGTTTTCAGCTTAATTTTTTCATTATTATACAAACGAATGCAATCTCTAGCAAATGTAAAACGTGAAGGCAACTGAAACTTAGGACATGCAACTTGCATAAGTCGTTTAAAACCCTCCTTCTCAAACATGTTTGAAAGGAAGCTCATCTACAATAAGATGATAAGTCACTGCTACCCTAATAGCTTCTTGGTCAAACCTCCAAGCGGTGAGTGTACCTTCACTTGCCCCTCCCCCTCACCCTCTTTAATCCCTACAAGTTGGGGTTGAGCTTTATTCATGTTGTTAGGATTTTTTTTACAAGTTCTAAAGTGATTTCTTAAAGTAGTGCCATTTGAAGATGAATCAGCGGCTAATTCTTTTCCACAATAAGTACACTTACCTTTGATGACATTACCATCCTTATCTTTAACTGGAATAAAGTGCCCCTCGGTCCACACCTTGGATCTAGGTGCCATCCTCTTTCTTTGCATCTTTACACTTTCTGACTGTCCCGTAGTCTTTCTACTTGTCGAGGTTTCTTTTGACTCGGGCTCTATATTGGTGGGAACACTGCCACCTGACTCTTTCCCATGTCCAATTGCATCAAGGTCATCAAGGTTAGGCTCGTCTGTATCATCCACCATTTGCAAATCATTTAAAACACTTCTTGACATCATCTGAAAATTTCAAACAAATCAAATTAGATTAACAAAGAAAGTTTAAAACTATCAAACTTTTACAGTCAAATGAGAAAAACTTTAGTTATACTTTAGAAATAAAAAAATCAGGCTCTTCAAACTTTTACGGTCAGCTATTCAACTGTTCACTAAATTGATTGCAATCAAAACAATTGGGGAGCCTTTTATATGGGTTTAACTTTAATATGCTTCATTCTAGTTTTGACCTGGGGATACTAAAGAAACCTACCAATCCATTCATTTGTCACATGTCTCTATTCATGGACTCCACCACATGACAACAATCATGGACATATAATTAGAAGAGTAAGAGCAACAAATATTACATATAAGAAACAAATATACACCAAACTAATATAACATATCTCATAATCTGGCTTCTTACTATGATACATAATTGAAACAAATATTGTACACAACAAATTTTATGATACACAGTAGAGACAAATAGTATGCACAACTTATCTTTGCCAATTACTCCAGCAACAATTATTTCAAAATAAAGAAAAACAACCCAAAAATTCATTGAATTGCAAAACTGAGTTGTATACTGAAAACGCTATAGCATTTTAAGGCTGGAACAAAACAAAACAAGAGAGCAATCAGAAGTTCTAATCAAAATGCAGACTGTATACACACAAACAGAGAAAATTTGAAAAATGAACAAAATATGGCACTTTATTTGGGTAAAACATTATACATACATAAGGCTAGAAATATTCAGCTCCTGGTTCATGACACTAAAAAACTAAAAATGTATGCAACAAATATTGGATTTGGAAATAACAATCAACAAATATTGATTTCCTGACTCCATGTCTCCATCTTAAAAAACAGAGTACAAAGTACTCCATCTTAAACAACATGCACTTGATAGTGAATGAAAATTTACCTGCATACTTGCTTGAGTGCTTGAGTGTTGTGTAGATTGTAGTTGTAATTGAAGTCGGAACTCGGAAGAGACTAGAGAGGTCGAGCCGTCGAGGAAGAGAGTTGCCAAGTTGCAGGGAGAGAGGTTGAGGCGCTGAGCCGCGGAGAGCGAGATGGTGAGACCGTGAGAGGCGGAGGCGGGAGAGGATGTGAGATCTGAGGTAAGAGTAAGACGTTGGTCGATTGGTCGGCGAAACTGAGAGCCGAGAGGCAAGAGGAATTGGGATCTGGGATTTGGGAATGGAAATTAGGGGCTAGGGCAGACTTGTTGTCTCGTTGCGAATGCATACCATTATAAAATTATTATTTTTTAATTAATAAGTTCGGTTATTCGGGTATCCGAATAACCTGTTTTTTATTACCGAATCCGAAACCGAATACCGAGCATTAAATCGGATATAACCGAAATTAGAAAAAAAACCGAAAAACCGAAATAATTTGGTTAAAAAAATTCGGTTATGTTTGGTAATTCGGTTGTACCCGTTTTTTGCTCACCCCTATCGGAGAGGTTGAACCCTAGGGGCCGAACCCTAAGGGGTCGAACCTTAGGGGGTCCTCCCACATTTGTCTTTTTTTAACTTTTTTTGTTCCGGATTGTTTTGTTCGGGCAATTTGATTCAATTGGGTCATTAGGGTCCGCTCATTGAACACGCGCCCCCTTTTTTGTCAT
The DNA here is from genome assembly GCA_034770075.1 of Aralia elata. NCBI lineage: Eukaryota > Viridiplantae > Streptophyta > Magnoliopsida > Apiales > Araliaceae > Aralia > Aralia elata. The sequence goes on along the minus strand of CM068381.1, from coordinate 17,419,195 downwards.
ATGCGCCCCTCTTTCATATTTAAGGGCTCACAAAAAGGAACCTTTTGAGGTTTCCATCCGTTCCAAAGCTGGCTTAGCATTCCTTCGAGGAGGACTGAAGGAGCAGGAACTCCCTAGTTAGAAAATCAGAAAGAGTATTTGATTCTCCTTTAATATATTCAATTTCAAATTCAAACACAGAATGAAGCGCCTGCCATCTTGCAAATATTTGTTTAGATGCTAAATTTTTAACATCCTTTTCTAAAACTTCTTTAGCAGTTTTGCAATCTATTCTTAAAATAAACTTATGATTTAGAAGATATTCCTGGAATTTAGACACACAAAACTATAGATAAAAGTTCCTTTTTAATTGTAGAGTAATTTTTTTGTGGGATTCCAGTCAAACCTAACTAAGGTTTCTTTATTGTTTTCGTTATGTTTTAGCATGCCTCCATAATCCTCATCAAACGCATTTGTTTCCACGATTTTTAAGGCATCAGGATTAGGAATATTAAGACATGGAAGTTCTTTAACTTTAAGTTTAATTTTTTGCACTGATTTAGTACATTCTTCCGACCATTCAGGAGGGTTTTTTGCAAGCCTTTTAAATAAAGGGGCAGCATCTAGCGCTAAATTCTGATAGAAATCAACAACATAATTTAAACTGTCTAAGAACCTCTGAAGCTATTTCTTATCTTTTATTTCGTCTGGAAATTTGTCTGCAAAAGAAATTGCTCTGTCAATTGGGTGTACTGATCCCAAACCGATTTCATGTCCAAGAAATCGAACCTTAGTTTGGAATAGTTTTATCTTTTTAGCAGACACTACTAATTCTTCTCTTTTGACTATTGATTTAAACACATTTAAGTGTTTCCAATGTTGATCTATATTCTTTGAGAATATTTAAACATCATCTATGTAGACTACCGTGAAATGCATATATGGATTAAATATTTCATTCATAATATTCTGAAATTCCGATGGGGCATTTTTAAGCCCAAAAGGAAAAACATTCCACTCATAATGCCCAAAAGGAACAGTGAATGCTGTTTTATAACGATCTTCTTCAGCAATTTGAATTTTCCAATACCCGCTCTTCATATCAAATTTTGAAAAGACCTTAGCATTATAAAGTCTATTGAGCAGATCCCTTTTATTTGGGATTGGGTAACAAATCCATTTTAGGACTCTATTAAGAGTCTTATGATTAATAACTAATCGTGGAACACCTCTTTCCAATTTTGCTGCATTCTCAAAGACATGACCATGGCGAGAAGCTTTTTCTTATTAGTCATTGTTTAAGGAGTTCTCCTATCTCTTCTTGAGTTTTAAATACGTATCATTTATTTGAATTGGCCTAGCTTTAGTAGGAATTTGCTTCTCATTAGAATCATCTTCATATGGTAAGGAAACCACGTGTTTTTTCCTATTCCAGAAAGCAGTAGGAATATCCGCACAGACTTCTTGCTCCAAGTTTTTCTAGAATTCAAGAACTTTCTTTTGAAAAATTTCAAAATTAATCTTGTCATTAATAACTTTAGATTCAATTTCCTCTTTGAGAGAATAAAAATTGCTCTTTATTTTTAATATGCCGTTTTAAGCTATTTATCTCATGTGACTGGGGTTCTGTGACGAAATCAAATCTAATAACATGCCCGTTCTTATTAGCTTGTAATCATCTTTCGTCAATAGTTAAAGGGAATAACATGCTAATGAATGGATTTCCCAGAATGACTGATTGAGTCATATTTTGACCAGCATGAAAGGTGTTTCAAAACACACCCCTTCATTACAAACCATTGCATTAGATAGTTTGTAATCTATCAGCAACCTACTTCCATCAACAGTACTTAAAATTTGTGCTGTTTTTGTAAAATACTGAGATGGTACTATTCCTTCTGCAAAACAATTTAAATCTGCTCCAGAATCGACTAACGCAATTGATGTAAATGAATATTCTTGATTTACTACTTTATGCACCTGGATAAACCACTTTTGAGTGATTGCTCTATCAATTGCTTGTATTTTTGGTGCAACCTTTTTAGGTTTTATACCTACAGAATTTATTTCGGGAGCACTTGATTCTCCTGCAAAAAAGTGTGAAATCATAATTATCTTCATAATAATTCTCATAATCATTTTTATAATCAATTTCATCGTCACTCTGAATCTCTTTTGGTTCTTCAATTTCAATTCCAACTTTGGCTTTTCCTTTAGCTTTAGCTTTTAGCCATTTAATCTCCTTTTTAATTTGTTTAACCTCATTTTGCAAATCTCCAATAGAAACATCTCGTTCCTTTGCATCCTTTGCGATTTGAGATACTGTTGAATTTATCTCTTGAAGACTAGGTTCTTTGTATCTAGCAGCTGCTTTGTCAAATACCTTTTGCAAAGAATATTGACCTGGATCAATTTGAGGGTTTTCCTTTTCCTTTTTCTTTTCACTTTTAGCGATTTTAATAATTTTTTTTAACATTCTTCTTTTTTCATCTGTATCATTGATTTTATCGATAATTTCTAAAATAAAACTATCTTCTTTAGATAGTACGTTTAATGACAGACCCGATAAGGCACATAAGCAATTATCACTATCAGAACAGTCACATTCTTCTGAATCTGAATGAGACATATCACTGCTAGACCCTTCAGACGATTCTGACATAGATTCCCAATCATTTTCTTCTTCATCATCTATAAAGACTGCTAGAAGTTGTCTCTTTAGACCTTAATCTTTTACAAGTTCATTAATCTTCTTCTGAGTCGTACATTGTGGACTCTTATGAACTACCTTTCCACATTTATAGCAGATAGGTGGTTACTACGTCGTTTTCCTGGTCCTTTGGCTTTCCGATCTTTTTGGAAGAAGATATTAGAATTTGATCTTCTTTTAGAAGATTTTCGTTTATCCTTTATAAATGTTCTTTTAGACCGATGCTTCAAGGGACTAAAGGATGATGCATACCCATATTGTTCAAAAAAATCTCCAAGAGCCTTTTTCCCTATAGCCTTTTCTATTTGAAAGTCGCTTCTGAATTTTAAGGGTATTACATAACTCAAGACCTTCTGCAACAATTTCTGAGGCGAGTTCTCCATAAGGGTAGTCATGCCACGTAATTTGTCCATCATTCTTATTTTTGAGTCTAGTTTCAACTCTTTCAGAGAATAGAGTTGGCAATCCTTCAATAAACTTTTCTTTCCAGTAATCGCCATTGCAATCACTATGAGCATATACCTTTGAAAGAAAAGTATCCTTATAATATTTAAAATCTCCCAATGACCTGCACTTTAAGTTGCTTAATTGGTCATACGTTCTTGCTACAATCACTTGACCATTTCCTACGAAATGATGTAGTATAGTATAAATTAAAGTGTAACTGCATCTTCACCATAAATGTCATCTCATCTCGCCCTTTCTCTATTAGCGATGAAAATATTTCTTCTCTTTGTTCATGAGTGAGCATATTGTCCCACCATAATCCAAGCTGACCAACAAACCCGAATGCTAGAGCTATCCGTTTTTCAGAGTTTTTTCTAATTCTTAATGCTTGAGCAGATATAGTCATATGTTTTAAAGTAATAATCACTTGATATTCCGTCAGTCCATCAATATTCTATTCTTGAATGGATCACCACTAAAACCAACCCCATCATAAACTTTCTTATTCTCAAATTGGGCATCAATCGGAGATGGGCGATAATAATAGGGTTGATTTTTAATCTTTCCTCATTTTAATTTATTCATACTCATAGAAGTAGATGCTTCCATTTTCTCATCAGGCTTTCCTTTAAGGACTTCCATAAACCTGATCTATATTTATTCCTCTATCTTTTATAACCGACACGTTTCCTGAAGGTCTAGGTGACAGATAATTTTTCTAACCTTGATATTAACTCATTTAAGAGCTCAGGATCAGATTCAGTTTTAAACTTAAAAATTCTCTTGCTTAATACTTGGAACAAGTATTGTTATCTTTTTATTTTTAGAAACCTTCGAGGTTTCTTCTTCTGAATGAGTCTTTTTAGACTCCTTTGATGGATTTGTGGCAGCCATAAGAGGTTTATCTATTGATTTTATCAAATTTTCAATTGGCGAGGCCTGTTCTCCTAGTAACTGTAAGAATAGATTTGTATAGTTACTTTGTTCTATAACCTGGTTAACCGCTTGAACCTCAGGCCTTTTAGCTGCTTCAATTGTATAACGGTGTTGCCTTTGCCTTTTGATTTATTATTATTGTCGTGGGGGGGGGGGGGAGGAGGATGAATAGCCGAAAGAATTTTGTTCCTTATCTTCCTTGATTTTATATTGGTTGAAGGCATTGTCAATAACATACACATTATTAAACGTAGGATATTTTAATCCTTTAGCTTCAAACCATTCTCTGAGAAAAACAAAGAAATCAATATCCTTTTGAGCATGAACTAAAAATCTATTATATACTTCATGGATTTCTTTCTATTTGGCTTCTGAATATGTCTTAAGAAACCATTCTCTCTGATTCTTATTTTGTTCCGAGTTAAAAAGCTCTTTTAGCATCTTTATGTTTTGAATATTTTGTTTATTTTCTACAGATATCATCATTACGTCAGTATATCCCATATTAGACGGAGTAGGACTTTCAGCCTTTTGAGATGTCTCTACTTAATAAACTGGTCTACTGATTGGATCTCTACTTTCCATAACTCCTTCTAAGGAAGACATAGACCTTCTTGACGACACATCTATGTATTCCGTTTTAGGAATAGTGGAGGTAGATCTTCTATATTGAGAAGATTCCTCTGAAGGATCGGTTTTAATTGATCTAGTAGGATCAAAACGAATCTCAACAGATCCATCATCGCATTCAATTATATATTTAAATTTTACTTCGGGACCCCTTTTAGGTACTTCGTCAGCTAGCTTCCAGTTTTCTAGAATCTTAATTTCCTCCCATTTTAGGGTACTAGGAATAGTAATGTTAGCCCTTGTTGGATTTACTTAGAATACTGTAGTTTCTCCTCTTTTATCTTTTATAAAGTTACACACTGTAGTTTCTCCTCTTTTATCTTTTATAAAGTTGTTTTTTAAATTAACATTAGGGGAAAAAGTATTCATCACCTTTATAAATAATCTGTAAATTAAGACAATGTTGGAAGCTCAATGATCCATATTAAATCCACTTGTTTTAATATTTAAAGTCAACGTCTTTAAGATCGTTGGATCAGAAAGTGATACGGAAAAATTTGGAAAACTATTAAAATAAACTGGTCCTTCACAAGGAGATGAAGTAATACACCCCAATAAAGAATCAACAGAACCATAATGTCTTTTATCCCTTAGACACATTAGCAAAGAGGTATTTAAACCATCCCTAGTTAAGGGTTTAACCGCTACTTGAACAAGTACTAAATGCAAGAACTTGTATCCTTTTGGATTGACTGTTTTATTACCCTTTTAGGCAAGAGTTCTATTGTCATGTGTTCATTGTTTATAGGAAGGGTTTCTTCAACAGTCTTAATAATGTAATCTGATCTAAAATTAAAACTACCCTTATTATATATAGTGCTAGTAGATGTTTTTGGGATAGTCCAGTTTTGCAAATGATTTTCTATGTCTGCTATGGACACTAACTGTTTATTGGTTGTAGAGGCAGATTGAGAGGATGAGGGTGCTTCAATTCTAGAAAGAGCTCTGAGCAAGTTAGCCATCTTAGTACAACACTTAAAGGCTTATGACATAGTGAATCACCATGGGAATTACGGCAAAAAATTGCCTAAATAATCAACTCAAGTGGCCTAAAATGCCAACCAAACTCACCATACAACAGCCTTATCTGTTGGTTCAGACGAACACCAACTCACTACAGTGCAACAAAGTAGAACTACCCAATCCTCAACTATCTATCTATCTATTTATAAATATATCATAGTTGTTAAAGGCGCGCTTGAGGCACACGAGGCACAGCGAGGCGAACTTTTGGGCCTCGCTTTGCCTGAGGCGAGGCGCCTCCAATGAGGTGCAGTTGAGAGGCGCGAGGCGCATGCTCACCTCTTTGAAAATTCACCCAAATTAATCTCAATTGTTCATTTTTGTAACCTACTATAATCTGAAATGTTCATACCCACTATGAACTTGACAAAAACAAATGAAAAGACAAAGATTTCCTTGATGGGCTGATTATTAGGAAGATTTATCTTGAACTACTAATGTATCCATGATGGATGACAACAATTTTTTCAATTATTTTATCTTTTGATTGTTGGGCAGTTTCTAAATGACTTCCATTTAGTCCAAAATCCAAACAACACATGAACCATAGCCCGAAATGTAATAAAAAAGGTAGTTAATATCTACAGTTCAGAATTATTTTCTTTAAATTATAATTTCATATTATAAATTATAATTTTATTCAGGTTTTGATAAGATTATTATTAGTACATTTGGTCAAGTTTTCTTTTTATTGTAATTTAATTAATTATATTATTCATGTCATAATAAGATTATTATGATTAACTAAATTATTTTTGTTGAATTATCTACTTGATGAAGTGACAAGATACTTGATACTTATTAGTTCATGAATACTATTTTTTATAAGTTGTCATTGTTTAGGAGCTTATATAATAAATTTAGATATAGTTATATACATATTTTTGTATTTTTTGAGTATGTGCACCTCACTTCGATAAGGCGCGCGTGCCTCGCCTTGCGCCTCGGTGCGCCTCGTGCCTTTTATGTGTACATATACATACATACATATATACATACATATATACATACATACATATATACATACATACATACATACATACATATATATATATATATATATATATATATACACGTGTACACACACACACATATATATACACACACACGTATGTGTATACATATATATTAAAAAATTCAAAAGCTTAAATTTTCCATTGTCTTTTGGTGATTTCACTTGACAAAAGGGACCTGTGCTATATTCCTAGGTGGGTTTTCACTAACTAGGTCTAGGTCTTTGAAGGTATTTTTGGGAAAGACCGTGTTATCAGGTCTCTTCCTTTATTGATTTGGAGGCTTTAGTGACCTAGTCTGTTCCCAATTAGTTTTCCTATCTTCAAATTCTCTTTAAATTCATGTGTTTACCATTGTCCTGAACTCCTAATCCTCGCCCTTTTAATAATGTATTGGTAGGTGTACCTTGCACTTGGAGGCTGCCACTTAGGCTCAAAGCATTGGATGCAAAGATCTTTGTTTGGATAATGGACTTGAGATATCGGAGTGAAGGAAATAAGGACCATAGGAAAATGAATTAGTAAAATTGATTATTCTAACGGCATCAAAAACTTCTTTAAACATTACGCATAGTAATATCATTTTGTTATTTTGGAAGTTTTGAGTTGCAGTTTTCAGGAGGATAGTCAAATTAAGGAGAATTGACTACTTTTATGTTACCAGAAAGCGCTAATATGTTAGTGAATTACTTTTTGGTAAGAATGTTCCAAAAGTAAATTTAGTTATATAATTTTTTTTTTCGTATTTAGTAACAGGACAAACTTTTATTCCACAAGAATGATTACAAGTTTGCAATTATGTTTTATGATTTTGAAATGAGGGGCATCTTTATATAGTCACTAAGCCTTAAAAACAATGTATAAGATTAAATCTAATGGAAGACTAAGATCGCCTATCTATAACATTTTGCCAAAATATCTAGGATATTTACAAGTTTAGTTATAACATATAAAATCTAGAATATTCTGTTAAAAACCCTAATATTTATAAGAAAACTCTAAAAGATATTGAGTGGCATCACCTAGTGTACACATTGTGAGCGTCCAATAAGGATAACGTGGTGTAACCTCTTGAAAATGTGCATGTTGTGACACTAACTTAACCAAATTTAATTATATCTTTAAAAAAGTTATCCTAAGTTTCTAACATACCATGTTTTGGACAAGAGAATAAATTATTTACGGATGGTCTGTAAAACTAGAGTTTTACACCCTCCAATAACAACATGGCACGTAGGGAATTTAAGAGAAAATCAAGGAATTTGAATTGCATTGACACATTTTGTATTTATTATTTACCATGGTAAAATTGTTTAACTAACTATATTGGATTCCAAATCCCTTGATTTGTTTCCTGAATTCCCTACATGGCATGTTATTATTGGAGGGTGTAAAATTCTAGTTTTACAAGCCATCCATATAATTTATTCTCTTTGAATAAATGTATTTCGTACCAAAATGACCCGGAAAAACCTACTCCTAAGCCCAACATACTCCGATGAATGGGGGTTGAGGGGGGGGGGGATAAGGAAGTCTAGTGAACAGTTGAGTGGCTATCCAACCATTCAATCGGCTCGTACTCCGTACCATGACATGTGACAACTTCCGTTCCCGTTTTCGTTCAATGTACTGTATCGAACCGCGATCTGATGACATTGCTACTTAAGGATGCCTATCCAAAGTTTTGCAGACAACTATGCTCACTAATGATTGATACTTTTGAATTATTTATTTTTATTTTTATGCCTAATCATGTACATTACTTGGTCTATAGGTTGATTTGGTGAATGACAATGTGATCAGAAGGAGTAAAAGGAGAGTATCTTTTACAATTCGGAAGGTATGTGGACTTTGAGGCTTTCCTTTGGTGTTTGGCAGTTTAATTTTCAGCTCCTAATTTGTTCTCGTGCATGCACTGGCCTTCAAGACTATTTTACTCTATAGACTTGAATTACATTTCCCCCTTTTGTTAGAAAGAAAATTATAAAAGAAAGTAAGTAGCTTGACAATTACATAGGGCTGTATACCCCTAATGTCAGCACATAAATTTTTTTTCTTCAAACTTGGCGAGAGGCATAAATAATATATTTTCTGCCTGGCTTATTCTTCCTTTGATAGTTTGTCAGCACATAAATTCGCCTCACTAAAATGTTGGTAGATCTGGGTTTGAGTGTATCTAGCTAGCAACCACCTATAATCAGTAATTTTGCAGTTCTTGTTTGTGTTGAGTTGTTGCTATTAAAAGATGAATGAAGGACTTGTGCATCTAGATGGATTTCCAGTATAGTAATGCCAATTTTATGAAAAAAAAAGAAAATATATTAGATTCCCAAACAAAGGAGAATTTTTACCAGGTTTATTGATGAAATTCCCCTCTATCCAGATTGGCGTGTGATAAGCCTGGCAAAAAATGGTTTTGGGTTAGACAATGTAGTTATGGTTCCATTAAGAATTAAAACCACATAACCTGTTTTTAATATGAGTTGTGTGGGCTGAACCCAAACAGTTATAGGTCCAATATAGGTTAACCCATTTCAAGTTCAAAACTTACTATTATTATGGTTCAATGAAGCAAGTTATTTATCGTTTATTTAATTTCTATCTTCCTTTAACTTCTTTCACTAATTTTTTTTACACATTCTTTTTCTTTAAAACTTAAACTTGTATACACTCTCTCTCTAAAATTTTTATACACTACTCTCTCTAGAAATTTTATACACTCTAGAATTTTTATAGAGACTCAATTTTTAATACAATCTCTCTCTAAAATTTTTATACCCTTTAAATTTTATACTCTCTCTTAACTTGACCCAATTAAATTTTAACCTGCAATTGACAAAATAATTCATAACTTCATAATTACACACACATAACCTACTTTCTTTCTCTCTCTAAAAATGGAACAAGGGAGGATGATGCTAAACCCATGCTCAGGAACCAAACTGAATCCTCTTATAGCAAGTAAGTCATTGTGAATCTTATTAATAGGAAAAAGAAAAAATCTATGACTTATCAAAAATATTATAACAATATAATTTATTACAAATTTCTATGAGTTATCAAAAAGAAAAAGAAAGAAATCTTAAAAATCTCTAATTCTGACTAAAGCCCAACTAGGGAATAAAAGAAAACAAAATGACGAAAAGAAACACAAAGAAGAAACGCAAATGACGATAACTGGTTTATTGGAGTAAATAAGAAAATGGGTTGGAAAATAGTTTTAGTTAAAATGGGTGGACCTAATAGTTTATGACTTATATTGCCAGGTCAAGCGTGTGATGTTAACACTCATAGAAAGATTTACTCTTTCATTTCCTAGAGGTGTGCTTGTGGTGTAGTTAGCTATTTGGGGGGTTTTCGGCTGTCCTTTGGTGTGCACATTGTTGGCCCATGGGCCATGCGTGGAGTCAAAGTGGTTAGTCATGCGACCAGGCGCATGGCCTCTCGGGAGGTGACACGTGTCCTTCATGCATGTTTCTTGATGAGCTATCGGGAGATGCCATGTGGGCTCAAGAAGTGCCCAACTTTGGACAACATGTGGCATCACTTACATGAAGACATCTGGCTCGACATCTCGAGATCCCCATCCAACTCAGCACGGGTTTCGGACGCTTATAATGAAGACCCCAAGTCTCTCCAAGGACTCTCGGCAAAAGGTCCATATGGAGTATTCGGTGTTTGGGATACCTGTCTAAGGGCATGGCTTGGCGGCTAGGAAGATAGGATTGTCGTGAGGGTGATCATTAAGTAGTCACCCCTCTTGGCTGAGAATGACTTTGGCAATATGTGGGGTCCACTCGGGCGTGTGGTTCGCACTCGACAAGTGACCATTATGAGGCACGTGACCCTCCAAGTGGGATAAGACTTGCCACGTGGACCAGGACCCCTAATCACTATATATATCCTAATTCCTGATTTGACAAACAAGACACTTAAGATTCCAGACACATCATTGGTTTCTAGAGAGAAATTTTGCCTATAATGCTATTGTCATTCTCATCTATTTTCCTCCCTTTAGCTCTCCTTACATAGTGTATTCCAACCTCTGTGGATCTTTGGTCTCTCCAGCTCAACCCTAATTCCGACGCTGGACTTGCATCTTCTTTGGGTGATTTTTTCAGAGTAGTTTTCTAGGTTTGTTGATGGGAAGGATAATTAGCTTATTTCAAGATTTGAGATGTGCTTTATTTGGTGTATTTAGACTTGGTGTCATTCCTTAATTAATCTATAGGATTAAAGCCTGTCAAAACACATCTTTGGATAGGGTGGTGTTCTCTACTTCCATGTGGTCTTTTGTAGCAGGGGGTTTTAGAGGAGTGGCCCTTTCAGACGTTCAGTGGGAATGGGCTTCTTCTCCATTGGTTTTGCTTATCAAAAGCAATTGTAACCTTTAGTAGAACTTTTTGTTTTCTGTCATATATTCTCTCTTCTGATTAATTAAACCATCTTTTCTTATCAAAACACAGTTTGATGAATAATTTTCCGACTTGAGAGTTTTTTGACTGAATTGGTATCAATGTACCTGGTCTAATGGTTATGCCTAATTATGTATATAAGAATACCAATATCGGATGAACTTGGTAAGTAGTGGCAGTGGCAGTGACTGCATTTCTCACAAAGTCATTGAAGAAGATAGAGAAGTATCACGTGGGGGTGGAAGATGATCCCAATTAATCTTCGGTAGATGGTAAGTTTTGAGAACATGAAAAGCAATACGGTATAGTCTTGACAATAAGGACAGTACCAATCAATATTTAGTCTGTTTGCAAGGATTTATTTGTGAGAATATAGAGGGGAAAAAAATGCTCGTTCCTATTGGTCATTTGGAATCCACTATAGCTGTTGAAAATCAACGGGACAGGCTTTAAGGTTGAGGATTTTGCGTATCACTCAGGAGTTGAGCAGATATCTATAAGAGGCCGTGTGGACAAGGGTTCTAGTACCTGAGTTAGAAAGAGGTGAAGAACACGTGACATGGAGATATTGACTTTGTCAAAAAGATAGTACTTATTCCGTCCAAATTATAAGATAATTATTGACTTTTGAAAGTCAGCTTGATATATTTTTGAACTCAAAATTGATATGATTCATTAACAATTACGAAACAATCAATCTTATAACTAGTAGTACCTTTTACGTAGTTTACAATATGCCTCATTGTATTGACTAAAATCAAATGAATCTATGTCAATTTTTAGTTTGAAAATGTCTCAAATTGACTTAAAAAGTCAATAAATGGAACTGATGGAGATTTTCTTCCCCTGTTCCAAGTATCATTTTTTGATCCTATTATCCTTGACAAACAAGAAGTGTTCATCTATCTCTAGGGTACCCAGGACAATATTTCTATCTGGACCTGGCCAAGTCCAGTTTTTGGTCCATAAGTTGGTCTCACTACAAGTGCAGATCACCCATTTAGCCCCATGAACAACGGTTTGTGCTACCCATTTCAATTCCAAGTTCTGCTGCAATTAAACTTAGGTATGGCTATAGAGTGCATGATAACATATGCTAACGTGTCTCAAGCCGTGGTTTGAAAATTGCTGAATCAGCGCCCATATCGTTGTATATAACTTATTAAAAGTAACCACAATTTTGTCTCTTCTCTCTCTTACACACTTTAACCCGTGTGTGCCATCTCAGTTTCCTCTCTCCCTCCCTGCCTCCCTCCCTCCCTCCCTCATCACCACTAGATAGCCACTACCTAGTCAGGCTATTCTCCATCTCTGTCACCTCGCACCACCACGAGCCACCTGAAACTACAAGACTGCCTACTCTGAAATTCTCTCCATTGTAATTTAAACAAAAGTCTCAATTCTGTGAAATATAATAAAAATGTCTATAATAGTACCCATTTCAGTAGTAATGCCAACCTAGAAACCTGTCCAGTGAAGATATATGGAGCTAAAATTTGTTGTCGAATTTTCCGGAGTGCAGTAGAGAAAGAACAAATAGGAAGGATCCATGTTTTAGAAATAAGCACTCATTTCATTTTTAGGGTTTTTATTTTATATTTTTCCCAGCATGGTGGATTCTTGTTGGGGTTCCGGTAGCTCATGGTTTAAAACATGGAGGATGAACTGTGGTATTCTGGTGGTATTAGGTAATCAGGAGAGAGGACAGAGAACTCGAGAGTTAAAACAGAGAAATAGGGGGAGGGAGGTGTATTACTTACGTGGGTTCAGCTTATTTAAGTAACTACATCTGGTATATGCTTGTACTGACTTAGCAATATTTGTTTGATTGCATACATCAACCTCGGAACAATTCTAATCTAACGGCTGTTGAGAGACATTCACATGCGTGATCATGCTCTCTCTCTAGCCTTACCCTTATGAATAAGGACCTGAGCCCAAGTTGGGTTGTAATTGAGCGAGTAAAATAGCAGATCAACATGATGCTCATTAAAAATGTAAAGTAGCTACTCCCTCCGTCCAATTTTATGTGGATTTTCTGAGTGTGTTGGACATGAATTTAAGATGCAGTAAATTAAAACACATTTACACTATTTTTACATGCTTCCAAATTCTCATTACGTTTATAAGGGCCCTTTGTCCCACTTAATTCTATCCTTGTATTATATATTTGTCGTTTATTTTTATATTCAGTAGTTGGGATTGGGTCCAATGTGAAATGTTATTTGGAAACGTTAGGCAACTTTTATGCAATATTTCTATTTTCTTAATATAGCAACTATATTAAGAAAAAGGAAGATAAAAAGTGGGATTGAGGGAGTATTATATTTCAGTTATATTAAGAATATGTAAAATATACAATGCATAATTATGTTTCCGGCACATCTTAAAATTCGTGCCAAGCTTACCTAATGTAGCATAAGCATTGCCACATCCTTTCCATAATTATCAACGATTTTCCACTTATCAGAAGAAATATCAGATATCTTCTCCATCTATCAGAAGAAATATTAGATATCTTCTCCATCTACTCCTTAATGTGGTTTTCATACAAGCTGTCTATTCTAAATGCATTTGGAATGCTAGTCAGCAAGTCTAGTATTAACGAAAAGGAGAAATGATACAACTGTGAGTTAAAATGCTCCAGCACAAACACACACACACACACACACACACACACACACACATATATATATATATATATATATATAAGCTTTTGAACTTCCACGCAGAGTGTGTTGGGTGCAAGTTTCAGGGTTTCCACATTGTTTTTGCAATTTTATTTTCGGCAAAACTAATGATTTAGTCACTGTAGTTGGCAAGTTTTACTTAATATGCCACTGAACTTTTAAATTTTCAAATTACCTAATTAAACTAACTATTATTTTGCAATTGGGTCATTCTGTTATGTTTGGTTAGGACGTTAAATTCTTTTGACTTTTTTTCTTACGTGGACGTGCAAAAGAAAAGGAAAAATAAAAGAAATGATATGGCCCAATCCAGCTGGTTTAAGTGGAAAAATCATCTTACATGGCAATTAAAAAAAAAGAAAAGGAAAGGAAGATGACATGTTGTGTGGCCCCCATTTTTCCTCTGATCATCTTCACATGAATCATCTTCCTCTTCCTTTCTCTCTCCTCCTTTTGTCTCTCCACACCTCTCCAGTACCAAACCCTCCTCCCCAGATCTCTCTCCCACACCCCAATCTCTCACATGGACTGAAGATTCCCAAACTCTAACCCTCCCAGAAAACTAAGAAGGGATAGACCAAAATACACTCTCCCTACAATTACACCACCTAGATTCTCTCACCTCCTTCAATAATGTCAACGCCACCCCAGATGCCCTCTTCGCCCTTCGCCTCCACCGCGACGCTGTCAGAGCCAAAACCCTCTCCGCCATCGCCGCCGTCAAAACCAATGCCACCGCCGCGCGCGGCTGCTGCAAAGGAGGTAGACACGCCACTGACTTTAGTAGCTCGATTATTTCTGGACTCGCCCAGGGCAGTGGTGAGTACTTCACGCGCCTTGGTGTCGAAACTCCCCCTAGATACTCTTACATGTTACTCGACACCGACAACGACGTCGTTTGGATCCAGTGCTCCCCCTGCCAGAAATGCTACATGCAGTCCGACTCGAAAAAGTTATCTTTTGTCGGAGTCACATGCGGGTCACCTTTATGTAGAAGGCTTGATTCCCCAGGCTGTAACCAACCGAAGAAATGTATGTACCAGGTATCATACAGCGACGGATCGTTCATCGTCGGTGAATTCTCTATTGAAACGATGACGTTTCGAAGGACCCGAGTTAATAATGTGTCGTTGGGCTGTGGCCATCCCATGACAACGAAGGCTAATTCGTCTGCGCCGCCGGTTTACTGGGATTAGGCCGTGGAAAGCTTTCATTTCCGACTCAAGCCGGTCGCCGATTTGGCCGCAAATTTTCTTACTGCCTATGTTTTATGGCAGAAAAACATAAAAACTTAATGGAAACTTTGGTGGTGATGATGATGAATTATTTACAGCACTGCCATTTCCATTCATAGAGTCCTTGAAAGACGAAGAATTAGAAGAAGATGCTGATGATTTTCTTACCTATTCTTCCATCTTCTTATTCTCCTCCAATTCTGTTTATTTAACAGTTTAATTGAACAAATAATAAGAATCATCATCAATTTAATCATCCAATTTAAGAGATTTGCATAGTAGAAAAAACAAATATATATATATACATATAGATAGAGAGAGAAGGAAAGTTTAATACGTTTCCTTCTTTGCTTTTGAGACACTCCCCTCTTTCTGAACTCTTTCTCATGTAGAAAAGCTCTCCTTCAGCTCGTATGTTTGAAGAAGGGAGAAGCAGAGGAGAGGAGAGAGAGAGAAAATAAAAATAGGCCAAGTCATTTCTTTTATTTTTCCTTTTCTTTTGCACATCCACGTAGGATAAAAAGCCAAAAGAATTTAACGTCCGTCAGCCATACATAACAGAATGACCCAATTGCAAAATAATAGTTAGTTTAATTGGGTAATTTGAAAAATTAAAAGTTCAGTGGCGTATTAAGTAAAACTTGCCAACTACAGTGACTAAATCATCAGCTTTGCCTTTTATTTTCTATTTTAGATGCTTTAAAGCTTACCCTGATTAGCTTGGAATAAAAGGCATTGTTGAGTACTTGAGTTGAGACTTTGGATGTGCAGAATATGAATAATAACTGGGTTTTTTTATATGTATGTAGGTCAGGAAAGGACCTTGTCAATGTGCATTTCCTCAATATTGTGATTCTCAGAGGTAGAGAATGGGACGATTTTTGTTCTGATCCAAGATACATAAAAACATTGAAAGCCCCTTGTTTCAGTGATAAAATTCTTATGAGGATAACTCGTCCGGAAAATTCTTATGAGGATCACAAGTTCTATGCTCCTCAGATAGTCAATGATTGTACTTCAATGATTTTATTAATTTGTTACCTGACCAATTAGGTTTAAAGAAAGGCATTTTATCCTTTGATTAAGTTATGCTTGCGTACATCCTCCTCTAAATGATGTTGTATCTAATTTCATAATGGTTCTGCATTGATTCCACTAGTTATTTAAGGTAGTATTTTGTTTGCGTTCATCTGCTGCTTAGATTAGGGATGCACAAATGGCCTGCGGTCTGGCCTTGGTCCAACTTGGCCCGGCCTACTAGGCTGTAAAGAGGTCACCTTTTTTGTCTCAACGCCCAGGCCTAGCAAAAAGCTTGGCCTGGTCCGGCCTAGGGTCTGATCCGACTTGGGGCTTGGTTTGTCAATCAAGCAGCCCATTGCATTGCCCCACTTGACCATTTCTATGAGTTGGTAGCCTAATCCAATTTCAAGCTAATTAATTAATTAGATAGGAGTAAGCCTGGTCCAAAGAAGAAAATAAATTGGCTGAATGACACATATCACTCTCCAAGTTGTCACTCACTTTCAACGTCCTTAAAGTATATTTTTCGTCAATTGGGTCCTTAAAATGCCATTTTGTGTCGATTCCGTTCCTTTTACCCGATTTGATCCCAACCCGACCTATTTTTACCAAATTTTGACCCAACCCGACCCAGTTTGACCCAAACCCAATTTCACCAATTAATTTTTTATAAAAAAAAAATTAAATTTTTTTAAAATAATTATTATTTTAAAAAAAATATTTTATTTTAAAATATTAAAAATAATTATTATTTTAAATAATATTAAAAATAATTATTATTTTTAGGAAAAAATACATAAAATGAGTAAAGTATATAGATTGAAAAAAATTAAATAAGAAAATAAAACTTTATTTTTTAAAAAAAAAAGTAGATTTTTTTCATTTTTTATGTAAAACTTTATTTTTAGAAAAAAAAAGTTTATGTCTTTACCATTATTATATGTATTCTAAATATTAGAAATTTTAAAAACAAAAATTAAAAATAGAAATTAAAATACAAAAAACAGTATAAGATAAAAAAAATTGATTAAATTTTTTTAAAAAAAAGTTGATTCAATTTTTTTTATAAAAAGTAATTAAAAAGATTTAAAAATAATTATTATTTTCAGGGAAAAATAGAATATTTTTTATTGTTTAAAAAAAGAGTAAAGTTTTAGAAAATATAGATTCAAAAATATAAAACTTTATTTTTAGAAAAAATATAAATTTTTATTTTTTTAAATATAAATAAAGTTTCATAAAATATAGATCAAAAAAAGTAAATAAAAAAACTTTATTTTCAGAAAACAAAATTAGATTTTTTTTTTCATTTTTAAAATATGTGTAAATTTTCATAAAAATAATTAAGGATTAAATTTTAAAAGATGTGTAAATTTTCATAAAAATAAATTTTTTCCTTGAAAATAATAATTATTTATTAAAACTTTTTAATTAGTTTTTTTTAAAAAAATTGAATAAGTTTTTTATTTATCTTTTAATATTTTTTGTATTTTAATTTCTATTTTTAGTTTTTATTTTTAAAGTTTCTAATATTTAGAATACATATAATAATGGTAAAAACATGAACTTTTTTTTCTTCTAAAAATAAAGTTTTACATAAAAAATGAAAAAAAATCTACTTTTTTAAAAAAAATAAAGTTTTATTTTCTTATTTAATTTTTTTCAATTTATATACCCTATTCATTTTATGAAAAAATAAAAGTTTCTAATATTTTTTCCTAAAAATAATAATAAAATTTAAAATTATTTTAAATTATTATTTTAAATATTTTAAAATAAAATATTATTTTAAAAATAATAATTATTTTTAATTAGAATAAATTACTATGAAATTTGTGTCGTGTCAATTGCATATATACCTTAGTAAGATTCTTTAATCTGGACGATGTTGTATTACATTTTAATTCTAAAATATATTATTGGAATATACACTGCTGTTTAAAAAAATGTCAGCTGACAGTTCAGCAGTAGAATACATATAAAAACTACCATTGACTTTTAGCTTAATAATTGCATTATTATTGCTTTTCTTAGTAGGGATATGCATGCACGATTTGGTGCGATTACAAAATATAATTAAATTGTACTAGCCCTTTTCCCTATGAAATCTAGATTCCGTATGAAATAGCGGCAGGACTTGTGTCCCAAAAATTGGCTTTTCATACTGGTCGCTAGTCCCTCTTGCGGTCAATATGAAAAGTCAATTTTGGGGCACAAGTCCTGACCGCTAGTCCTACATACGACCAGGTGAATTGCTTCTATCCTGGCCGCAGGAGGGACTAGCGGCCAGGCGCCAGCTAGGCCCTTAGATCTTCCATTGGACGGCAGGAGATGAGCTAGTTGCCCATAGCTAACGCAAGCTATGAATCTTCTCATATATATATATATATATATATATATATATATATATATATATATATATATTAAGTTGTTGGCAAATGAATTTATTTTTTTTCACAAATTTGCTCGTGCCTTGCGCGGGTACCGTATTTGTTTTTACTAATTTAACACTATTATGAATTATTTTAACCCATGATTGCTCATTTATATAACTATTTATTACCATTTTTAAGGTTATTTGATCCCTTAAAAGGAGATCATATAATACCACATTTTTACTTGGATCATAAGCCATCATCAAATGACCTTAGAAATGATAAAACATAATTCATGATATTAATAAGTGGACTAATTATGAAATAAAATAATCTTTAATAATATTAAATTAGTATAAATAATTGTCAAAACTAAGGATTATCTCATTTTAGTACACCTTTTACTTATTACACCATATTAAACTCTAAAAAAAATATAATTACCACATTGAATTAATTAAAATATTGAGATTTGGGTCATTATGTTAAGATTAAACATCTGTTAAATTAGCTCAAGAATTTTTGGATTAAGATCCTCTCAATTACACGTATTATTTATATTTCAATTTCTCTCAATACACATTTAGCGACATAAATATTACGTTTAGCAATATTTTTAGCAACATAACTATTTGCGACACTATTAGGAAGTTAGCCCATTTAAGTTTAATCCTATTAATTTTTAAAGGCCTAACATTTAAAACTGATAAGAATTTGTTTGATTTTGATTTAAACAATATATAATACATTTTAAGTATTTAACCACAATCAAATTAATTCTTATCAATTATGAACTAATATCAAACTCAAAATGAAATTTCTTTTGTGCAACAAAGGGAGTAATAATAATAACCAATGTTCATTTTTATCCCTCTGTTCCACAAATATGTCCCATTTGAGTTGGACCCTAGTGTAAAATTAATTCAAT
Source organism: Aralia elata (assembly GCA_034770075.1). NCBI lineage: Eukaryota > Viridiplantae > Streptophyta > Magnoliopsida > Apiales > Araliaceae > Aralia > Aralia elata. The sequence goes on along the minus strand of CM068381.1, from coordinate 17,399,794 downwards.
ATTAATGTTATCTTTATCTTAGTCTCATTACTATTACTTTTTTCATTCTATAAAAAGAGTTTTATTTTGAATTTGATATTAATTAATTTATAAAATTTGAAAATTCAATATTGGCAAGAACTTTTATTTGATTTTGATTAATATAATACTTAATAGTTTTTGAGTATTTAATCAAAATAAAGTAAATTCTTATAAATTTAAAATTTTAGGATTTCATAAACTCATAGGGTCAAACTTAAATAGGACTCCTTTTGTTAATCGCAGAAAGTTGTAGAAATAATAATAATAATAATAATAATAATAATAATAATAATGATAATGATGAACTTTCTTTACACCTTCCGGCGGTCTTAGATAATAATAATAATAATAATAATAATAATAATAATAATAATAATAATAATAATAATAATAATAATAATAATAATAATAATGATGATGAACTTTCTTTACACCTTCCGGCGGTCTTAGACGTGGAAAGATAAATTTTTTATTATTTCGTAATTTAAATTAAGGATAAATAAAGACATTTGCATACTTTAACTTTTGGAAGCTAAAAGTTGGTCACATTTTGTATACTTTAGGATCTGTACAATTAACTTTCTTATTTCTCACGTGTATATTTTACATATAAATATCTGCTCATAGTATCAATAAAATATCTTCACCATTTTTATTTTTCTCCCAACTAGTTTAGCTCCTTTAACTAGTTACTTTATAAGTACAAGTGATGTAGTCTTATGTTATTTTGGAACAAAAGAAAAATAGTGAAAACTATTCAAATTTTATTTAACTATTAATTATTACTAATGTGTAACTTACATATTTAGTACTAATAAGTATAGTTAAAAATAGAATTTAATAGTATATTATGTAACTTACAAATATGTATATACATATGCGTATATGTATATGTAGATATATATACATAAGATATATGTATATATGAAGTAAGTTTACATATAAGATTTTGCACATGAATTTTCTCCTTTTTCTATCTTCTCCAATTTTTTTTACAAACAAATAACTACTATAAAACAGTGTTCTATTGGAGTTATTTTGTGAATTGCTATCACGGATAATTTACCAAAGGCTTGACATAGATTCTGGAGGTATATCGTCTGCAAGCCTTAACAAACCAATGGTGGTGGGGGCGATAAAAACCTTAAGCACAGAGATCACCCGTGTCATGTCTTCCATTCTTGTTGATGATTTTGATTCTATGAAGCTCCGGTTCTAACAATCTTAAGGTCTTTATTAATTTATTAGAATCAGATATGGGTGGATAGAAGACATAACACTATTTCAAAGATAAGTGTCTTTTTTCTTATATCTATTTTATCAATGGAGTTTTTATAATAATTAGTAATTTATTGAGATATTATGCTAATTTTTTTTATTGATAACTCCTGTTAGAAGATAGATTGTGGAGAAAAATAAAAATGTAAAAGACTTACAATTTACAAGTTTGTAAATTGATGTGGAGAAGATGAAGAGTCATCGTGGAAAAACACCAAATGTTGATGCCTAGAAATCTTTCTAAAGAGATTATGGTGTTCTTCAGATATAATTCCAAAAGGTGTATTTTTTAACATTTGCCTTTATTTTTATAAATGATAATTGTGTATCATTTTGTATGTGTATATACTTGAAAGTATATATGTTTTATGTATTATATCATGTGCAGATGATATTGTATGCTTGAATATTATTTTACTTATATTTTGTTGTAATAAATTATTTAATTAGTTTTGTGGGATAAGAAAAGTAATTAAATTTTTGTTCATGACGAAATAAATTTAATTTTGTGCATATATATTTTGGTTATAATATTTTATGAGTAGATAAAATATTATGATGTGTATATATATGTATGAAATCTGAGACAATTATTTTTCTTATACACTAATTGAGATTAATTTATTATGAGAAAGTTGTAGTAAACTTTGAGAAATTTACTTGTCTCTATGTATAACAAATTAGTTATAAATTTATTTATTTTGAGAATAAAGTAAATTTATGTTCTTCTTGAGCAAAATTATGCATATAAAATTTGAGCCAATATTTAATGTGCAATATTGCTGGGTATTTTTATGCATAGATTTTGAAAATAAATTACTTTATTCATGGATAATAAATTAATTATCAACTAATAGTTAGAAGAGCTATTGTAGAAGTAAATTTGGTTGAGTAAATCTTGTATACAATATGATTATGATGTTGAGAAAACACTTAGAAATGTTATTCGTAGTGTTTTTGGGATAATCACAATCGGTATATGTTGATTTATTTTATGTGTACTTGTCCAAGAAGTAATAAATTTTAATGTGATCATATGAATTTTGTATATTCTAATTGATATAAATATTTTATTTTTTGATTTTTTTATAAATATAGTGAAGTTCAAGTATTTCATATTACTATGAGAATTGTCTTGAATTCTATATTTGTAAAATGTCAAAAGGTATATTGTTTATAATTTTTCCTATCCAAGTTGGGACAAGAAAAACACTTGAGGATATGCTAGTTCATATGTGTGAATTTTATTTGATTTCTATAGAAAATTTCATGATTTATATGCAAATAAATTTGTGCAATATGATGAGTTGCGCTATAATTTGTATATAATGAGTTTTATACTATTTACCCAGAGTCAAGTGTTACGTGTTGGTATACTTGAAAAATGTACATGTATAATTTTAAGTGCTCATGTTAAATAATTTTTGGATTTGAGATTTTATGAAATTTCAGAAAATAAGAGCTTGTTTTCTTATGTGGGGGTGTTCTAGAAGATTCTTATGTTGAAGTACTCTTTATATGAATAACTAATACATAAAATGTATAAACATTTCATTGAAAGTTCTAATTCAGATATTACCTACAGTTTTAAACTTAGTATACTAGTGGAAGTTCTCATCTCTGGGGCACCGAGATTCGGATTAGAACATTTCACATTCAAATAAAATATTTGGAGTAAAATATACGTTGAATCGAAGGAATAAAATTAGTGAAAGAATCTATTCTTGCTAGAATGAGTCATTCTATACCCTCCCTTAAGGAATAAAATTCACATGTTTGGCAGGAATGTGAATGGTTCGTTTCATCCCAATGGACCAACCAAACACATTTTTTTTTTAATTTCATAAGAATAAGTCATTATATTCCCACATTCATTCATGTAATCCAAACGTAGCATAATAATTTAAATTACAAATTTATGAAAATTATGAAATTTAGTAATTTATTTGAATTTGAGTGAATATATAATATAATGACTTATTCTTATGAAATTAAAAAAAAATGTGTTTGGTTGGTCCATTGGGATGAAACGAACCATTCACATTCCTGCCAAACATGTGAATTTTATTCCTTAAGGGAGGGTATAGAATGGCTCATTCTAGCAAGAATAGATTCTTTCACTAATTTTATTCTTTCGATTCAAACGTATATTTTACTCCAAATGTTTTATTTGAATGTGAAATGTTCTAATCCGAATCTCGGTGCCCCAGAGATCAGATATTACCTACAGTTTTAAACTTAGTATACTAGTGGTTTAAAATTAGTTTTTGTTAGACTTCTCAATGTTTTAATAGATCACATAAATGTCACTTATATTTTAGTGTGGAAATTATAAATTCACAAGTAGGTGAATTTTCACCAAATCTTAGGTATTGTTTCTTAGATGAGTAAAAAATAAATGAGTATTTCTCATTTCACTATATGGATTAGTTCACTCTACATTCGTAGAGTTGGAATGTAGAGTTGGAAGCTGCTCTACGATCGCTGAGCACTTTGACCCTCTACGATGTGCGTAGTTCACTCTACGTTCGTAGAGTTGGAAGCTGCTCTATGGTCGCTGAGCACTTTGGCACTTTATGATGTGCGTAATTTTGCTCTAGTCACTCTACGTTCGTAGAGTTGGAAGCTGATCTACGATTGCTGAGTTATTACTTTATGATGAGTGAGTTTTATACTTACGAATCAGGTATTTTTAGTCTTAATAATTGTTATCTTTAAGTAATTTTTAGGGTTGTTTTATTTGTTTTTATGTTTATTTATTGCAGGATGGATCACGAGGTACGCATATGTCATTTTGGAGAAAAAAAGAATTAAAAATCATTAAAAATGTGCATAATGGTATTTTTATAAATACGGTGTCCCAGAGCGGCGTATATACGCCCAGATTTGTACTAAACTCGGCGTATATACGCCCAACTACAGAATGTGCTAGCGCGAAAATTGAGAATTAATTGGGAAAAAGGATTTCTAAGCCAAAGAGGTTTCTAGAAAGGAATTGGACTTGTGACCTATAAATATATAATGTGAGGCATAAAATCAAGGGAGAATAACCTAGAGAATTAATATAATTAGTAGTAGATTAGAGAAGAATAGAAATAGAAAAAGGTTTATTTTCAGATCTGAAGAAGAATTCAAAGGAAGGATTACAAGGATTGAAGGCCAAAGTTAAGATCGCGCATAACCACAGATTCTTATCTCTTTCTTTCTCCTTTAATTTTTTATTCTTGAACATGATGGATTATTTTATTAATTTGATTTCTTTTTCAGTTATGAGCTAAATTTTATTTAAGATTGAAATTGAACCCAATGTGCAGTTTATATTGAATTTCTTTCTATTTGATTGACATTGTATGGATTGGTTATCATATTTTGTGGGTTCATGTATTAATTAACTAGCTAGTAATTAATGGGATAATCTATATGAAATTGGGAGATGAATTATAGGTTTAGATCTGAATATGATAACATATGTTTGTGTTTTCTGCATGGGATGGAATTCATGATTCGTGTATAGGATATGGATATACCTATATGCCATGTGTAACCAATTGGAGAATCTATGCTTAAAATTCTTGTTAATTTAATTCACATAGGAATATAGTAAGTTATTTAACTAGGATGTTCTTTTCGATTATATTCCCATTACGGTGGATTTAGAAAGGATATGTTTATATGACCATCGAAAGAGGCATATAAATACTAACGAATTTTCGGTTAACAATTCATTGTGCCCATATAATTAAATAGGGAGATAGGAAATTTAGATGAAACATTAGGGAAAATTGTAATCTTAAGTCTTAAAATCTGTATTTAATCCTTGTTAATAAGGTAGTTAAATTACTAGTTTAATTGATTTAATTCTATATTATTAATTTCATTTATTTAAATAAGGTTGAATTGATATAAAGTTAGTACTTGGATAATTTTATTAGCATATTCCTCGTGGGTTCGATACTCTACTTACACTTTATTACTTGTTGACCACGTATACTTGCGTGTAAATTGTCAATACCAATTTTGGACAACAGGTTTTTGGCGCCGTTGTTGGGGGAATATTACTAATAATATTTTTCTAATATTTGATAAGTGAGTTTTATACCTATGAATCGGGTATTTTTAGGCTTAATAATTGTTATCTTTAAGTAATTTTTAGGGTTGTTTTATCTATTTTTATGTTTATTTATTGAAGGATGGATCAGGTGGTACGCATATGTCATTTTGGAGAAAAAAAGAATTAAAAATCATTAAAAATGTGCATAATGGTATTTTTGTAAATACGGTGTCCCAGAGCGGCGTATATACGCCCAGATTTGTACTAAACCCGACGTATATATGCCCAACTACAGAATGTGCTAGCGCGAAAATTGAGAATTAATTGGGAAAAAGGATTTCGAAGCCAAAGAGGTTTCTAGAAAGGAATTGGACTTGTGACCTATAAATATATAATGTGAGGCATAAAATCAGGGGAGAATAACCTAGAGAATTAATATAATTAGTAGTAGATTAGAGAAGAATAGAAATAGAAGAAGGTTTATTTTCAGATCTGAAGAAGAATTCAAAGGAAGGATTACAAGGATTGAAGGCCAAAGTTAAGATCGCGCATAAACACAGATTCTTATCTCTTTCTTTCTCCTTTAATTTTTGTATTCTTGAACATGATGGATTATTTTATTAATTTGATTTCTTTTTCAGTTATGAGCTAAATTTTATTTAAGATTGCAATTGAACCCAATGTGTAGTTTATATTGAATTTCTTTCTATTTGATTGGCATTGTATGGATTGGTTATCATATTTTGTGGGTTCATGTATTAATTAACTAGCTAGTAATTAATGGGATAATCTATATGAAATTGGGAGATGAATTATAGGTTTAGATCTGAATATGATAACATATGTTTGTGTTTTCTGCATGGGATGGAATTCATGATTCGTGTATAGGATAGGGATATACCTATATGCCATGTGTAACCAATTGGAGAATCTATGCTTAAAATTCTTGTTAATTTAATTCACATAGGAATATTGTGAGTTATTTAACTAGGATGTTCTTTTCGATTCTATTCCCATTACGGTGGATTTAGAAAGGATATGTTTATATGACCATCGAAAGAGGCGTATAAATACTAACGAATTTTCGGTTAATAATTCATTGTGACCATATAATTAAATAGGGAGATAGGAAATTTAGATGAAACATTGGAGAAAATTATAATCTTAAGTCTTAAAATCTGAATTTAATCCTTGGTAATAAGGTAGTTAAATTACTAGTTTAATTGATTTAATTCTATATTATTAATTTCATTTATTTAAATAAGGTTGAATTGATATAAAGTTAGTACTGGGATAATTTTATTAGCATATTTCTCATGGGTTTGATACTCTACTTACACTTTATTACTTGTTGACCACATATACTTGCGTGTAAATTGTCAATACCAATTTTGGACAACAGGTTTTTGGCACCGTTGTTGGGGGAATATTACTAATAATATTTTTCTAATATTTGATGAGTGAGTTTTATACCTATGAATCGGGTATTTTTAGGCTTAATAATTGTTATCTTTAAGTAATTTTTAGGGTTGTTTTATTTGTTTTTATGTTTATTTATTGAAGGATGGATCAGGAGGTACGCATATGTCATTTTGGAGAAAAAAAGAATTAAAAATCATTAAAAATGTGCATAATGGTATTTTTATAAATACGGTGTCCAAAAGCGGCGTATATACGCCCAGATTTGTACTAAACCCGGCGTATATACGCCCAACTACAAAATGTGCTAGCGCGAAAATTGAGAATTAATTGGGAAAAAGGATTTCTAAGCCAAAGAGGTTTCTAGAAAGGAATTGGACTTGTAACCTATAAATATTTAATGTGAGGCATAAAATCAGGGGAGAATAACCTAGAGAATTAATATAATTAGTAGTAGATTAGAGAAGAATAGAAATAGAAGAAGGTTTATTTTCAGATCTGAAGAAGAATTCAAAGGAAGGATTACAAGGATTAAAGGCCAAAGTTAAGATCGCGCATAAACACAGATTCTTATCTCTTTCTTTCTCCTTTAATTTTTGTATTCTTGAACATGATGAATTATTTTATTAATTTGATTTATTTTTCAGTTATGAGCTAAATTTTATTTAAGATTGCAATTGAACCCAATGTGTAGTTTATATTGAATTTCTTTCTATTTGATTGGCATTGTATGGATTGGTTATCATATTTTGTGGGTTCATGTATTAATTAACTAGCTAGTAATTAATGGGATAATCTATATGAAATTGGGAGATGAATTATAGGTTTAGATCTGAATATGATAACATATGTTTGTGTTTTCTGCATGGGATGGAATTCATGATTCGTGTATAGGATATGGATATACCTATATGCCATGTGTAACCAATTGGAGAATCTATGCTTAAAATTCTTGTTAATTTAATTCACATAGGAATATAGTGAGTTATTTAACTAGGATGTTCTTTTCGATTCTATTCCCATTACGGTGGATTTAGAAAGGATATGTTTATATGGCCATCGAAAGAGGCGTATAAATACTAACGAATTTTCGGTTAACAATTCATTGTGACCATATAATTAAATAGGGAGATAGGAAATTTAGATGAAACATTGGAGAAAATTATAATCTTAAGTCTTAAAATCTGAATTTAATCCTTAGTAATAAGGTAGTTAAATTACTAGTTTAATTGATTTAATTCTCTATTATTAATTTCATTTATTTAAATAAGGTTGAATTGATATAAAGTTAGTACTTGGATAATTTTATTAGCATATTCCTCGTGGGTTCGATACTCTACTTACACTTTATTACTTGTTGACCACGTATACTTGCGTGTAAATTGTCAATACCAATTTTGGACAACAGGTTTTTGGCGCCGTTGTTGGGGGAATATTACTAATAATATTTTTCTAATATTTGATGAGTGAGTTTTATACCTATGAATCGGGTATTTTTAGGCTTAATAATTGTTATCTTTAAGTAATTTTTAGGGTTGTTTTATTTGTTTTTATGTTTATTTATTGAAGGATGGATCAGGAGGTACGCATATGTCATTTTGGAGAAAAAAAGAATTAAAAATCATTAAAAATGTGCATAATGGTATTTTTATAAATACGGTGTCCCAGAGCGGCGTATATATGCCCAGATTTGTACTAAACCCGACGTATATACGCCCAACTACAGAATGTGCTAGCGCGAATATTGAGAATTAATTGGGAAAAAGGATTTCTAAGCCAAAGAGGTTTCTAGAAAGGAATTGGACTTGTAACCTATAAATATATAATGTGAGGCATAAAATCAGGGGAGAATAACCTAGAGAATTAATATAATTAGTAGTAGATTATAGAAGAATAGAAATAGAAGAATGTTTATTTTCAGATCTGAAGAAGAATTCAAAGGAAGGATTACAAGGATTGAAGGCCAAAGTTAAGATCGCGCATAAACACAGATTCTTATCTCTTTCTTTCTCCTTTAATTTTTGTATTCTTGAACATGATGGATTATTTTATTAATTTGATTTCTTTTTCAGTTATGAGCTAAATTTTATTTAAGATTGCAATTGAACCCAATGTGTAGTTTATATTGAATTTCTTTCTATTTGATTGGCATTGTATGGATTGGTTATCATATTTTGTGGGTTCATGTATTAATTAACTAGCTAGTAATTAATGGGATAATCTATATGAAATTGGGAGATGAATTATAGGTTTAGATCTGAATATGATAACATATGTTTGTGTTTTCTGCATGGGATGGAATTCATGATTCGTGTATAGGATATGGATATACCTATATGCCATGTGTAACCAATTGGAGAATCTATGCTTAAAATTCTTGTTAATTAAATTCACATAGGAATATAGTGAGTTATTTAACTAGGATGTTCTTTTCGATTCTATTCCCATTACGGTGGATTTAGAAAGGATATGTTTATATGGCCATCGAAAGAGGCGTATAAATAGTAACGAATTTTCGGTTAACAATTCATTGTGACCATATAATTAAATAGGGAGATAGGAAATTTAGATGAAACATTGGGAAAAATTGTAATCTTAAGTCTTAAAATCTGAATTTAATCCTTGTTAATAAGGTAGTAAAATTACTAGTTTAATTGATTTAATTCAATATTATTAATTTTATTTATTTAAATAAGGTTGAATTGATATAAAGTTAGTACTTGGATAATTTTATTAGCATATTTCTCGTGGGTTCGATACTCTACTTATATTTTATTACTTGTTGACCACGTATACTTGCGTGTAAATTGTCAATACCAATTTTGGACAACAGGTTTTTTTTGGCGCCGTTGTTGGGGGAATATTACTAATAATATTTTTCTAATATTTGATGAGTGAGTTTTATACCTATGAATCGGGTATTTTTAGGCTTAATAATTGTTATCTTTAAGTAATTTTTAGGGTAGTTTTATTTGTTTTTATGTTTATTTATTGCAGGATGGATCAGGAGGTACGCATATGTCATTTTGGAGAAAAAAAGAATTAAAAATCATTAAAAATGTGCATAATGGCATTTTTGTAAATACGGTGTCCTAGAGCGGCGTATATACAACCAGATTTGCGCTAAACCCGACGTATATACGCCCAACTACAGAATGTGCTAGCGCGAAAAATTGAGAATTAATTGGGAAAAAGGATTTCGAAGCCAAAGAGGTTTCTAGATAGGAATTGGACTTGTGACCTATAAATATATAATGTGAGGCATAAAATCAGGGGAGAAGAACCTAGAGAATTAATATAATTAGTAGTAGATTAGAGAAGAATAGAAATAGAAGAAGGTTTATTTTCAGATCTGAAGAAGAATTCAAATGAAGGATTACAAGGATTGAAGGCCAAAGTTAAGATCGCGCATAAACACAGATTCTTATCTCTTTCTTTCTCCTTTAATTTTTGTATTCTTGAAATGATGAATTATTTTATTAATTTGATTTCTTTTTCAGTTATGAGCTAAATTTTATTTAAGATTGCAATTGAACCCAATGTGTAGTTTATATTGAATTTCTTTCTATTTGATTGGCACCGTATGAAGTTGTTATCATATTTTGTGCATTCATGTATTAATTGACTAGCTTGTAATTAATGGGATAATCTATATGAAATTGGGAGATGAATTATAGGTTTAGATCTGAATATAATAACATATGTTTGTGTTTTCTGCATGGGATGGAATTCATGATTCGTGTATAGGATAGGGATATACTTATATGCCATGTGTAACCAATTGGAGAATCTATGCTTAAAATTCTTGTTAATTTAATTCACATAGGAATATAGTGAGTTATTTAACTAGGATGTTCCTTTTCGATTCTATTCCCATTACAGTGGATTTAGAAAGGATATGTTTATATGGCCATCGAAAGAGGCGTATAAATAGTAACGAATTTTCGGTTAACAATTCATTGTGACCATATAATTAAATAGGGAGATAGGAAATTTAGATGAAACATTGGGAAAAATTGTAATCTTAAGTCTTAAAATCTGAATTTAATCCTTGTTAATAAGGTAGTAAAATTACTAGTTTAATTGATTTAATTCAATATTATTAATTTTATTTATTTAAATAAGGTTGAATTGATATAAAGTTAGTACTTGGATAATTTTATTAGCATATTTCTCGTGGGTTCGATACTCTACTTATATTTTATTACTTGTTGACCACGTATACTTGCGTGTAAATTGTCAATACCAATTTTGGACAACAGGTTTTTGGCGCCGTTGTTGGGGGAATATTACTAATAATATTTTTCTAATATTTGATGAGTGAGTTTTATACCTATGAATCGGGTATTTTTAGGCTTAATAATTGTTATCTTTAAGTAATTTTTAGGGTAGTTTTATTTGTTTTTATGTTTATTTATTGCAGGATGGATCAGGAGGTACGCATATGTCATTTTGGAGAAAAAAAGAATTAAAAATCATTAAAAATGTGCATAATGGCATTTTTGTAAATACGGTGTCCTAGAGCGGCGTATATACAACCAGATTTGCGCTAAACCCGACGTATATACGCCCAACTGCAGAATGTGCCCAGCGCGAAAATTGAGAATTAATTGGGAAAAAGGATTTCTAAGCCAAAGAGGATTCTAGAAAGGAATTGGACTTGTAACCTTATAAATGCATTTAATGTGAGGCATAAAATCAGGGGAGAATAACCTAGAGAATTAATATAATTAGTAGTAGATTAGAGAAGAATAGAAATAGAAGAAGGTTTATTTTCAGATCTGAAGAAGAATTCAAAGGAAGGATTACAAGGATTGAAGGCCAAAGTTAAGATCGCGCATAAACACAGATTCTTATCTCTTTCTTTCTCCTTTAATTTTTGTATTCTTGAAATGATGAATTATTTTATTAATTTGATTTCTTTTTCAGTTATGAGCTAAATTTTATTTAAGATTGCAATTGAACCCAATGTGTAGTTTATATTGAATTTCTTTCTATTTGATTGGCATTGTATGGATTGGTTATCATATTTTGTGGGTTCATGTATTAATTAACTAGCTAGTAATTAATGGGATAATCTATATGAAATTGGGAGATGAATTATAGGTTTAGATCTGAATATGATAACATATGTTTGTGTTTTCTGCATGGGATGGAATTCATGATTCGTGTATAGGATATGGATATACCTATATGCCATGTGTAACCAATTGGAGAATCTATGCTTAAAATTCTTGTTAATTTAATTCACATAGGAATATAGTGAGTTATTTAACTAGGATGTTCTTTTCGATTCTATTCCCATTACGGTGGATTTAGAAAGGATATGTTTATATGGCCATCGAAAGAGGCGTATAAATACTAACGAATTTTCGGTTAACAATTCATTGTGACCATATAATTAAATAGGGAGATAGGAAATTTAGATGAAACATTGGAGAAAATTATAATCTTAAGTCTTAAAATCTGAATTTAATCCTTAGTAATAAGGTAGTTAAATTACTAGTTTAATTGATTTAATTCTCTATTATTAATTTCATTTATTTAAATAAGGTTGAATTGATATAAAGTTAGTACTTGGATAATTTTATTAACATATTCCTCGTGGGTTCGATACTCTACTTACACTTTATTACTTGTTGACCACGTATACTTGCGTGTAAATTGTCAATACCAATTTTGGACCACAGGTTTTTGGCGCCGTTGTTGGGGGAATATTACTAATAATATTTTTCTAATATTTGATGAGTGAGTTTTATACCTATGAATCGGGTATTTTTAGGCTTAATAATTGTTATCTTTAAGTAATTTTTAGGGTTGTTTTATTTGTTTTTATGTTTATTTATTGAAGGATGGATCAGGAGGTACGCATATGTCATTTTGGAGAAAAAAAGAATTAAAAATCATTAAAAATGTGCATAATGGTATTTTTATAAATACGGTGTCCCAGAGCGGCGTATATATGCCCAGATTTGTACTAAACCCGACGTATATACGCCCAACTACAGAATGTGCTAGCGCGAATATTGAGAATTAATTGGGAAAAAGGATTTCTAAGCCAAAGAGGTTTCTAGAAAGGAATTGGACTTGTAACCTATAAATATATAATGTGAGGCATAAAATCAGGGGAGAATAACCTAGAGAATTAATATAATTAGTAGTAGATTATAGAAGAATAGAAATAGAAGAATGTTTATTTTCAGATCTGAAGAAGAATTCAAAGGAAGGATTACAAGGATTGAAGGCCAAAGTTAAGATCGCGCATAAACACAGATTCTTATCTCTTTCTTTCTCCTTTAATTTTTGTATTCTTGAACATGATGGATTATTTTATTAATTTGATTTCTTTTTCAGTTATGAGCTAAATTTTATTTAAGATTGCAATTGAACCCAATGTGTAGTTTATATTGAATTTCTTTCTATTTGATTGGCATTGTATGGATTGGTTATCATATTTTGTGGGTTCATGTATTAATTAACTAGCTAGTAATTAATGGGATAATCTATATGAAATTGGGAGATGAATTATAGGTTTAGATCTGAATATGATAACATATGTTTGTGTTTTCTGCATGGGATGGAATTCATGATTCGTGTATAGGATATGGATATACCTATATGCCATGTGTAACCAATTGGAGAATCTATGCTTAAAATTCTTGTTAATTAAATTCACATAGGAATATAGTGAGTTATTTAACTAGGATGTTCTTTTCGATTCTATTCCCATTACGGTGGATTTAGAAAGGATATGTTTATATGGCCATCGAAAGAGGCGTATAAATAGTAACGAATTTTCGGTTAACAATTCATTGTGACCATATAATTAAATAGGGAGATAGGAAATTTAGATGAAACATTGGGAAAAATTGTAATCTTAAGTCTTAAAATCTGAATTTAATCCTTGTTAATAAGGTAGTAAAATTACTAGTTTAATTGATTTAATTCAATATTATTAATTTTATTTATTTAAATAAGGTTGAATTGATATAAAGTTAGTACTTGGATAATTTTATTAGCATATTTCTCGTGGGTTCGATACTCTACTTATATTTTATTACTTGTTGACCACGTATACTTGCGCGTAAATTGTCAATACCAATTTTGGACAACAGGTTTTTGGCGCCGTTGTTGGGGGAATATTACTAATAATATTTTTCTAATATTTGATGAGTGAGTTTTATACCTATGAATCGGGTATTTTTAGGCTTAATAATTGTTATCTTTAAGTAATTTTTAGGGTAGTTTTATTTGTTTTTATGTTTATTTATTGCAGGATGGATCAGGAGGTACGCATATGTCATTTTGGAGAAAAAAAGAATTAAAAATCATTAAAAATGTGCATAATGGCATTTTTGTAAATACGGTGTCCTAGAGCGGCGTATATACAACCAGATTTGCGCTAAACCCGACGTATATACGCCCAACTGCAGAAATAGAAGAAGAATAGAAATAGAAGAAGGTTTATTTTCAGATCTGAAGAAGAATTCAAATGAAGGATTACAAGGATTGAAGGCCAAAGTTAAGATCGCGCATAAACACAGATTCTTATCTCTTTCTTTCTCCTTTAATTTTTGTATTCTTGAAATGATGAATTATTTTATTAATTTGATTTCTTTTTCAGTTATGAGCTAAATTTTATTTAAGATTGCAATTGAACCCAATGTGTAGTTTATATTGAATTTCTTTCTATTTGATTGGCACCGTATGAAGTTGTTATCATATTTTGTGCATTCATGTATTAATTGACTAGCTTGTAATTAATGGGATAATCTATATGAAATTGGGAGATGAATTATAGGTTTAGATCTGAATATAATAACATATGTTTGTGTTTTCTGCATGGGATGGAATTCATGATTCGTGTATAGGATAGGGATATACTTATATGCCATGTGTAACCAATTGGAGAATCTATGCTTAAAATTCTTGTTAATTTAATTCACATAGGAATATAGTGAGTTATTTAACTAGGATGTTCCTTTTCGATTCTATTCCCATTACAGTGGATTTAGAAAGGATATGTTTATATGACCATCGAAAGAGGAGTATAAATACTAACGAATTTTTGGTTAACAATTCATTGTGACCGTATAATTAAATAAGGAGATAGGAAATTTAGATGAAACATTGGGGAAAATTATAATCTTAAGTCTTAAAATCTGAATTTAATCCTTGTTAATAGAGTAATTAAATTACTAGTTTAATTGAGTTAATGATATATTATTAATTTTATTTGTTTAAATAAGGTTGAATTGATATAAAGTTAGTACTTGGATAATTTTATTAGCATATTCCTCGTGGGTTCGATACTCTACTTACACTTTATTACTTGTTGACCACGTATATTTGCGTGTAAATTGTCAATACCAGTATTGGACAACAAGTTTTTGGCGCCGTTGGGGAATATTACTAATAATATTTTTTCAATATTTGATGAGTGGGTTTTATACCTACGAATCGGGTATTTTTAGGCTTAATAATTGTTCTCTTTAAGTAATTTTTAGGGTGGTTTTATTTGTCTTTATGTTTATTTATTGCAGGATGGATCAGGAGGGACACATATGTCATTTTGGAGAAGAAAAGAATTATAAATCATTAAAAATGTGCATAATGGCATTTTTGTAAATGCGGTATCCTAGAGCGGCGTATATACGCCCAGATTTGCGCTAAACCCGACGTATATACGCCCAACTGCAGAATGTGCCCACGCGAAAATTGAGAATTAATTGGGAAAAAGGATTTCTAAGCCAAAGAGGATTCTAGAAAGGAATTGGACTTGTAACTTATAAATGCATAATGTGAGGCATAAAATCAGGGGAGAATAACCTAGAGAATTAATATAATTAGTAGTAGATTAGAGAAGAATAGAAATAGAAGAATGTTTATTTTCAGATCTGAAGAAGAATTCAAAGGAAGGATTGCAAGGATTGAATGCCAAAATTTAGATCGCACATAAACACAGATTCTTATCTCTTTCTTCCTCCTTTAATTTTTGTATTCTTGAACATGATGGATTATTTTATTAATTTGATTTCTTTTTCAGTTATGAGCTAAATTTTATTTAAGATTGCAATTGAACCCAATGTGTAGTTTATATTGAATTTCTTTCTATTTGACTGGCACCGTATGGATTTGTTATCATATTTTGTGCATTCATGTATTAATTAACTAGCTTGTAATTAATGGGATAATCTATATGAAATTGGGAGATGAATTATATGTTTAGATCTGAATATGATAACATACGTTTGTGTTTTCTGCACGGGATGAAATTCATGATTCGTGTATAGGATAGGGATATACTTATATGCCATGTGTAACCAATTGGAGAATCTATGCTTAAAATTCTTGTTAATTTAATTGACATAGGAATATAGTGAGTTATTTAACTAGGATGTTCCTTTTCGATTCTATTCCCATTACGGTGTATTTAGAAAGGATATGTATGTCCATCGAAAGAGGCGTATAAATACTAACGAATTTTCGGTTAACAATTCATTGTGACCGTATAATTAAATAGGGAGATAGGAAATTTAGATGAAACGGGGAAAATTGTAATCTTAAGTCTTAAAATCTGAATTTAATCCTTGTTAATAGAGTAGTTAAATTACTAGTTTAATTGATTTAATTCTATATTGTTAATTTCATTTATTTAAATAAGGTTGAATTGATATAAAGTTAGTACTTGGATAATTTTATTAGCATATTTCTCGTGGGTTCGACACTCTACTTACACTTTATTACTTTGTCGACCACGTATATTTGCATGTAAATTGTCAATACCAATTTCGGACAACACTCTACGTTCTTTTGACGCCTTTGCCGGGGAATATTACTAATAATATTTTTCCAATATTAGTTTCAATCAATTTGAT
Source organism: Aralia elata (assembly GCA_034770075.1). Classification (NCBI taxonomy): domain Eukaryota; kingdom Viridiplantae; phylum Streptophyta; class Magnoliopsida; order Apiales; family Araliaceae; genus Aralia; species Aralia elata. Next base: position 17,383,147 of record CM068381.1, on the reverse strand, counting down.
CTTAGTTTAAAGGTGTATTTTTTTGTTTTTTTTATTCGCAGGAACACTGTAACGACCGGTAATTTTGGATTTGCCTTGTAATTCGAATTTTTGAATATTAATGAATATATTATATTTTATTAATATTATTATTGTGTTGCATGTTTAAAGGTTGTGTGACAACGTGGATTATGTGAATGTATGAAATTTTACGTGTTATAGTTTTGTTTAAGTGAATAATTAATTTCGCGTAGCGTCGCTAAATCACTATTCACGTGGCACGTTTCCCGAGGCACTATTCACGCCATAATATTTTTGTGTCTTTTTCGATTTTAATAAATTTCATAAATACATACGAGCGAAGTGATAATTTTCCAAGCGTCGGAAATTTTATTTGAGCTGATATGTGATTTTATCCGTATCCGAATTGTATTATATGGGTGTTCCGAATATTTGGACAAATCCCATAATAATTATTTTTACCCATCCTAATATTTATGGGAATACCCATTTTAATTATAGGTAGAGTTATTGAGCAAATTGGGTACAAAAGTGGGAGTTTTCGGATATAATTTTGGTGTATTGTGTATTTATTTTTGCTTGTTACTCCAAGAGGGAACCAACCCCCCAGTTTAGACCAATCAAATGAGAGAATGAAGGGAGTTGTCGGCAAGCATTTGAAATGGTTGGACAACCTTGAGCAACCAACCCATTTTCTCCCGAAACTACTCCTCCACTTCTCTCAAACCATTCCTTCTCTCCCCATTCCATCGGCTCCTCATTCAACTCCCAACTCATTCCAAGTTGCTTCAGCATATAGAGAGAGAGAGAGCTGAAGAAGAAGGAAGAAGGAAGAAGGAGGAAGTCGTCGGAAAAAGGGAAGAGAGTCGCCGGAAAAAGAAAGGAGGAAGAAGAAGAAGGCACGGGTGGAGGAAGAAGAGAATCCAAGCAAGAAGAACCCTCAAAAATCAAGCCTAGCCGAGCTTATTAATCATCTAGGAAGGATTTACAGAGGTAAACACCAACCAAATCCTTTCCATTCGATTTCTTGTTAAGTTTTTCAAGTTTTTTTCTTAGTTTTGAGCTCTTAAGCTTGTGGGTCGGATTTATGGCGATTCTTGTTGTTTTTGTTTGCTATGATTGGTTGTAAATGTTGTTAAAAGGTTATGTAAGCTACTAACATCATTAAAGTAGAATAAAAACGCAAGAAATCCTTACCTTGGCTTAATGGAGCAAGAATAATGGACAAAACAAGGACTTTGGACGTTCGGACCATTTTAGAGGACTGTAGAGCCATGATTTCATGTTTGTTAATTTTATTTGTTGCTATGGTATTGTAGTTCCATGGGTTATGAAACTAACACAGTTAGAATGGAGTAAAAAGACGAAGATTTGGTGTTGATGTTTGTGAAGAACACCAAGAACATGAAAAGAGTGTAAGAACTTTGTACTTTGGCTTAAGATTTGGCCATGTTAATGTTTATGGGTGATTCTAAAATTTTGATATGTTGTAGCCCCATAAGTTAGGAGTCCATAGAGTCCGGAATGGACCAATTTGCTTGTGTATTGAAGGAGTTATGGAGGTTGGAGTGACCGGAGGTCGGAATCGCGAACTGGGATCAAACCCAGAATTCGGCTACTGGAGAGTGACGCCGCAGCGTTACTCATAAGCCTAACAGCCGTCGCCGCAGCGAGGGGCAAAAGAGGGAAAGACCGGACCTCACGCCGCAGCGCCACATCCAAGTGTTATGCTTGGCGCCGCAGCAAAGCCACGTGGCAGCGGCGGGATACGGGACTCACGCCGCAGCGTGAGAACTGGTACTACGCTTGACGCCGCAGCGTCAAGCCTGTCAGGGGAAGATGGACACGGGCCTCACGCCGCAGCATGGGATCTAGTGTTAGGCTTGGCGCTGCAGCGCCAATGCCGTGTCCGGACTGGGTCGGGCTGGCCAGACCGGGTCGGGTCGGACCCAGTGAGTTTTTCCAACAAAGTCCAAAACTTATATTTTCTTTGTACTAAATGATTAGACAGGTTTGTTAATCATATTTTGGAGCGAGACCCCCGACTGGGTAGTCATAGTGGCAATAAATGTGTTTTAATGATGCAACGTCTGTTTTGAATGTAATTCTTATGTGACTAATTGTTATATGAATATGTATTACATGTATAGGATATTAAGGAGCGTGTGTTGTAATATTGTAGCAGCGCATCAGGCAAGTTTCTAAACCTTATGCACTATTTTTATTTCGTGCAAATAGGTATATGTTAGGCAAGTTTCCTAACGCTTGTCTAACCCTTGTGTTGGGCAGGTTTCCTAACCTTACTCGAATTATACTTGAGCAGGTTCCTAATTTATACAATTGTTGTATATTGTTGCAAGTTTCTTAACTTAACTCAATTTATATTTGAGCAAGTTTCTAAACTTATGCACTATTTTTATTTCGTGCAAACAGGTATATATTAGGCAAGTTTCCTAACGCTTGTCTAACCCTTGTGTTGGGCAAGTTTCTTAACCTTACTCGAATTATACTTGAGCAGGTTTCCTATTTTATACAATTGTTGTATATTGTTGCAAGTTTCACGACTCAAATGGAGCTATTACTTTCAAATTATATTAGTGGATTAATTATTGCAAATTACTCCACATCGAAGATAATTATTGATATTCGCACCTTATGCATTTGAATTCATTATCTGTTGTTGGACTGTGAAACGTTTAAGTTCTTCATTCATGAACTGTTTAAGGAAATAGTCTACGCCACTTGTTTCGGCTAGACACGTACAGGTTATTATTTTAAAAGTTATCCAAACCGATTGTTGGTACGGATTCTTGGACTGAGAGAGCAACCCTTATTAGGGGATTATAATGTGTCGGTTATTCGATGCAGTCAGAGTTAAATGTTATGCATATATATAGGGTACGAGAGGCTGATCCCCTCAAGTACTACTGACGGGCCAGGCGTTTAAAAGGGTTAATTGAATGACTGATCCTTTGGCCAAAAAGTTCATGGTCTATTGGACCACTCAGCAGTAATTAATCAATATTCATTATTTCATTTGAACTTTGATTATATTGTCAGCTATTTCTTCAATGTGCTTAAATTGTTGAACTATGCGATTATTATTCTTATTCATTCATGATATATCCTCTTTATTCATTTTAAACTTGCTGAGCAAAGTAGTTGCTCACCCTTTCTATATCATGAACCTATTGCAGTTAAGCCGAGAAGTTCCAAAGCAGACAAAGGCAAAGGAAAGCTTAATGAATAGTTATATGTACTATCCCGTTTTGTAATCATGGAATCGTTTTGTATTATTATTGTATTCCGTGATGTATTTATTTAAGGTTATAGACCTTGGGACCGTAGTAAACCTTTTGTAATGAACAACATATGTTTATTTATTCCGCATTAGTTGATTTATGTTGTTTAGAGGTGTATGGATGTACTTTATCGTGACCACCAGATTCGAGGTATTGGTACCTGAATTTGGGGGTGTCACAGGTTGGTATCAAAGCCAGGTTATACACTTTAGAAACGTGAAACCTAGGTTATAACCTTAGTATTAAACTCGTATTGAGTACGCTAGGAAATGGATCGAGGAGATTCATTTGGTGATCATGTCTGGAGGTAGGTTGTGGAAATCCATCGAGCCGAGTTGTGCATGATAAAATATTATTTCATTTTATCAGTGAATATATTTTATTGTGGCACTGACATCTTGTTGTCTATTTTGTTTCTGTCTATGGCTGTAGGATGTCTGAGATGGGAGAGTCCAGTCCTGCTAGAGAGGTGGAGTTCACAGACATTCATGTGGACACAGGGCAATTAGTGGAGGTGCAGCCGAGTGAGCCAGAGATGATGGACACTAGGGATGAGTCTGAGGCCGAGTATGGTTCTGAGGAGGAACTAGTTACTGGAGGAGTGCTGAGGCTGTTAAGCGATGAGGGGGAGGATGAGGACCCCGAGGAGGATCCAGTGACGGAGGATGATGAGCCACCTGAGTATGCAGATGGCATGGGCACTGCTGCTAGTGACATCATCAAAGAGCTGACAAATAGAAATGAGGAGCTCGAGAATCGAGTAGCCCACTAAGAGGAGCAGAACCAGGGTCACCAGGACCGAGAGGAGCAATACAGGTCATTAGCTTATCAGACCTTGGGGGAAAAGGCTGAGTTAACCCAGAAGCTGCAGGAAAAGGACCAGAGGATTGCCGAGCTAGAGGTAGAGGTTCACGGTCGGCGTGGGGCTTCTGTTCAGCTTGGTGTGATGGTTTATGACCTCTTAGAGAGGAATGTGGTGCTGGTAGGACAGATAGAGCGGGTAGAGGATCAGCTAGAGACTACTCGTCTGGAGAGAGATGAGGCTATAGAGCAGTTGGCAGCCCTGACTCCAGAGATTGATTCCCTCCATTTAGGCTTGACTACTTCCATAGGCAGGCTGAGGGACAGGGTGAGGCGGTACCCCAGGGATGAGGGTAGCAGCAGGCGCGTGATTAGGCGCCGAGTGGTCGACAGGCTGGCTTGACGGGAGCTCAGGGTTGCAATTCGTCGCAGCAGGCGATGATGTGTTATTTTTAGCATTTTGTTCGTAGTAGGTCCCAATTTTGTTGTAATAGGGGCTTACGTATGTTGTAAATTCCTATGCTTGTAGCGTGCATGGGATATTAGTTGAACCCCAATTTTGTTTATGATAGAGGGGTGGAAGGTTATTATTCCCCACTTTTATTTGTTAGGGGATAGTTAATGGTTGGCAGGCTATGTCATTTAGCGTTTATAGAAGTATGCCACATGTTGAGTCAGGTTGTATTAAAACAGTGACATATGGTTATAAATGCAGTTGTTTTAGTTAAATCAAATGTGTTTGATAGATGCTTTTACTTTTAATCGTTGACTTAAATGACTTTTTGCATATGGCATAAATCTAGTGGTAAAAGCCGACGGTTTTCTTTTATCAGATCATGCCTCCAAAAAGATAGCCACGAAACCAAAGGGTTGAGGAATCGGTTAATAACACTCAGGGTCATCCAGACCCAATGAGGGCGTTTGCTGAGTTGCTGGCAGAAGCCATGCGAAGTAGACCCCCACCTGTTGGAGAATAGCCAGGGCGGCAGTCTGCGCAGCATTTGGCTAGTTTTAAAGATTTTAAGCTAGTAGGACCTCCCGAGTTCAAGGGAACACTAGACCCGATTGATGCCCAAACCTGGATCGAAGAGATAGAAAAAGTGTTCGAGGTTGTAAGGGTGGCCGAAGAACAGAAGACAGGGTTCACCACCTTTATGATGAAAGGTGAAGCGAACTATTGGTGGAAGGCTAACAAAGGCCGTGCTGGAGACGGTGTGATACCATGGGAGCGTTTCAAGGAGCTGTTCTTCAAGAACTATTTCCCGGAGAGTATGCAGCAGAACATGGAGGTGAATGTTTTGGAGCTCAAGCAGGGGAACATGTTAGTCGCGGAGTATGCAGCTAAATTTAATGAGTTAGCCCGATTTGCACCTCACCAGGTAGACACTAAAGCCAGAAAGGCAAGGAGATTTGAATTAGGCCTGAAACCATGGGTGTACAGTAGGGTGGCAGTTTTAAGGATTGACACATTTTCTACGCTGTTGGAAAGGGCCATCATCGCCGAAGGAGGCAACGAGGCTCTAGCAAAGTTCAATCAAGACAAAAAGAAGGGTCACGAAGGAAGCAAGGGAGGAAACAACGGGGGAAGTAACCCGAATAAAAGGAAATGGAGTGATAGCCAATCTTCCGGGGGTAACAAGTCTGGAGGAGAGGTTAAGAAGGGTAATAAGTGCAATAATTGTGGAAAGAATCACTCTAGAGAGTGCATGAAAGGAAAAAGAGTTTGTTTCAACTGTGGACAACAGGGGCACTTTGCTCCTCAGTGCCCAAAGGGAAAGAAAGCAGGATGTTTCTCATGTGGAGCATCAGATCATCAAATCAAGGATTGCCCGAAAAGGAAGGGGGATGCAACAAGTGGCAATAAGAACAACAACAATAGCAACAACAATAACAGGCTGAACATTGGAGGGCCAGCTAGCCAAACCAACAGACCAACCATGAACTTTCAACATGATAGTGCAGGATGCAGTGGAGTCAAAGGACGTGGTGTCAGGTATTATTTCGGTCAATAATATCAGTGCATATGTATTATTTGATTCGGGTGCTACCTGTTCGTTTGTGTCAGATGAATTTGCTAAATGATTAAATTTACCTCGTGAGAAATTAGAGAATCCAATGAATGTGGAAGTAGCTGATAAGGAAGTTATTCCTGTAGAACATATTCATAGAAATTGCTATGCTGAAATAAAAGGATATAATTTGGGCGTAAATTTGATTCCGATACGACTAGGAGAATTTGACGTTATCCTTGAAATGGATTGGTTGCCTAATCATGGAGCTGTGATTGACTGCCAGAAGAAATGTATACACCTGAAAACTCCAGATAAGTCGAGGGTTGTATTCTATGGAAGTAAATCGCCTAGACAATCTCGTTGTCTGACGATGATGCAAGCAAGGAGATTGCTCAGAAAAGGTTGCATAGGTTATCTGGCTCACGTGGTTGATACTCAGAGAGTAGGGGGCAAAATAAGACAGATACCTGTAGTAAGGGAATTTCCTAATGTTTTCCCAGAAGACTTATCGGGTTTGCCGCCAGATAGAGAAGTGGAATTTGTGATCGACTTGGTACCGGGAACCGCACCGATCTCAAAGGCACCGTACAGGATGGCACCGGTGGAGATGAAAGAATTGATGGTTCAACTGCAGGAGCTTCTAGATAAAAGGTATATTCGTCCGAGTGTATCTCCGTGGGGAGCGCCAGTCCTATTCGTGAAGAAGAAGGATGGATCGTTAAGGCTCTGTATCGACTACAGGGAATTGAACAAAGTCACGATTAAGAACAAGTATCCGCTGCCCAGAATCGATGACTTATTTGATCAATTGAAGGGAGCGAAATACTTTTCGAAGATTGACTTGAGGACGGGATATCACCAGCTGAAAGTGAGAAGAGAGGACATACCGAAGACAACATTCAGAACTCGATATGGACACTTTGAGTTTTTGGTGATGTCATTTGGGCTGACGAACGCGCCAGCAGCATTTATGGACATGATGAACAGAGTGTTCAAGCAATACCTAGATAAATTTATTGTCGTTTTCATAGATGACATTTTAGTCTACTCGAAGACAGAGGAGGAACACGTTGAGCATTTGAGGATTGCCCTGGAAACGCTGAGAAGAGAGAAGCTATATGCAAAATTTTCCAAGTGTGAATTTTGGCTACAAAGGGTGCAGTTTTTGGGGCACGTAATTGACAAGGATGGTGTATCAGTGGATCCTGCCAAGGTAGAAGCAGTAATAATGTAATGATCCGAAATTTTCAAGGTTCATTATTAATTAAATAATGAATTTAATTTCTAATGACTTATTTTGCATCTAATTTTTTTTTTGGGAACCAACATGAGCTTGGTAATATTGATAAATATTGATATCTATAAATGGTTGAGTTAATGAGTTTAATTAAATATTTAATTTATTTGAATATAACAAGTTAAGTGTATTAAATAATATATTTTAATAGCACGAATAATATATAGTAAGTTATATAAGTTTATTATTTTTAGATCCACAATTTATCGTGAAATTATTTTTTTGGTAAGGAATTAGTGGTATAAATAATATATATAAATTATATATATTATTTTCGTTTGATCATATATATATATATATATATATATATATGAGGGTGTGTGTGTATGATTATTTAAAATTATGTAATTATACGATTTAATTCTAGCCTTAAGGAGTTCACTAATGGTCTGACTAAATTAGTGGACTAACCTAGGATATTAAACAGTAAAAGATTCACTATAATAAATCTTGGTGTTTTTTTTTTATTTATTAAATTTAGTAATTTGAATATGTGCAATATTGCCAAAAAAATTGGGAAGTTAATTAATTTATTAATTAAACTATTTTTACTATAGTGGTTTATAGTGAACGATATTTTGATTGGACCCCTTTCTCCTTTTATTTTCGACTGAACAATTTTTGGACTTGTAGCCTTTAGTCATAACTGAATAAGGGAAGGGGCTCGGTTATTTTAATAAAGCCTAAGTGACTTAGTGAGGTTAGTGTTCACGGCAGAGGGATTGACAAGTCTGGCTTAAATCGCACGAAGGGACAGGGTGGATAACAATTAAGCTCTGGCCTTTCGGACTGGGGGGTAAAACTCCAGCTACCTGGGGTCAATGGAATTACCTGGGTACGGGCAAAGCCGTGCAGGCGACCGACAAGGATTGCGGACTGTCACGCCGAGCTAGAGGATTATTAGGGGCGTGGGTGCAGGCACTACAGGAAGGAATCAAGCAATTTGAAACCCCAATTTTCCGTGTGAGGCGAAAGGGTTTACCCCCTATCGGCATGCAAAGGCCAGTTGGCCGACCTAGCAGAGCATGGATGGGGTTTGATTTTGACAGTCCCACCTACTCACTTCTAACCCTTGGGTTATGGGTATTAACCAACGATCGGGGTAGACTTTCCCCTATAAATAGAGACTCCATGATAACCTAACAAGCTGCTGAAATCTTAAGACCAATACACCTTGGTGCCGTGCGAATTTGAGAGCAGAGGAGGAAAAGAAACAGATCAAGGAACTCAATGCCTCCGACCCAACCCAATTAACTGGACCAGGTCTATCCATGTATTAGCCCAGCAAATTTTAATCCATGACCTGTGATATTCAGTCACAGAGTTGGTTCGGTAATCCAAGAGGGGGAAACAACTGGACTATTTCACCTGCAGCCTTATAAGTAAATATATGTATATAGATTCAGTCCAGTTAGCACTCAGCCGAGCTAGGTCAATGGTCTACAACCACTCTACATGTTACTTTAATTTAAACTAATTCCATGTGGGCTGGTTGAGTGTCTGCAGCAGATTAGCAGTGGGTTGGTGGGAACTGTTCACCCAACCACCCTTAACCAGTGAATAAATCTGTTGGGATCAGTCCGTAGGATTGAGTAATAACCAGTGCTTGAGTAATAATTTCTCTATAAATAGAGACCCTTAGATATCTTACAAAGCTTGCCGAGCTGATAGTTGCCAATATAGAGAAGTGAGCAGTAAGGTTGAGAGATCACGAGACTGTTAGAAAGGGGTAGCAGTTCGGCACCACAGAGGGAATTAGGAGGAACTCTTGCAGTTCAACCTACCTAGAAGTAACAGCTTCCTTGAGTTGCTAAAGAAGGTACATACCCTGAACCTTACTATATTTAAGTGAAATCAGCTATAGTGTAATAATGCATGCTAGTTATGTTGAGTCTGTCAAAATGGTGAATAACAATGTAATGTAAACTGATGCATGTTAAGATGTATGACCAACTTAGAATGAGATAAAAGGGGAACCTTAGGCTGTGCAAGCCTTGCAGTCCGAACCAAAGTGACACACGAGACCTGTGCTCTGTGATCACGTTTCTGCAGACCATAAGCATAGACAGTTGAACGTGTGGACTAATCTGGGTAAAACAAGGGAATAAGGTTAACCTTGACTTGTATGTTGCCTTTCCATCATGACAGCCCGTGATGTCTGTCTATCTACCTATATCAGTAACCTGACTAGAACCAGGACCAAACCTTTGGGATCTACAGCAATAAGTCAGATCTGAACTAGCCCTTATATCATACCTCTAGGTCTGTTGATATTTTCTTACCATGACCGTGTAGTCCAAATGAACAGACCAAGTCAGACCCAGGACAAGTTCTGAATCTGCTCAAATGCAAGGAGTATGATTTGGAATCAGTCAAGCGAATATGCATGCCTAAAGTTGTAATCAAAATAAATGTCTTAGTCCCTGACCATAGAATCGTAGAACCCACTCGACGTTCGTCGAGGGACTTTCCTCGAAATCGTAGTACACACCTCAGACCAAAATCTGATGGACCAAATCGCTTAGCAGAGATGCAAATTGTAGAACGGCCACACTAAATCGTTTGGCATGGATGCAAAGCGTTGAACACTTCTGCAGAATCAGAAAGTGTTGGGATCTTACTCCAGACCTAGTTAATCACCTACAAAACCTTGTTAATACCGAGACAGGTCTGACCATAGTAGTTCATGTTGAACATAAGTTAAAAGAGGCTAATGGGTTAATCAAATAGAGCTAGGTAGCTGGGATACACTGTCATGTACTGATGCAGTATGAGTAACTTAGCAGATGAGTCATGTACTCATAACAACTGGTCACATAAACCAAATCAAATCTGGTGAACGATTGTAAATGAGAGAGTCGTACCATTGAGTCTGCATGGACTGTTATGTGAACCCAATAGGGATTAATTAAAATGACTTATGGTTATTGTAGGTTATTTAAACAGCAGAATTGTAGAATAACTTAGCAGCAGATCAGGCAAGTTCCTTACCGAAACTTTACTTTATTGCAAGTTTCCTTGAACCGAATCTTGTATTTACTTTTATAATGCAAATTCCTTAACCATACTCATTTTTATTCCAGCAAGTATTATCGTTGTACATGTTTCTTATCTTACCCCTTTCATTATTGATTAAGTTCTAATTCTTGTTCACTTTAATATTAGACAAGGTTTCTATAGTATTGCAAGTTCCTAACTCAAACTCGAGTTATTATATTACAAACATGTCAGTGGTTTAATTATTAACAATTACTCCATATCCTTGATAATTACTGATATTCGCACCTTGTGCAAGTGGTTATTGACATGCGAGTTTTCTTTAATCTTACTCCATTGTATATTTAGTAAATTTCTAACCCTTATTGAATTTGGTATTACATACGTACTCCGTACTATTACAAATTCCTGAACTTATTATTTATTACAAGTTCTCTAATCTAACTGAAATTATTATTCAGCGGGTTCTATCTTACTCGATTTGTTTATTGAGCAAGTATGCTATTATTATCGCAAGTTCCCTATTTGAACTATTTCTTGTGATTCTACACATTCTAAATTTATGCCTTGTCCCCACTCATGTGCATCTGAGATATTGTCAGATTCTTGAATCGCTTGAACCCAATAGTTTTATTTCGCATAAATTGCATCATAAGTATGGGTTTATACCATTGTTCGGTTAGACCAAGTATTGAAGCATGAATTTTGAATTCCTAAATTGTTTGCTAGCTTTCGTTAATCCTACTCATTGTATATTCGAGCAGGATGTATTGTTATATTACGACCAGTTCTCCAAACCTAAATTGTCGGTCTCTTTATAGATCGTTCTTAACCTTGTACTTTAAATCGTACAATTATTTATAAACTCTAAATTATCTGAGTATACTAGTGGTTTAATTATTGTTAATTAGCCACCTCATTGACGATTATTGGTATTCGCACATAGTGCATTTGCATTCTATTCATTATTGAACATCTATTACTTGAAGTTCTTTATTCCTGAACTGTTTGAATAAGAGGCTACTCCACTAGTTCGGCTAGTCTTATGCATGAGATCATAAGAATTATTTTAAAAATGTAGTCTACGCCAATTGTTTCGGCTAGACATTTGTATATTTAAATTCATTTGATTGAATATTGTTGCAGCTGTCCAAACCATTGATGGTACGGACTCTTAAAATCAGACTGAGCAGAACAACCCATATAAAAGGGGTTTGATGTCGATTTATTCGACTTAGCGCGCACACAAGATATTTAATGTTATGCATATACATTGGGTACAAGAGGTTTGGCCACCTCGCGTATCCACCTGAGTGTTTACAGTAGCATTAGCTGTTACACTACTCCTGAGTGTTTACAGTAGCATTAGCTGTTACACTACTCCGAGATGCTCAGCTAAGACCTGGGTAAGTTCTCACGAGGTGCTCTAGGTGAAACGCCTGGTTAAGCCCTCAACCATGTTCAGGGTCTATAGTGACCAACTCAGCAGTAAATACTCTTTACCATTGATTTCAAATATCAATTCTTAAAGTTATTCAATCGTGCAAGTGTTATTTGAAGCTATCATTATTGATATCACTCTTGAAATTAATATTGTTAAGATTATCAGTTTTTCAGTTAATCTTCTAGCAGCATTAGTGTTGACATTTATTCACAATTATTGTATATTGTGAAATCCAAAGAATTGTATTCTTTTCATTCATGATATATCTTTATTGTCTATTTTAACTTGCTAAGCAATTTGTGCTCACCCTTGCTATATCGTGAACCATTTTCAGTTAAGTCGAGTTCGTACAAGACGCCAAGGACGATAAAGAGAAAAAAAAAAGAGACAAAGTTCGTGTTTAACTTATGCTTAGTTTATTTAGTTTACTTATGTTGTAAACTCTTTTGTGTTATTACTTCGATGTATTAAGGTTAGAAAACCTGGGATGATTGTAAGTTATTACCAATAATTATATTCCGCATTATTATTGGGAAGTTAGAATATTGTTAAGTTGGATTCGTGAGCACTGGATCCGGGGTTCAAGGAACCCGGATTTGGGGGCGTCACAAATAAACTGGGAGCAGCCAAGGATACCGACAGAAGTCTGAAGTTTCTTGGGATTAGCAGGTTACTATCGGAAGTTTATTCAGAACTTTTCAAAGATAGCGACACCGTTGACAAATTTAACAAGGAAGACTGTGAAGTTTGTATGGACGGATAAGTGCGAAGAGAGTTTCTTAGAATTAAAGAAGAAACTTAGTGAAGCACTTGTGTTATCACTGCCAGATAATGCAGGGGGATTTGTGGTGTACAGTGATGCGTCACACAAAGGCCTTGGGTGTGTATTGATGCAACATGGGAAGGTCATTGCGTACGCGTTACGGTAGCTGAAGGACTATGAGAAGGGCTATCCGACTCATGACTTGGAACTAGAGGCAGTGGTGTTTGCTCTGAAGATTTGGAGACACTATCTATATGGGAAGAAGTGTGAGATATACACAGACCACAAAAGTCTGAAGTATATCTTCACTCAAAAGGAACTAAACATGAGGCAAAGGCGATGGTTGGAGTTGATCAAGGACTACGATTGTGAGATTCTATACCATCCCGGTAAGGCCAATGTAGTAGCCGATGCTCTAAGTAGGAAGGGCAGAGATAAGTTGATGATGCTGACAGCTCAAGAGGGACTGATCAAGGAGATGGAAAAACTGGAATTGGAAGTCAAGTATCCGACAGATACAAACGAGAAACTGTTCGCAGTTGAGGCGAGTCCGACTTTATTAGACAAGATAAAGGAGGCTCAAGAAAAGGATGATGAATGTATCGCCATAAAGAAGCGAATCTCAGAAGGAGAGGAATTAAAGTACAAGTCTGATAGCACGGGATTGCTAAGGTTTGAAGGGAGGATCTGGATACCGATGGTTCCGGAGTTGAGAGAAGAGATTTTGTAGGAAGCTCATTCTACAAAGTATTCGATACACCCTGGTAGTACCAAGATGTATCAGGATTTGCGCCAACATTTCTGGTGGCCGAACATGAAGAGGGAGGTCGCGGAATGTGTTGGGCGATGTTTAACATGTCAAAGGTTAAAAGCAGAACATCAGAAACCGAGCGGACTGCTACAACCGCTGGAGATTCTGGAGTGGAAGTAGGAGCATATCACGATGGATTTTGTGACGGGGCTTCCACCAACTCAAAAGGGTTACGACGTGATCTGGGTGATCGTGGATCGTTTAACTAAATCTGCACATTTTTTACCTATCAAGATAAGGTATAATCTGGAGCAGCTAGCAAAGTTATATGTGAAAGAGATTGTGTCGCGACATGGGGTGCCGGTATTTATTGTATCTGACAGAGATCCGCGCTTCACGTCAAATTTCTGGAAGAGCTTGCAAGAAAGGTTGGGAACTCAGTTGAGGTTAAGTATGACATATCATCCTCAAACGGATGGGCAAAGCGAACGAACGATACAGACGCTTGGAGACATGCTTAGAGCATGTGTGATGGATTTTAAAAGCAACTGGGATGATCATCTACCATTGGTGGAGTTTGCCTATAATAACAGTTATCATGCGAGTATTGGCATAACAGTTATCATCCATTGTGAAAAGAGATTTAGTTCATAATTAAACTAGAATCCATTATTCATAATTCAAATAGCATTCAAGATTATAAATTAAGAGATAGAGAAGAGAATAAAAATTGTTGCTGCAATCCTTGTATCTCTCCTTAGCTCCTGTGTTGAATCTCTCTTCCTATCAAGTTGCTTCAAGTCTTCACAAATTAGCTTTCAAAACTAGGGTTTTTCTTCTAAAAAGTTCAACAACCCTCAATACTGACTTAAGACAACTATTTATAACATCTGATAAAAATCCTAATTGATTTAGAAGTCTGGACATTAATTACACATCAATTGCTCAATTTAAATGAAAAGTCAAAGTTTGGTCAACTCCCGAACCAACGCGGCCGCACTTGAATAGGGCGTGACCGCGCTACCCTTATAGAACAATGCTTTTCAACTATGGAGACAGGTGCGTCTGCGTTACTCCCTAGTGCAATTTGGGCGCGGCCGCGCTGCTCTCATTTCCTGCAAATCTTGATTCTTTTGCTGCTGCTTCTGCTCAACTATCGCCAAACCAATTCCCAACACATGCAACCTACAAAAACATAAAAAATGCATGAAAAGTAACTACAATCCATGGACATAAACAATAATTCACGTAAATAAACACCCGATTCGTAGGTATGAAACCTACTCATCATCACACAAAATTTAACTCATTAGAAATTAAATTCTAAATTTTATTTATAATGTCACTTAAAATTCTTGGTCCTTACAAGAGTAATCCTAGGGTAGGTCAGCCTCAGATAAACCCAACGTTACGGGAAGTCTCTTCATACCCTGTTACTCCTTATACGTAAAATAGCATCCATATCCGATTTAATCATTTTTCATATTCTCATCCTGTCATAAAACAACTAATCATTGTTTTTTTCAAGAAAAGATTAAAAAACCCTCAACACAAAACATACTACCTTAACATACATCCAAACCTACCGATTCTCCAAACTAAACTACATCCTGTTTTATTTGTAGATTGGTCCAAGAACTAGAGTTCGAGCTCGTAAGGTTCGAACACCACCTATCAAAATGGCTGAAGGTTCCACATCAGACTCCATTCTTGTCTTTGGAGAAGAGTTCGAAAGTTTCAAAAAGCAGATTTCTGAGATAACCAATCTATTGAAAGAACAATGCAAAATAACCAAAGATCAACCCGAATCTTCAGATCTGGAGGGCAATTAAGTCCAAGGCATGCAGACTCAGGCTCCTGTATTCCAATTCGGTAGTAATGATACCAAAGGATCTGCCGCCCAAGCAAAAGAACTAGTCAATATCCCGGATGACAAAGAAGACGTATGAATCAAAAAGAAGGTGAAACAAATAGAAGATGCCATAAGGATCATGAAAGGAGCTGGAAATTACAGAAGTGTTCAGTACTCTAACCTATGCATATTTCCGGGGGCTAGATATCCTGACAAATTCCAAGTGTCAGACTTTGAGAAATGCAACGGGTTAGGCGATCCTTACACTCACTTGAAGGTATACATAGGGGAACTCGGATCTTACGCTGAAGACGAGAGCCTTAGGATGTCGCTATTCCAGTCCGAGATGATAAAGCATGGAGAAATAGCAGAAATGGGATTGAAAGCCAGGAAAATCAAGGACCTCACGGCATTATAAGTCGTAGCTGAGCACATCCAGTCAGGGAATTATGGAAGTGCACCCAAGAGGGGCCATAATAAGAAAGAAAAAGATATGTCCCTAATGTTACAAGGGCAACCCCGAGGAAATAGAAATGCTTCACGTATCCAAATGTAAGGCAATCATCCTCCACTGCCACAACTGACGTTCCCTCCAAAGCAAACCTAACAGAAAAACATTGAAGAGAGGCGCAAGCGTGAATTCACTCCTCTTAGTGATTCCCTCGAAAACATATTGACTCTACTATTGGCTCAGAAGAAGATTACAGAACTGGCTCCCCCAGCTGATCCCAAGGGAAAAAGGTACGATCCCAGCAAGAGGTGCACTTATCATTCGGGTTCTGATGAGGACGAGTCTATCAGGTTCCCCTGGTCATGATACCCAAGAATGCTGGTCTTTAAAGCATAAAATTCAAAACCTGATAGAAAGCGGTGAGATTATGGTAACGCCACCTGAACAACCCAACGTTCATACCAACCCTCTCCCGTAGCACAATACCGAAGGTGTGAGTATGATTGGCTCTGGGAAGGTAGGAAATCACAAGTATTTAAGGAAGATTGAAGAGTATACTCCGCGGTTTAAGACTAGAGGGAAGAGAGTATTCGAAAAGCGGCCATACGACAAGACAAGAGTTAGCGAATATAAACGTGCAGTTGAGTCAGCTAGCCAAATTGATTGTGTACCAACATCAACTCACGCGACAAATGATTAGTCAAGTTTCGAAGAATAGATTAACCACAACTCCTCCTAGACTTATTTCCCTCATTGAGGAGGATCATGCAAGGCTCCAAGAATAAGAAAAGTGGGAGGATAAGATAGCCAGGGAGGCCAGGCTAGTGAACAAAGAAAGGATGAACCGTGTGTTAGCTATGAATCGACAGTTTACCCCTCTAGGGCAAACCAAGGAAGAAACACTTCACTTGTTGATAAGCAAGGGAAAGGTCACAGAACTGTTGCCACCCATCAGCCCCCGCTCAAAGAGGTACAACGAAGATTTGCCTGTATCATTCAAATTCGCCAGGCCATGCCACAGAGGAGTGTTGGGTCCTTCAACATAAGATTCAGAATCTCATTGAAGCTGAGGAGTTGAGAATAGCCAACAATATCGAGGTTCTCACTGTTGAGGAAAGTACCTTAGAAACCAAGGGTTTGTCATATCCATCAGAGATAGAGAGTTCGAACGAGGTGGTGGCTGTAATCACATATCTAGAAGGTACAGGAACCGGACCCCTTATAGTTCAGGGAGCAGCGAAGGAAACAAACAAGGCCCTTGAACCTCTTATATTGGCGTCAAGACCACAACATCCCATCACTAGTTTGAAGGCAGTCCCTTGGAATTATAGGAAGGAAATGGGAGAAGCAGCTGAATGCACTGCCGTCTTGCCTAAAGAAAATCCTCTGTATCTATCGAAGCGAGAAATAAAACCTATAATGAAGCCTGTGGTGAACATACCCGATGAAAAGGTAATTGAATTCCTCACCAAAATGGGACATAATGAGGTAAATGTGGTGAAGTCCCTGGAAGAATCTCCGACACAAGTCTCCGTTATTGATTTAGTCCTAGCATCCGAAGACCATCGAAAAATATTAATCAAATCCTGGAAGAGGCACATCTCCCCAAAACCGTGGACACAGAGAAATTCAGCCACTTGATTGGTCATAATGGACAGTAATGTGATCTCTTTCACCGACGACGACATACCAGCCGAAGGAACGGGTCATCGCAAACCATTGCATATCGCGGTGATCTCCTCAGGATACGTATTGGGCGGTGTGCTAATTGACGGAGGATCAACCCTGAATATATGCCCTTATGATACCCTGGAGAGAATGAAGATCAATCCCAATCGAATCCGAAGCAGCCACATGGTGGTCAGGGCATTTGACGAATTGAGAAGAGACACTATAAGAGAGATCGAACTTCCTCTAGAGATAGGTCCCTATACCTTCAATATCTCATTCCAGGTGCTAAATATTACTACCGGATATAATCTACTACTGGGGCGACCATGGATCCACATGGTCGGGGCAGTCCCATCAACGCTACACCAGTAACCGAAATATATCATCAATGTGAATCTGGTGACCGTGTCAGCCGAACCCGAATATCCTCCCCAATTGCACGGAGACATACCTCTGATTGGCTTGGATGAAGGAATCGAACCCGCCAATTTCCAGGCTTTTGAAGCGAGTACTGCCCGATATCAACCCATCAGCTCCCCTGCTCTAAAGCCAATAGTATCTCCTGAAGTTATGCCGGTAGCTCGAGAAATGATCACCTATCAATATCAACCGACCAAGGGTTAGGAAAGAATGGCCAAGGAATTAAAGATCCAACCCAAATGCCCACTTAATTTGGAAAGGTAGGGCTAGGTTACACTAGCGGTTTCAAGCGAAGAAACCCTCACAAAAGGGTTCCACCTTAGCTGCCCTCCATCCTTATGCCAAAATCCAGCAATTTCAATCCCAGGAACCTGCTGAAGAAGATTCCTGCGCACATGTCGGGTCTGCTGATACCCAAAACCGATGGCCCAGCTGAAAAAGCAATTGGCAATGAGGCCAACTTGATCTCGACCAATGAGTAGAAAATAAAGAATGAATGATTCCTACAAGAGATCTAGCAGCAATTTGAAAGGCAATTTTGTCTCTCCCAAAGCCAAAAAGGAGATGGGGGAAAAGAAGGCAATGACAGTACCAAGCCGACCACCCCCAAGGAAATCATCCCTTTCCTTGATTGGACTAAGGTAGACATTCCCAGGGAATATGGTGATTCAGAGAATGAGCTAGTCTCGGCCATCATTGAAGACATCACCCACCAGAATGTCGCCTCCATCTCGGCTATTGACAATGACATTACCATTGACAATTGGAAAGTCGAGCCACGAATAGTTCACAAAGGGTAAAAGACGGGAGATTGGTCGTAGTGATCCCCGGAATCTAGAATGACATTATCTTTATCCTATTTTACTTTCTACACGTTTATGTTATAACCGTTTCATCTAATGAAAGCTTATGTACTGAAAAACAGTTATTATATAATGAGTATTTACGTTTTATTGTCAGGTGTCCCAATTTGAATGATTTTAGCCCCATTGATGATTGGCCAAGTCCAAAAGATGATTATGATTTCAATATGGAGCTTAATTTCGATTTGATGGGGATCGAATAAGAGGAGGTGGATGACGATGAGGTTCCCGAAGAGATCAAATGATGGGTCCAAGACAAGCCCAAACCTAACCTTGAGCAAACCACCGCCATCAACATTGGAACCCTGGACAACCCCAAAGAACTCCAGATAGGATCCGACCTTACCCCTAGCCAAAAAGAAGAAATGACCCAACTCTTAACTCAATATGAAGATGTATTTGCCTGGTCGCACGAAGATATGATCGGGTTGTCCACTAATATAGTCGTTCATCGATTGGCAATCAAAGAGGGTTTTAAGCCGGTTAAACAAAAATTGAGGAGGTTAAAACCATAATGGAACCCTAAATGTTAAAGAAGAAATCATCAAGCAATTTAAGGCAGGAATTATCATGTATCCACTTACCCCAAATGGTTGTCCAACGTGGTCTCAGTCCCAAAGCCAGGAGGGAAAGTTCGAGTCTGCGTGGATTACCGGGACCTTAACAAAGGCCAGCCTCAAAGACGATTTTCTTGTGTCGTTCATCCATATCTTGATAGATAACACCGCACAGTTTGAAATGTATTCGTTTGTCGACTGTTTCGCCGGCTATCACCAGATCATGGTCGCCGAGGAAGACAGGGAGAAGACGACATTTACCACTCCCTAGGGCACGTTTTATTACAGACGGTTGTCTTTTGGCATCACCAATGCTGGTGCTACATATCAAAGAACAATGATAGCCTTATTTCATGACATGATACATAAAGAGATTGAGGTCTACGTAGACGACATCATTATCAAATCAAAAAAGGAAGAAGAGCACGCAGCCCACCTGCAGAAGTTGTTTGATCAATTACGCAAATACAATTTAAAATTGAACCCCGCTAAATGCGCCTTCGGCATCAAATCGGGAAAGCTTTTGGGATTTCTCGTCAGCAACCGGGGGATCGAGATTGACCCCGTCAAAATAAAGGCCATCACTGAAATGCCGGCGCTGCAAACTGAAAAGGAAATATGGGGATTCTTAGGAAGAATCAATTTCATCAGTCGATTCATATCCCAATTGACAATAACTTGTGAGCCAATCTTCAAGTTTCTTAGGAAGAGTTCCTCTGGGAAATGGAATGAAGAATGTCAAAAAGTCTTCCTCATCATTAAACAATAATTGATCAAAGCACCTGTTCTGGTACCACCAAAGGATGGAATGCCTCTATTTATGTACATCTCTGTCAACCCACACACTATGGGATGTATGCTAGGACAGAAGGATGACATGGGCAAGGGAAGAGCCATATATTACCTGAGCAAGAGGTTCAGCAGTTGCGAGCAGAACTACTCAATGATCGAGAAAACCTGTTGTGCATTAGCATGGGCCGCTATGAGGCTACAACATTACCTGCATGGCCACACGACATATCTGATCTCCTGCATGGATCCTCTGAAATATATTTTCGACCGACCGATGCTAAATTGTCGGTTATCAAGATGGCAAATAATCCTCCAACAGTTTGATACCGTCTATGTGACACATAAATTAATCAAAGGCTAAGGAATTACAGACCAACTGTCTGAGGCACCCACAGGAGGGTTCGAGCCATTGGAAACATATTTCCCAGTTGAAGGTGTGACGGTCATCCAGTCTACAAGAAACAGAAGCGAAGGCCAATTTTGGAGATTATATTTCGACGGCGCTATGAACATGGAAAGAGTCGGGGCAGGGGTAGTCCTTGTATATATCACAAGAGAATAATATCCTGCGGCGATGAAACTATAATTCTACAACTCTAATAACACGGCCGAGTATGAATGATGCATTTTGGGACTAGAAATGGCCCGAAGAATGGGAATCAAGTGACTAGCCATTTTCGGAGACTCAGAATTGGTTGTCCGATAATCCATGGGAATATATAGCACTAAGGAACTCTATTTGCTCCCCTATCATCGGCACGTCATCAGAATGGCGAAGGAATTCGAAGACATCGCCTTTAGGCATATCTCACGAAATAAAAACGATTTTGCAGATGCCTTGGCCACACTGACAGCATTGTGCTTGCCTAATTCTATATTAGCACAAATACGCAAGTATACGCAGTCCACAAGTAATAAAGTGTAAGTAGAGTATCGTTCCTACGGAGACAAACTGTAATTTATAATAACAACTGCCAATTTTATATTAACCCAATTTTATTAAACAATCGATTTAAGATTTGTGAATTTTGGAAATTAACTAATTTAAATTAACTAACCTAACTACCACAAGTTTGAGAACAGATTTTAAAGACTTAAGACTACAACTTCACTTGTTGCTTCACTTTGGTAAATACACTTCTTGTCAAATTATGCTAATTATTCTGGACTGTTAATCGAGAACTCATCAATATTTATGACCATCTCTCGATATACCATAAACAAATCAACTTAAATCCACAGATGATAGAATTAAGATTAACATCCTAATTAACTAATTCACTATATCTCTATGTGAATTATAATTAAAAAGGATTTAACACACAGGTTCCCTCTCAGATTACATGCGGTGAAAAGGTATATCTCTATCTTAAACACAAATCATGAATTCCATCACCATGCAGAAAACACAATCACATGCTATTATAGTCAGATCTAAACCTATAATCCATCTCTCGAGTTCATATAGATTATCACGGTAATCACTGGCCAGGCAATTAAGCAATTAAGTGCAAACCATAATAGACAATTCGATAATAATTAACAATAATTAACCAAGAAGCATATCAATCAAAACTACACAACAAGATCCATTGTAATCTTAAAAAGGAATTAGTTCATAATTAAACTAAAATCCATCATCCACAATTCAAATAGCATTCAAAATGCAAAAGTAGAAGATAAAGAAGAGAATAAAAACTATTGGTGCAATCTTTGAATCTCTCCTTAGCTCCTGCGTTGAATCTCTCTTGCTATCAAGTTGCTTCAAGTCTCCAAAACTGGCTTTTATAACGAGGGTTTTCTTCTAATAATTTCAGCAACCCTCAATAATGACTTAAAACATCTATTTATAGCATTTAATATAAATCCTAAATTAATAGAAGTCTAAAAATAAATTATACATCAGTTGCTCAACTTAAGCAAAAAGTCAACTTTGGTCAACTCCCGAACCGGCGCGGTCGCGCTTGAAATAAGCTTGAATGGGGCGCGGCCGCGCTGCCCTGGCAGAAGAAGAAAATTCAACTCTGGAGACTGGGGCGGCCGCGCTGCTGCTTAGTACAAATTGGGCGCGGCCGCACTGCCCTCATTTTCTACAATTCTTGATTCTTTTGCTACTGCTTTTGTTCAATTCTAGCCAAACCAATTCCCAACACATGTAACCTACAAAAACGCATAAAATGCATGAAAAGTAACTTCAATCCATGGAAATAAACAATAATCCACATCAATAGATACCCGATTCGTAGGTATGAAACCTACTCATTAAATACCCCTAAACTTGGACTATTGCTTGTCCTCAAGCAACACAATGAAACATAATAAAACACAATATCGTGAATGCAAACTACTAACTATCATGCCTACGAATCTAACCAATAATTAGTATGAAGATTAACCCCAAACCTCAGAGATATCAACAAAGTACTTGAAACAAGAAATTCAATCAACACAAAGTTAATAATCCCAATCAATCAGACAACTCACACCTATCATCACCCATGTTGTGTATGTGTGTTCATCAATCATTTTAACCAACCATAGTTCAAGTTTAGTCACATAACCAACTCCTTAGAAAGAAAAGTCTGGATTCACTTCATTCTATGCAAACATGACAATGTCGGCTAAAACTAAGCAAATACTAAGTATAGGGGTCCCTACGAGGTTTATTTCTATATTTATTCTTTCACGAGTGCATTTTACGCTTCATCTCGCATTTTATATTCGACTGTGCAATGTCAGGCTCTCTTAGGCTTTTCAATGTCATCCATGTAGCGAGCTTTCAATCAGTGACTCCCAAACCAGTTGGCTTCAGGGCACTAGGTGTTAAGACACCCCTAAGGATCTAATTACCCGAGTAACAAAGGCCACAGAACCCAACTAGTCAAAGCATTTATTCTTTTTTTTAATAATAATAATAAAATTATTACACCTTAGATACCCCCAAACTTAAGCTTTCACCTCATTTTAGCCTTTATTGTCAATTCAATGGTTTCTTTAATTTTAACCCAAAACATTCCCATTTAGAAGTCAATTATGCAACCCTTGAACTAAATTAATCAAAACGATCAAATTTCATGTGCTATCCGGTAAATCTCAAGTTTCAGACAGACATAACTATCCTCATGATTGAAATTATAACTTACACATCAATTATCAGCACTGTCCAAGTTGACATGCAATACCAATCTAATCATCAGCCGAGCCAAAATCATACCAACCAATCGCTTGGATTCATGGAAACAAACTAAATGCACATACTACATATCCAATGCAACCAGATACTGTACTAACCATTAAATGACTATATGCCAACATGCTAATAGATTTTCTGCACAAATAATACTAATTATCATGCTAAACTGACTACCACACTAAAATGCAGCACAACACAAAGAAACATAAGCAAAGGAAAAATCGCCCCAAACTTAGAAAAAATAATGCCCTCATTGAATAATAAACAAAAATAAAGAACAGAAAAACTCTCCTAATCCGAGGCAGCATCATCTGCGGCCTCCCCATCATCATCGAAAGGTGTGTCCGGGGGAGGATAAGCTGGGACAGTGTCAAACGTTGGGAATTAAACTTGAACGCCCAGCTGAGTGAATGCTTGAGATAAACTATCAGAGAACTGCGACGTGAAGGACTGAAGTTCATCCACATTGGTGTAAATTGCATCCATCCGTCGTTGCATACGCCGTTCCAGCCTGTCTAATGTAGCCTGAGAAGCTTGCACCGGCTGCTCTGGTTCTGCTGTCGGTTGATCGGATGCCTCCTCACTCTCACTCTAACCAGACATGATAAACCCGACACCTCTGGAGTGAGATTGACCACCTTCCCACACCTTATACTTCTGAATGGTGGCGTGGTCAATAGTATTCATCGGCAACTGTAATAGCTCACCATCCTCCCAATTCATCTAGAAGCAACACACAATCTAGCAATAACCGATGTGTGCGGGATACCACCAGAAGTACCTCCTTACAAATACCGACGAATAGACTGGTTGATGACGTACCCGACATCGATCTTCTTGCCCCGTACAATGCCGTAAAGTAGAATAGCTCAATCCTTTGTCACATCATTCTTGTGACGTCCCCAAATTCTCTACACTTCCTGTAGCAGATTTGGTGCTCACGTAAAACTATTCAACTATAAATATTCATAATATATAACTTCTATCTATCCAAGGTTCACAGTATCCCATAACAGATAATAGTTCTGACCAGAACGTTAACTGTGTTTGGATACCCTCACTTGGATGTATAGATTCATATCTTATGATTATCTCTTTCATATCGATATTCCCTATCTATCTGACATTCACAGTATTAATGATAAGATTGTTCTTGGAACTAAGGGGCGCATTTCGGTAAAGGTGGCACCTTACCGGCGCTCATTAAGTGTAACCTCGGCGCTTATAGAACTCCCAGTATCATTGAAATACTCTCATTCAGATGTATAGTTCATAGGGATACTGTACTAGATCAAAAGCTACTTACTAACTTAACTAAGAATGTAAATACAACGCAAGAGATGTAACAAAAGATGATATATATTTAATAAGCTTAAGTTTGGTTACAACATTCTCAGTACTATGTCTTTATTACAACAAAAGTCTTACAAGACTTGAAAACATTCACAACAGTAATATAAAACTAATTAACATGGCCTTTTCCCTTGTCTGTCCCTGAGGTGCCTGGATTATCATTTAAGACTGCAAAAGAAAGTATATGCAAGAATGAGCTACAAATGCTCATCAAGTTCATTGGAAAACATAAACACAATGTGTTTGAGTTGAAAGATTTCAAAGATGTATAACTGAGGGTTCAGTACATGAACCATGTGTTTCAATCAGTTCTATCAGTCTTCAATGACTTAGATGTGACGCTCCCAAATCCGGGTTTCCTAACCTCGAATTCGGTGCTCACGATACTCAACGACAAACATACTTTCTAACTAAACGCGGAATAATAAACATACATTGTTTATTGAAATAATAATAAAGTCTTACAATCTTGGTCCCAATGTTCTTTAACCTTAACATAAAACGTACCCTTAATACAATAAAAGGTTCACTTAATCAAACAACATTCAAGAATAACTAGTACATAGGCACTATCGGGCATTTATTCTTACACCTTCCCTTTTCCTTTGTCTCCTTTAGACGTTTCTGCCTTAGCTGAAATGAAGATCATGATATAGCAAGGGTAAGCAACTAGTTTGCTTAGCAAGTTTATACACAAGGGAGATATATCATGAATAGAAGGAAATTTCGCTTTCAATGTTCAACAACACTATAGAATTGTGAAGAATTATGAATTATCAGTCAACAGTTGAATATTCGAATAATTGAATGCCAATTACTGAGTGGTTTGAAATAACCAAGGACGTTTTCCAAGGTTCTTAGCATGTAAGCTGGACCTCTTAAAAAGTTTTGGTAATCGAGGGGATCAGCCTCTCATACCCCGTGATTTATGCATAAACACTTAATAACCAACATTGATATCATGCCTTAAACAAGTTTATCCTTTTTCTCAGCCAAGAGTTCTTACCATAGCAATTTAATAAGAACAGCTTTTAAAATACCATTGTCTTAACTAATTTAGACATGCTGGATCTAGCTGATACAAATAGCATAGATCTATCTCATAAACAATTCATGCTTGAAAGAACTTTAATTAAATTTACAGTTCAATCATAATAGGATAGGAATTCAATTGCACAAGGTGCGAATCTCAATAATCAGTATAGATGTGAATAATCGACAATAATTATTCACTAACATGCTTCGAAAATAATAACTCGAGTTTGAGTTAGGGAACTTGCAATAATGTAAGAAGTTTAGGGTTAGGAACTTGCCTGTTTGCTCAGCTACAAATAATTCTAGCTTTAACTATTTGGCCTTGAAGAAACTAACATAGATAATGTCGGTCTATCAATTAGTACTGCGTAGTTGTACGTCGATACGCTTACTTATGCTATTTATTTAACAATTTAGCAAATCACATAACACACGTAAGTAAATAAACTATAGTAAATTCTATAAGACACTTAATTGATCTCTAGGTTGATAGTTTAATTAATCAACCATGTATCCCTTAAGTAATGAACACTTATTAGACCCTTAAACAATTAATTATAATTGTTTAAGTAATTAACACTACTCTTTCTTAAGTAATATTTATTTATTACCGCTTAGACAATTTATCAAAATTGTTCAGTTAAGGTGCTATTTAAAATCTCCTTACTTATTAACTTTATCTTTATTTAATTACTATTTATCATTTGTTAAACAGTAATTCATTAATTATCTTTAGTTTATTAATGATAGTAATTAATAACTAATTATATTTACTTATTATTTAATTATCAAATAATAATCGAATTATTAATTTTAATTGTCCTTAATTATTATTTAGGATTAAATAATAATTAACTAGGTTTATTTATTATTTAAGCTAATCAAATAATAAATAATTAATTAGTGAGTAAGAATTATCTTTAGTTATTATTTAATAATAAACAATAACTAATTAGGTTTATTCATTAATCAAGTAATTATCAATGTATTATCTTTAGTTTATTAAATATTAACTAATTAAGTTTACTTAAAGTTAATCAAATAATTTAAAATTCTTAATCATTGCTTTAAAAATAAATAAACAATTTATTATATATGGAAAATATAATAGCCTATAAGGCTATTATTTTATTACTTTTATTCATACTTAATTAAACATTTAGTAACTTTATTTAAAAATAAATAATTACTTATTAACTTCATTCATATTTAATTAATAATATTTATTATCTTTATTTATTATTTATTGATAAATAATAAATAATTATCTTATTAACTATATTCATACTTAATTATTATTTAATATTAATTAAACAATAATTAAATATTTATTATCTTTATTTATTATTTACTGATAAATAATAAATAATTACTTTATTAATTTCATTTATTATTATTTAACATTAATTAAATAATAATTAAATATTTGTTAACTTTATTTATTATGCATTGATAAAAATTTATTATATTAACTCAGTTAAATATCAACAATTAAACCAATAGTAGTCGTTTAATCTTCATTAGGCAAAAGTGGTTTATTTCCAATGAATCGCACAACCCATTTCAAAATTTGTTCAACTGTGGCATAATTCAGTCACTGAATCAAACCCTTACAATTATTTTCAACCTAACAGAATTTTTTTTAACCAACATAATAGGCAGCAATTTCCTCACATATTCACATGATATACTAAGTTTATCCAAGTATTATCACATACAGGAACCCAAAGTTTGACACCTAAAATTTTATACTGCCAATCGAACCCTTTATACCCAAAATGAAAATTGTCTGTTCAAGTATTATAACAACATATGGTATACCCTCTATAACATAGCACTGGCTTAATCGAAATTGAAAAGGACCAATTTACCAGAACCTGTGATTTCTTAGTATACACAAATTCCCAATTTACAGAACCATACAATGCAGTTTCAACAATATAACCCAACACAATGACTGCTAGAACCTTTAAGGTTCTTCAACAACAGTTTCCCAAATAAAGACCTAATACAAGATTTCCAAAAAAAATCAAAACCAAACATAATTTAACACAATTCAATACCCACACTCTCGGCAACCCAAATTCAATTACAGAAGAAACTTATACAATCCCAAGTAGAAAACTATCACATTACAATCCCAAATTTTCAAACCCAAGCAATATTATACAATTCCAGAGACAATATATATTATAACCATCATAGTATATGATACAACCAACAAAGCACAATTGCAGACTTGTAAGCCCAAACAACTGATACAATCAACCAATCCAAGTACAGAAAAAAAAGAAATAACGAAAATCTACAGAAAATCCTAAACGGAAAATCACCGCAGGCGTTGGAACTATTGTATACCTTGGGTCCGATCGAACCTCTGTTCTTCTTCTCCTCTCAGTGGCTGCTCTCCCTCTAATTCGAATTGCAAAAATAATCCTAGCAGCTTAATTTAGGGTTTTGGGTGTCCAATTTATAGAAAATTGGTTACCCAAATAATTGGGTATTACCTAAATTAATTCACCAAAACCCAACGGTAGGAAGGAGTGGCCGTCCGATCGTACCTATCAAGCCACTGTGACGTCGCCGGCAGCCCTCGAGCCGCGCATCTCGTGGGTCGCTTCGCCTAAAACCCGGAACCCATGGTCCGTCCGCTTGTTGCTCGGTCGCTCCCTTGATCCTTTAGTTAGCCGTCGGTCCTTCATCACGCTGTCCATTCGACTCGAGCTGTCGCCGGCCTTCCTCCCGTCTCTCATCTCTGACTGATCGATTAACATGGTGAATCTGATGTGAGGGACTCGATTTTGTTAAATCCCCCAGTTTGATTTACCGATTTCCTTTGGTTCGGTCTTTCCCCCAAAATAATTCCCACCGATTGAATATCATTTCCCCAAATTGGCTTTACCAGTTGACTGGATCAAACGAAATGGATCCAATCCGGCAAAACAAGGAATGGGTCTGACCCGGCTGAAATGAAATTGGGCTCAACCCAATTGGTTCGGTCCAGTAGGGAATGAAAAGGAGTTTGGGCCAACCAAAAAGATTGGGCCAATTTACTTATTAGAGTTAATACACCATACTTTTAGTATTTAATTTAAATGACCTCTTAATTACTTAATTGCTTGAAATATTTATTTTTAACAATAACCCCCAATAAAAATTATTTAATCCGAAATGATGAAATCATTTATTTAATTTCCCCAATTTTCTTGCCACTCAAATGTTAGGGTTAACTCATTAATTATTCAACTTTTAATGAGTCCCTTTAATGCGAGAAAATTATTGGACCATATATTTATTTAATTAAATAATAATTCTTACATGGATCCACATTAAATTCATAAAATTATATAAAATGAATTTTATTTATCAAAATAAATTTGATACAATGTTTGAAAATTCCTGGACATTACATCATCTCCCCCTTATAAAAATTCCGTCCTCGGAATTTCAATCTAAGGTTACTCAAATAATTGGGGGTAATTTGCTCTCATCTTCTCCTCGAGCTCCCACGTAGCTTCTTCCACCGCGTGATTCCTCCAGAGTACTTTAACAGAATGAATAACTTTATTCCTCAGCGTTTGCTCCTTCCTATTAAGTATTTGGACAGGAATCTCCTTGTACGATAAGTCCTTCTCGACTTGAATTGGCTCATAGGAAATGACATGCTTGTAATCTGGCTTATACGGACGCAACACTGATACATGGAACACGTTGTGAATGTGCTCAAGTTCAGGAGGTAATGCTACCTCGTACGCCACTTCGCCTATTCTCCTTAATATTTCAAAAGGTCCTATGAACCTAGGGCTCAGCTTGCCCTTCTTCCCAAAACGGATCTTCCCTTTCCAGGGAGATACCTTCAAAAATACATAACTGCCAACTTCAAAGTCTCGCTTCTGACGATGCATCGACATACTTCTTCTGACGATCCTGGGCAGCTACTAACCGCTGTCTTATTACTTTAATGATTTCCACAGTTTGTTGTACCAATTCTGGTCCCAACAATCTCCGTTCACCAACTTCATCCCAACACAACGGCGTTCGACACTTCCTCCCATATAACGCTTCGTACGGTGGCATACCGATGATAGCGTGATAACTATTGTTGTAAGCGAACTCTACCAAGGGCAAGTGATCGTCCCAGCTACCACCTAAGTCCATCACAACTGCCCGGAGCATATCCTCTAAGGTCTGAATAGTTCGCTCGCTCTGACCATCGGTTTGAGGATGATACGCCGTACTCATTCTCAACTGTGTCCCCATCCTTTCCTGTAAACTTCTCCAAATATTTGACGTGAAGCGCGGATCTCTGTCAGACACAATAGATACCGGCACTCCATGTCGCGATACTATCTCCTTCACGTAAAGTTTCGCCAACTGTTCCAATTTGTACCTGATCTTGATCGGTAGAAAGTGGGTAGACTTAGTCAAACGATCTACGATCACCTAGATGGCGTCTAGACCCTTTTGTGTTGTCGGGAGTCCTACCACAAAATCCATAGTGATGTGCTCCCACTTCCACTCGGGAATCTCTAAGGGTTGCAACAAACCGCTCGGCCGTTGATGTTCTGCCTTGACCCTCTGACAAGTTAAACACCGGCTGACGAACTCTACAACTTCCCCCTTCAAATGCGGCCACCAATAATGTTGACGAAGATCTTGATACATCTTAGTGCTACCCGGATGTACCGAAAATCTCGTATTATGGGCCTCCTGCAATATTTCTTCCCTTAAGTCTGGTACATAGGGTATCCAGATCCTTCCCTCAAACCTCAGCAGACCTGTGCTGTCAACCTTGAACTTCAACGTTTTTCCTTCCGACAGTTGCTTCTTAATGTCAATGCATGCTTCATCAAATTGTTGGGCCTCCTTTATCTTATCCAGTAGAGTCGGACCTATTGTCACGGTGAACAACTTTTCGTCCGTCTCCATTGGATACTTAACTTCCAGTTCCAAGCGTCCAAAGTCCTTTATCAGCTCTGCCTGAGTTGTAAGCCTCATCAATTTCTCTCTGCCTTTCCTACATTACATCCTCTCCCCCTTATCAAAATAAATTATTGGACCATATATTTATTTAATTAAATAATAATTCTTACATGGATCCACATTAAATTCATAAAATTATATAAAATGAATTTTATTTATCAAAATAAATTTGATACAATGTTTGAAAATTCCTAGACATTACATTAGAAAAGCTTGATTTCGGATATCTAGTAGGGGATCAGCCTAACCAATATCCTAGGAGTATGCATATCATCCTACAATTTATGTCAATATATAATCGATGATTTACAACCTTACATCAAGGTGTTTCATTTCTCAGTATAAGATGTCTTACCAAAACAATTTGGTTTGACACAACAATTTTAGCTCTAACAAGAAATATATGAATAATGATTCATTTCTTAAGCTATACTGAACAAGAAGCAATAACTTTACAACAATTGATAGCAAGATGTAATATACTTGCTTAAATGTAACAAGGTTAGAAGATTTGCCACATCGTAGTTCGTTTATCAAAATTTAATACAGTCTGTCAACGTACGTAGTCTACATATATCAATAATAAGCGTTAGAACTTATAATAACATGTATTAAGTTGAACTAGACAAGTTTCATTAAGGTCCGACGTTGATTCGGTACCTCGGTCGCGTCATTAGATAACTAAACACATAGGTTTATCAATAAAACTTCATTTGGAAGCTTAAATATTAATCTAGATAATTTAATTATCGATTATAATATTTTTAGAAGCTTAATATTATTTTTAAATAATTTTTATAAGCTTAGAAATATTTTAAAATAATTTAATTATCATTTAGAATATTTTTTAAACATTAATATGTTATTTAAATGATTTATTTATCATTTAGAATAATTTTAGATATTTAAAATATTATTTAAATGATTTATTTATCATTTAAAATATTTTTAGAAAGATAGAATATTATTTAAATGATTTATTTTATCATTAATAATATTTTTAGAATTTATTTTATCATTTAAATGATATAAATATTATTTATAATAATTTTTAAAACTTAATTTAATATTTAAATGATTTATTTATCATTTATAATATTTTTAAATACTTAGTATATTAGTTAAAATAATTTATTTATTACTATAATAATTTTGGAAAGTTAGTAATATTTTTAAATGATTTAATTATCATTTAAACTAATTTAAATACATTAATATCATTTTTAAATCATTTATTTAATATATTTATTAAATAATTTAATATTAAATTAAATTAAATAATTATTAAAATTTATATTAGAATATTAAAAATTATTAAATATAATTAAAAATGAGTTTTAATATTTAATATTTAATTTTTATGAATTATTTAATATTTATTTATAATTTATTAATTATATATTAATTTTTATTTAAAACCCGTCGCAAAAGGGCTATAGCGACGGACTGCACATAAGTTTAGTGTTCTGGGAATCAAGAAGGAGATTGTCGCTAAAGGTGTTCTTCATTGAAGAACAGTTGGTCAATGTCAGGCAGTGACCTTTAGTCTCAAATTTCTCTTTGATGATTTAATGTTTGTGTTTAATTCTTGTTTGTAGTTATACTTGGCATGGCAGTGTATAACGACATATGAGAATTAAGCTTAAACAATATCAATTGAAGCTCTAATAATTCAGTCAAACTAGCATGGTCGCAACTGTTCTTGAGTTTCTGGGTAACCCAAAAACTCAATGGTCATGGTCGGTCAAAGCTTTTTGACCATTAATAACTTTCGTTACATATTAGGTAATATGATTTGTTGATTTATTCTTGTAGATTACATGGCAAAGAACAACTAGAAACATTAAAACCTCCTTAATTATAACATTTGGCTAAGATCTAGACGGGTCAAATGCTTGTCAGACACTGTTAGTGTGTTCTTCATGGTTTCTGGGTTGCCCAGAAACTTGAACCCGTGAGCAGTCAACGGGTTTTGACCGTTCACATCTTTCATTCTAAAGATATTTTAAACATTCTACCAATTGGATATAATAGCTAACATGGCATACTATCAACTCATGCTTTAAAACAGATCTAACAAACAATTTAAGCCGATCAAAAGCTCTAACAAAATAGACTGTTAGACTGTTCTTGACTGCCAAGAACAGTTTGGGTTTTTCATCAAATTCGACCATTTAAAAGTTATGAATCCTTGTTTAACCAACCTAGATCATCATATAACATGTTTACACATAATCCTAAATATCTAAAACATAAAATTATTGCAGGCTTGAAGATCTAGCATAAAAATTAGGGTTTTGCACCTTTTTCTCAAGTTTTTGATTTCTATCTTTTGATTCTGATCTTTTGCTTGCAGAGGCTTGATATGGTATGCTTATAAGTGTATTGGCTATGTAAATTCGTAGCTTAGAAGATCAGTTTAGTGCTCTATTTATAGAACTTTGTAAGTTAGGGCTTTTAGGTCTTTTCTCATATTTTTGCCTCCAAAAATATCTTGCCTTGCTACTTGTGCTGCTTCTGATATGATGTTAGTGACATATTTGTGCTGGAGAGTTGCCAAAATATCTGACCTTGCATTCTTATCCTCTTTGATTGGTTTAAACTTTTATTTTTGATTTATTTCTTTACTAATTAAACTTAGATTTTTGCTAATCATGTTTAGGATATTTAATTAAGTTTAGTAATACCTTAATTAAGTTTATATATCATAATTAAGGTTTAATATTTCATAATTTATAGATTAAGATAGCATAATTAGAATTAGGGTTTACTAATTAGGGTTAGGGTTTCCTAATTCATGAATTAGGGTTTAAATCTTTCAATTAGGGTTTTAATCTAAGTTCAATGATTCATAATTAATGTTATGATTTATTACTTAGAATCTAATTATATCAATTAGGATTCTTGGGTAATAATTAGGGTTTTGTTTTACCAATTCGGCCAACTTTTACCAATTAGGGTTTTCTAATTAGGGGTTCTAATTCAGTTTATCATTTTAAACCCTATTTAACTTATTTAGATTTTTATCACTTAATATAATATTATATTAATTCCGAAACACGACAAATCACTTCGTCAATTCCAAGCACGACACAGCAGCTTACCAAAATAATTTGTGGAGACGTTTCTCGGTGAAATCGTCGGAAGCACGACAAATTATTTTGTCCGTGTAAGCACGACTAAGCAGCTTCGGAAAATTTTTTATTTGACCTAATTCTTTAATAAAATATACAATCATATAACACAAAGTCGGAACAAGAAATTTCATTTAATAAACACATAATTTACATATACAAATCTTATTAGGGTTCGAAATATTACATTCACCCCCACCAATAAGAATTTCGTCCTCGAAATTACAGTACAGATTACAAAAACAAGTGCGGGTAGTTGTCTCGCATTTTACTCTCGAGCTCCCACGTAGCTTCCTCTATGTTTTGATTCCTCCAAATAACCTTGACTGAAGGTATCACTTTATTCCGTAGATTTTGTTCTTTCCTATCTATGATTTCAATAGGAACTTCTTCATACGATAAATCTTTCTCGATCTGAATAGGCTCGTAATCTATAACGTGTTTATAATCGAGTTTGTATGGTCGTAACACGGACACATGAAACACGTTATGAATATGTTCTAACTCAGGATGTAGAGCAACCTCATAGGCTACCTCACCTATCCTCCTCAATATCTGGAATGGTCCAATGAATCTCGGACTCAATTTACCTTTCTTGCCGAAATGTATCTTGCCTTTCCACGGTGACACTTTTAAAAATACGTGACTACCAACATCGAAATCTTGTAGTTTCCTGTGTTGATCCGCATACTTCTTCTGTCGATCTTGAGACGCTTGCAATCTTCCTCGTATAATTCGAACTACCTCAGCGGTTTGTTGAACTATTTCGGGTCCTAGCATTTGTCGCTATCCGATCTCGTCCCAACATAAAGGAGTCCTACATTTCCTTCCATACATAGCTTCAAATGGTGGCATTCCTATGCTGACATGATAATTATTGTTGTAAGTAATCTCTACCAAAGGTAATTGATTTTCCTAACTTCCCTTGAAGTCCATGATGCAAGTGCGCAACATGTCCTCCAATGTTTGAATTGTTCTCTCACTCTGACCGTCGGTTTGTGGGTGATAGGTTGTGCTTAATCTTAACTGAGTTCCTAAATGTTTCTAGAGACTTATCCAAAAATTTGAAGTAAATCGGGGATCTCGATCTGATACTATAGAAATAGGGACTCCATGTCTAAAAATAACTTCATTGATGTAAAGTTTGGCTAACTAGTCAAGACTGAAGTTAATTTTTATGGGTAGAAAATGAGCCGACTTGGTAAGACGATCTACAATTACCAAATGGCATTGTGACCTTTCTATGTGTTTGGAAGGCCTACTACGAAATCCATGGTAATATATTCCCATTTCCACTCGGGAATTTCTAAGGGTTGCAGTAATTCACTCGGCTTCTGATGTTCAGCTTTAACTCTTTGACATGTTAAACATTTATTTACCCATTCCGCTATTTCTCTTTTCATGTTAGACCACCAAAAGTGTCGACTTAAATCTTTGTACATTTTTGTACTACTTGGATGTACGACGAACTTAGAATTATGGGCTTCATTCAGTATTTCATCTTTTAATTCTTGTACTGAGGGTACCCAAATTCTATCTTCGTAACTCAGTACTCCATCCTTGTCCACTCTGAATTTGTCATTCTTCTTATGAGTTATTTCAGTCTTACACTTCTGACATTCTTCATCTGTCTCCTGTAGTTTCTTGACTCTATCCAACAAAGTCGAACTACTCTCCACAACGAATAACTTCTAGGTAGAATTAGCTCGAACTCTTACCTCAATCTCAAGTTTGTCAAACTCTTTTATCAGTACCTCGTTGTTGGTTATTACATTCAACTTCTCTTGGTTCTTTCTACTCAACGCGTCTGCTACGACGTTGGCTTTCCCGGGGTGATATAAGATTTCACAGTCGGATTCTTTTATCAACTCTAGCCATCTCCTCTGCCTCATGTTTCACTCCTTTTGCGTGAAAATATACCTTAGACTTTTGTGATCTGTGTATATCTCACACTTTTCCCCATACAAGTAATGCCTCCAAATTTTAAAGGCAAATACTACAGCAGCTAACTCAAGATCATGCGTAGGATACCTCTTCTCATAATATTTGAGTTGTCGTGATGCATATGCAATGACCTTCCCATGTTGCATTAACACACAACCCAATCCTTTGTATGATGCATCACTATAAACGACAAGGCCTCCTGTATCATCTGGTAAAGATAACACTGGTGCCATGCTCAATCGCTTCTTCAACTCTCGGAAGCTTTCTTCACATTTATCTGTCCAGACGTACTTTACCGTCTTTCGAGTTAAATTAGTTAGCGGGGTTGCTATTTTTGAAAAATCTTGTATAAAATGCCGATAGTACCCTGCTAAACCGAGAAAACTTCTTACTTCTGTGGGAGTTGTTCCCAATTCACAACCGTCTCTATCTTTACTGGATCTACCGCTATTCCATTCTTGTCAATCACATGACCCAAGAACTGGACTCGTTCCGACCAGAATTCACACTTGGAAAACTTTGCATAAAGTTGTTCCTTTCGTAATATCTCCAATACGCTTCTTAAGTGTTCAACATGCTCCTCCTTTGTTCTCGAGTATACTAAAATATCATCGATGAACACTATGACAAATTTGTCTAAGCATGGTTTAAACACTCGGTTCATCAAGTCCATGAATGCTGCCGGTGCATTCGTTAATCCAAAGGACATCACAAGAAACTCATAATGTCCATAGCGTGTCCTAAACGCTGTCTTCGACACATCTTCTTTTCGTACCTTTAACTGATGATAATATGATCGTAGGTCGATCTTTGAAAAGTGTTCGGCCCCTTTCAACTGGTCAAACAGATCATTAATTCTTGGTAAAGGATATTTGTTCTTTATGATCAACTTATTTAATTCTCTATAGTCAACACATAACCTCAAAGTTCCATCTTTCTTCTTTACAAACAACACCGGTGCTCTCCAAGGTGAAACACTGGGTTGTATGTACTTTTTGTCTAAAAGTTCTTGTAACTGTACAAGTAACTCCTTCAACTCTACTAGTGCCATCCTGTGCGGTGCCTTTGAAACCGGCGCCGTACCAGGTGCAAGATCGATAACAAACTTGATCTGCCTATCCGGAGGTAGACCTGGTAAGTCATCTGGAAACACATCCGAAAATTCTCTAACTACAGGTATTTGGTTTAGCTTTACTCATTCTTTTCGAGTATCCACTATATATGCCAAATAACCTGTACAACCCTTCCTAAACAATCTCTCTGCTTGCATTACTGTCAGACATCGAGATCGTTTAGGTGAACAACCACTGTTGAACACTACCTTTGACTTCAACGCAGTCAATAGGTTTACACGTTTCCGATGGCAGTCAATCATTGCATTATGATTAACTAACCAATCCATGCCTAAGATTATATCGAATTCCCCTAGCTGTATAGGAAAGAGGTTCACAAGAAACTTGTGTCCCTTAATCTCTACGTTACAGTTTTTATATGCAGTTTTAACGGGAATTATCTCTCTATTGGCAATTTCCATATTGAAAGGTATGTCTAAGTCTTCGCATGGCATTTTTAAGTTTTTAACAAAGCTATGAGACACGAATGAACAAGTAGCACCAGAGTCGAATAACACATATGCATTTAAAGTGTCGATAGGGATGATACCTGTCACCACATCCTGTGAAGCAACAACATCCCTCATCGTCATATTAAATGTTCTGGCGTTTGGACGACTCTGACCTCCAGCTCCTGCTACTGTTGGTTTGAGGGTGTTGTTTGTGGTTTGATTTCCTCCCCCGGTTTGGTTCCTATTCCTTGGACAATTTCTAGATATATGACTCGTTGCGCCACAATTATAACATTTACTATTCTGATTGCCCTGATTGGTATTATTATTATTCTTCTTGTGACAATCAGAGGAGTAATGTCCCTCCTGACCACAGCTGTAACAGGTAACCACCTTCCTGCGACATACTCCTAGATGGTTCTTTCCACATGTGGCACAACGTTCCACCTTGTTATTGTTGTTTCTATTGGTGGTGTTGTTGTTATTGTTATAATTATTTCCCTTTTTCCCAAAGTTATTGAAAGTGGCATCCCACTTCCTCTTATTATTATTGTTATTAAACCCACCAGTACCTGATTCTCCTTTAAACCTTCCCCCTTCAGTTTGACTCATCTTCTCCTTATGAAACTTTACTAAAGCTTCATTCTCATTTTCAGCTATAATAGCTTTCTCGAGAATTTCAGGAAAAGTCTTCACTTGAAACACCGACAACTTACTGCGAATTTGGGGTTTCAACCCCTCCTCGTACCTCCTGGTTTTCCTTGCCTTAGTATTGACTTGATGTGGGGCAAACCTAGCTAATTCATTGAACTTAGCCGCATACTGGGATACATTAAGTTCCCCTTGTTTCAATTCTAGGAATCGTACTTCCATACGATCCTGCATCGATTGGGGAAAATAATTTTTAAAGAATAGTTCTTTGAATCTAGCCCAAGGAATTATCCCTTCGCCTGCACGAACCTTAGTATTTTCCCACCAATGGTTTGCCTCACCCTTAAGGAAAAAGGTGGCGAAGACCGTCTTTTGATCTTCGCCAACACTAGTCACCAAAAAGACCTTCTCGATCTCGGTAACCCAAGTTTGTGCCTCAATAGGTTCTGCGGCTCCCTTAAATTTAAGTGGTCCTACAAGTTTAAAGTCTTTGAACACGGTACCCTGTGGATTAACTGTAGTAGGTTGATGTGGTGGATGGCCTTGTAAAGCTTCTAAGAGTATGTCTACTAGGTGTTGGGTGGGGTTTGGTTCATTAGTCTCATTTTTGGTCTGGTTTCTTCTTCCTGATGCCATGATTCTATAAATAAAGAAAAGACAAGTATAAATACAAGTATATACTACACACAGAATTAATAACTTGATTTGTACAAACACAACTTGTATAACACATACAGAAAGTTTACATATTCGACTAGTGGTTTATACTACCACTAGTTAGCACAAGGGATTCCCTATTTTACAACCCAAAATCTTTATAATACAAACTGCGGAAAATAAACTTAAGTACTATACTAGACTGAACGATCACGCGCCTCTTTATAGGCATCCTGGACCATGTGGCATACCACTGATCGATTTATCATATAATCCACCTTCCTCTCCTCTACGGGATACCTAAGCACCCGACACTCTAAGTCGTCGAATGTATCACGATATCCCTTATCAGCTCGGTATAACTGCATCTGTGCATCTTGCTTTTCCTTCTGAGTACTCTGGAGGAGTGTCCTAAGACGGCGAGTAGTACCCCTCTCAAACTCCAACAAACCTTCAGCTATGAATGTCCGAAAGTTGGCAGCCTCTAGGTCTTCGGTCGACTGCTGTACCAACCCCATAACTATCTCCTCGTGTCTATCGACACTCATCATCTGGCTAGCTCCAACCTCCTCATCAGGATCTACTAGCTGTCCATCTATAGGATTTTCAGTCAAATCAACATCTAGTATCTCCTAGTCATGTAAGAGTTCTTCCTCTTCAGGGTCCTCCTCCTCTGGTGATCCTAGTGCGGGATATATCTCCTCTGGCTCCTTTTATGGATCACTATCTGTCTCCCATTGTCCCATATGGTGATCTATCACTGGAAGGTCGTTCCAATTGGTCTCTAACATCCTACAAAAGAATTTTACTTGTTTAGTATTATAGGGAAGCAAATTTACACATAATATAAAGCTTTTAAGATTATTTTATGTATAATTAAGTATTTTATGGACTCAAAGACTATATCCTAAGGTATTTCCTAACTACCTTAGAGCTATAATCTACAGCTCTGATACCAACCTGTGACGCCCCCAAATTCTGTACACTCCCTGTAGCAGATTTGGTGCTCAC
Organism: Aralia elata; assembly: GCA_034770075.1. Lineage (NCBI taxonomy): Eukaryota > Viridiplantae > Streptophyta > Magnoliopsida > Apiales > Araliaceae > Aralia > Aralia elata. Next base: position 17,343,649 of record CM068381.1, on the reverse strand, counting down.
GTGAAACTATTCAACTATAAATATTCATAATATATAACTTTTATCTATCCAAGGTTCACAGTATCCCATAACAGATAATAGTTCTGGCCAGAACGTTAACTGTGTTTGGATACCCTCACTTGGATGTATAGATTCATATCTTATGATTATCTCTTTCATATCGATATTCTCTATCTATCTAACATTCACAGTATTAATGATAAGATTGTTCTTGGAACTGAGGGGCGCATTCCGGTAAAGGTGGCACCTTACCGGCGCTTATTAAGTGTAACCTCAGCGCTTACAGAACGCCCAGTATCATTGAAACCTCATTCAGATGTATAGTTCATAGGGATACTGTACTAGATCAAATGCTACTTACTAACTTAACTAAGAATGTAAATACAACGCAAGAGATGTAACAAAAGATGATATATATTTAATAAGCTTAAGTTTGGTTACAACATTCTCAGTACTATGTCTTTATTACAACAAAAGTCTAACAAGACTTGAAAACATTCACAACAGTAATATAAAACTAATTAACATGGCCTTTTCCCTTGTCTGTCCCTGAGGTGCCTGGATTATCATTTAAGACTGCAAAAGAAAGTATATGCAAGAATGAGCTACAAATGCTCAACAAGTTCATTGGAAAACATAAACACAATGTGTTTGAGTTGAAAGATTTCAAAGATGTATAACTGAGGGTTCAGTACATTACCATGTGTTTCAATCAGTTCTATCAGTCTTCAATGACTTAGAAAAGCTTGATTTCGGATTTCTAGTAGGGGATCAGCCTAACCAATATCCTAGGAGTATGCATATCATCCTACAATTTATGTCAATATATAATCGACGATTTACAACCTTACATCATGGTTGTAGACACCCAAATTTTGCACTTCGTATACTAACCCTGACAGGAGGGCAAATCCGTCAAATGAACCGGCCTGCGAGACGGAGGGTGGACATAAGTGCGAACAATCAGAGCCACCACGACGACTTGCGATCAAGGCTGACACGACGGCGGGCAAAGCAAACACCCATGAATGATGTGGCACTTTTCCCAGCGGTTCCCGGACTGTAAAATGCAAGCCTTTCAGCAGAAGCCGATGATCCGACACGAGAAACGAGGTGCGGTTCGGAAAATGAGAAAATCAGCCCACCCAGCCGCGGATCAATCTGCGGCCAAGCGATTAAAATAATAATTGAGTGCGCACGGGACTCGAAACCAGGAAACCAGCTGAGTGCGATGGGGGGTGGCCAGCCAGCCGCAGATCAATCTGCGGCCAGCCGCAGATCTATCTGCGGCTGCCCTAATGCAGCCTATTTCAGCTCAGTTTCTTCATTTCATCCAGGAGAGGTTCAGCAGCAGCAGCGGCGGAAAAAGAAAGAAAAAGAAGGAGAAAACAGCAAGAAAATAAGAGAAATCAAGAGAGAAAAGAGTGAGAAATAGTGAGCAATTGTACCCATTTTGGGAGATTACATCTCATATTTTCTATTCTATTCAATACACAAATTCATACATATTGTGGGGATTATTTTGCAAGGTGAAAAATCCTTTGTTTTAGCATTTTGTTTTACCATTTTTGTTAAGCTTTTTGTCATCCAAATTATATTAAATGTAGTTGTGCTTGTATATTGTTGTGAATCCATGGATTGAGGGCTATTAGTGAGGTTTCCCAAATGGAACGAAATTCCTCCTAATGGCCCGATGATATCCATTTGGTGAATTTTAGCTCGTTGTAATGATGTATTATGCATAGTTTATTTAGATTGTTATTCTTAGGATCTTGTGGGTGTGTAGCGATTTTGGATGTGAGCCTAGGAGAGCGACCCCGTGGTCCAAATCCGATGATGGACATCTTTTGATATATGTAATAAATTCGATGTACCTTTCATTGTAAATATGTAATCGTCGGGCCTTAAAACGACGCCAAGGCGAGAATCGTGTTTAAGGCCCCGAAATAGTGAAACTTGTGATTGTAGGCGTTTGAGGTTATTTTGATGGCTTACATGCCCATGAATAGCTCCGACGCGTGTTTATGCTCGATTTGATTTATGAGACGAAATTGATTTCAAAGCTAAATGATAAGATTTTCATAAAATCAATCAAACTAGGCTATTAGCATCACGAGGTTAATAAATGGGAAGTGCTAATGAATGTCGATTTCTATTTCAAACGAGAAAGCTAAAGAAAATCGTTTTCAAACATCACAAGAAATGGTTTCATAAAATAAGTGACGTTTTATTAAACCGGTGTGCATAGGGTTAAAGAGGTTCTAGAAGTTGCCCATCGTTTGAGTTACGAAAGCAACGTATAGATCTCGATTCCTATTTTGACGAAGGTTTAAAACTCTTGTTTTGCCAAAACGACACCTAACGAAAAATCTCATAGTTTTTGGACAATTAAAATCAAACCCTTCTTATAAAGAATCAAGCTTTCTCGTATAAATCGAAGGACATTCCGAAGCATTCTCAAATCAAAGCACGACTTTCCCTAAAAATCCAAAAGATTCTTTCATACAAACCCACCACAACATTCACATAGGCACACACACACGCACACACGCACACACGCGCACATACACACACACACATTCGAGAATTAAAGGATAGGAAAGTATCAAGATTGCGGTAACCGTGTTTCACGGAAGTCGGGGGTGCCTAACACCTTCCCCTCGCTTAAGCAAGCCCCCGAACTCTATGAATCTCGATTCGCAGACCAATTAATTCGGAGTCACATATGAGCCATCGATTTATAAAAATGAAAACTCGGATGAGTTGGTACATCCATTTCAAGTATACCAACTGGCGACTCTGGTTAATTGGCTCATCATAAAAAACGATCTTTCAAAACCCCGTCGACATTGAGTGCCGATCCTTTCCAAAACATCATCTAATCAAAGGGCTAAAATCGGAAAGACGAAAAACCGGCGTCGACAGCTGGCGACTCTGCTGGGGACATTAGAGGGCTTAAGCCGCGTTCAAGTCTTGATGCTATCCTATCCTTTAAAATTCATGAATGTGTGTGCGTGCGATATTTTGACCTGTTGTTGTGTGAATGTGTTTACCAATGAATGAATGGTTGAATGGAATTGCTTTACTTCAAAGTAATCATATGCATACGGTGAGGACGATGAATGTGAATGTATGTTGAGAGAGTACCTCCTCCTGAGGCGAACCTGTCGGTTGCTTATTACTGGACTCGAAGGGGCTGCTCCCCGGAGATGGCTCAGGAAACGCACCACCCAAATCCGCTCCAATCGAAAGGATTCAGACGAGTAGATTGCGAAGATTTGGGGACCTTCATGCCGAAAAGCTCGCGAGAGTAACCCTAGGGTAGGTCAGCCTCTGATAAACCTAACGAAGGGGAAGCTTCTTCATGCCCTTTTATCATTCAGTCAAATAAATAAATGTCATGTAAATGGCATATAACTGTCATACCGGCATCATCGTAATAAATATGTCATGTATCATGTGATTACATCACCTGCACATATAAAGAGAATACTGACATGGTTTTACAGGAAGGCAATCCGTGCCACGTACCAAGGTTTTCTAAAAACTTCTAAATACTATCCTGTCATCAAACACTGACCCAACTAAGAGGTCGTAAAGTCCATACTCCATCAATCCAAATGGCAGAGGCCGATAGCCATGAAATTACAGTTCTGCCACTCCAACAATACGGCCGAATACGAGGGATTCATCCGGCAGGCCATGGGAATATACAGCACCAAAGGGCATAATTGGGACCTAGCTGCGGGACTGCTGAGATATCTGGAGGCCGAAGAAGCCCACAGACAAATGAACGAAGTACATGGCGATGTGTGCGGAGCCCATATGAGCAGAATATTTTTGGCAAAAAGAATCCTGTGAGCGGGTCACTACTGGCTAACCATGAAAACTAACTGCGATGCTTATGTCAGGAAATGCCATCAATGCCAGATCCATGCCAATGCGATCCATGCACCCCCTAATGAGCTCCATTGCTTGACCTCACCGTGGCCAGTTGGACCGTGCAGCAGGTGATATCCAGGAAGGGGTAAATCCCGGAGTATGGCAGTGAATCCCGACCAGTAGAAGATCAATGGGTTTTAAAATTCTGAGTTTTATTTCAAATCCCTGCACGCTCATGTCATGTTGTCATGTTATCCAAAAGAAGATCAGGTGCCGAAATGTTTTATATATATGACAAGCATTTTTGTTTTATGTCAGGTACCCCGATCTGAGGCATTCTAGCCTGACAAGCAATAGGCCAAATTTGAAGGAGGATCACGATTTTGGTATAAAGCTAGAGTTCGATCTGATGGGGATTGAGCAGGACGAGACAGATATCGACAATACGCCTGACGAGATCAAAGGATGGGTCGAAGACGAATCCAAACCCGACTTAGGCCAAACCATCGCCATCAAGCATCAGAACCTCTGACGATCACAAAGAACCCGGAGTAGGGGCAAATTCGACCATCAAAAAAAAAAAATCAGAAATCAAAAAATCAAAAAAAAAAAAAAATCAAAAAAAAAAAATCAAGAAAAAAAAATAATAAAAAAAAAATTCAAAAAAATCAAAGATCCCCCAAACCTTTCAACAAGTCAAAGGACCGGATCTTTTGTCAGCCCGACGAGATACCGATGCAACCAGTACGAGGGAGATCACAAGAAAGGCAACTTAACATTGGGGCATTTGTCAACTACCCAGGAAATGATGACGTGCAAATTAGCACCCATGCAACAATCCCATCAACATGCACCATCATCAAATGCTACCTCATGTCATTTCAATCTCCAACGGTACGATCATCTAGCATTTGTCAAGCATAGTTTTCCCGGGATACGATGACCCGCGTGAAAGGGGATTTTATTTGACTTGATAGGAGTCGGATTTAATTCTGACAAGCAGCCGTGGAGCACGATCGTGAGTATGATTAGACGAAGAAGGCTATTCAACCTTTTGATCAGGTACAGAGCCTTAATTCAAAGCAACGTTTGCGACAGAATCGACCTCATGTGACAGCCTTCACTTTGCATTTGCACAAACTTTCAGTTGTAGGGTATAAAACTATGACGATGTTGATGGCAATTAACACGTAGTAATTATCAAGCTAATAGCAAGAGGTCAGACGATAAATGATTACCAAGCTAATGTCTCGAATCGTGGCCTGGGTTATTCGAGTAATTAAGCCCGAGGGGTGTCTCTACACCTGGTGCCCTAAAGCCATCTGGTTTGGGAGTCGCTGGCCCAACACTCGTTACATGGGTAACTCAGAGCCTAAGAAAACGAGCATTACAGTAGAGGAGGCCCGAGCAGATTCGAATCGTGGCATGGGCTACTCGAGTAATTAAGCCTAAGGGGTGTCTCTGTATCTGGTGCCCTAAAGCCGTCTGGTTTGGGAGTCGCCGGCCTAACACTCGCTACATGGGTAACTCAAGCCTAAGAAAACGAATCTTGCGCAAGGTCAAGCAAAGAATAAATGGTGCAGACCACCCGCTTGTCTCGAACCGAGGCCTTTGTTACTCGAGTAAATAAATCCGAAGGGGTGTCTGTACACCTAATGCCCCAAAACCGTCTGGTTTGGGAGTCATTGGTCCAAAACTCGTTAAATGGGTAACTTTGAATAGCCTAAGAAAACGAGACAAGTAAAGTGGGCTAATAAAGAGAAAAGATAATACGAGAAAAAAAACTCTCGGCCTTAAACAAGAAGTTATGAAAGAGAAACCCCTACTGAATGCTGCATCGCACAGTGCATTTGTCATATGACGTCAATCCTGCTAAGGACGTTGTCGAGAATGGAGACAGAGTGCCTTTGACGAGGGAAGGTAGTTCTTTTGAATTCGACCTCACTCACGTACAGTGACCATAAATGCTTGAAGGTGTTCTTACGATTTCATAACTCGTCAAAATAGAAAATCATCAACTCACGAGGGATTGAAAAAAGAAAAAAAAAAAAAAAAAAAAAAAAACTTCCAATCTAGTACATTCACGGTTCACAACTTGCTAGATTGTGCGATCAATAGATATTCAATTTCATGTGCTTTAACTGCATTTTTGTCGAGATTATAATATCTTTGTGTTGAACTAACACTGGCGGCCCGAGCCTTCAAGTTTTGGCATTTGTTAGTCATCTGATATGCAGGATCTTGTAGAGCTGTGGATAACTCAGCACGATCAACATCGCGAGTTTTCGATAGAAATTCTTGGCAGCGAAACGCACCAAGGCAGGGGCAGTTAAGAATCGTGAAATGGAAGGAAGCTGAGGCCGCCCAGTACTTCTCGTCATTGGACTTCTCCCCAATCCTGACTATCATTGCCTCGACGTCCAAATGATCCCCGTGCATGAGCATATACAAGGATGATATAATGCGGGACAACAGCATATCGGCCGTCAGAAATGATCAAAAGGCCAAGGAGCCCAACATAGATGTTGATCATCACAGAGAGCGAAAAAGACTGCCTCAACTCGATGAAATGAAGATGACCAAGAACAGGCAGAGTACAAAACCAATGTTGAAGTCTAGAAACTACACTTCACAACGAGGCGTGATCCAATCAAATGTTGGCAAACAACGACGACTGTCGGATTGTATCATTTGACTGAACAGGGGTCATTTCTATCTAAAACATATGTTGTGCACATGCATCTGTCCATAACATATCTGCTAGATCATGTGTAACATCTTTTTCATGCATGCAGGTACGATCAAAATGAAAATCTTCAGGAAAGTACAAGCACGTCGCTTTCAACCTCACAAATGATCAGAGTGATGGCTTTTGCGGCATGGTACGTGGACGATGTTGGTGGGAGATCCAGGACATGAAGCCGATCACACATCCCATTGCAAAAAAAAAAAAAAAAAAAAAAAATCACTCAAATCCAATCAATGACCCCTGGGAAGGGCTGGTATCCAAGTAATCAACGATCCCTGGGAAGGGCTGGTATCCAAGCAATCAATGATCCCTGGGAAGGGCTGGTATCCAAACAAGGAAGTGAACCTGGGAAGGCATCCAGGCAAGCCACAACAAGATGGCGAGCAAACCCCTGGGAAGGGCTGATATCCACAAAAACAAAAAAAAAAGACAAAAAACAACAAACCCTGGGAAGGGCTGAGATCCACGCGAACCACAACAAGATGGTGAGCAACCCCTGGGAAGGGCTGATATCCACAAAAAGAAAAAAGACAAAAAACAACAAACCCTGGGAAGGGCTGAGATCCACGCGAACCACGACAAAGATGGTGAGCAACCCCTGGGAAGGGCTGATATCCATAAAAAGAAAAAAGACAAAAAACAACAAACCCTGGGAAGGGCTGAGATCCACGCGAACCACAACAAAGATGGTGAGCACCCCTGGGAAGGGATGATATCCACAAAAAGAAAAAAGACAAAAAACAACAAACCCTGGGAAGGGCTGAGATCCACGCGAACCACAACAAGATGGTGAGCAATCCTGGGAAGGGCTGATATCCACAAAAAGAAAAAAGACAAAAAACAACAAACCCTAGGAAGGGCTGAGATCCAAGATAACCAACCGGCGACGATAACCGGGGGTTACGAGATGGGTGTCCGGCGACGAAATCCGGCCCCGACAAGACAATCGACCGGCGACGATAACCGGCGATTACGAGATGGATGTTCGGCGACGAAAACCGGCTCCGACAAGATAACCAACCGGCGACGATAACCGGGGGTTACGAGATGGGTGACCGGCGACGATACCCGGCCCCGACGAGACAATCGACCGGCGACGATAACCGGCGATTACGAGATGGATGTCCAGCGACGAAAACCGGCTCCGACAAGATAACCAACCGGCGGCGATAACCGGGGGTTATGAGATGGGTGACCGGCGACGATACCCGGCCCCGACGAGACAATCGACCGGCGACGATAACCGGCGATTACGAGATGGATGTCCGGCGACGAAAACCAGCTCCGACAAGATAACCAACCGGCGACGATAACCGGGAGTTACGAGATGGGTGACCGGCGACGATACCCGGCCCCGACGAGACAATCGATCGGCGACGATAACCGGCGATTACGAGATGGATGTCCGGCGACGAAAACCGGCTCCGACAAGATAACCAACCGGCGACGATAACCGGGGGTTACGAGATGGGTGACCGGCGACGATACCCGGCCCCGACGAGACAATCGACCGGCGACGATAACCGGCGATTACGAGATGGATGTCCGGCGACGAAAACCAGCTCCGACAAGATAACCAACCGGCGACGATAACCGGGGGTTACGAGATGGGTGACCGGCGACGATACCCGGCCCCGACGAGACAATCGACCGGCGACGATAACCGGCGATTACGAGATGGATGTCCGGCGACGAAAACCGGCTCCGACAAGATAACCAACCGGCGACGATAACCGGGGGTTACGAGATGGGTGACCGGCGACGATACCCGGCCCTGACGAGACAATCGACCGGCGACGATAACCGGCGATTACGAGATGGATGTCCGGCGACGAAAACCGGCTCCGACAAGATAACCAACCGGCGACGATAACCGGGGGTTACGAGATGGGTGAGCGGCGACGATACCCGGCCCCGACGAGACAATTGACCGGTGACGATAACCGGCGATTACGAGATGGATGTCCGGCGACAAAAACCGGCTCCGACAAGCGGTGACACCTGTAGAATCGTATCAAAAGACTATACAGGGGTCATTTTTCATTTTAAATGTTGTGTCACATGCATTGAATAAGTGATAATTCTGTACGTGATCCATGCAGGTTAGGTGTCAAGGTCCTAGCCTATCAGAGTCAAAAGCAATGGTTGCCAAGAACGATGTGCGAGGACGAATTCCAAGGATGCCCTTTAAAGCTAGGTAGGAGAATAACTTCCTTTGATGACAAGGGGATGGAATAAGGTGATTACGAGAGGGGTGACCGGATACGAGACCCGGCACTCACAGGACAATCGACCAGATACGAGACCCGGCGATTACGAGACGAGCGACAGGTCAGGGATTGATGCATTGGCACCTTTACGAATGTGGTATGCCTTACATCTTGCGTTGCATCATAAGTTGTATGTGTTGCATCATGTATGCACTGTCAATCATGCATCGTGTGTCTACTTCTTTATCATGTTCATTTTATTTAATATTTCATAAACATGATAAAGAGGGGCAGCTGTAGACACCCAAATTTTGCACTTCGTATACTAACCCTGACAGGAGGGCAAATCCGTCAAATGAACCGGCCTGCGAGACGGAGGGTGGACATAAGTGCGAACAATCAGAGCCACCACGACGACTTGCGATCAAGGCTGACACGACGGCGGGCAAAGCAAACACCCATGAATGATGTGGCACTTTTCCCAGCAGTTCCCGGACTGTAAAATGCAAGTCTTTCAGCAGAAGCCGATGATCCGACACGAGAAACGAGGTGCGGTTCGGAAAATGAGAAAATCAGCCCACCCAGCCGCGGATCAATCTGCGGCCAAGCGATTAAAATAATAATTGAGTGCGCACGGGACTCGAAACCAGGAAACCAGCTGAGTGCGATGGGGGGGTGGCCAGCCAGCCGTAGATCAATCTGCGGCCAGCCGCAGATCTATCTGCGGCTGCCCTAATGCAGCCTATTTCAGCTCAGTTTCTTCATTTCATCCAGGAGAGGTTCAGCAGCAGCAGCGGCGGAAAAAGAAAGAAAAAGAAGGAGAAAACAGCAAGAAAATAAGAGAAATCAAGAGAGAAAAGAGTGAGAAATAGTGAGCAATTGTACCCATTTTGGGAGATTACATCTCATATTTTCTATTCTATTCAATACACAAATTCATACATATTGTGGGCATTATTTTGCAAGGTGAAAAATCCTTTGTTTTAGCATTTTGTTTTACCATTTTTGTTAAGCTTTTTGTCATCCAAATTATATTAAATGTAGTTGTGCTTGTATATTGTTGTGAATCCATGGATTGAGGGCTATTAGTGAGGTTTCCCAAATGGAACGAAATTCCTCCTAATGGCCCGATGATATCCATTTGGTGAATTTTAGCTCGTTGTAATGATGTATTATGCATAGTTTATTTAGATTGTTATTCTTAGGATCTTGTGGGTGTGTAGCGATTTTGGATGTGAGCCTAGGAGAGCGACCCCGTGGTCCAAATCCGATGATGGACATCTTTTGATATATGTAATAAATTCGATGTACCTTTCATTGTAAATATGTAATCGTCGGGCCTTAAAACGACGCCAAGGCGAGAATCGTGTTTAAGGCCCCGAAATAGTGAAACTTGTGATTGTAGGCGTTTGGGGTTATTTTGATGGCTTACATGCCCATGAATAGCTCCGACGCGTGTTTATGCTCGATTTGATTTATGAGACGAAATTGATTTCAAAGCTAAATGATAAGATTTTCATAAAATCAATCAAACTAGGCTATTAGCATCACGAGGTTAATAAATGGGAAGTGCTAATGAATGTCGATTTCTATTTCAAACGAGAAAGCTAAAGAAAATCGTTTTCAAACATCACAAGAAATGGTTTCATAAAATAAGTGACGTTTTATTAAACCGGTGTGCATAGGGTTAAAGAGGTTCTAGAAGTTGCCCATCGTTTGAGTTACGAAAGCAACGTATAGATCTCGATTCCTATTTTGACGAAGGTTTAAAACTCTTGTTTTGCCAAAACGACACCTAACGAAAAATCTCATAGTTTTTGGACAATTAAAATCAAACCCTTCTTATAAAGAATCAAGCTTTCTCGTATAAATCGAAGGACATTCCGAAGCATTCTCAAATCAAAGCACGACTTTCCCTAAAAATCCAAAAGATTCTTTCATACAAACCCACCACAACATTCACATAGGCACACACACACGCACACACGCACACACGCGCACATACACACACACACATTCGAGAATTAAAGGATAGGAAAGTATCAAGATTGCGGTAACCGTGTTTCACGGAAGTCGGGGGTGCCTAACACCTTCCCCTCGCTTAAGCAAGCCCCCGAACTCTATGAATCTCGATTCGCAGACCAATTAATTCGGAGTCACATATGAGCCATCGATTTATAAAAATGAAAACTCGGATGAGTTGGTACATCCATTTCAAGTATACCAACTGGCGACTCTGGTTAATTGGCTCATCATAAAAAACGATCTTTCAAAACCCCGTCGACATTGAGTGCCGATCCTTTCCAAAACATCATCTAATCAAAGGGCTAAAATCGGAAAGACGAAAAACCGGCGTCGACAATGGTGTTTCATTTCTCAGTATAAAATGTCTTACCAAAACAATTTGGTTTGACACAACAATTTTAGCTCTAACAAGCAATATATGAATAATGATTCATTTCTTAAGTTATGCTGAACAAGAAGCAATAACTTTACAACAATTGATAGCAAGATGTAATATACTTGCTTAAATGTAACAAGGTTAGAAGACTTGTCTCAGCGTAGTTTGTTTATCAAAATTTAATACAGTCTGTCAACGTACGTAGTCTACGTATATCAATAATAAGCGTTAGAACTTATAATAACATGTATTAAGTTGAACTAGACAAGTTTCATTAAGGTCCGACGTTGATTCGGTGCCTCGGTCGCGTCATTAGATAACTAAACGCATAGGTTTATCAATAAAACTTCATTTGGAAGCTTAAATATTAATCTAAATAATTTAATTATCGATTATAATATTTTTAGAAGCTTAATATTATTTTTAAATAATTTTTATAAGCTTAGAAATATTTTTAAATGATTTAATTATCATTTAGAATATTTTTAAAACATTAATATGTTATTTAAATGATTTATTTATCATTTAGAATAATTTTAGATATTTAAAATATTATTTAAATGATTTATTTATCATTTATAATATTTTTGGAAAGATAGAATATTATTTAAATGATTTATTTTATCATTAATAATATTTTTTAGAATTTATTTTATCATTTAAATGATATAAATATTATTTATAATAATTTTTAAAACTTAATTTAATATTTAAATGATTTATTTATCATTTACAATATTTTTAAATACTTAGTATATTATTTAAAATAATTTATTTATTATTTATAATAATTTAGAAAGTTAGTAATATTTTTAAATGATTTAATTATCATTTAAACTAATTTAAATACATTAATATCATTTATTTAATATATTTATTAAATAATTTAATATTAAATTAAATTAAATAATTATTAAAATTTATATCAGAATATTAAAAATTATTAAATATAATTAAAAATAAATTTTAATATTTAATTATTAATTTTTATTTAAAAACCGTCGCAAAAGGGCTATAGCGACGGACTGCACATAAGTTTAATGTTCTGGGAATCAAGAAGGAGATTGTCGCTAAAGGTGTTCTTCATTGAAGAACAGTTGGTCAATGTCGGGCAGTGACCTTTAGTCTCAAATTTCTCTTTGATGATTTAATGTTTGTGTTTAATTCTTGTTTGTAGTTATACTTGGCATGGCAGTGTATAACGACATATGAGAATTAAGCTTAAACAATATCAATTGAAGCTCTAATAATCCGGTCAAACTAGCATGGTCGCAATTGTTCTTGAGTTTCTGGGTAACCCAGAAACTCAGTGGTCATGGTCGGTCAAAGCTTTTTGACCATTAATAACTTTCGTTACATGTTAGGTTAATATGATTTGTTGATTTATTCTTGTAGATTACATGGCAAAGAACAACTAGAAACATTAAAACCTCCTTAATTATAACATGTGGCTAAGATCTAGACGGGTCAAATGCTTGTCAAACATTGTTAGTGTGTTCTTCATGGTTTCTGGGTTGCCCAGAAACTTGAACCCGTGAGCAGTCAACGGGTTTTGACCGTTCACATCTTTCATTCTAGTGATATTTTAAACATTCTACCAATTGTATATAATAGCTAACATGGCATACTATCAACTCATGCTTTAAAACAGATCTAACAAACAGTTTAAGCCGATCAAAAGCTCTGACAAAATAAGCTGTCAGACTGTTCTTGACTGCCAAGAACAGTTTGGGTTTTTCATCAAATTCGACCATTTAAAAGTTATGAATCCTTGTTTAACCAACCCAGATCATCATATAACATGTTTACACATAATTCTAAACATCTAAAACATAAAATTATTGCTGGCTTGAAGATCTAGCATAAAAATTAGGGCTTTGCACCTTTTTCTCAAGTTTTTGATTTCTAACTTTTGATTCTGATATTTTGCTTGCAGAGGCTTGATATGGTATGCTTATAAGTGTATTAGCTTTGTAAATTCGTAGCTTAGAAGATCAGTTTAGTGTTCTATTTATAGAACTTTGTAAGTTAGGGCTTTTAGGGTTTTTCTCACATTTTTGCCTCCAAAAATATCTTGCCTTGCTACTTGTGCTGCTTCTGATCTGATGTTAGTGACATGCTTGTGCTGGAGACTTGACAAAATATCTGACCTTGTATTCTTATCCTCTTTTGATTGGTTTAAACTTTTATTTTTGATTTATTTCTTTACTAATTAAACTTAGATTTTTGCTAATCATGTTTACGATATTTAATTAAGTTTAGTAATACCTTAATTAAGTTTAGTAATACCTTAATTAAGTTTATATATCATAATTAAGGTTTAACATTTCATAATTTATAGGTTAAGATAGCATAATTAGAATTAGGATTTACTAATTAGGGTTAGGGTTTCCTAATTCATGAATTAGGGTTTCCTAATTCATGAATTAGGGTTTAAATCTTTCAATTAGGGTTTTAATCTAAGTTCAATGATTCATAATTAATGTTATGATTTATTACTTAGAATCTAATTAAATTAATTAGGATTCTTGGGTAATAATTAGGATTTTGATTTACCAATTCGGACAACTTTTACCAATTAGGGTTTCTAATTCAGTTTATCATTTTAAACCCTATCTAACGTATTTAAATTTTTATCAGTTAATATAATATTATATTAACTCCGAAGCACGACAAATCACTTCGTTAATTCCAAGCACGATACAGCAGCTTACCAAAATAATTTGTCAAGACGCTTCTCGGTGAAATCGTCGGAAGCACGACAAATCATTTTGTCCGTGTAAGCACGACTAAGCAGCTTCGAAAAAAATTTTATTTGACCTAATTCTTTAATAAAATATATAATCACATAACACAAAGTCGGAATAAGAAATTTCATTTAAAAACACATAATTTACATATACAAATCTTATTAGGGTTCAGAATATTACATTCACCCCCATTAATAAGAATTTCGTCCTCGAAATTACTATACAGATTACAAAAACAAGTGTGGGTAGTTATCTCGCATTTTACTCTTGGGCTCCCACGTAGCTTCCTCTCTGTTTTGATTCCTTCGAATAACCTTGACTGAAGGTATCACTTTATTCCGTAGATTTTGTTCTTTCCTATCTATGATTTCAATAGGAACTTCTTCATACGATAAATCTTTCTCGATCTGAATAGGCTCGTAATCTATAACGTGTTTATAATCGAGTTTGTATGGTCGTAACACGGACACATGAAACACGTTATGAATATGTTCTAACTCAGGAGATAGAGCAACCTCATAGGCTACCTCACCTATCCTAATCAATATCTGGAATGGTCCAATGAATCTCGGACTCAATTTGCCTTTCTTGCCGAAATGTATTTTGCCTTTCCACAGTAACACTTTTAAAAATACGTGACTACCGACATCGAAATCTTGTAGTTTCCTGTGTTGATCCGCATACTTCTTCTGTCGATCTTGAGACGCTTGCAATCTTCCTCGTATAATTCGAACTACCTCAGCGGTTTATTGAACTATTTCGGGTCCTAGCATTTGTCGTTCACCGACCTCGTCCCAATATAAAGGCGTCCTACATTTCCTTCCATACAGAGCTTCAAATGGTGGCATTCCTATGCTGGCATGATAACTATTGTTGTAAGCAATCTCTACCAAAGGTAATTGATCTTCCTAACTTCCCTTGAAGTCCATGATGCAAGTGCGCAACATGTCCTCCAATGTTTGAATTGTTCTCTCACTCTGACCGTCGGTTTGTGGGTGATAGGTTGTGCTTAATCTCAACTGAGTTCCTAAATGTTTCTAGAGACTTGTCCAAAAATTTGAAGTAAATCGGGGATCTCGATCTGATACTATAGAAACAGGGACTCCATGTCTAGAAATAACTTCATTGATGTAAAGTTTGGCTAACTAGTCAAGACAGAAGTTAATTTTTATGGGTAGAAAATGAGCCGACTTGGTAAGACGATCTACAATTACCCAAATGGCATTGTGACCTTTCTGTGTGTTTGGAAGGCCTACTACAAAATCCATGGTAATATGTTCCCATTTCCACTCGGGAATTTCTAAGGGTTGCAGTAATCCACTCGACTTCTGATGTTCAGCTTTAACTCTTTGACATGTTAAACATTTACTTACCCATTCTGCTATTTCTCTTTTCATGTTAGACCACCAAAAGTGTCGACTGAAATTTTTGTACTACCTGGATGTACGACGAACTTAGAATTATGGGCTTCATTCAGTATTTCATCTTTTAATTCTTGTACTGAGGGTACCCAAATTCTATCCTCGTACTTCAGTACTCCATCCTTGTCCACTCTGAATTTGTCATTCTTCTTATGAGTTATTTCAGTCTTACACTTCTGACATTCTTCATCTGTCTCCTGTAGTTTCTTGACTCTATCCAACAAAGTCGAACTACTCTCCACAATGAATAACTTCTGGGTAGAATTAGCTGGAACTCTTACCTCAATCTCAAGTTTGTCAAACTCTTTTATTAGTACCTCATTCTTGGTTATTACATTCAACTTCTCTTGGTTCTTTCTACTCAACGTGTCTGCTACGACGTTGGCTTTCCCGGGGTGATATAAGATTTCATAGTCGAAATCTGTTATCAACTCTAGCCATCTCCTCTGCCTCATGTTTAACTCCTTCTGTGTGAAAATATACTTTAGACTTTTGTGATCTGTGTATATCTCACACTTTTCCCCATACAAGTAATGCCTCCAAATTTTCAAGGCAAATACTACATCAGCTAACTCAAGATCATGCGTAGGATACCTCTTCTCATAATCTTTGAGTTGTCGTGATGAATATGCAATCACCTTCCCATGTTGCATTAACACACAACCCAATCCTTTGTGTGATGCATCACTATAAACAACAAGGCCTCCTGTATCATCTGGTAAAGATAACACTGGTGCCATGCTCAATCGCTTCTTCAACTCTCGGAAGCTTTCTTCACATTTATCTGTCCAGACGTACTTTACCGTCTTTCGAGTTAAATTAGTTAGCGGGGTTGCTATTTTTGAAAAATCTTGTATAAAATGCCGATAGTACCCTGCTAAACCGAGAAAACTTTTTACTTCTGTGGGAGTTGTTCCCAATTCACAACCGTCTCTATCTTTACTGGATCCACCGCTATTCCATTCTTGTCAATCACATGACCCAAGAACTGGACTCGTTCCAACCAGAATTCCCGCTTGGAAAACTTTGCATAAAGTTGTTCCTTTCGTAATATCTCCAATACGCTTCTTAAGAGTTCAGCATGCTCCTCCTTTGTTCTCGAGTATACTAAAATATCATCGATGAACACTACGACAAATTTGTCTAAGCATGGTTTAAACACTCTGTTCATCAAGTCCATGAATACTGCCGGTGCATTTGTTAATCCAAAGGACATCACAAGAAACTCATAATGTCCATAGCGTGTCCTAAACGCTATCTTTGGCACATCTTCTTTTCGTACCTTTAATTGATGATAACCTGATCGTAGGTCGATCTTCGAAAAGTGCTCGGCCCTTTTCAACTAGTCAAACAGATCATCAATTCTTGGTAAAGGATATTTGTTCTTTATGGTCAACTTATTTAATTCTCTATAGTCAACACATAACCTCAAAGTTCCATCCTTCTTCTTTACAAACAACATCGGTGCTCCCCAAGGTGAAACACTGGGTTGTATGTACGTTTTGTCTAAAAGTTCTTGTAACTGTACAATTAACTCCTTCAACTTTACTGGTGCCATCTTGTACGGTGCCTTCGAAACAGGCGTCGTACCAGGTGCAAGATCGATAACAAATTTGATCTGCCTATCCGGAGGTAGACCTGGTAAGTCATCTGGAAAAACACATCCGAAAATTCTCTAACTATAGGTATTTGGTTTAGCTTTACTCATTCTTTTCGAGTATCCACTATATATGCCAAATAACCTGTACAACCCTTCCTAAACAATCTCTCTGCTTGCATTACTGTCAGACATCGAGATCGTTTAGGTGAACAACCACCGTTGAACACTACCTTTGACTTTAACGCAGTCAATAGGTTTACACGTTTTCGATGGCAGTCAATCATTGCATTATGATTAACCAACCAATCCATGCCTAAGATTATATCGAATTCCCCTAGCTGTATAGGAAAGAGGTTCACAAGAAACTTGCGTTACAATTTTTATATACAGATTTAACGGGAATTATCTCTCTATTGGCAATTTCCACATTGAAAGGTATGTCTAAGTCTTCGCATGGCATTTTTAAATTTTTAGCAAAGCTATGAGACACGAATGAACAAGTAGCACCAGAGTCGAATAACACATATGCATTTAAAGTGTCGATAGGGATGATACCTGTCACCATGTCCTGTGAAGCAACAACATCCCTCATCGCCATATTAAATGTTCTGGCGTTTGGACGACTCTGACCTCCAGCTCCTGCTACTGTTAGTTTGAGGGTGTTGTTTGTTGTTTGATTTCCTCCTCCGGTTTGGTTCCTATTCCTTGGACAATTTCAAGATATATGACCCGTTACGCCACAATTATAACATTTACTATTTTGATTGCCCTGATTGGTATTATTATTATTCTTCTTGTGATAATCAGAGGAGTAATGTCCCTCCTGACCACAGTTGTAACAGGTAACCACCTTCCTGCGACATACTCCCAGATGGTTCTTTCCACATGTGGCACAACGTTCCACCTTGTTATTGTTGTTTCTATTGGTGGTGTTGTTGTTATTGTTATAATTGTTTCCCTGTTTCCCAAAGTTATTGAAAGTGGCATCCCACTTCCTCTTATTATTATTGTTATTGAACCCAGCAGTACCTGCTTCTCCTTTAAACCTTCCCCCTTCAGTTTGACTCATCTTCTCCTTATGAAACTTTACTAAAGCTTCATTCTCATTTTCAGCTATAATAGCTTTCTCGAGAATTTCAGTAAAAGTCTTCACTTGAAACACCGACAACTTACTGCGAATTTGTGGTTTCAACCCCTCCTCGTACCTCCTGGTTTTCCTTGCCTTGTATTGACTTGATGTGGGGCAAACCTAGCTAATTCATTGAACTTAGCCATATACTAGGATACAGTAAGTTCCCCTTGTTTCAATTCTAGGAATCGTACTTCCATACGATCCTGCATCGATTGGGGAAAATAATTTTCAAAGAATAGTTCTTTGAATCTAGCCCAAGGAGTTATCCCTTTTCGTCGAATGAATTGAGTCGGTATGGGTTAGCCTGGTTTTATTTTATTTGTGCAAGAATGTGGCCATCTATTCAACTTTTAGAAATTAATAGGGACAGGGCAGCATTGTTGTACGCCATTATTATGGGATAAAGGATTAATGTAGGCCAAGTTACCCAGAATTCAATTCGACAGGCGATCAAGGGCAATGTAACCGATGGATTGCCCCATCCATCTTTAATTTATGGATTATATAAGGCAGCCAGAGTGATGGAGACTACGACTAATAAACCCAATCGCCGCAGGAACCAATAACTACTGATATGATACGTCGTTTTCGAATTTGGGCTGGAGGTGTGTCTCATCCTGGAGGAGCGGGATTCATTGTCAAGACAGCAACACGAGACGATACATCAACTGCGTCGGTGAATACAGATCATCTGGTGGCTAGAATTGGGGAACTTTACAAGGAATCACAAGAGCTTCGTCGAGAAAATCGTCATTTGATTCACCTTGTGGAGCAGTCAATGCAGAGAATGGATTCTTATTTGGAGTATACAAAGGGGTTTAATGCTGGGTCGGTTCAAATGTTTTCGCAATATGGATTTAGTACAGGTGTAATTCCGGTGCAACTTTTGCCTACTCCAGTGTTCTCCAGGTTGTCTGATGATTTGTCCGACGACGTGGATACTACCCATTCCAGATAAATTAATCAGAGGAGTCCTCTATGTTTAATTCTTCCTATTATTTTTACATTGAGGACAATGTTTGCTTTAAGTTTCGGGGTAATGTTCTAGTTGTTATTTGGTGTGTTAATTATTAGTAGTTAATTAGTATGCTTAATTATAGTCAGAGTTTAATTAGTTGTTTTGATAGGATCGAGTCCGTGTGAGAATAATAAATGATGAATTGTGATATTGTGTGGTGGTTGATGATAAGAAGAAGGCTAGGAAATGAAACCCAGTGAAATTCAAGGCATATGAATTAGTGATGCATTAATTTACGAATTATTCATATTATGAGTGATCCCTATGATTGAAAGTATTGTTAATCATTTGTCAGTTAGTTAGAACTGAGAATAAGTATGTATGACTTGAAGATAGCGGGGATGTGATTGATCTTTAGAATTTGCTTTGAATGTCATTGTAAATGAATGGGTACATTGTAATAAGTTTGGGGGAAACTATGGAAAAAAAATCATAGAAGAAATATATTGTATATTTCTCAGTTGGGTTGAAACAAGATGGAGTGTAAAATGCACTCGTTTGCATAAAGTGAGATTGATAGACTCCACGGCACGTTTGCGTGAGGTGGTCGTCGCCCGGATCGTTTCTAACAAGCTATTTTGAGTGAAACTCTCTCGACACCGTAACCCAACGTCTATAAGGAGACGAGAACCTTGGTACAATCGATCAAGCAATGAATCTGCGTTGAATGGAACACCAACGACACCTAAACCCCGTGTTTATAATGAAACAGGAACCTCGGTACAATCAACGATTAATGCGGTAGAAGACGCCACACACAACTATGACTTGTTGTATGATAAGTCAAATTGAATCTCAAAGAAAAACTAAGACAATAACTTAGAAAATTCTTCAAAGAACCAAAAGTAGAGAATAACCTCATAATAATTGTTTTGAATATATCTAATGTTTGTTTTAAAATTACATTCTAACGACTATTTATACTACTAAAAATAAACCCTAACTCCATAAGGAATAAGAAATCAATTTGGAAACAAAATCCTAATTAGCAAACTTCCTAATTACATTGGTAATAGAAAAGTTCCTAAATCTCTGGTCAAAACAAGTAAAAAACGCGTCCTCGAAAACTATGCCAGTGTCCTAGCGTCGGTGTTAGGTTTGTATATAACGCAAGCATGTAATCAAATTACATAAATAGGGCGGAAGCGTGATAAAATGGATTTTAAAATTTTAATACAAATCATCACCATGATCAATCTATGTGCTCAATTAACGATATAAACGAAAGAGAAAGAGAATAAGAATTATACTCTCGTAGATCAAAGCTTCCTCGGGTACAAGTTCAACTCCTAGTCCTTTGTGTTCTCCTCGAATTCCACCGATGAGATTCCTTCCTTTGATCAACGTTAGCCACCCAAGTATTTGGCCTCTAGAGGTGATCCACCAAGGAAGAATAGGTATTCAAGAAGTTGGGTATTGACAAAACCCTAGTTTCTATCTCTATAGAAATTACAAGTACTCTCCACAATCTAATGCAAGAGTGTGTAACCCTAATCTATGATAAGACTCCTCTTATTTATAGATGTAGGAATAAACCCTTCCCTAAACTATTTAGGATTAGGGTTTCTATTATAATTAAACTCCTTTAATTAATTATGCTCCTAATCCAATTAGGAATTCATGGGAGAGTACTTCTATTAATTAATTCTCAATCCCTATTAGGAATTAAGTAATAGTAATAGTAATAATAATAATAATAATAATAATAAGACTCCTCTTATTAATTTATATTTAATATTTCCAAAATATTAAATAATAAATATTAAGCTATTTAATTTATTCTATCTCCATAGATTAAATTAAATACACTTAACTTATTATTACAATTATGCCATTTACTTCTTAAATAAATATTTTTCTTTTGCGGTGTGACCCTTTAGGTTCTCCATATTAAACCGGTTGTGAATAAATCAATTAGAACAATTCTAATTATATTTAAATAAATAAATTAAACTATTTAATTCATTTAAATAAATAATATTTATTCTACAATAAGGGTAAGCCCCCTTAGCGATCAACGACTTTCCAGATAATATAGATTTCAACATTAATCACAAAAGAACCTTTCAGTGCATAGTTACCATACAATTCAATCCTTGTACCATACAATGTCCCAATTAAATATAAGACATGGATTTACTGTCAAGTCTTATTTTATTTAATTATATGTATTTCGATTCTCAAATGCACAACTCTAAATAATGCAAATTAGAAACTCCTTTCTAATTTTATTCTACCTTGGCCAAGGACTACTAAGTTGTCATTTATCGAATCACATAGGACATTCACATCTTTTACTAGACGTGGTAGATTCTTTGTTGATCATTCACCTATCTCCATGTACAACTTATTATACCCAATCATACCCTTTGATATACCCTAAAGGTCTTAAGGGACATGTCAAAGCATAACTCATCATACACAAGATACTATGATGATCTCAAGTCTAAGGATCACTTGTACTACTATTACTAGAGGAATTCCTATTGACAAGCAAGTAAAACTTCATTAGGTATTCCTTAGCGAGCCACGTTCAGTGAACTTATTCTCCAATAAGCACCTACATACTTGCTTTAGTGTCCCCATACAAATAATTATGAGATCAATCATTCTCTTCTTAAGAGCAAGCAACGTATGTACTAATCTATTCGGATTCACTAATCCCCTTTTTAGTAATCCAACGATTAGGAACGATTTTGGTTTGTGAGCTATCTAGAATTTAGATCTCATTAGCATGATCACCATCATGATTCTAAAAGCATTGCTCAAAACTATGGGTTTATCACATTTAATATAACAGCACCATGTAGATAAAATAAAATGCCTTTAATAACCGAATAAGATTACAAAGTATATGATACATCATATCAAATATGATTGGCTTGCGTGCATACTACTTTCAATCTCCCACTTGCACTAAAGACAATCGTCATGATATCTTATACCGCTCTTCTCTAAGTGACGATCATCCTGCTATTTGGATAAAGCTTCAGTAAATGGATATGCAATGTTGTTCTTGAGAGTCCACTATCTCTATAGTGACTTCTCCTCTTTCAATGATTCTACTAATCAAATGAAAGTGTCGCAACACATGTTTGAATCCAAGATGAGACTTAGGAACTATTCCTAGTTCTGTGATGAACTTTTCATCCAAACAATCAACTTGCAGCTTCATTTACAGCTATTTACTTTGTCTTTGTCACTAAACCAGCAACTCTTTGCTATTTTGGAACCTTTCCAATTCACTGCACCACCATTCAAGGTAACGATTTACTCTTAAAGTGGATTTGTTATCGTTTTGGTCAGTCTGAAAAACTTGAGTCTATTTAACCCTCTAGTTTTAATTTAGACCCACCATGAATCATGATCACATCTTCAGTACCGGTTAAGTACTTAAAGATGTTTATCACTGTCTTACAGTGATCTTCTTCAGAATATGACTGATCAACATCATGCCTTGTATATTCATTGCATACATGATAGTAACTCATGCGATCTCCTTTTATTGGGGACAATTTAAAGAGATACGCTCCATGGCTCATCATCATGAGACCTCTCTTGGAGTTTGCCATGCTAAACGCCTTTAGCATCGAATGAATATACATTCATTGGGTGAAGCCGAACATCCTTTTAAACCTATCTATATAGATTTATATCCCCAATTTATAGGATGTTCCTCCCAAGTTATTCATAGAGGAATGTTTAGACAATTTTATCTTTACTGATTGTAGCATTGGTGTGTTATTCCTTATCAGTAGTATATCAACATGTAATACTAGGAATGTCACAGTGCTCCCACTGACCCTTTTGTACACACTAGGTTCATTCTCGTTTTTGATAAAATCAAACTCTTTTGATTGTCTCATCAAAACGAATGTTCCATCTTTGAGAAGCTTGCTTCAATCCATAAATGGATCATCGTACCTTAAAACATGATTTGCTTCAACCTTTGAAACAAATTCCTCTGGCTGTATCATACATACATTCTCCTCAAGTCTTCATTGAGGAAGGACGTCTCCACATCCATTTTGCCAGATTTCGTAATAAGCTGCAATCACAAGCAAAATCCAAATGGACTTGAGCATTACCTGGTAATAAGGTTTTATCACAGTCAACTCCTTGACTTTATTTGAAACCTTTTAAACAGGTCTGGTCTTATAGGTCTCTACCTTGCCATTTGCCCTAGTCTTTCTCTTAAAGACCCATATACACCCTTTAGGCACTATGCCTTTCGGTGGAGTAACCAGAGTTTATACTTGGTTCTCATACATGGAGTCCATTTCGGATTTCATGACCATCTGTCATTTCTCTGAGTGTCTTCTACTCATAGCCTCATCGTATATAACTAGATCATCATCCTCTATGATGCGTACCTCATCATCATCCTCTATGATGAATCCATACCTCCTAGGTATCTTCGGTACCCTTCCAGATTTATGATTCGGTTGTGGTACAATAGGTCTATCTACAGGTCTCTCGGTTTGACTTGTAGTACTTTGTGGTTCTTGAACTCCTTCAAGATCTATTACCCTCCCACTAGCTCCTTCAATGATAAACACCTTTATCCAAGAAGGCAGCGTGTAGGATTATAGTAATAATACCCTAAACCCTTTTAGGATATCCCACAAATCTGCACTTGTCAGATTTTGTCCAAAACTTATCTTTTGAAACCTTTTCACATAAGTTGGACAACCCCTTATCTTAACACACTTAAGATTAGGAATCCTCCCTATCCATAACTTTTATGGAGTCTTGGGGCCGAATTTTTTTGAGGTTACCTTATTTTGTAGATATATAGCCGTTTCTAGGGCATAACCCCAGATGGATACTGGAATGTCGGTAAAAATCATTATGGACCGCACCATGTCCAACAAGGTACAATTTCTCCTTTTAAGATACACCAATCAATTATTGCGTATCAGGAGGTGTCCATTATGAGAAAATACCATTTTGAGATGATCTAGAAACTTATTGCACAAGTATTCCTTCCTCGATCTGATCAAAGAATCTTAATACTTTGTCAATTTGTTTCACTTCTGAATTCTTTAAACCTTTCAAATGATTCAGACTTGTATTTCATCAAATACACATATTCAACTCTTTGAATGATCATCTCCTTTTCTTTTACTAGTTTGTTCAATTTGCGAAATTATTTTTCATGTAAGTCAAGTTTACAAAGTCCATCAAGTTATCTTCCAGTTTCAAACAAAACATTATCATTATAAATATAACAACAACTGTTCTTAAATATAATACCAGAACCTTCCTTGTCCAACAACGGAAGTAATAATGTCTTTAAAGAGAACTGGAACATAATAACAACTTATTAACTTAATAGACTTGCCCGTAGGCAATGCTAAACTATAAGTTCCTACGGCTAATGTAGCAACCATTGCTCTATTCTCCACACGTAAGATTACTTACTCTTTGTTTAGCTTTCTACTTCTGCTTAGTCTCTGCATTGGATTGCATATGTGAGAACTATAGCCGGTATCCAATACCCAAGTAGAATCTTGACTTACAGAAAAATTTATTTCAATCATGAACAAACCTATATCTGTAACCGAAGCTTCACTAAGCTTCTTCTTGTTAGCCTCTGCAAGATGCTCCTTACAGTTTCCTTTCCAATGTCCAGGCTTATTGCAGTGGAAGCAAACTCCTTTGCTATCTGCATCAGTTTTGTTCTTAGTGTCCTTAGTTATTGCCTTTCTTTATACCTTCTTTGAATTATTCTTCTTTTAAGAAGATCCTTTGGCCCTCTTCCGCTTCCTAGAAGAATCATGTACCAGTAAGACTTGGTCTTTCTTGGTTGAAAAATGACTCTATACAGTTTTCAACGTGTTTAAGCAACTCATGCAGGCTGACATATATCTTGTTCACGTGGAAATTCACAACAAATTGTGAGAAAGAGTCCGGGAGCGATTGCAAGATCAAATCTTGGATCAACTCTTCATCCAATACAAAACCCAGTTGTCCCAATTGTTCAATCAGATTGATCATTTTTTAGGACATTTGTCTATACTGTGGTGCCATCGGTTATTCTAGATTGGAAGAGCTCCTTAAATATCTAATATCTAGCAGTCCTACTTTCCTCACCATTCAATTCCTTGAAGGTGCAGGAGTACAGTAGGAGCATCCATAGTTTCATGCTGACGCTGAAGCTTGTTACTCATGGATGCGAGCATGATGCATTGAGCCAACTATGCATTATCTTACCACTTTCTAAAAGTAGCAATCTCTTCCTCTAAGGCATTGTCTGCAACCATTGCAGGGATAGGCATATTAAGGACATAAGATAGCTTTTCAGTCTTGAGAACTATTCTCAAATTTTTTAACCAGTCCTTATAATTTGGTCTGGTTAATTAGCATCTAATATGCTCCGCAGTGATAGTAAATTAGACATTATAAAATTCTGTAAATGAATTTGTAATTTAACAACATTTTAGCATACATTCATTTCTTAATTAATTACCAAAATAAATTAGGTCTTTATTTTAAATTGGTATCTCTCACTTTTCATCAAACTATATTACCCTCAATATATAGTTCGGCAATTCTAATTAAAGATTTGCTAGTGAGATTAAGGATCCCATTTCAAATGTATATAACCTTGTGTGTGCACAACAAACTATATATAAATAAATAGGTAGACAACTATTGTCAATTACATCACTATGTAACTCCTTGTATTTTGCCTTTTAGATTATAATGGTCAAGTGTGTGCACATCCGAACTAAAATAATCTAAGTTAAGTCCAACCTAGCACTTCCATATATGTGAAGAGAAAAAGACCACCCTTATGTGTGCACAACAAAGCAGTAATGTTCAATTCCTTAATAAGCATCAAATGTGATAAAACAACATCTTAAATATTTAATACTTGTCTTGTGTGTGCACA
Organism: Aralia elata; assembly: GCA_034770075.1. NCBI lineage: Eukaryota > Viridiplantae > Streptophyta > Magnoliopsida > Apiales > Araliaceae > Aralia > Aralia elata. The sequence goes on along the minus strand of CM068381.1, from coordinate 17,317,588 downwards.
ACAAACTCATATTAAATATTTAATACTCTATTGTTTTACCATGCTAGAAGGCGACGTTCGATATTCCTAATATCTTTGAACGTTTAGGACTTAATATGATTTCTTTGAGGGGTTTATTATTATTAGTCTCATCTTGTTTAGCGCGCATGCACATATATATATAAAATACGCGTCATATTATTTTACAAGCGAAGCATGTTGGATAATATATAATATATAGTAAGCATGCACATATAGAATATTATATTCTACCTGGATTGATTATGGACTTTTATTCTAGTTTGGTTCACTACAGCCACCAAGTGAACCAAAAGGTCAAACCTAGGGTGCAAGAATAAAATTTAAATATAACTATTACATTTAAACCCGGGCTCCAATACAAACGGGTCTTCAAGCGCTCCTTGCTCCTTTGTCTCCAATTCTTCAAAATTAATTCTAACTAGTCCTATTACATAAACTATTTACAATAAATAGAAACCTTGATCAGCAGTCAAGGGGAAGTACATAGGAGGGAGATAGAATTTACATTAAGAAAAAATTAGAGAAGACGAGGTACGCAGACCACATTTATAAAAACCCATACATTCAAGCATCCTCTAAAATAATTCAAATCACACATTGGTCAATAGTCCATAATCAATCCCTATTTATTATCATACATATCTCTATATGTATCAATAAATAACATTCATCATATGAATAATAAAACCATTCCATATATGCATTGATATCAATTAATGGGCAAATGTTTTGCTAATATTTAGTTTTAAAACAAAATAAACTCTTTTATTTTAATCAAAAACCAAATCCAAATTAAACTCCTTTAATTTTAGCAATCTGAAATCTTATTCCAGATAAAATAAACATCTTTATTTTAAACTTATATCAATTAAATAAACCATTTATTTTAATTGAAGAAAAAATTATTTTTTCGGATTCTGCTGTCCGGCGCAGCTGCGCCCAGAATGAACTGGTAAACGGCGCAGGTGCGATGAACCCCAGAAACGACTTTCTGGGTTTGTATATAACGCAAGCATGCAATCAAATTACATAAATAGGGCGAAAGCGTGATAAAACGGATTTTAAAATTTTAATACAAACCATCACCATGATCAATCTATGTGCTCAATTAACGATATAAACGAAAGAGAAAGAGAATAAGAATTATACCCTCGTAGATCAAAGCTTCCTCGGGTACAAGTTCAACTCCTAGTCCTTCGTGTTCTCCTCGAATTCCACCGATGAGATTCCTTCCTTTGATCAACGTTAGCCACCCAAGTGTTTGGCCTCTAGAGGTGATCCACCAAGGAAGAATAGGTATTCAAGAAGTTGGGTATTAGAAAACCCCTAGTTTCTATCTCTATAGAAATTGCAAGTACTCTCCACAATCTAATACAAAAGTGTGTAACCCTAATCTATGATAAAACTCCTCTTATTTATAGATGTAGGAATAACCCTTCCCTAAACTATTTAGGATTAGGGTTTCTATTATAATTAAACTCCTTTAATTAATTATGCTCCTAATCTAATTAGGAATTCATGGGAAAGTACTTCTATTAATTAATTCTCAATCCTTATTAGGAATTAAATAATAGTAATAGTAATAATAATAATAAGACTCCTCTTATTAATTTATATTTAATATTTCCAAAATATTAAATAATAAATATTAAGCTATTTAATTTATACTATCTCCATAGATTAAATTAAATACACTTAACTTATTATTACAATTATGTCATTTACTTCTTAAATAAATATTTTCCTTTTGCGGTGTGACCCTTTAGGTTCTCCATATTAAACCGATTGTGAATAAATCAATTAGAACAATTATAATTATATTTAAATAAATAAATTAAACTATTTAATTTATTTAAATAAATAATATTTATTCTACAATAAGGGTAAGCCCCCTTAGCGATCAACGACTTTTCAGATAATATAGATTTCAACATTAATCACAAAAGAACCTTTCAGTGCATAGTTACCGTACAATTCAATCCTTCTACCATACAATGTCCCAATTAAATATAAGACATGTATTTACTGTCAAGTCTTATTTTATTTAATTATATGTATTTCGATTCCCAAATGCACAACTCTAAATAATGCAAATTAGAAACTCCTTTCTAATTTCATTCTACCTTGGCCAAGGACTACTGAGTTGTCATTTATCGAATCACATAGGACATTCACATCTTTTACTAGACGTGATAGATTCTTTGTTGATCATTCACCTATCTCCATGTACAACTTATTATACCTAATCATACCCTTTGATATACCCTAAAGGTCTTAAGGGACATGTCAAAGCATAACTCATCATACACAAGATACTATGATGATCTCAAGTCCAAGGATCACTTGTACTACTATCACTAGAGGAATTCCTATTGACAAGCAAGTAAAACTCCATTAGGTATTCCTTAGCGAGCCACGTTCAGTGAACTTATTCTCCAATAAGCACCTACATACTTGTTTTAGTGTCTCCACACAAATGATTATGAGATCAATCATCCTCTTCTTAAGAGCAAGCAACGTGTGTACTAATCTATCCGGATTCACTAATCCCCTTTTTAGTAATCCAACGATTAGGAACGATTTTGGTTTGTGAGCTATCTAGAATTTAGATCTCATTAGCATGATCACCATCATGATTCTAAAAGTATTGCTCAAAACTATGGGTTTATCACATTTAATATAACAGCACCATGTAGATAAAGTAAAATGCCTTTAATAACCGAATAAGATTACAAAGTATATGCTACATCATATCAAATATGATTGGCTTGCGTGCATACTACTTTCAGTCGGGGCGCTGGAAATAAGCCTGTATAGAGCGTCGGGGGGCTAGGCATTTTTTTTCTCCCTGGATCCCAGCACAGGGGCGTTGTTCTTGGCCTGGAAAGGAGCGCCGGGGCGCTGGACATCACCAACTTCCCAGGATCCCAGCGCCGGGGCGCTGGTCTCTAGTGCAAAAACAGCGCCGGGGCGCTGGCCTGGAAAAAAGTCCGAATTTGGCATGTTGCTTGCACCACACATTTGTACCAAGTTAACAAGCTTCAAACCATCTTCCTTAGCCAAGCCTTTGATCCATCCTCCATCCATAACTCCTGAATTAAACCATTTAGCCCTTCTTTGAAACGTTTAGCTCGGGCTCTCGTCACGGGTCCCACTGGAACTTGCACCGAATCCACTCCATATCTCACATCCTTATCCAAGCTAGGCATGTCCTCACATTCCTCTCCTCTTGAAAAGGATTTGTCCTCAAATCATCGCCTACATCAAACGGACTAAGATCAGAAACATTATATAATGCACTAACACTGTACTCACCCGGTAAATCCAGTTTATAGGCATTGTCATTAATGCGCTCGAGAACTTGAAACGGTCCATCTCCTCTTGGAAGCAATTTTGATCGTCTTTGAGCCGGAAACCTCTCTTTACACATGTGTAACCACATCCAATCTCCTGGTTCAAAGATAACCTAACGTCGACCCTTGTTGGCCTGTTTTATATATTGTTCCGTCCTCCTTTCAATGTTGAGTCTCGCCTTCTCATGTATCTGCTTAACAAATTTAGCTTTTTCCTTTCCATCCATGTTAGTATACTCAGAAACAGGTAATGGTGATAAATCCAACGGTGTTAACGGATTAAAACCATATACAATTTCAAATGGCAAAAATTGAGTAGCAGAATGAACAGATCTATTATAAGCAAACTCAACATGTGGTAAACATTCCTCCCAATGCTTAATATTCTTCTTAATTATTGCCCTTAATAATGCATATAAAGTCCTATTTACTACTTCCGTTTGTCCATCAGTTTGAGGATGACATGCAGTTGAAAATAACAGTTTAGTACCCAATTTACACCACAATGTCTTCCAAAAATAACTCAAGAATTTAGTGTCTCTATCTGAAACAATTGTTTTAGGCGTGCCATGCAAACACACAATCTCTTTAAAGAATAAATCACCAACATGGGATGCATCATCTATTTTGTGACATGGAATAAAATGTGCCATTTTTGAAAATCTATCCACGACCACAAATATAGAATCATGACCATGCTTAGACCTAGGTAACCCTAATACAAAATCCATAGACAAATCAATCCAAGGTTCATTAGGAATAGGCAATGGTGTATAAAATCCATGGGGTTGAACACGAGATTTAGCTTGACAACAAGTAATGCACCTATCATAAATTCTTTCCACATCTCGTTTCATATGAGGCCAATAAAAATGTTCTTTCAAGACAGATAAAGTTTTGTCAACACCAAAATGACCCATTAATCTTCGCCCATATGACTCTCTAACTAATAATTCACGTAAAGAACATGCAGGTATACACAATTTATTCTCACGAAACAAAAATCCATCAATTTTGAAGTATTTACCAACAGCAGTCTTCTCACAAGTTTTAAACTCTTCACAAAAATCATGATCATTATCATATAAGTCTTTGATTTGTTCAAAACTAAGTAATTTCGTATCAAGAGTATTTAACAACACATACCTACGAGATAAAGCATCTGCAACGACATTTTCTTTACCTTGTTTGTATCGAATAACATATGGAAACGTCTCGATAAATTCCATCCATCATGCATGCCTTTTGTTCAATTTATGTTGACCCTTCAAGTACTTCAATGATTCATGATCAGTGTGAATCACAAATCTTTAGGCCACATGTAGTGCTGCCATGTCTCCAACGCTCGCACCAATGAATACATCTCCTTGTCATAAGTAGGATAATTGTGGGTTGCCCCATTCAACTTCTCGCTGAAGTACGCCACTGGCTTCCCTTCCTGCATCAACACAGCTCCAATTCCCAAACTTGAAGCATCACACTCAATTTCAAAGGTTTTAGCAAAGTTAGGTAAGACAAGCAAAGGAGCGTTAGTCAATTTATCTTTAATTAATTTAAACGTTTTTTCCTGTTCATCACCCCATTTAAACCCTACACTTTTCTTGATCACTTCCGTTAATGGTGTTGTGATGTCGCTGAAGTTCCTCATGAAACGTCGGTAGAAGCTAGCCAGTCCATGGAAACTACGCACTAGACTCACATTTGTTGGACTCGGCCATTCCCGAATTCCACGTATTTTCTCCTCATCTACTTGGACTCCCTGTGAACTCACAACAAAACCAAGAAACACAATTCTATCCGTGCAAAACGTACACTTATCCATATTAGTAAATAACTTTTCCTTACGAAGCACATCTAAAATAAATTTTAAATGCGATGCATGTTCACCCAAGTTTTTGCTATAGATCAAGATATCATCAAAATAAACTACCACAAACTTTCCAATGAACGGACGCAAAACATGGTTCATTAATCTCATGAAAGTACTAGGAGCATTAGTTAAACCAAAAGGTAACACTAACCACTCATACAACCCATATTTTGTCTTGAATGCAGTTTTCCATTCATCCCCTTCTTTCATTCTTATTTGATGATAACCACTTTTTAAATCAATTTTAGAAAATACACAAGACTCATGCAATTCATCTAACATATCATCTAAACGAGGAATGGGATGTCGATATTTTACCGTTATATTATTTACTGCTCGACAATCGATGCACATTCGCCATTTCTCATCCTTCTTTGGCACCAAAATCACTAGAACTGCACACGGACTCATGCTCTCCCTCACGAACCCTTTCTCTATCAGCTGGCCAACTTGCTTTTACAACTCCTTCGTTTCCTCGGGATTGCTCCCATAAGCTGGTCGATTCGGAATGGTAGCACCGGGAACGAAATCAATCTGATGTTCAATTCCCCGAATAGGTGGTAATCCTTGAGGTAGCTCCTTGGGAAATACATCCGCGTAATCCTGCAAAAGAGATGAAACAACACTAGGCAACAAAGAATCATTAGCGTTAGTATTCAAAAGTGCCTCCTTATACCAAACTATAATCATCGGCTGTTTAGAAACCAAAGCTCACCTCACGTCACTCTTTTTTACATATATATTTGTTTTTCTCTCATCGTCTCTCTTTTTCTCTCTTTCTTTTTCTCTCTTATTTTTCCCCTCAATATTCTTTTTTCTTGATTTTTCTTTTCTTCACTCTCTTTTCTTGAAACAAAATCTTTCTGCAAGTGAATTTGATCCTCATGAACTTGTTTTGGCGACATAGGACAAAGAGTAACCTTCCGTTGATTGTGCACAAAAGAATACTCATTTGTAAAACCATCAGGCTTCACACGCCTATCAAATTGCCATGGCCTCCCAAGTAATAAATGACGTACTTGCATTGGAACCACATCACATAAAACTTCATCCACATAACGACCAATAGTAAATGGCACCAAAACCTGCTTTGTCACCCTCACATCTCCACTGTCGTTGAGCCATTGCAAACGATACGATTGAGGATGTCTTGATGTAGTCAACCCTAACTTTTCAACCATGACAGTACTCGCCACATTCGTGCAACTTCCTCTATCTATTACCACGCAACAAACCTTTCCATTCACAAGACACCTAGTATGAAAAAGATTCTCCTGCTGTTCACTACTTTCTTCTTTTACCTGCGTACTAAGGGCTCTCCTTGTAACTAGAATCTCCCTATGTACAGTAACCTCCCTATCGTCCACCTCCTCCAGTGGCGGCATAGAATCAGCGTCACTTTCTACCCCTTCGGTTTCCACCTCACCATTATCGCGAACAAGCATAGTTCTCCGATTTGGGCATTGACTAGAAATATGACCTCTGCCTTGGCATTTAAAACATACAATGCCACGATTTCTATTGGAAGAAGTCTCACTTTTAACTTGATTTCCCCGATTGTATGCCTCTTGTTTCGGCTTAATTTTTGGTTTGACCACGAATGGCTTCTCCTCCTTTTTTGATACATTGGGTTTCCATGAATTTGTAGTGGAAATTGAGCTTTGATTACCTCTCCTCTTGAGCTGTTTCTCAATCTTAATTGCCATGTGTACCATATCCTCAAGCAACACATAATGTTATCTTTCCACCAAATCTGAGATCTCCCAACTCAATCCCACTGCAAATCTATTTATAGTTTCCTCGCGGTCCTCCACCACATTGGCTCGGGCCATCATAACCTCCATATCCTTGTATTAATCCTCCACGCTCCGACTACCCTGCTTAAGAGTTTGCAAATTTCGATATAGGTCCCGATGGTAGTGACTTGGAACAAACCTCTTCTTCATTATCGCCTTCATTTCCGCCCACGTTTCAATTGGACGCTCGTCACATCTCCTCCTACTAGTCTTCAACTGATCCCACAAAGTTACTGCGTAATCTGTAAATTCTGTAGGTGCCAACTGTACCTTTTTGCACTCCGAATAGTTATGGCATTCGAAAACCCATTCTACCTTCTTTTCCCATTCTAAATAAGCCTCAGGATCACTCCTCCCTTGGAAAGATGGAATTTTCAATTTAATACTTCCCAAGTTATCATCTACCCGATTTTTTTCTTCTCTATCCCCCCTATCGCCTCCATTATCCATAGCCTTCTATCCCTGGCCTCAAACCGCCTCCAAAAATCTGGGTCAAAATCCTCTTCATAGGACTCCTCCTCGTTATTCCTATTCTCCTCTTTCCGTACCTTCTCTTCCTTTTGAGAGCCCAAAATAATCTGTGAATACTCTCTTTGAATGCTCTCCATCCTCTAAATCTATCCTCAAAGCGCTCTAACTTCTGAATTACTTGTTGTAGAAGAACGTCCGTGTCTACCTTGGATTCCCCTTTTTGATCTTTTGTTGAAGATCCTTCTCCAAACAACCCCTTATCCTTCATAACAGACATAATTAGCTGCAAAATAAAGATTAGTAAAAAATATATAATTTTTCTTACCACTCCCTCACGTGTTTTCTGCTCGATTTAATGTATCGCTCGTGTATGCACTCAATAGGCTTTTACCCTCAAATAGTCTCACAACTCTTGCCTTTTACCACTCACAATTCTCTCTAATAGGTTCTTTTTGAAATTCACCAAATAATAATCAAAGTTTATCTATCAATTCAATAAGAACTATTACACAACAAAATATAGCAAGATGTAACGTATGATCACCAACACGATTTCACAAACAACCAATTAAACCCTTCCTGAACGAAATCCTAATATCCTCGAAACTTACGGATACCAAACAATTTGCCACAAATAATAATTTCCCCAACAATAGAAACCAAACAAAATAACTGAATTTTTTTTATACTCTTTTTTTTTCAATTCAAACACTAAAATAAAGATAAGTAACTCGTTAGAAAGGTTTAGCTCTGATACCAAAGATAGACTCTACGGCACGCTTGCGTGAGGTGGTCGTCGCCCGGATCATTTCTAACAAGCTATTTTGAGTGGAACTCTCTCGACACCGTAACCCAACGTCTATAAGGAGACGAGAACCTTGGTACAATCGATCAAGCAATGAATCTGCGTCGAATGGAACACCAACGACACCTAAACCCCGTGTTTATAATGAAACAGGAACCTTGGTACAATCGACGATTGATGCGGTAGAAGACGCCACACACAACTATGACTTGTTGTATGATAAGTCAAATTAAATCTCAAAGAAAAATTAAGACAATAACTTAGAAAATTCTTCAAAGAACCAAAAGTAGAGAATAACCTCACAATAATTGTTTTGAATATATCTGATGTGTGTTTTAAAATTACATTCTAACAACTATTTATACTACTAAAAATAAACCCTAACTCCATAAGGAATAAGAAATCAATTTGGAAACAAAATCCTAATTAGCAAACATCCTAATTACATTGGTAATAGAAAAGTTCCTAAAAATCTGGTCAAAACAAGTAAAAAACGCGTCCTCGAAAACTATGCTAGAGTCCTAGCGCCAGGGCACTGGAAATAAGCCTGTATAGAGCGTCGGGGCGCTAGGCATTTTTGTTCTCCCTGGATCCCAGCACTGCGGCGCTGGTCTCTAGTGTAAAAACAGCACCGGGGCGCTGGCCTTGAAAAAAGTCCGAATTTGGCATGTTGCTTGCACCACACATTTGCACCAAGTTAACAAGTTTCAAACCATCTTCCTTAGCACAAGCCTTTGATCCATCCTCCATCCATAACTCCTAAATTAAGCCATTTAGCCCTTCCTTGAAACGTTTAGCTCGGGCTCTTGTCACGGGTTCCACTGGAACTTGCACTGAATCCACTCCATATCTCACATCCTTATCCAAGCTAGGCATGTCCTCATCAGAGATGGAGCATAAAACACACTCACTACAATAAAGGGTAAAAGAATTAATCAGCTGGAGAAAAGATTATGTTTATTGCATGTATGTTTGTGTTTCCCTCCGGCTTATTTGATGTTTCTTGTAGTTTAAGATGGTGTGAGATGTGAATGTCTAGAGTGAGATTATACTTACCGTGATTCAGTCAGCCGTCAATACTTATCAGGGTTTTGATTAATTGGTTATGATACATACACACAGTGGGATCATTCATAATTGTGATTTGATGAGGATATTAATGTGTTACTTGTTTCGTGTTTTCAGAAGTTCGTTGAGTTATCAGTAAACAAAATTGAGACCAATGCTTAGTATCTTTTGATTCATTGTTTAATAGTTTTAGTGAATGTTAGTATTTGCTTGAGGGCAAGCAAAGATTTAAGTTTGGGGGTATTTGATGAATGGAATTTATACCGCGAATTTAGTACTTTGACTTAATGAAATTGCATGTTTTTGAGTAAGTTGTGTTCATTTTCATTCATTTATTACATAATTGTAGGGATCAAGCATGGTAAGGAAGTAAAAGGGAATCGAATCAATTCAGATGCAGGATATATTAGAAATGGATAATGTGCTAACTTGGTTCGGACTACATGGTATTTGGTCTTCGAAGAGTTGAATTAAGTGACATGAGTTGATTTTATATTCGGGTGGATCATCGGTCAGGCAGAACCGGATCTGGGCGTGCAAGTGCTAAAGTGCAGCAGTGCTATAGAGTCAAGTGTCGTAGTGCAGTATAACAGTAATAAGCGCAGCAACGCGTATGGAAAAAAGAGCAGCAGCGCAGTAGCGGGACTGGGCGCGTGGGCGCGTGAGTACGGGTTGATTTGGCTGATTTGGTTTTCTTATTTGATAAGGGACTTACCATATGAGTTAGAAAAAATATAGAAAAACACTATTAAGATAATTAGAGAAATTATTGATTATGACCATCATCAGCGGAAAAAGGAGAAAGCAAGAGTAAAGAAGAGACGGAGATTGAAGATCAAGGATTGGGACTAACAACTACGGAGTTCTTCTTAATTATTTTTATTTAATTTCCGTATTTGAACAATGAATAGTAATATGATGATGTATTATTTTTACATTATGAACTAATTTCTATTTGGGATTACAATAGAACCTAATGATTAGTTTTTTATTGAATTACTCTCTTTCTCTTATGATTGATTATTTATGAATTATCTACCATATTTTCTTTTAATTATAATTGTTTGGCCAGCAATTATCTTCCGTCTTAGTTTATATTGGAAGATATAATCTAGGGTTAGATCTAAAATATAGTAGCATGTGTTATGAAGAATCTCTTAAGAGTGGAATTCGTATTTACATATAGAATAGGAATATATCTATATGTCGCATGTAACTCGTATGAGAATTTGTGCTTAGTAAATGTATCTATTATTGTTTGCATAGGAATATAGTGAATGATTTTAGATGGATTTCAATATTAATTGTTCTTGAAAGAGGATAGTTAATTACTTGCGATTTCCAGTTAATAATTCGTTATAATTGATTATTTGAGGGAGAGAGTAAAGAGATTGGAATAACTCATTGGGGGGAAATTGTAATCCTATATTTTATTTTTGGTATTTTTTAAGTGATTAAGTACTTCTCGTAATTTTATAGTTTATTCAACTCAATTTCATTATTTAGATAAAATCGAATTAATACAAAATTAGTAATTGGAGGTAATTATTGGTTTGTTCCTCGTGAGTTCGACACTCTCTTATCACTTTATTACTTGATTGACCGTGTATACTTGCACGTAATTTTGCTAGTATAGAAATAGGCAAACAGATGTGCATATCTACTCTTATCATCAAAATTCCCCCTAGTTCATTGGTCAAACTCCACAGCTTTCTCGTACCAATCCAGGTACAATGTGTTTTCCTTGATAACGGGTGGATCATGCAATGGTTTTCCAACAAAGTCTATAGCATAATGAATCTATAAATAAAAAAATACAAACTATTGTCACTAACTGTATATATATATATATATATATATATATATATAATTTAACCAACTAAAATGATTAAATTTATTGGCATACTTATAAGGTTCATGGCATCGTATTGTGAAAAAATTCCACGTGCTGCATATTTCTCATCTTCAACAAGACGCGGACGTTGAATCCTTAGTCGTGTTATCCTCTTATACCACTGCAAGTATTGTGATATAGGGATAACCTGTCTCATAGCAACCACTAAGATAACCAATAGATCTTGTCACGGATTCTAAAGATCTATATATGGTCATCTTAGTGTTATGAAGTCCAACTCTTCAATATTCTTATGTAATTCACGTAGGGCATCTATGTCATCTGCATTCATCGAGATATCTTGTAGATCCCCAAACTGACGCAATGTCCTCTCTGGCATCTAGAACTTAACCACATCGAACCATATTTGCGAGATTCTGGACATACCCTTGTAAATGGCCTGTTCGAACTCAAGGCTAGTCCAATCCTCATACGGTTAATAAGGCATCCATGTGACCATTGTGTCATTCATGGCGTCAAGTTCTATCCTATACGCCATGATGTTGTGGTAGGGGTACTTACGTCGTCCACCTGGGGCCTTATCTTCCTTACGACGATAAGGCCAACCACAAGCCCGTGGTAAGAAAATCGTCCGACCATTGGGATGAATTAGGCATCTAATGGTAAGACGTTCATATGCACATACCTGAAAAGAAAAAATAAAGAACAAATCATAAAACCTCTTAATAAACATACATATATGTCGAAAATAAAATATGTGAATGTAAATATAATTTAAATTACCTGTAACAGAGTAACACGCCCACCAATTGCACTTGCACCAATCCTTATCGCTTTGTGCAAGTTATGGTATAGGCATGCTAACACGGCTGCAACCTATGCATAGTCAGCAATATTTGTGACATCCTCTAAAAAAAATAAATACAGAGCATGGCATACGTTCCGACTTGGATTTGCAAACTAATTCCTACCAATAATTAGTTTTTTATTGGTTATCCTAAGCTCAGTGATAAGTGCATAATGTTCTATGATTTTGATTCCTTTATGTTTGGTTTTATTACATGTTTTATGTGTATATGGACTTATAAAGGTGTTTATTGATTACAGGAGGAATTAGTGCTGAAAAGAGAAATTGGAGCTAAAAACAGGGAAAAGAAGAAAATTCTGGGACTCAAGGATGTAACAATCAATCAACTCAAGGATGCATGATCTTGGTTTGGAACTTATATTTTATTGTAGATCTCGTCGAGAGCTTTGATTTGATAGTTGGCACGTCCCGTAACTCTTCCCGGATACCTTTTTACTAACGGGCGATGAACTTTAGATTTTCGGTTTGCCATTTACACAACAGTCACTTCAGGGCCAATTTCGACCTTTCTCTAGCCCGTATCTCCGAAAACTCAAAGAATGAAAGTTGTATATCTACGTCTTCGCTTTCCAGGTCATCTTGAATCGCCTCAATCGGAGTTTGTATGAGAACATTATGGCCGTTTTTCCAAAGAACGTCGCAGCAGAAAATTTGAGCGCGGGCGGCTCTAAAATGGATTGATTTGAGCGTGGTCGGCGCTGGAGCCTCTGTGGTTGAGCGCAGTCGGCGCTGAATCTATCGCTTTTGAGCGTTGTCGGCTCTGAAACTTCTGTAGTTGAGGGCAGGTTGAGCGTCGTCGGCGCTGAAACGTGCACAGATTTTGAGGAAACGCGTTTTTGAGATTTTCAGTAGATTACTTCCTTATTTTTAGGGACTTTTGATATATTTTTCAATTCTAATGTAACTAGGATATTTTCTTTAGATAAGATATTATATTAGGACTATAAATACATGTTATTAGTCAGATATTAGGGACATATATCATCTACATCATCACCTACATTGGAAAAACCCTAATTTTGTAAGATCGAAGGATGTCAAGCTAATTTCTTATATTCAGTTCTAAAGGGAGGTGAAACCTTATTTACAAGTAATTGATTAATCAAGTTTTATTATTTATTCCTTCTTGCATGAAATTTATTCTGATAATCTGTTTCAATTGTTTGCATGCTAATTGATTTCATTAATTTAATATGGCCAATTGGATTAGTTTGATCATTAACATCTGCTAGATTAAGGAGTAATATTACGTGTAATTGATAGTATTCCTTGTCACCAGTAGCAATTAGTAATATTGATTATGTCAGAACTTTCGATTATTACTAAGGTTATCAGGAAGCAAGTTAAATAAACCGAGCTTATGTGTTTATTGCTTGAATTAGCCTAATTCTCTGGTCCTTAATGCTGTTCTCATATTAAATCTAAAGAGCTTGTTTTAGGTTATATGATAGTTAGAATCTGGTAAAGAGCTTGTTTTATTCAATGAATATCTAAGGAGAATTTCAGATAGCAGAGCTTATTGTTATCTAGGACTAATAGTTTCATTGAAGGGTAAATAATAATAACTTGGTTGATTAATTACTGTGATTTGGTGGATCTGAACTAAAGAACTAAACTTGTTTATTTATTGGTTAAGCTTATTACTCGATTTTGTTTAGTTAGATAATTGATTTTCAAAACCCCCCATCTTTTTTCATTGAATAGTTTTTAAACACGTACTCCCTGTGGGATCGATCCTTGTTTACTACTGTGCTAATTGTTGAATTTGTGAATAGAAAGTGAGGTTAATTTAGGAGTGTTAAACGACAGCTCCCACTCAGTAAATACACCAAAACCCCATTCTTCTAATAAATCTTTTTGGGCTTCTGTTAACCTAAATACATGAAGTTTGGTCCCACCCTCATCAATACGCAACCTAGTAAACTATCCTCCTCATTGTTCCATACTTCCACAGAGCGGTGTGCCTTTGATCCTAAAGTACAGAAGGATCATGTGGTCCAGGATAACAATCCATTCTATAATAAAATAAACAATATACAAATTATCCAACCATAAAATTCACAAATTTATAACCACCAAAATATAAATTATCTATCCAACAATACCCAATCTTATTAAACTAAGCACAAAAATTTTATACATTATTAATCAACATGCACAATATATATATATATATATATATAATACTATAAATTACCATAATTTACCAACACCTATCATGACAATAAATTACCAAAAAAAAAAAAACACGTATCTAACCAATATCAAAATTACCTAATATTATTCAATTATCCACCCTTATTAATCGATTAAATACCATACTTTACCGACAACCAAAAACATTCAGCCCAATAAATTACCAAGAATAAATTATAATTTATCAACATTGAAAAATTCATAATTTCCCAATAACATTCATATTCACAAAAACAAATTCCCCAAAAAATTATAATTTATCACCTTCCATTTTCATATATATCCAAACCCAAAAAAATCTTAATTTATATACAACATCCATCACATTTGCTATATCTAAAAAAGTTTTAAAAATTGTTACTTAAAAGAACATTCTTTATAATATGCATCTAAACCAAAGCATGGAATCTCAAAACATTGGATCCACCGTTGAATACACATCCAAATCGAATGTTAGATCTAACTTTACCCATAAAATTATATATATATATATATAGAGAGAGAGAGAGAGAGAAAGAGAAATGATCCATAGCAAGTACTTGTTATGGATCAAAAATGGGTAAACACTATCATTAGCGTCCAATACAAAAACCAACAGCCGAGATTAGAACTGAAAAATTACGTTCAGTACTATTAGTAACGGACGACGGGTTACATTCGCTACTAATAGTTCTAATCTCGGTCGTTGGTTCCTGTATTGGGCGATAGAGATGGTGTTTGCCCATTTTTTATCTATATCAAGTACGTACTATGGATCATTTCTCATATATATATATATATATATGAGAAATTGTGGATGGATCTTGGAAAAGTTGAAGAGAAGAACACGTTCGGATGTGTGAGATTCTCAAATTAAGCTTCGTAATGCCGATTGGAGTTAAAGATGAGAGCTTTGAATTGTAGGGGGGAGGGAGATTTTAACAATGTTTTGTTTTGTAGATGGAGACGGAAAAGTTAGCAGATCTAGATCGATTTGGTGTAAAAAAATATGTCCGCATGATTATTTAGCGGAGCCTATTCCTTCCGCAGGATTGTTTTGAGGAGCCCAATCCTACCGTATAACAGTCATGTGGTAGGTCTGTTGTCTAATACGGGGCAATCATATAATTTCCTTTGTGGGTCTAGCTCCGCATGATTGTTGTTTTGACCCCTAATAACTATCCTGTGGATTGAGCTACTATTATACCATTAAATCAGTTAAGGGATGGCTAGTATTGGATTGGAAGGATGGGGTTGGGCTACTATTACACCAATAAATTAGTTAAGGGACGGTTGGCTATGGCTCATGTCGCAGCCAACCCATCTTGAGTCGTCCATCCCAATCGTCAACGGCTCAGATTAGATATGCTCAATTACTATCCGCAGGAAGTTCCTGCGAATAGTATTTACTATCCGCAAGAAGTTCTTGTGGATAGTAATAGGACTTGAAATTCCTCATTTGCCCCTCATTTAATCGAATTTGAATATGATTTAACTACTATCCGCAAGAAGTTCTTGCTGATAGTATACAGGAAAAGCACTATAAAACCTAGAATTACAGATTTGGGCAAGAATACAAACTTAATTTTTAACCCTAGCTGCATCCCACAAGTTCATCAGCTGAAATTGAAGAAGTCAGTTTTTGGGCCATTTATCAATATTTCAACACATTAACACTCATCAACTTGTCTTGGTAAGATTTCTACCATGGTTGAGAATATGTTCAATTTGATTTCTGATACATCTTCTTCATTATCTAGTATGCAAATTCAAGATGAAAGTGTTAGTGTTCAAGATTCGTTCAATAGTAATGAGATAATTCCTTATATTGGTCAAAGTTTTGCCACACTAGAAGATGTTAAAGATTTTTATAGAGGTTATGCAAAAAAAAATTGGTTTTAAAATTAAAATTAAGACGACTAGAAAACATGTTGGTTCGAATGATATTTGTTCTAGGTTATATCAATGTCGAAAAGCTGAAAAATCAAAAAATAAAACTCATTGGATTGATAATGATAAATGTGACGATAGTAAGGGGAAGAGGCAAAAAGACCATATAGGTCGTACTTTGTGTCAACATAGAATATTTGTTGTCCATCGAAAAAAAATAATTGGGTGATTTCGACCTTGGAGTTGAATCATAATCATGAATTAGTTAGTCCAAGTAAGGTAAATCTCATTGCAACATATAGAAATATAACCCCTGTTACAAGACAATTAATTGAAACATTAAATAAATCTAGGGCCCGTGCAAGTATGATGATGAATGTACTTAGTAAAATTAGTACAGGGAGGGGCAATGTAGGTTTTACTTCTATGGATATCCGGAATGTTGTAAGAAATATAAGACGTGAAACAATAGAGGAGCATGGTGCACAAGTTGTAGTAGATTATTTGAGGAGATACAACGTGAAAGTTCTAGCAGGTTTTTTTTCTTGTGTAAAGACTAATCCTGAGGATGATAATCGTATTGGGAGTATTATATGGGTAGATTACTGATCTATTATTGCATATCAAAATTTTAGCGATGTAGTTCCATTTGACACTACGTATCACACAAACAAGTATTTGATGCCATTTGTCCCTTTCACCGGTGTGAATCACCATTATCATTATATATTGTTTGGGTTTGCCTTGTTGAAAGATGAGACAGAAGCCACTTTTGAATGGGTATTCCAAATGTGGCTAGAAGCAATGGAAAATAAAGTACCTATAATGATAATAACATATCAAGATAAAGCAATGTCCAATGTGAGTGCTAGAGTTCTACCGAATACACACCATGTCCTTTGCTCTTGGCATATTAGTAACAAGTGCCCTAAAAATTTACATTCTGTGTATGTTGAATATCCTACTTTCAAAGATGATTTTAACACGTGTGTTTATAAATCATTGACGATTGATAAATTTGAGGAGCGTTGGGAGTATTTAATGACAGAGTATAAGTTGCATAGACGTGATTGGCTACGTTCCCTTTATGAAGTCAAAGAAAAGTGGATCGGGGCCTACTCAAAGAGGTATTTTGCAGTTAGGATGACGACAATGTCAAGGAGCGAAGGAATGAATAGCTTATCTGATGAGTATGTTAATAGCACAACAACTATGAAAGAGTTTGTTGTAAATTCCCAAAAAGCAATTGAAAGACAATACTTGAGAGAGAGGACCCCTGACTATGAAACCAAGCATCGGTGTCGGAGTATGTATCTTGGTTCAACTTTAGAAAAACATGGGGTGATAATTTATACCAAAGAAATGTTTAGGCATTTCCAAGTTGAATTGACAAAATGGCATCAGTTTACTATTCAAAAGATTTTTGAATTAACAAGTATGCAGTTGAAGACATACTCCATGTACAAGTCAGATATCGTTGTTCACAATCGTGACACGGGTCGCATTTGATGTACATGTCAAATATTTGAACATGCAAGAACGATATGTTGGCACACATTGAGGTTCTTGAGTGCTAAGAGTTTCAATGACATTCCTGAGGATTTGATTGTGCATTGATGCACTCCAGGTGCTAATAAAGTACAAGGTAAAATGCCTTATGAATGACATGAAACTACTAATTTTCGGCAGTCACAGGAATGTGGTATAATCATTTATGCACACTGTTGCAAAATATGGCCATTAGAGGGGCGAGTTCGACTCCAGCGTACGACCATGTTGTGGATTTAATTGAAACACAGATACCAATTTTGGATGCTTACCCTCCTGAACAATCTATTGAGACAGAAATCCCAATTCATACTGATATAGAGGTTGAGACTGAGAAAGAAGTTTGTCCGTTATTGGATCTGGTATGTTCGCAAATAAAAGGTCGTAAAAAAGCACAACGAATCAAAAGCGGGATTGAAGAAGTAGCGACACAAAAATAATTGAGAAAATGTGTGTTATGCAAAGCCATGACTAATCATGACAAACGAAATCACTATAAGGCGTTGGGATTGGAGGAACCATCACAAAAATAATGTATATATTTTTTTATCAATTGTAAGTTTTATTTTTATATGTTGGTGTTGAACAATGTATGATATGGATTGTTATTTATGAATTCATTTGAACAATTGATTTGAATTGTATTATAAGTTGGATGAGAAAGTGGAATGTTTGTCTTTTGAGTTGCTTTGGTTTATTTATGAATTGATGTGTAAAATAATTTCATGCAGATAGTATGTAGAAACTTTGGGCCAAAGTCTATTATAAAATAAGTTTAGCCAAACATGTACATTTAAACCATGCTTCAAGCCACATCCCAAATAAATCGACTATATTTACCAATACGTGTTGCATTTAATAAATACGAAGCAAACCATTACAACAAAAATAAGAAATGTCAACCAATACATTAAAACGTATACCATATTACAGAATAAATCACGTTTAACATTCTCGAATCTCTCAAGCCCTAAACTTCCTGAGCTCATAGGCTATATATACTGAAAAGTCACTAACATGTCATCGCTCCAATCCAGGATCTTGCAAAGGTCCATTGATTGGAGGAAATAGTCGACGTACTTTGCAACGTAGACTCCGCAATCATACGAATTTCTTTGTTTTGGTCGTTGCTTTAGAACATTCAATTTAGTGCTTTCTTTGGCCACTTATTCTCAAGCTTAACGGCACGAAGCATGTTCAAGACCACCTCAGTCTACAAATACTAGATTATGAACATGGATACAATAAAATCTAAAGATTTAACTACATAAAAGTATTAGGAAGATGCATACCATAACTTCTACAAACTGTTTGTATAATTCTCTAATACTCATTTCGGGGGCATCATCTAGAAGGGGATCAATCAAAGTGATTTTTCAGGTTTTTATTTGGAATATGAATAATATAAAGTGCCTATTATCCAAGTTAATGGCGAGAAAAAATGCATAGTCCGTATCGACTATATTTGGACCCCACTCTCACTAAAAAACCTTTAGCAAAATCCAGCACACGATGTGACTTTTTTTGTTGAGTTGAAAGTGCACGATAGTTATCCGGATGTTGGTGTGCCAGTTGCATAAAAAAAGCAAGGCATGAAAAAAAATTCAACAAATCTTTGAACACCATTCGTTGTCATCTATATTTCTCTTGCTCGTAGAAGTGACAAATAACTATCGAGCACATGATCTTCAAGCCAACATCTAGGTTGTAAACATGCCAGATGCTCACGTTGCAAAGTCTAGTAGTTCTTTGGATGCTCAAGTGGGAATTCTTTGGGATTCCAATTATCTTCCCACCATTGTTGGTATAACTACTGAACTTTCTGTTGCTTTAAGTATATCGAACCCTTTGTTGCACCATCATTGCGTTGCTTGAACTTGTACCATCATCATTGTATTTAATTGGGAGTTTATCCCTCAAGCTCATTTTTGGTTCCAAATCCTCATAATCTTGCGAAAGTGGGGGATGGGAACCTTGAAGGGCAAGAACTGTTTGAGTAGATGGATCAGGTTCTGGGTTATTAATTTTCATGCCTTTGAAATCAACCATAAAATTATCTTTTCTGTTTTTCCATATTTCATAGATGGTCCGAAATTTATATGGCTGAGCAACAGTAAAGAACTTCTGAAATATGAAGTTGGCACTTTTAAACTGAAATTCAAACTAATATTAAAATTAATATAAGTAGCCATCTATTATCATCAATAAAACTCATTAAACTAAATATAAATTTAAAAAATCAAACAACAAAAACTTACAAGATTAATCAGTGTCATTTATGGATACCAAGTTCGAGATGCATATCGTTCTACATGATGCAACTGAGGTCTATGAATACGCAAACGTGTTATTTTCTTGTACCATTCCATGTCCTCTTCAATAGAAATTCTCTCAACTGCCTCCGATACACAAGCTTACAAATTTTCTTGGTTAGAATTTCATTCTGCAATATATGCCGCTCTCAACGTCTCATAATCTACAATGTCATTTTTTTGTCTCTTAGTGGCCCTTAAAGCCACGTGATTCACGGCAGGGTTGCGGAATTGACTGTAGAATACCTAACTACCGCATGACTCTATCAAGCATTTAGTACTTGACTATGGCAAAATGTATCAAAAGAACTCTAGCTGATCCAGCTAATCTTGCCTCAAAAAAATCTCAGCCCAAACGATTGTCAAACTTATCATAAGGTCTCCATTTGACCTCCCCTTCTGACATTACTTCAAACTCCCCTCTATAAAAAATTACATGGTAAAAAGGATTCTCTCGTCGCTCCTCGTATCTATCGTCCACAGAATAAGCTCATGCATGAGCCCTAAGAATAAGAAGACTTGATTTCGGTCTCGGTAGTGGATGATCGGGCCTAATCCTCTCGTAAGCCCAACAATGCAAAAGTGTTATGCATGCATATATGGTCTTTGAATTCTTCCTACTTGCCTTATGCAATGCTCTATACAAATATGCTAACACGGCTGCCCCCCAAGCATACAGCTGAATATCTTCTACCCATTCCAATAATAGTAAGTATTTAGGGTGAACAGTTTTCTTATTTGAAGTGGGAAACAACATTGCGCCACACAAGTATAACACATATGATTTTGTATGTAACATGAGTTGACCGTATATATAATCATTAGGTAATTGTCCAAATCTATCCCTCAACCATGTCAAACTAATTCCTCCCCGGTTGGCGTAGTTTAGAAATAAGGATTTGGAATGTGTTAGATATCCATATGTTATTGGCTTTCCAATTACAGGAAGTCCTCAAATCATACCTACGTCTTCTAAAGCGATGGTCATTTCACTGCAATTGAAGTGAAACGAATTAGTTTCACTCCTCCACTACTCAACAAGTGCAGATACCAAACATGCGTCACTTTGAAGCGCGACAAAGGGAATTGAGAATACATGAAAACGTAGTTCTTCTAATATTTCTATTTGCTCATCATTTAAATTCCACTCTACCAATTTCCTGCCAATTTTATAAGTAGATAAGGCATTCATTTCCTATCATCGTAAAAAAAAAGGCACAATATATATAAAACAATATCACAATTTACATTATGTATCATCAATATTATCAATATTATTTAATCAATTAATTTTTAAGTTATGATCAAAAATAAACCATAAATTCAATGCATACCTTATTGTTTCATAAATCTTCTAAAACATGGTTTTGTTGATCAAAAAGAACACTAAGATCAAATGGGTCAAGATTAAAATCCATATTATCCTACACTTAACAACAAAATTGCATCAAAACAAAAAATTGAAAAACATACACATATTAACTTGCATTAAACAAAAATAAGAAGAAAAAAAATTTACCAAACTATCTTATATAGTATAAATATAGCAAGATTGTAGTAAAACAAACACATATTAACCTACATAACCTACCAAAAATTGAAAAAATTACCAACTTCCTTATTGCAAGATTATTGCAAAACTAACCTTAACCTCAAAACTTGCAAGACTCTTCAAGATCGCGAGTTTAGAATGCAAGATTCTTCAATTTATCTCTAGCTAGCGTGGCTTCGACTTAGGGTTAGGGTTGATTTGCAACTGAGTTTTCCCAATTCGATCTGCTGAGTTAACTTTCTGCAAACTATCCACAAGAAGTTCTAGCGGATAGTAGAAAAAATAATTTAACGTTCAATTCAAAATGAGGGGCAAATGAGGAATTTCAAGTCCAATTACGATCCGTAGGAACTTCCTGCGGAGCGAATAATAAATACTATCCGCATGAACTTCTTGCGAATAGTAATTGAGCCGTTGACAATTGGGATGGACGACTCAAGATGGGTTGGCTAGGACATAAGCCATAACAACGGTGGCTATGAACCATGTCCCTATATATATAAAGTCGGAGGTGGCTTTTGATGTTAATAAATTTCTGAAACCTTTATGGCTTTCAAAAATGCCCTTCAACTTTGAAGGTAATTCCTATTTTGTCTTATTTATATTAAATTTTTTTTTATCTTTTAGTTAGTCCTTCAAATTTTATAAAGTTTTTATTTTACCCCACATAATTTACACATACAATTTACACATACAAGACATGTGCTACCTAGTGCTAGTATATATAACTACAACAAAATTGAGATTTATATGTTGTGTGGTTCTGACTTTTGTCAACAATCCTCGTCCTTCAACTATGACTTAAGGGGGTATTTGTTACAGGTCAGATAGATACTCACTTAAACACAAATTATTAGGTATCTGATTACTGGTAATAAAAAATGGACATATTGTGTCATTTCTGTTTAATAGATGATATGTGATTACCGGTAATTACTATTGTGAATGTTTGGTATGAATTTAAGATTATTGGGTATATTTTTTCTAATATTGATTTTTTAGTAAATATCCTTGTACTAATTTTAGTTGAATGATTCAGTCATATAATTATTGTCAAATATAATCAATAATCATCAAAGTACTATCGAAATAATTAATTCAGTATTACGTAGTAATTTTTAATATGTTTATAAAATAACAATTCATGGTTTAGTCAATTATTAAGCACAAAATTTTTAAGTATTTAGTTAATGATAAATTAAACTTATAATAATAAATAACAAACAACAACACATACTTTGTAAGGACAATGAGTTATTTTAGTTAGACAAAAAAATAAAAATTAAAAAATTAAAACAAAAAAAATAAAAAATAAATGTAAATTATGTGACTAATGAGGATATTTATGTCCCAGTCATTAAATATAAAGGATATTATTGTCTAAATAAAAATTTCAAGATGACCACTATGTCATAATCTCATATTACCACCTGTTTTTTGCTCATCTGATTACCAAAAATTTTGACACTTCAATGCGTATTTAATTACCGAGAGTGTAAAATTACCAATATAACAAACGCGATCTATAAAGATGATCAACTCACATTACCAGATATTTAACATAACCACTTTAGATGACCTATAACAAATGTCATTGATAAGATAATACCTAAGCCATTGAACTCCTAATTAAAATTTTAAGATTTATTCACTTTATCACAAAATACAAGAACAATATTAAATTTCTAAAGATTAATTTGAATTATTTTTAATTTTAAAATTAACATGATTTATTTAAATTTTGAAAACAATAATTATACATTATTTTGTAAAAGTTTATAACGCTCCCAATTGTATTGGCAAATCATTAAATTATTTAATACTACTAAACACAACTCATAATTAAAAATTTATGATATTCATAATTGTAATTGTATTGACAACAATTAAATAAATCCATACCAATTTTAAATTTAAAAATATTTTTCACATTTTTCATAAAGAATCCCATTTATCAACTTTTTTATATTTTTATTAAAAAAGAGTTATTCATTTTTTCATCACTATTAAAATAAAATCTCAATACAATTAAAGGGAGTGATCCCTAACCAAGGGGTGGCTATAGGTCTCTTAGGTTGTGTTTGATAAAACTGAATATTAAGATCTGAATAGTTTAGACATCTGAATAATGTAGAGCATCTGAATAGAATTGTATATGAATGAAAAAATGTTAATTGATAATTATTCTTTCAAAATGTCTTAATAACAATATTTTACCATTTTAACCCTATGAACAATTACCCAAACCAGTTCAAAAGTGCAGCCATTAAACCAAATCAAATCACAACCTAAACGATCAACATCCCAATTTCTACTTCTTTTCTTGATCGGATACTACAAGGCACAAGCAAGAATCATAAAGTAAAGCAGAGAAATCTAAACATAGCATAATATATATATATATATATATATATATATATATATATATATATATATATATAAGCCTTTATCAGCAGAGTATTAAGGCATGGAACTGATCTGGTTTGGAAAAGAGAAAAAAAATTGGGTTTGGAGTTGGAGTTGGAACTAAATTGGTGGGTTGCTTTTGTATATTACGATGATATCAGACTAAAAAACAAGGGAATTGATTTGTAGCACCAATGAGGTGGTCTTCCCTCTGCAACTGATTCCCTAGAAAGCCCCAAAACTCTGGTGTTCCAAATGCGTAACTGGCGAAGTGTAAACATCTCTCTAAACTCAACGAAAATCAGAGGGATGAAAGGAAGGACGAAAGAGGGAGGGAGCGAGCAGGGTGGTCAAAATCGGCGAGGGAAGATATGGAGAGATGGGTCAGCGCAGATGGAGGAGTTGCCGCCGTTGTTATGGCGGTTGCTGATATTTGGGTTGGAACAGATGAGATTGATTAGGGTTATGGGGGATAAAAGAGGGATTTAATGAGATTGAAGAGATTATTTTTGTCCAAAAAATAATAATTTTATTCAGACCCATCTCTGAATGGTTTAGCATTATTTTTCAATCTTACCAATTCAGAAGCATTAAGAGGCATAAAATTTTTTATCAAACAAGTTGTGCCTCTGATTCGGTCAGAGACACACCTATTAAGAGCCTTTAAGACCCAAACAAACACTACCTTAGCAACCATCCCATCTTACACCGTTAAAAGTCTAAATCGTGTGGCTTTAATTTAAAAAAATGACCGTCTGCACTTTTGTGTAGTGTCATCATCTACATATATAATGGTGCATATACGAGATCCCACAGTGGAAAGTTATAATTTTTCTCTTAAAAGAGCAGAATGCCAACAGTCTGTCCACACCATAATGGTGCGTACGGAGATTTGGTCTGCTCGAATTAGTACACACTCCTACGCACCATAATGATGCGAACGGAATTTAAGATCGCGCTATATTTACTTCACTAACATAACTAGGTTTGAGTTGAAAACCCTGTCCACACCATAGTGGTGCTTACAGAGAGTTGGTCTATTGGAATTAGTACACACTCCTACGCACCATAATGATGCGAATGGGTAATTTGAGCTTAAATAAATATTAGATCGCGCTTTATTTACTTCACTAACATAACTAGGCTCGAGTTGAAAACCCTAACCATAGGAGGAAAAAAAATATAAAATATTGAAAGCAAAGATATAAGATCTTACCTTAGCTTCCAAAGGTAGGTTGCCATGTTTGGTTGAAAGGAGATCTTTGCTTTCAGAAAAAAAATTATGCAAGTGAGGGTTTTCAGCTCAAGCTTAGTTATGACACTGAAGGAAACAATTGTGATCTTATATTTATATAAGCTCAAATTACCCATCCAAACAATTATTGTGTTTATGAGGATTTTGTCTATCGACTCTAGTAGACCAACTCCCCATACGTGTTGGGGAAAAAATCATCTTCCCAAAATTATTGTTTTTGATAAATTAAACGGCAAAAATATAGATTAAATTTACAATTCCATCAAAATAATAATCACTGCAAAAAATAATAATATAGAAATAACCAAACACAAGACACTAAGATTTTTATGTGAAAAAACCTCTAAAACTAAGAGGTAAAAACCACGTGAGGATCTCCAAAAAATTCACTATAATAAACTGAGAAAATATAAAAATATCTTAATTTGAGGAGTACACTCAAATTACCCCACTCCAGCCCTGTAATGGAACCCAAACAACACACTTAGTTGCTTAATCTTTTTCTTTCTCTCTCTCTCTCCACCTCCATTTCCTTCTCCCAAGGCAGCTTGCTCACTTTTTTTGCCACCTCATCATGGGTGAGGACCCACAAGAAACCCAACAATACGCAAGGCCCCGTATGCACCATTATGCTGCGGGCCTGCGGAGGACACTACACAAATAGTGCGGACAGTCTTTATGTTTTTCAGGATGACTGCTAAAAGACCCATAACTATCCTTAGCTATGGATCACTTCCCATAAACTAAAGAGCATATACAGTTTCAAGTCGGATTATAAATTTTACGAATGAAACTCTGAAACGGAGGGAGTATAGTATTGAGCTTCATAGCTTACAATGACTTGCAGCCCTCGATACTTAATCAGCTGGACTAAAAGATTGGTTATCGACATTTTGGTAACCAGTTGCTGCAAATTTGCTCAAAAACAGTTACCAACAAACATCGCATAACCATCGTCTGATCAACCTAATTCAATTAGGTCTAAACTTTGACAACTTGAAACCACAAAATATCGATATTTTAGAGATCATGTTGACCTAACACCATATATTTGCACAAAAAGTAATAATAATTTAAATTTAGTGAAGGCAGATGATCAGTCCAGTAAAACAACGTTCAAAACAATTTCTCAGCATAACTCAATTGTTTTGATATCCATTTTGTAAGTTAAACTAAATTTTCAGTCACCAAGCTCTCAATAGAACTTCACCTGATCTGGCAGTACGAGAATAAGCACCGCTACTGAAAAACATGGTGCCACAAGCATCACCATGATAGTTATTCTATAGCTATAAACATTTGTTCTCCTCCTGAACTTTAAAGCTCCGTTCCCCTAGAATTCATACTGACTGCATTCTTCGTGCTTTTTCCTTGTATCAGTACTAAACTGCCTGAGAAAAATCTGGTCGCTCCCTTCATTGAGAAATGAAACTGATGCCAATTCTTACAACAATGCTCCTGCTGCTCTTGCAATGCTACTTAGAAGAGAGTACACTGATGTAATCAGAAAATAAAATAAAATTTTAAAGAGATACTGGCGTTTTTACAATTATATGAACTAGTCTTTGTCGCTCACAAAAAAAAATAGTGGTGTAAAATAGGGTGAGGGAAATTAGGAAAGTGAGGGAGAAAGAAGAAATCTTCCTCATGTAGTGGTTGGAGCAACAACTGCCATTAGTAAGAAGGTTGTTTTTCTCTTTAATTACAATAAATGGTCCATAATCTATATACATTACACAGCTTACCCAAAACTTAACAACCTACCCTTCTTCTCCCTTTATAATATAGATAGATGGATAGATACAATAGATATACATAATGAACTACATAACCTAAATTTAGCCTATTGATCCATAAGTAATAGTACTACAGACTCCATTGAAGCAATAATAAACAGCCTCTTGAAAGCAAGCAGATACTAATAAGCACTTTTATAAATTTATTTCCATCCACACAAGAAAAACTTTATGTACCACATAGAGTTCCAAATTACCTTCAGTTTCTGTAGTAAAAGATAATTTGATAAAAATAACATATAAAAAGAAGAAAAATATTAATAAAAATGACAAATTCTATGCTTGTGTAGTTAGGAGACTTGAGAATACGACTACAAAATTTTCCCACAAACAAAAAATTAATAATAAAATAACACTATAAAGTATAACACCGAGTAAACTCCAATTCAGTCTCAAAAACTTTAAATGATACGAATTTGTATTCAAAGTTAGAAAAAGATATTTCAACCTTTGAAAAATTGAAATTAAGTACAGATAGATGACCCATACATAGCAACTAGCAAGAACTCTGAACCTTTTGAATAGGCACCAAGTCGGTCACAGTTCATTATATATGAGATGATCATGTTAAACACCATTTAACCATGTCTACATGACCAATAATATCAGCCTTCGGATACACACAGATTGATGACATATTTTCCATTGAATAAAATCACTTTTATTTAACATACTGTCATCATTTACTTCTTGTTTAACACTCAAATGCTTAGAAGAAGAAAAATACAACATTGCTCAATTTTGTGTGACGGATTAAACAAAAACCAATGGATCAAATAAGTACCTTTTTAAGGAATCATGCCATGCATGCATCTAATAAAGTAGTCCAATTCTGAGAAGCATAATGTTCTTTGAACCAAAGGCGATGGATGTTGAAATGTGAAGGATGCAAAATGACGGCTATCAGGGTCATTTCGAGGCTTCGCAATCTCAATTATGTTCATGAATCCTTCTCTATCATAACACTGAAATGAATTTTCACCAATTATAGCTAAACCTCGATCCCATGCTGCATTCAAAACCTGTAAGAATGAGAAAGAAATTATCAAAACTTAGTCATGGCCTTTATAGGTCTCAAATATATTTCTGATAAACATAAACAAGTATCAAGGTTATCCAACCCTACAAGTCCGGAACTGATAGCACTAATTAATAAAGGAAATACCTGTACAGTCTTCAGGACTAATATATATGCTCAACGGTTTTCCAAAAGGATTCTTACCTGCCAACTCAAGCCTTCTGGATCAGCCAGTGCTTCATTAATTTCCTGAGACGAGATTATGGGTCCTGAGCAGACAAACTTCACTGTTACTGAATGTTTCTTAAGAACACCAAAAACTGGAGAGTAACCATCCTGGTTTGTAGGATTATAGTATCCAGATGTCAGCTCTGCCGCATGGCTTGTTGATTTGTACCACCAATAGACTGCCGGAATCTGCACAACTGAATAATTCATCTACTGCTGATTCTTTCTACCTAAGAAAAATAAGCTTTCCATTTTCAAATTCAACTTGGTTAATCAAAATTAACATAGCTACCTAGCTCTATAAATTCAGATGGCTTGTCCAACTTAACCTATGCCTATTTTGTTGAAGTTGCTCTCCGAGATCATGGCTCTTTATTAGTTTGATTGACATATATATACCAAAAATTTGGAAGATCACCAAAACTTGGACAAAATAAACATAGCTTGGTATGATTTTCAGTGGTTTGTTTTGACTTCGTTTCATACTCACCACCAATAGATGTCATCTTACATTTCAGTTTAAATCAATGATCCAGCTCTGGATGATCAGTTGAACTGATGATTGCATAATCCTCAATGTGCCAACAAATATATACACACACACATATTAACCATTATTCTTCCAATAGGAAATAAATTACGTTTGAGAAAACAAATGTAATGCAATTTACTGTAAACGAGATATATCAGAAAACTATTACCAAGCATCTGCATTTTAGGGGTGGGGTTTTGTTATTCAGAGGCATGATGGTAGATTTATCATCCTTACCTGATATGAAACAACACATTTGGTTCTAAAGACAAGCAACAGATACGGCTAGGTAGATGTGCATAAAAGGACTGCAGCCCGAAGGACCGGACCAGCCTGAAAAAGCCCGGCCTGGAGGCCTCAAAAGGCCAGCTATCTGGAGAGAAAAGACTGGCCTAAACCGGCCAGGTTCAAGGCCTGAACTGGCCTGAAATCCGGCCTGAACTGAAGCCTGGACCGGCGTGTTCAAGCCTACCATTAGGACCAGTCCCGGGACTGGGCTTAAAAGCCTAATTTTGGTCCTGATTTTCGGGCTTTTAGGCCGGAAAAATCAGGCTTTTCAGGCCTGCCGTTGGAAACCCACTAGTTTTTGTACTTTGGACCATTTTGCCCCTTCCAACAGCAATAAAACGATTAGTTTTGAGGCCTTTTTGGTCCAACATATTTCAACAACTCTATTTCTACTTCTAAAAATACTTAACATTTCATTCCAAATTTTCTCATAATTCATTCTTACACTTTCTTACTACAAATATTCATTCTCTCTTAACTAAGCTTACTAACTAAAGTTCGTAAGTGCTATTTTATGTCCAATTTCAATTCTAGCATACTTACAATTCCAATTTCATTCCTAGCAGAATACTTCCAATTCCAATTTCATTCATACAATTTTTATTTCTTTTAAATTATGGCATCTTTAAGTTTTAATCCCAACCCCACTTTAATTCCTTCATCAACCGGTGAAACGGTCCCAATTCTAACTCCTTCGTCTTCTGAACGGCGAGCGGCAATTTGGAAAGAATTCATTGAAATTTTAGTGGATCGTGTTAGAAAGGCGAGATGCAACCACTGTGTCAATTACTAGCAATCGGAGGTAATTCCATATTAGTTAGGCACTTTAATTATTGTCCGCAAAGAACCGATCCAAAAAAAGGTGATCAAGCTCAAATCGACAACACAAGACACAATTGGGTTTATAATCAAGGTACACAAAGGAAACATCAAGCTCAATTAGTGATACAAAAAGAGTTTCCTTTCAACTTCTTTGATGACATGCACGTCACAAATTATATAAACCGCGACTTGCAACCAGAATATAAACAAATGGAACTACTACTAAACGTGATTCTTTGAAATTATATTTAGATTCTAAAAAAGTATTAACTGCATAATTTTCTAATTTTGATAGCAGAGTTAGTTTAACTAGTGATGCTTGGAAAGCTAATTATATTTAGGTGTTTCTTATGTGGATTGTTTCACCATCTTGGATAATGCATAAAAGAATTATAGGATTTGAATTATTTGAAAATTCACATACGGGTCAAGCTATTTATACAACTATTATGAAAACTATTTGTGATTTTAAACATAAGGACAAAATTATGAGTATTAGTTTGATAATGCAAAAAATAATACCACGGAAATTGCTATGTTAAAAAAAGATTTAAATCCAATTTTAAATTAATTCATTTTTCCATGGTATATGTGTTTGTCATGTTATGAATTTAATTGTAGAAAGTGGTTTGCAATCTATTAATGATATATTAGAAAAAAATTAGATATATGATTACTTATATTTATAGTTCAAGAAAAATAAGACAAGATGTTAAACATTTTTGTCATGGACTTAAAGAAAAGTTTCTAAAACCGAAATTTGATGTTGAATATAGGTGGAACTCTACATATAGAATGTTAAAGCATGCTTTCAAACGTAAAACCCTTCTTATGGATTTTTATAATCAAATTGCAAATCATGATATAACTACCTCAATTCAAACTTTTAATAAAGTTTTTCAAGAATTTATACACATTATGATCTAACTTATGAAAAATCTCGTGAAACTAATATTGTAAAAACTTCTTCATCTTCTAAAATGCAACATTGTATGGAAGCACTTTCAAAGAAAAAAGCAAGAACATCTAGTTCTTCTTTAAATGAACTTGGTTTATATACTCAAAATAATTTTGCTAGTTTACATATTTAAAAATAATTAAGATCAACAAGATCTGCCTTGGAAAAAAAAACTAATTATTTTGAGTATATAAACCCAAGTTCATTTAAAGAAGAACTAGATGTTCTTGCTTTTTTCTTTGGAAGTGCTCCCATACAACGTGGCATTTTAGAAGATGAAGAAGTTTGTACAATAGTAGTTTCACGAGATCTTCCATAAGTTAAACCATAATATGTATAAAATTCTTGAAAAGCTTTATTAAAAGTTTGAATTGATGTAGCAATATCATGATTTTCAATTTGATTATAAAAGTTCATAAAAAAGGTTTTACATTTGAAAGCATGCCAGAACATTCCATATGTAGAGTTCCACCTATGTTCCGCATCAAATTCAAGTTTTATGTACTTTTTTTTTTGTCCATGACAAACATATTTAAAATTTCGTCTTCTTTTACTTGAACTATAAATAAAAGTAAGCATATATCTAAATTTTTCTATTACATCATTAATAAATTGCAAATCACTTTGTACAATTAAATTCATAACATGACAAAAACACACCTACCATGAAAAAATGAATCATTTAAAATTGAATTTAAATCTAATTTTAACATAGCAATTGTTGCGGTATTATTTGTTGCATTATCAAAACTAACACTCATAATTTTGTACTTAAGTTTAAAATCACAAATAATTTTTATAATAGTTATATAAATAGCTTGACCTGTACGTGGATATTCAAATAATTCAAATTAATCCTATAATCCTTGTGCATTATCCAAGACGGTGAATCAATCCAATATACGGTAACACAAATATAAGAAACAACTAAAATATAATTAGCTTTCCAAGCATCACTAGTTAAACTAACTCTACCATCAAAATTAGAAAAATATGCAATTAATTCTTTTTAAAATCTAAATATAATATCAAAGAATCACATCTAGTAGTAGTCCTACTTACTGGTTTATATTTTGGTTGCAAGTCGCAGTTGATATAATTTGTGACGCGTATGTCGTCGAAGAAGTTCGAAGTAAGCTCTTTTTGTATCATTAATGGAGCTTGATGTTCCCTTCGCGTACGTTGATTATAAATCCAATTGTGATTGGTGTTGTCGATTTAAACTTGATCACTTTCTTTTGGAATAGTTCTTTGCGGACAATGATTAAAGTGTACCTCCGATTGCAGGTAATTTACCACAATGGTTGCACCTCGCCTTTCTAACACAATCCACTAAAATTTTCTGTCATTTAGAAGACGAAAGAGTCGAAATTGGGACCGTTTCACCGGTCAATGAAGGAATTAAAGTGAGGTTGGGATTAGAACTTGAAGATGTCATAATTTAAAAGAAATAGGAATTTTAAGAATGAAATTGGAATTGTAAGTATGATAGGAATGAAAATGAAATTGTAAGTATGCTAGAATTGAAATTATAAATAAAATAACACTTGTGAACTTTAGTTAGTAAGCTTAGTAAAGAGAGAATGAATATTGGTAATAAGAAAGTGTAAGAATAAATTGTGAGAAAAATTGGAATGAAATGGAAGTATTTATAAGAGCAGAAATAGAGTTGTTGAAATATGTTAGGACCAAAATGCCCTCAAAACTAGCCGTTTTATAGCTGTTGGGAGGGGCAAAATGGTCTAAAGTACAAAAACTACAGTGTTTCCAACGAAAAGCCTGAAAAGCCTGATTTCCAGCCTAGAAGCCTGAAAATCAGGCCCAAAATCATGCTTTTAAGCCCAGTCCTAAGACCGGTCTTAACAGTAGGCCTGAACAGGCCGGTCCAAGCTTCGGTCAGGCTGGATTTCAATTTCAAGCCATTGGACCAGACCGGTTCGGGCCGGTCTTTTCTCTTCAGATAGCTAGCTTGTTTAAGGCCTCCAGGCCAAGGCTGGTCCAGGTTTCAGGCTTTTTTCAAGCCGGTCCGGTCCTTTTGTGCACCCCTAGATACAGCCATCCTAAAAATTAGTATGAATGACATAATTCCCAAAATGATTACCTTCACAATTATCCGTGTCTCCTCAAATGCAAGTGTTGCAAGGGACAAGACATTATCAGCATGATCTATTAAGGACTGTGAATACCAGTGGAGGAAGAAACGACCATAGTAACTATCATAATCACCTCGTTCACAAAAGAATACAGTTTCATGTGGCCTAGAACAATAATGACCAGCATTGTCAGGTCCCCTGGCCCAGAAAGAATGCCCACGCTGTTTGGCAGCTTTGCGTAGATTCTGTTGTGAATATTTATCATAACACTGTAAAGAATTAAAAAAATAAAATTAAAAATAAGAATAACAATAAAAGTAAAAGCTCTTTACTGGAAGGATAGAGAGCTTGTGATGGCTCATAAAACGTGAATCCACAGTAGGTCATTTAGTCATAAAGTCAACAAGATCACAAATCAACATACAAAACTGAAGAATAAATTCAATTTCCACCAGATAAGGAAGAGAGAATGAAATAATATATATATATATATATATATATGTAGATAGATTAGTAGATAGATGTATATACTAAACATGTATTAGTGTGACAGTGCACCAAGATGATGGTGACAGGCTCAATAGTATGACATGGCATGTGCGATAAAAAAATAGCATTTCCCCAATAAAATTTAGAGAAAACATCTCATGAAATGTTTCATAGAAAGTGTTGTGATGTCCAATATCTTGGGAGTTCAAAAAATATCGAAGAACAGAGAGACGCATGCAAGATACACCATTAGCTTTCTTCAACAGATACCTGGAACTCACCAATACCAGGATATCTCCATCCCATCCTCTCCGAAAAAGAAGGGTACTTTAGCTCCCCAGAAGCTCCGAGCCCGATTTCAACAGCCGAAATGTGACCTTCAGCAAACAAATCATCAAACTCTGTTCGGAAGCTCCTCATGAAGTCAAAGTACACCTGCAAATTAAAAGTAGCTACTGAGGAATATATCAGAGAACTTATCTTGAATTAAGAATCTACAAATTCTATCACTTCAAAATATAAATGACTCCCCACCACAAGTGATGTGAGATGAACATGCTGCCAGAGCCTCATGTGCAGAGTAAATAGATGAATTTGCTAATAAGGATGAAAGACTATTCTGTTGCTTATACAAGGAGTTAATTATTAAGTCTTAAGTATTAACTTTTAAGCACGTCCATTTAACTAAATGAGATTTTTTTTTATATTAAGATTATAGATTAGGTATTTCTACAAGGAAAAAACAAGGCCCTCATGGTCATGGAGTATCATGTGTAAAATTGAGCTAAAAAGGAGTGCATAAGTCAAAAACAGAAGATAAACGGTGAGGTGTATATGGTGTACAAATATAAAACAAAAAACTTCAGACGAATGTGTGACTAGATGCCTAAGGATCTTTGTGGCAAGTTCACGAAGGACAATGTGAGAATTAAGTGAATGAGAAGGCCATAGTATCCCATCAAGGGAAAAGAATGGGAATATGACTACCATGAATAGATGATGTAGTAAAATATACATTTTGTAAATGAAAAGAAAAGAAACAATGAAGCAGACGAAATGCCAAGGCATCATCAGATCAAAGGTGAGAATAGAGAGACTGAGCCAATTTAGTAATTTTGTTGCAGAACAAGATCTAGATTAGTTTTAATAACCAAAAAGAGAAAAGGTACCTCTATTCCGGTTCTTCCTTTTAGTACTCGTTCCTTGTCAATCCCCCAAGATAGGCACTCGGTATTTCTCCTTCCTTCACGATCTGTGAAGAATATATCTTGATTCTCCTTTCCGATCTCAAGAACCCACTGGGGGAGGGATATAGGTAGACCTCCAGAAGCATTCTCTGCATACTCATGAAATGCCATCACAACCTTCAGAATAAAAGATTTAACTTAGAATTTAGAAACCCATTCCATTTCTTAATAGGAGAAGGAGAGTTGTGGCATATTAAGTTAGAATTTTAACTTTTTTGGTTCGTGTGTGTGTGTGTGTGCTAGTGTTTTTTTTTTTTTACGAGTGTGCATGTGTATTAGAGAGGAAAAAAATATCTAACTGATTGAAGAAAGAAGATACAAGAAAAGGAGGGACAAGAAGTCCAACCATTAAAGAGGGAGTGGAAACAATCGGGATCCTATCACTCAATATGCAAAAACATTAAAAATGAAAACAAAAATCATTCTATAATACTATGGTGTTTCGTTCATTACAAATTTACCACATAACCGCAAATAACCCCCTAAAGGCGGAATGTTTTCTTTAAATAAGAATTGGAACAATTTAACAGCCCCCTTCATCACCCAGAAGACAGGGAACCCCAACCAACAAAATCTATATGATGGAAACAAGGATACTTCTGGTTGGACGGGTAAAATCATAGAAAATAGTGGAAATTCAGGAAATATATGATGGTGATGCATCTTGACTTGCCATGGGTGAAGAAAGATCACCTTTGTTGAGGCCACAATCACCTGACTTTGGCAATAACATTCAGAAAGACTAAAATTTTAATTTACATGTTTAAAAATTGAAAAGAATGAAACTAAAAATATGACGAAGTGATATGTTGAGTACCTGCAACTTCAGCTCAAATTCTCGGATGATGTTAAATAGTTCTCTGTATCCAGACCAATTATATTTCTGGGGGTTCCAGCCTTCAACAATACCCCACCAACACTCTACAACAACACCATCCACTTGTAAAGACTTCAGATGATTTAATTCCTGTCTAACACCCTCGGGATCTAACAACTGGCAGAAATTGTTGATTATCCCAGTCTGCACAATGATATGAATTCTTTTTTTAACATTAGAAGCAAGAATTTGAGCTCCATGAACATAAAGCCAAATGGACAAGATAATTTGTTAGTAGAAATCTTTTTTAGTTAGAAAAAGAAATGTATTAATAGAAGAGAGAAGGTACAAGGATGACGGACTAGAAAGTCCCCACCAAAACGAACAAGTGGAAAAATAAAAGAAAGCACTCTTATGTAATAAAGTGCAGGTCTTCAATCCTAAACAAATCTGAGATAAAAGGGCCCTTAAACTCTCCCATGGCTGAATTCGATCGCAGATCGCTACTTTTTTCTGATAAATTTCTCGGCAAAAAATGCATAGAGAACAAGAAAAGGAGCAAAAGAACCAAAATAACCTGAGGCAACTGTTTTAAATCTAATGATTAGCAATGACTGAAGCAAGAAAAAGAAACCACTTACAGCAAGCATCATATAAACAGGGACGTATGGAGTTCCTGAAAATTCATTTCCATGCACCCCCGTCTGAACTTCTTGCATAAGCTGAAGGATAATCAACATAATTAGAGGTTTTTACACCTTACAACTTCAATCAGAAGCAAGTACTTCAATCAGTTGGCATCTCAAAATCCAACTGGTACATAATTAACTATTATTAACTGTCCTGAATTCTTATTATCATTATCTCTTCTTTCTTTTTTTTTAATGATGTTAGAACCAGTTCATATTATCATTTTTCGTTATCTTGTGAGGCACTAATAAAAATTCTAATAATATAATTAAGTTAAGCAAGCGGCGCTTTTGTGACTCTAACTGCCGGTACGCTTTCCGGCTAGCAACGGCTCAAATGGGCGGGGGCTCTCTATTTTCTTGCAATGCCAGCTCTTCGCCTTTAGTTAGAAGTAGAAGTAGAGGGCGCAGTTTGCTCCACACTTCAGAAAATGTAGATAAGGAGTGAGAAAGAAAAACTTGGCTACGGGAATGGCCGACTACTTTAGTATATCTACACCTATAAAAGGGTTTTCCTACCCCTTCCCCTTTCTGTCAATGTTGCCAATTCCCAGAATACTAATGTACCCTCGTGTATACAGTTGTCCAACGAATATGCATAGTGTTTACTATCAAAGGTATTAACATACTTACTTGCATAACGTCGTGATTAGTAGCTTTTCTGATTGGTTGTCTTTTCTTCCTCTCCTGATAGGAGATTCTGATCTTTGATTAGTTTTATTTGTAAGTCTTTATTTGAGTTCCTTACTCATGTAACATCTCCAAATAGATTTCCTTTAGCCTCTTATATCCACAAGGCAAAGCTTCAAACAAATACAAAGGCATTATCATATGGTTCATTGTTCTCAAGTGTGAACCGGCGAGGATTTATTGGACTTTGATAACGCTTGGATTTGCCATTCAGGAGTTAAGGAGTAGCCAGGATGTGAAAATATTGTAGCGTTGTGCTTGCTTTACCATGCTGTGGGGTATTTGGAGAGAGAGAGAAAGGGGGTGATGTAGGACAAATATAGAAGATGAATAATTCTGGAAATTATTGGAAAATAAAGGAAAGCTAAAACTAGGGTGGAGATCCGTACTCCACTCCACTACCCCTAGGATCCCCAAACGCAGAAAAGTAGAAGTGATAGCAAAGAAAATTTAGGTCTCAAAATAATCTTTAATAAAACCGACTTAAAGTAATCTTGTGGGGATTACATCACTATCCCTAATATTACTTGGGGAACAGTAAAAGTAATTAAATCACTAAAATACTCTAACTAAATAATAATATTTCCAAGTAAATACAAGGGTTAACTGCAAAAGTGACCCTCCAAGCTTTAGAAAATTCTAATTTTAACCCCAAAGTATTGATTTTTTTCAATTGTGTTCCTTTAGGATGGTGAAAATTTTTAGTGAAATTAGTCACATGTCAGTCACGTGGCTGTTTTTATATGGTTTAACTATATTTTAATCTAATTGACTTTTTTAATATGTACTTAAATCATATTTTGTCAATGTATATGTATTTTAAAAACTATTAAAATAAACTAAAAACTATTTACTATCAATCCATTTATAAAAAAATCAATACAATCCAATCTGGAAAAAAAAAAAAAGGAGAGCAATCTTAAACATTCAAAAAAAATACAACCCGGTGTTAAAAATCCACTTTAAGAAAAAATAATCTAGTTAAAAAAATAAAATCCATCAAATCCATCTTCTCCAAGACTTGACCACCAACCCAGATGTCGCAGTCTCTCCCTTCACCACCACCAGTTCACACTACCATTCCACCACCATCAAGCCCTAAAAGAGGAGTGAATATGCAATTTTAAGGCCTAAAATGGAAGTTCAATATCTGCAATTCTGCTACTGTCGTATGCGTGATGTTAGGGCCATGGTCGACCTAACCCGTCCATCATTACTCCAAGATCCAACCATAAACAGTCGACCTCATGCAACACCAGCATAGCATCATTCGAAAATAGAAGGAAAAGAAGGGAGCAGAAGAAAAGCAAACTATTTGGGTTGCTGTACTCGGTAATCTGCACATGGTTCATGTATTTGAATTTTTGCAGATTTGGAGAGGTAATGAGATGATGGTGGTGGTAGTCTGCAGCTCCCCTTCTTCATCTTTTTTTCTTTTTTCCCTCTGCTAGCTGTTGAAGATTGATGTAGATCTGGTCCTGTTGGGTTTACTACTGAACATTGATGAATATGATGGTGGGTTACTATAATGGGTGGTGTTGTGTTTACTAATGTAGATCTGGTCTCTTATGTGTGTTGAGATTGCGGGGCTGTTTTCTCTCTAAACCCGCCATTGAGAGTCCTTTTCCTTCATTTATGTAATTCTCTTCTTTCAAATAAATTCATTTTTTATAAGTAAATAAAGTTCGTCTTGCAAAGATCGACCCCTTGTTTTGGGTGGGATTGGCATGGATTTCAAGCCGAAAACATATTATATGCATTAAATTACAAATATAGTAATACAATCGAAAACTGAATATATATAAATATCCTGAAAATATAATGTACAAATATGTTGTCAGCACTTAATATTTTTGCCAAGAAAAACAAAAACCCTCTATTGCCGGAGGAAAGGATATAAATCATGTAGCAGGACAAAGAACTGAATGAGCACATACTGTCAGAACTGATATTGGTGAAGAACGGCACTAGTAGTAATATTATAATATTGTGAGGGTAGTTAAATAAGAGCATAGCATGTTATTTGTGAGCTGAGAAAATATAGTTAGTTTAGAGGGGTATCTTTGTCTTTTATGAGAATATTAGTAGTCTATAAATATCTAGTAATGTAATAGAAACCCTAAGCTTGATAATATGAATGAAATCTGTATTGTGTGAGCTCTCTTGAGAGTCACCTTTATTTCCTCCTCCCATTCTTATCCAACCTCAGCTTCTTCTCCAAATTTTCTTCTAAATCCTAACCCTAGACTATTTCTATTCTCTGCATATCCTGTGTTGATTTCAGGTATCTCAGGACCAGCCCAAGGGTCCTGACAATCTGGTATCAGAGCAACTTTCCTGGCAAGCTTCCTCTACCCTTCTTTGTCTCATTTTTCTGATCTTCTTCTTCGTCTTTTCTTCTCTTCTTGAAGCTATCTTAGTTTCTTACTTATTCCTAAATCTATAAACTGCACACCAAGTGTTTGCTGAATTGTTTCAGTCAAAACACTTCTCTATTCTTCTCAAAAACTCAATCTCAATCTTCTCCTAATCTCCATTCCATTCTCTCTAGACCTAAACTTCTTCCACTCCATTTTCTTTACTCAAACACTATACAAAACTCACTCTAGCTCATACACTCCATTACTAAGTAGTATTGCTACTACTTAGCAAATTTTCAACTCTTGTAGCTTAATTGGATCCTTAAGCTGCAATTTCCTTTCCAACAACCATAAGAGAATGGTAGGACCATCTCATAAGGGTCACAATAATCTGCTACAATAAGATTTCATGAGTTTTAGAGACTATACTTGAGACAAATTTCAGAAAATGGAAGAGAAGTTTGATTCCTTCATGGAAATGATGACCGACTTCATGAAACAAAGGTCTCCAAGTGGTGTTTCAGACTTTGTGAATCCTTTTGGACAACTGAACAACGGCAAAGGCAAGAGTCCAATTCACATAAGTCACAAGGGAGACAAGGGATTCCTTAGAGACCCTACTCAAGCTGCAAGGGCAAGAAGTGATGAGGACATGTTTAGCTTGGATGTGGATGGAAATCACGGAGGACAAGCTTGGGCGGATCCGGTGCAAGTTCCTATTGGTCCCGTGACGCGAGCACGAGCTAAAATATTCAAGGAAGGACTTAACGGTCTAATTCAAAGAAGTTTGGAAG
The DNA here is from genome assembly GCA_034770075.1 of Aralia elata. Taxonomy (NCBI): domain Eukaryota; kingdom Viridiplantae; phylum Streptophyta; class Magnoliopsida; order Apiales; family Araliaceae; genus Aralia; species Aralia elata. The sequence continues at coordinate 17,277,522 of CM068381.1, read as the reverse complement.
GATATGGGTTCGAGTTCGAAGGCATTTGAGTTGAATTCTAAGCTCATGAATTTGATACAGGTGATTGATCCAAGCCAAGAGTCAGAAGGCATCGAAGGGAGCATTCAAGACCATCGGCGCTGCCGCGCCGGATTTAACAAAGGACTTGGCGCTGCCGCGCCAAGTGTCCAGAGAGTTTGGTTGCATTCTGGTGGTACTAGGCCAAATGGTGGCGCGGGCACGCATTTTGAGGCACGCGTTTTTACCAGATTTCTTGCTTGATTTAAGGGATTTTTCAGATCTTTTTCAATTCTAATGTAATTAGGAAGCTTTTTAGCAAGATTTTGATTCCAAATTAATTGCTACTTAGTAGTTCATTCCTTATGAGAAATTAGGGTTTCTTTTACTATTATAAATAGGATACAAGGATGATGTAATTAACACATTATTATTACTATTCAGATTTTATCAATACAATTGTGAGGTTTTCTCATCTTTTGGTTCTTTAAGAATTTCTAAGCTATTCTTAGTTTTCTTTGAAATTGAATTTTGACTTATCATACAACATCACATAGTTGTGTGTGGCGTCTTCTACCGCATCAATCGTCGATTGTACCAAGGTTCTTGCTTACATATAAGCATTGGGTCAAGGTGTCGTTGGTGTCCATTCAACGCAGATTGCATTGCACTATCGATTGTACCAAGGTTCTCGTCTCAATATAGGCGAAGGGTTGAGGTGTCGAGCGTGTTCCATCGTATAACTTTGCTAGAAACGATCCGAGCGACGACCACCTCACGCAAGCGTGCCGTGGATTCTATCATTTGGTATCAAAGCTCTAAGTATCTAGCGGGTTATTTATCCTTTAATTTTCTGTTTGGTTATCAAAAAAAAAAGATATAAAAAAAAAATCAGTTTTATTTCAATTACTTGCTAACGCATTCAACAGCGAAAATTCGAGTATTCAATCATCCATTCTGTACAAGCCAAGCCATAAAATTTTCGCAAGCCTAACAAGCTTTCCCGAAAATTTAAAGGTTTACAAGAAGTTTTCAAGGCATAACTTTGTTGGTAATTCGAAACTCGCACCTTCTATTTTTGTTTCTTGATAGTTCTATTGAATTGAATTGTAAACTTTGATTTTTGTTTGGTGAATTCGAAAAGAACCTATAAGAGAGAATATTGAGCGGGAAAAGGCAAGAGTTGTGAGATCAATCGAGGGTAAAAGCCAACGAGTGATACACAAGCGATACATTATTGAGCGAAAACACGCAAGGGAGTGGTGAGGAAATTATTTTTCTACTAACCCTTATGTTGCAACAAAATATGTCTAGCTCAAAGGATGAAGGCGCTTTTGAGGAGTCCCCATCAACGTTTGATACAAAGTTTGTGATGGCCATGATGAAGGAATTTACCAGAAAGTTGGATATGATAATGGAACAGATGAATGAGCGTGACCCAAGGAGAGCAGTTTCAAAACACTCGTGGGGCGCGTCAAAAGGGAAGAGTACAACAAAGAGAGGCTAGAACAGAGGAAGCAGCTTACTATTACTATGATGATAGGTTTAGCGAAGAGGAGGACCGTGAATCTGACTTTATCCATCGGAGGCCAGGGGCAAGGGATAGAGGCGGCCGGAATCGAGAAGGTAACAACTTGGATAGCATCAAGATGAAAATTCCAGCTTTCCAAGGAAAGAGTGATCCTAAGGAATACTTTAGTGGGAGAAGAAAATGGAGTGGGTGTTTAACTGTCACAACTACTCGGAGCTTAATAAAGTCAAGCTTGCAGCTACAGAATTTTCTGATTATGCCGTCACTTAGTCGGATCAGCTAATGATTAATCGGAGGAGATATGGAGAGCACCCGATTGAGACTTGGGAGGAGATAAAAACGTGATGAAGAAGCGGTTTGTGCCAAGCCACTACCACCGAGACCTATTCCGGAGTTTGAAAAATCTTAAGCAAGGAAGTCGAAGTGTAGGAGATTATTTCAAAGAGATGGAGATGTTGATGACGAGGGCCAACATAGTCAAAGATCGTGAGGCGACAATGGTCAGATTTTCAGCAGGATTAAATTGGGAGATTGCGGATTTGGTGGAACGACAACATTACGTGAAATTGGAAGATATGGTGCACATGGCTATCAAGATTGAGAAACTGCTCAAGAGGAGAGGTGGCTAACGATTAATTTCCACTACGGGTTCATCTTGTAAGCCCAATGTTGTGAAGCGAGAGGAGAAGCAAGTCATAAGCAAACCTAAAGTAGAGCCGAAAAAGGAAGCGACCAGCCATGAAAATCAAGGTAAAACTGAACCTTCTTTTGGTCGTAATCGTGATATTAGATGCTTTAAATGCCAAGGCAGGGGACATATTTCGAGCCAGTGTCCGAATCAACGAGCCATGATTTTACTTGATAATAGTGAGTCGGAGACCGAGAATGAGGGTAGTGACACCGATTCTATACCACCATTAGAGGAGGTAAATGAGAGCTATCCATGATGAAGTGTTGGTTACGAGGAGAGCTCTTAGCACGCAAGTGAAAGAAGATAGCATGGAGTAACAAGAAAACCTTTTTCACACCAGGTGCCTTGTTCATGGGAAGATTTGTTGCGTGGTGATTGATGGTGGGAGTTGTACCAACGTTGCTAGTACTACTATGGTGGAGAAACTAGGGCTACCTACAACCAAACATCCTCAGCCTTATCGTTTGCAATGGCTCAATGACAGTGGCAATGTAAAAGTGACTAAGCAGGTATTAGTTCTATTTACTATCGGTAGATATGTTGACGAAGTATTATGGGATGTGGTTCCATTGCAGGTAGGCCATTTGTTACTTGGTAGGCCATGGCAATTTGACAGACGCGTGAAGCATGATGGCTTTACAAACGAATATTCATTTGTGCACAATCAACGAAAAGTCACTCTATGTCCTATGACACCGAAGCAACTGCATGAGGATCAACTACATTTACAAAAAGATCATGTACAAAGAAAAGAGAGTGAAGAAAAGAAAAGAAATGAGGAAAAAAATAAGAGAGAAAAATAAAGAAAAAGAAAGATGAAGAGAGAAAAACAAATATCTATGCAAAAAAGAGTGATGTGAGAAGGGCTTTGATTTCTAAATAGCCGATGATTATACTTCGGTATAAGGAGGCGTTTTTAAATATTAACCAAATTAACTCTTCGTTGCCTAGTATTGTTGCATCTCTTTTGCAGGATTATGCTAATGTGTTTTCCAAGGAGCTTCCACAAGGTTTACCACCTATTCAGGGAATAGAATATCAAATTGACTTCATACCCGGTGCTACCATTCCTAACCGTCTAGCTTATCGGGGCAATCCTGAGGAAACAAAGAATTTGCAAAAGTAGGTTGGTGAATTGATGGAGAAGGGTTCGTGAGAGAAAGCATGAGTTCGTGTGCAGTTCCGGTGATTTTAGTGCCTAAGAAGGATGGGAAATGATGCATGTGCATTGATTGTCGTGCAGTGAACAATATTACGGTAAAATATCGACATCATATTCCTCGATTAGATGATATGTTAGATGAATTGCATGGTTCTTCAGTGTTTTCTAAAATTGATTTAAAGAGTGGGTATCATCAAATTAGAATGAAAGAAGGTGATGAATGGAAAACTGCTTTTAAAACAAAATATGGTTTATGAGTGGTTAGTGTTACCTTTTGGTTTAACTAATGCTCCTAGTACTTCCATGCAATTAATGAATCATGTTTTGCGTCCATTCATTGGTAAATTTGTTGTGGTTTATTTTGATGATATCTTGGTTTATAGCAAAAACTTAGTTGAGCATGCGTTACATTTAAAATCTATTTTAGATGTACTTAGGAAAGAAAAGTTATTTGCTAACATGGATAAATACATGTTTTGTACTGATAGAATTGTGTTCCTTGGTTTTGTTGTTAGTTCACAGGGAGTACAGGTGGATGAAGAAAAGATACGTGCTATCCGGGAATGGCCGATTCCTACGAATGTGAATCAAGTTCGTAGTTTTCATGGACTCGCGAGTTTTTACCGACGTTTCGTGAGGAATTTCAGCGACATCACGGCACCACTAACGAAAGTCAAAAAGAGTGTGGGTTTTAAATGGGGAGACGAGCAAGAGAAGGCGTTTCAGTTGATTAAAGATAAATTGACTAGTGCTCCTTTACTTGTTTTGCCTAATTTTTCTAAAACTTTTGAGATTGAATGTGATGCTTCAAGTTTAGGAATTAGAGTTGTGTTGATGCAAGAAGGGAAACCAGTTGCGTATTTCAGCGAGAAGTTGAGTGGGGCAGCTTTGAACTATCCTACTTATGATAAAGAATTATACGCATTGGTTCGAGCATTGGAAACATGGCAGCACTACCTGTGGCCTAAGGAGTTCGTGATTCACACCGATCATGACTCGTTGAAGTACCTTAAAGATCATCATAAACTGAATAAGAGACATACACGATGGATGGAATTCATCGAGACATTTCCATATGGCATTCGATACAAGCAAGGTAAAGAGAATGTCATTGCAGATGCTCTTTCTCGAAGGTATGTGTTGTTAGCTACTCTTGATACGAAATTGTTTGGTTTTGAACAAATTAAAGAATTGTATGTCGATGATCATGATTTTCGTGAAGAGTTTAAATCTTGTGAAAAAAAATACAATAGGTAAACATTTTAAGCATGATGGATTTTTATTTCGTGAAAATAAATTGTGCATACCTGCTTTTTCTTTGCGTGAGTTGTTAGTTAGAAAATCACATGGGGGCGGTTTAATAGGTCATTTTGGTGTTGATAAAACTTTCGCCGTTTTAAGGGAAAATTTTTATTGGCCACACATGAAACGGGATGTAGAACGAATATGTGATAGGTGCATTACTTGTCGTCAAGCTAAATCTCGTGTTCAACCCCATGGATTGTATACACCATTGCCTATACCTAGTGAACCTTGGATTGATATCTCTATGGTTTTTGTGTTGGGATTACCTAAGTCTAAGCGTGATCATGATTCAATTTTTGTGGTCGTGAATAGATTTTCAAAGATGGCACATTTTATTCCATGTCACAAAACTGATGATGCTTCCCATGTTGCTGATTTATTCTTTAGAGAAATTGTTCGTTTGCATGGTATGCCTAAAACAATTGTCTCTGATAGGGATACTAAGTTCTTGAGTTACTTTTGGAAGACTTTGTGGTGTAAGTTAGGTACTAAATTGTTATTTTCAACTACTTGTCATCCACAAACTGATGGTCAAACTAAGATAGTGAATAGAACTTTGTCAGCTTTGTTAAGGGCTATCATTAAAAAGAACGGATATGAACCTATATGAACTTGACGAACGGATTATAGGTTAAGACCTAGTTATGATAACATGCGAGAGTATAGATTATTGTGGGTTATTAATTGGATTAAGTGACGTGTGTCTCATTAATTATCTGCAATAATAGGTATCTTGATAGTAGTTGGGATAGATATATACCTAATTACCGCATGCAATCAATTGAGAATCTAGTCTTAATGACTTCCGATGTAAAAGTTGGTTATTGAGGGGACGATTAATTAGATTTGGTGACACGTGTCTATTAATCATTCCCGAAATTAGTCTCTTGATAGTGTATAGGATAGACATATACCTATGCACCGCTTAGGAAGATTCGTGATTGACCATCAACAGAGGCTCTTGTGTAGTTTTGATTTCTCGGTTGTCAATTTGTATGTTATAACTGATTGAAAAGAGAGAGTTTGGAGTTCAAATGACGTGTTGGGGGAAATTGTAATCTTAGACCTTTCTATCTTGATATTTTACCGCATTTTATTCATTACTCGACTTGTGAACTCAAACAATCAACAAACAATCAAACCTTAATCATTTAAATTAGATCAAATTGATATACAATTGGTACTTGGTTATTATTTGTCACAATTCCCTGTGGGTTCGACTCTTATGTTATCATATATTACTTGTGGGCCGTGTATACTTGCACGTGTGTGTTATCGATTGCGAAATCGACCAACAATATCTTGTCCCACATTGAATACCTTGAGAAAATATGTCTAATATATAATGACTTGGGTCAACTCTTCTCATAACCAATTGGTTTTGAGTTAGAGAGCTTGATGTCTTTATATACTAGACTTGGGCCTAATTAAACACTTTTCTTAGTCTTCATTCTTACCCACTTGCACTCCATTTCTTAAGTGTCAAAGTTACCCATTTCTTAACTAGTACCACTTATCAATTGGGTCAATAGTTGCCTGTGGTTTACTAGATTTCTTCTGGGCTTATCTTGTGACTAGCTTCTTCTGGGCTTGCTTATCTTGTGTGGGTCTTCATATTCATCAGGTCCACGTGCAACCCTCAACACATCGGGTTACACGTGAGGGGGAGTGTTAGCATAGTTGTCACGGCGCCACGACGAGTCATGGCAGCAGCCGACTGCCTGGACGCCTAGGCGATCGCCATGGCGTCCGTATGGCGACAAGTCGTTTACAATGTGTAATTTATATATTATTTATATTACTTAACAAGTATATTGGCAATAAAATTTCATATATATTAAAACTCAAAACATAACACTATGTAATAACATTAAAAACACAATTATGTAAATATTTAGTAATAACAATCCAAAATAAAATACAATCAAATAAAAAAATATAAGACAAAATTAATCCAAAATAACAAACCATTCATCAAAATATCAGTTCAGTTTATGGTTTAATAAACTGGTTAGAACTTATAACTTATATATATATATATAATATAACTTTATAATATATAATATATATATATATATTATTATATAATATATATATATAAATTTATTATATTATATATATAAATTTATATCTATATATTATATTTATATAATATATTTATATATATATGCCTATATGACTATCTTAAATTAAAGTTGTCTCTTTATTTGTACCATAAGAGAAAGAAGATAAAGTTCTTTATTTATTCAAACCTACTGAAAAAAAAGAAAGAACAAAAAATGATAACGTTTTATTCTTCGATCACAATCTCTGTGCTTGTTTCCCAAAAAACGTCGTTGTCTCCTTTAGTCTTGACGATAAATAGACGGGAATCCTCGAACTTAACCATAAGGCCAGATCTTTCGTTGAAATATCCCCAAAGTGTGTGGTGGATCATTTCGTATTTGGAGGTGCTTTTTGCATCAAGGGTTGATTGGCTTGTGTGTGATGGTGGTTTGTGGTGGTTGGTCGCCGATGGAGTCGCGAAGAAGTCGCGATGGAGTCGAGCTGCAATGGGTCTCCTTGTTGCGAATCGATGGGTCGCGACTCGAGCTGCGAAGCCTGTGATGGGTTGAAGCCTTGAACGAGATGCTGCAAGTCGAAGTCTGTTCTGCAGATAAGGGTTTTTTGTCTTTCTCCCTTTCTCCTTTTTTAATTGATGGGTCATGGGTATTATGTTCATGGGTCAATGGGTCAGAGGGTAGATGAGGTTAACATTTAAGTTGGGCCAGAGCTGCTAAGGCGTGCGCCTTGGCAGCTCGGCGTCGCCTAGGCAACGCCTTGAGACGCCGAGCTGCCAAGGCGCACGCCTTAGTAGCTCCACCTCAAGTCGACCTCTCGCCGTGCCATTTCTCCATCGCCTGGACGCCTAGGCGTCGCCGTGACAACTATGAGTGTTAGAGTATATATCTTGTCCCACATTGAATACCTTGAGAAAATATGTCTAGTATATAATGACTTGGGCCAACTCATAACCAATTAGTTTTGAGTTAGAGAGTTTGATGTCTTTATATACTAGACTTTGGGCCCATTTTATAAATCTAACAGTATTCTTTGATGACATCTTAGTGTACTCTAAAAGCATGAATGAACATTTAGAACATCTACAACAAATTTTTGCAATCATGAGAAACCATGGTTCAAAGTATTGGTCGTTATGCCGAAATACATATCGGTTAGGTATCGGTCGGTGCCGAATCGCAACCTTGACACGAATCACAAAATTAGGAAGTATTCATGTAAAGGGTAATTTTCGGTGAAATTACAGTAACTCGGCATAACGTAGCGGTTTCGGACCAAATAAAAGAGAAATCTTGACATAATGTAACGGTTTCGGACCAAATAAAGGAGAAATCACAGCGTAAAGGAGAGAAACGCCACAAAAAAATCAAATATGCTAAAAGCTATAAAGGGAGACGACAAAAGAGAACGAACGTTTCTCTATAAATTATACTTATGTACTACCTAGTTAAGTATACCTTAAAAAAATATTAAAAAATGTACTTAACATATAATTAATTAAGCTAAATTATTATTAAATTGTACCTGTATAGTTCTTAGTTAAGTACAACTTTAAAAAAATTACACTTAAAAAATGTACTTAGTTAAGTTAAATTGTACTTAAATTATGCAGATCATGTGTGTTGAAGCATTTGAGCTAAGACAACATCAATATCAACTTTATTCAAATATAAGATTGATTAAACATATCTGCGAGACGTCTGTTTTATAATTTGGACACTGTTGTGTGCACTAGAAAGTATCTTTTTTTTTTTAACTTAATTGATTCCTCTTATTGCTTTTATTATTTAGAATTTTTTGATAACTTTTTTACTATTTTTGAAGCTCCTAACTAGCTAACAATGCGTATCGCCCGATACCTAAACCGAGTCGACCTTCCAAAACATAAGCCGTTACCGCGACTTTGAACCATGTGAGGAAGCAGCAGCTCTATGCTAAAATGAGCAAATGTGAGTTTGCTTCAACCAAAGTGACTTACTTGAGGCACATCATATCCAATGGAGTAGCGGTGGATCCTAGCAAAGTTGAGAACATGCTTACATGGCCCATTCCTACAACAGTCAAAGGCCTAAGAGGATTCCTTGGACTCACAGGTTACCACAGAAAATTTGTAAAAGGTTACGATCACATTGCTAAACCATTAACCAAGCCCTTACAAAAAGATGGGTTCAACTGGAATGAAGAAGCAACTACTCCATTTGAAACATTGAAGAGGGCCATGACAGAAACCCCAGTCCTAACACTACCTGATTTTAATAAGGAATTCACCGTGGAGACTGATGCATCTAACTCAGGAATAGGAGCTGTCCTTATTCAAGAAGGGAAACCTGTGGCATTTTTCAGCAAGGCGTTGGAACCAAAAAGCCAGAATATGTCAGTCTATGAGAAGAAGCTAATGGCAGCTGTTACCACAGTGCAAAATGGTCCCCTTATCTTATGAGTAAACACTTTACCATCAAAACTGATCACAGGTCCTTGAAGTATTTTTTGGAGCAAAAAATGGTCAATCTCCTACAACAAAAATGGTTGAGTAAGCTGTTGGGTTACAACTACACCATTGTGTACAAAAAGGGAAAAGAAAATGTGGTAGCTGATGGTCTTTCCAGAATGTATGAAGGCGGAACTAAAGAGGGCACTACAGCAATCCATGAGGACATGGAGCATTTTGAAGGGAAGGGCAATGTCAGAACTGATACTGGTGAAGAAGGGCACTAGTAGTAATATTATAATATTGTGAAGGTAGTTAAATAAATAAGAGCATAGCATGTTATTTGTGAGCTGAGAAAATATAGTTAGTTTAGAGGGGTATCTTTGTCTTTTATGAGCATATTAGTAGTCTATAAATATCTAGTGATGTAATAGAAACCCTAAGCTTTATAATATGAATGAAATCTGAATTGTGTGAGCTCTCTTGAGTCACCTTTATTTCCCCCTCCCATTCTTATCCAACCTCAGCTTCTTCTCCAAGTTTTCTCCTAAATTCTAACCTTAGACTATTTCTATTCTCTGCATATTCTGTGTTGATTTCAGGTATCTCAGGACCAGCCCAAGGGTCCTGACACATACTACAAAGATCATTCCAGTATCTTTCATAAATTTGTTGTCTTGAATGACTAGGAGTAGTATGAACTGTTCTTTTAATTATATTTTGGTGGAGAGGTGCACCACATGCATGATGAGCATTTGTATATTCTATATTTTGTGTTTAAAAATGTTCAATAGTTCACTAAAAACATTAAACAAAATTAGCAAGGCTAAGAAAATAACCTGGTCAGCCTCCAAACACTGAGGTGAATTTATGGGAATAGCGCTTGTATATTTGTCGCCTTCAGAATTCCTCTCTGGAACTACAACAGAATCCAGAGATGCTGAAGATAAACTTTCATCAATTCTGAGAACTGATGGCTGACAGTCTAATGATGCTTTCACGGAGCAATTTTTCAAAGAACTAGCAGATAAAGGGCTTTCAACTGACCTCATAGGATAGGTGCCCTGTACAAATTATGTGGTAAATATTAAATAAAATATATCATGTATTGATGAAAGTTAATGCATAGAGATACAAACTTAGGTTTATGTGCATCATTTAAGTTTGCCTTGTACAAACTTTCACCATGACCACAAGTCATAACCAGCACGACTGTTTCTGTATCCAAAACACTCAAAATTATGCCAAATGTGAAACAAAAAAACTTCCATACGACAAGTGATATAGCACTAACCAATGGTTGAGAAACATCAAAGGAGGGCAGAAGTCCACCAAAAAGCAAAAACTGAGGGGTATGAATCTTTAATGAAGGATAGTCCCCAATCTTTATGAATATTTGACATAGATAAATATATCAAAAGATAAGTACCTAACCCTAAGGAGTCTAGTATTAAGCTCATGCCAAATCCCAACAAGAAAGCAATCTTGCATCTATTAATAATTTTTATTTTTTTTTAATAATTAGCTTGACCTAAATTCTTATATCTTTTTACCATATATATAATTGCACCCTAAGCCATAATACACACAACTTTGCAGCATCTTTTAGAAGTATCAGTCATCCCTCTGTTGCTCACTTAGACTAACATAATGGTCTGTTATCAATCTTTATAGTTTCTTCAACTCTTCAAGAACAAAATGCAGTAACTAAAATAGCAAAAGACATTTACATACATATATAGAGCATAAGCAAACTGTTAAACAGTCCAATATGCAAGAAAATTCTTGGTTTCCACGAAGATAAACATTCAAAAGTCAAAAACTTTTGTGAATGTTCAGCCTACTTACAGATAAATAAATAAACATGATCTAAACCATTACCATCTCATCCCAGCTTAAACTGATTCCCCATGAAACACTTACATTTTCAACATATCTACGCATCAAGAACAATCAACCTGCCATCACTTATAATACCTTCCATAATCCAAGCTAATAACTAACAACAACGAACAATGAAATTTAAGTAACACACTATTTCTAGGAGGCACAACATCAATTGGCTAAATATCCACATCACCTTTTCACTTCTTACCTCGAGAGAAATTAAATAAAAAAATTAGTATAAATTTACTGTATAAATCCCATCCCATCCATCATTTTTGCTAGTCTTAAGTGATAATAAATTAGTATAAATAATCTCATCCATCATTTTTGCAAACAAACGATCCCTAGTAACTACAAAAACGCATTAATTTACTGTATCAGAAACAACCAAATACATAATGATGCAAATCACAAACTATTTGTCAATTGCAACTTAACACTACACAAATTGGGGGTAGTTATGATTAAGATAGTGAGAAAACTATTCACTTTACCACGAGGGAAGGAGGAGACGGTCTATAAGTTGTGCCATCCGAGTCTACAGTCCACCCGGCCTCGCGTGCAAGGGCGGCAAGAACATCATTCATGTCGGCGCGTGCGGGAAGTGGGAAATTGCCGTACTGGCGGAGGCCGGCAAGCATTCTGCTGGTAATGGCGCGGCGGTGGCGCTCCCGCAGCTTGGTGCGTTCTTTTTCTTTCTCCCTTTCCTTCCTACCCTTGCTGTTGCTAGTGGTTGTGGCGGCGGTGGTGGTGGTGGCAACGCCCATTGCAGCGGCGGTGGCGGCGAAGCCACGGGGGCGGCGAGGGTGAGGCTGAGGCTGAGGCTGGGATTGGGGTTGGATAGGGTGGGGTTGGGGGTAGTGATGGTGGTCGGAGTTGGGGTCACTTTGGGGTTCTAGATTGTTGTTGCTATTCATTTCTGCTGCATTTTCGAACTTCTGCTCTCTTCGCATTTTCTCTCTCTTCACATATTTGCCCGTTCTAATTAACACTGTGCTGACGGAAAAGAATAGAATGGAAAACTTATTAATAATGGAAAATTAGTATTTATTTTGCGTTGTTATTGAGTTTATAAAAAAATTAGTTTTACATTTAAATTACTAACTTATTTCTAAATTAATTTTATTATATTTATAAACTGTAGGGTATAATAGAGATTATAAAAGATGAACTTATGTTATTTAGTATTCCGTCCAAATTGTCTATTTTTGAACAGAAAAGTTTAATAAGAAAAGTAGTTAAGTTTTTGGTCTATTTCTTTTCCTTTATGTTCATTAAAAAACTCATAAAACAAAGGAATTAGACATAAAACTTAAGTTTAGTTTTTCGTTCATTTCTTTTATTTTCTATCCATTTTAAAACTTAGTAACTAAGGTCATGTTTGTTTGCAAGGATTATAATCCCAGAACTATATTTTTATGGATTATAATTTCAAGACTATTAATCCTAGGATTAAATAGTCCTAGTCACATATTTGTTTTTTATGGGATAACTTGAAATAATTTTATGTTATGTTTGTTTTGTCTAAGATTATTTAAAGGATTGGATAAAAACTTATCGTTTGGACTATCATACCCTTACCACTAATAACAAATATTTCATATTGTCATTAATTTAAGTATAAATAGATAGAATAAGATACATCGGTCTTTTTAAACAAAGTTAAAGGTTAATTTTGTCCACAAATTTTTAGTCTCACAACAGTTTCCTCAAATAAGTCTTTATCCCCAGTTTTGAAGAATATATCAACAAATCATTATCCAACAGTTTTCTTATCCTTATTTAACTCTCTATCTTAATCTCTATATAGGATTTTACTCCCCAAAGTGAGAGTCATTATCTAACAGTTTTCTTATCCTTATTTAACTCTCTATCTTAATCTCTATATAGGATTTTACTCCCCAAAGTGAGGGAGTCAATAGATGGTTCTCTATATATGCAAAATGACATTTCACACCCCCATTTAAGCGGACAACTCATCAATCATACACATCTTAAAATTATTGTCACATGACTTTTTTACTACTTCGTTTTCAAATTATAAAATTAATATTGACTTATTTTTTTAAAATTATTTTCAAACGTATTCAAATTTAAATTGATATAAATTTATTTAATTTATGTCCATATAATTATAAATATTATAAAAGTACTATTATTTTCAAAATTTAAATGAATCGTATTAATTTTAAATTTTAAAATATCACAAATTAACTTTTTAAAAGTTAATATTGATCTTATGTACATTTGCAACTACAATCCATTCAATACTCACTCCATAAATTACTTAAAATTTAAAATAAAATAAAAGTTATTTTATAGTGGAATACAATTGATAAATTATACTCTCTCTTTTATAAATTATAAGATTATTTTTAATTTTTATAAGTCAATTTGATGCATTCTCACATTTAATAATTTTGCTAAGAATTGTAAAAATAATAAATTTTATAAGTAAGAGTATTTTATTTTCTAAATAAGTTAAAATATAATATGTATTTATTAAATTTAAATTTAAATTTTTTGTTGGAACTTTCAAATTTTAACTTTTAAATTTTATTATTTAAGGAAACAATATAAGGAATTTGTTGGGTACATAATGAAAAAATTGAATCTCTATCTTGCATAATGACCTAATGACATTGCAAAATAGGGATAGAGATAAGGAAACTATTGTGAATGCTCTTAGACATGATATTAAATAGTCTCCCTGTCAAGTCATTTTATTATCTCGGAACTAATAGTCCCAAGACTATTTTTAAAAACAAACAAGAGACTTGGAATTAATAATCCAATCCCAAGTATAATCTTTGCAAACAAACATAGCCCAAATGTAAAAATTATTCTATGCAGTGAAAAAATTATCATAAAAAGCTTATCATGAGATTGAATGAAAACTTAGTGTTTGTTCACTTATTAGCGTTTGTAGTGATTTGCGGCGGTAGCATTTGTACTTTTTGAACCTTCAAATGCACCATATTATTTTTAGTATGTCTTATATTTGTGAGTTAAATAAACTGAGTTTTGAGTTTTGAAATAAGTTTAGACAAATAAGATTTTCAAGTTTGTACTTTGAAACCTTACAAAGAATGTGTAACCAAACATATAATTAGTGAGTTTTTCTTTTTTTTAGGGAGAAGAATTTAGTGTTTTTTTTGAATGCTCTATTTGGGATATGAATATGAGTACAAGTATATAATGAATTAGATAATAATCTCAACAATTTATGAATCTATTAAAATTAAGTATACCTCATATTTTATGGATGAAAAAATAAATATCATAATAAAAGGAAAATAAAGTTCCATAACAAGAGGAATACATAACAAAATTTGATTCCGCAACCTAATTATTACAGGCTCTCAATCATACTAAGAGACCTTTATGAAAAAAAAACGAATCGAGCTAAAATATTATTGACAAATTTAGTGGAGTTGAAATGAAGAAAATCTATCTAAAAATTGATCATCGAAGTTTGTTTAATAATTATAGGTGAATTTTACTCAACTATTTGAGATTTACATGCTTTTGCACGTCATCGTCTGAATTTCAAAAGTTAATACATAAACGCTTAAAGTATTAACATTAAGAAAGAAACAAAATTGTGTTTTAGTGCCGCTAAACAATATGTAAAAGCACAGCTATACCCTTCTGTACATCAATAAAAAAAACAAAAATATCATGTTTGTCACGCTCAGGTTTCTTTCAATTTTTGAGAAAATACTGTGTTGGGTGATGTTTGTAAAAAATGGGTTTTTGCAATAGGTTTTGAATGTTTAATTTTATTACATTAAAAGATTAAAAAATTACAGTAAGTAACACATTAAATGGAAGTACCAATTCATTCGAATTCTCTCCCCCTCCATGAAGCATGGTTACCACATTTTTTTAAATATATACGTAAAATGTTTGCCTAACACATACATCGCAGTATAAATTGTATGCATATGTCATTCATAAGAGTGTGTATATGCATTTAAAAGAGTAGTTTTTATTCTTAGTGAGGGGCTTAGAAGTTCATTTTTCGTGTATCTAATTTCTTATAACAAGAGTTGAGATAGCTAATTAAAGTGTTAATTTGGATTTCAAAAATAGGAGATAATATATAGAGGTGACACTAGTTCTATGCATATATAAAGTGATGATTATAATAAGAGTCTCTCGGACCTATTGTTAAGAATAGTGAATTAATATTTTCATTAATAGCATTTAACCAATCGGGCAATCATATGCTTTGACCCGCATTAAATTTTAGGCCATTTGTTGAAGATGACAGCACATGGAAACCATATGAAGTTTTACCACAAGCAGATTGTATCAATTGAGCAAATATACGTTTGATCAAGATTTGTTTCTCCGGAGTACCAAAGGCAAGCATGACATCACTATTAACATAAATCTCAAGGTATGGATGTAACGATCGAGAATTTTGAATTCCCTTGTAACCCGAGCTTATGTGTGAATAAAATGAATTTTTATTTATATTATTCTGTGTTATGTGCTTAAAGATTGTTTTATAACCTAGAATATGTGTATGCATGAATTTTTACGTGTTGTTGTATCGTTGGAGTGAATAAATTGATTTTGCGAGAAATTGCAAAATCACTATTCACTTGGCACGTTTCCTGAGGTACTATTCACGCCATATTATTTTTACGCCTTTTTTTCGATTTTAATAAATTTCATTGATACGCGTGTGTGAAGAGTTAATTTTTTCAAGTGTCGGATTTTCATTTTGAGCTCATTCGTGTTTCATTCGATATCCGAAATGTATAATATGGGTGTTCCAAATAAATGGACGAATCTCATTATTATTATTTTTACGCGCCCCAATATTTTATGGGAGTACCCATTTTAATTTTGGGGTAAAGTTATTGACCAAATTAGGTACAAAGTGGGAGTACTCGGGTTTATTTTTGTGTATATGGGTATTTATTTTTGCTTGTTACTCTAAGTGGGAACCAACCTAAACCCTTGGACCAATCAGAGGAGGGAAAGGAGAGCATGGTCGGCAGCATGCTGCTCTTTGCTAAGCTCAATGCCTTAATTTTCCAAAATACTGAACATTTTTGAGTTACTCCCTTCATCCTCCCGAAGCCTCCAACTTCCAAAGCCATGTTCATTTACTCTCCCACTCCTTGTTCAGCCATTCCATTTCCTCTTCCTTGTTGCTGCTAGTATAGATAGAGAGAGAGAGAACATTGAAGGAAGAAGCAGAAGAACAAGAACAGAAGAAGAAGAAGTTCACGGAAGAAGGAGCACGGTGAACCAAGAAGGAAGAAGGAGACACAAGCCAAGCCCGAGCAAATTTTCTTAGCACCTAGAAGGGATTTACAAGGTAAACAATCGACCAAAAATCCATTCCATTTGATTTTTGATAGAATTTTCGAGTTTTTAGTGTTCTTGAGCTCGAACTGTTGGGTTTGAGCATTTCTTGCAATTGTTGTTGTTATTGTTGGTTGTGGTCCGTTTTTATTGTTACCAAGACATCTTGTAAGCTATTAATAACCTCAAAGTGGAACAAAATCGATGAATGATCCGAACCTTGGCATAAAGAATGAAACTTTAGATTTTTTGGACAAAATGACTTTCGGACGATTTAGAGGACTGTAAAACCGTAATTGGGTAATTGTTTGGTTTAATTGTTGTTGTAATATTGTAGTTCCATGAGTTATCTTCAGAACCCAGTTGGAATGGAGTTAAAATGAGTTAAAACGAAGATTTGACATTGATTTTGGTGAAGAACACCAAGAACACAAAAATAAAGTTTTAATTTTGTGCTTCAGCTTAAAAATTGGTCGTGTTAATGTTTATGGGTAGCTCTAAATTTTTGATATGTTGTAGCCCTATGTCTTAGGAGTCCATAGAGTCCGAAATGGACCAATTTGCATGTGTATAGAAGGAGTTATGAAGGTTAGAGTCGAAGAAGGTTGAGGTCGCGAACTGGGCATAAGCCCAGAATTCGGTCACTGGATGAATGGCGCTGTCGCGCCATTCATAAGTGCAATAACGTGCGCCGCAGCGCCAAGCCTATCAGGGAAAATGAGCGGGACTGGCGCTGCAGCGCCGCTTCTAATACTAAGCTTGGCGTCGCAGCGCCGGGTCAACCCGGAAGGATATGGTGCTGGCTGGCGCCGCAACGCCGCTTCTAATACTAAACTTGGCGTCACAGCGCCGGGTCAACCCGGAAGGATATGGTGCGGGCTGAGGCCGCTGGTTAGGGCAAACCAGGCGTCGCAACGTCGGGTCGGGTCGGCGGGTCAGGCAATCAATGTGTTCTAATGATGTGACGTCTGTTTTGAACCTAATCCTTATGTGACTAATTGTTAGATGAATATGTATTTACATGTGTAGGATATTAAGGAGCGTGTGTTGTAATATTGTAGCAGACGCACCAGACAAGTTTCTTTTCTAACCCTTGTTTAACCCTTGTGTTGAGCAAGTTTCCTAACTCAAACTCGAGTTATTATGTTTCAAGCATGTTAGTGGATTAATTATTGATAATTATTCTACATCTATAATATTTATTGACATTCGCACCTTGTGCAAGTTTTCAAATTCTTGTTTAATTTGACATTAAACAACTATTCTATATTAAAGCAAGTTCTCTAAATTCACTCAAGTTATGTATTGATTACATGTGTTGTGATATTGAGCTAGTTTTCTAAACTTCCACAACTTATTTCATTGTGCGAGTACTCTTATGATTATTCAAATGATTTGACATTCGTTCAAGTTATCTACCTATGCTATAATGCATGTTGTTAAGCCTTAAAGTTCTTTATTCCATAAACTGTTTGAAAGCTATGTTAAAGCTAATTGCTTCGACTAGACACATATTGATTTATTTATTGAAGTGAGGTTAAGTCCTCGAACTATTATTGATGTTAAGTAAAGCTATCCGATCAAATTGTTTTGGTTCGGATTCCCATGTAAAGCTGAGAAGAACAACCCTCATAGCAAGGGCAATTGTATAAACATCGGGGAACCGACACGTGCGTAAATAGTAAGTGAGACTTATGCATAATGCCAGGTACTTTAGGCTGATCACCTATTGTACCAGTTTTTTTTGTGGATTATCGGATGAATTTCTGGTAATTCTAGAATAGAGTTCTGTGCCTTGGTGCACCCTCAGTATTGAATAGTTCCTTTCTTTGGGAAACTTTGAAATCCTTGGATACTTCAGAAAATCCTTCGGTCCACAGTGACCACTATAATGGTGATAAAAAGGTTGTTTATTTCCTTGAGCTATCTAATTTTTAACTCTTGTGAGCTATAAAGTTATTCTTGTGATTATTCACTCTATTGTACTTGCAGGGCAAATTTGTTGCTCACCCTTGCTTTCCTTAAAACTTTTCAGTTAGTGCAGCACGTGGCGAGAGCTCGGGAAAGGATAAGGGAAAGGGCAAAGCTACTGATTAGTTTTGTTTAATTGTATTAGAATCACCGTTTGTATCAAGACTTATTACTTGATGTTATGTATTAATACTTATTTACTCTTATGTATTAAGTTATGTTTTGGAGTAGTCTTGGTTTCGAGACTTGGGACAAGATTATTTATGTTATATCAATGTAAATATTCCTTTATTCCGCTATAAATTATCGACAGTATGATGCATGTATTAGATAGTGATGAACCAGGTCCATGGCTCAGGTGACCCGGATTTAGGGGCGTCACAATGGAACCCTAGAAAAAGACTGGCCTAACTTAAATGAGATATAATATGTAGCTTCTTTATGGTTTAACATTCTTGCCAGTATATTATCCTCATTCTGTTCCGAAATGTAATCTTTAAACAAAAATATAGTTCCATGAGCAAAAGTTCCTATCATGATGAATCTTGTGATCTATCAAAGAAGTAATAACCCCTAGAGAAGCTAGAGCAATGCCTAATTAAAAATGAAGAGAATTATTGATTGGTCATAAAGACAAAAAAAAATAATAATAGATATAATTTTGAAAAATAAGTATTTAATGTGGGAAGATATGTTTTAAGTGTGAAAATCATTTTCAAAAGGTCATCTCAAAAGTTGTTTTAAAGAGGTGCCATACCAATTTTAGATTTCAAAAAACATTCCAAATTCAAAGTTATTTCTAAATTTTTTTTATGTTTTAAATTTATCTTTCCCAAAATTTGGATTTTTATATTTAAAAGTCATTTGTTTAATTTTCTCTTTTATAAAATCATTCCAATTCCTTTTTATGAAAATACTAACCTAATAAGGCTTATATTATTTTTGAAAGTCATTTTGTTATGTTTGAAAGTATGAGCAAGGAAATCGTACCTTATTAGGGTTAAGGTTTCGTGTTAGCTGAGGAGGAGAGAAATCCACGAAGAGTACGAAATTAATTGATGAATTAAAGAGGCGAGAAGAACAGGTGAGCGATTACTCTAGTAACACGTGACAGAACTCCTAGGATCCAAGAGCCTTCTTGAGTATCTAGGATCCAGAGAGCCTTCTTGAGTGTTTAGAGTTGAGAGAGAATCCAAACGTCCCTTCTATTAGAATGAAGAGAGTATTTATAGAGTTTCCTGGAAAGTAGTCATGTGCCTGGCACATGTTCAGATCTTGTGCCTGGCATATGACCTCAGGAAAAATTCCAGAAATATCCTTAGTTACCCGAGTAATGCCCAAATCATCTTGTCCTTCTAGCTACCAATCCAATCTCTCAATCAATTCCAAAAATGAGTCACCTCCATGAGACTGCTGCCTCGGGACTCGTGAAAGCTTCTCTGAGATCTCGTTTATTTATTTATGGCTTTTCTGTCTTTTCATTTAATTCTTTAGGTCGCATGTGAACCATAATTTGTACTTGGGCTCACATTTGCCCCTGCACGTGAGTCACGCCTTTGGAGTGACGATCAGACATAATATTTCAAGTCTTTGAGTTGTGCTTCAATTTTCTGAACAATCCGCGGAGCTCAATCTTGCAAGCCTTGAAAACGAAAATCATAGGAGAGGGAACCCCTAGGGGAGCTCTCCCAGGATATCTTGGAAATCTTTTATCAAATCTTTCGAAATCTTGCTCAATCTTTGTTTCTTTAATTTTTTTGGGAAACTAAATCAAGATAAATTAAATTTAAAAATTATATATATTACCAAATAAAATTAAATCTTATTTTATTTAGGAAACAAGATCAAATCATTCCCATTTAGAAATAGAATATTTGTTACCATAATTTATTTATTTATTTATTTATGAAATATCTCAATTATATATAATACGGTATAATGAATCAATAGTACTGCTCCGCGATTGCCAAGAGGATCGGAGGCGAAAGGAGATCAAGCTCGTGAGGCTTAGAGAGCATGAGCATGTGATCTGAACCACTGATCACCTTCACCTCATCTAATGACTATTGGATTAAGTTCAATCATCCACCTTAATTTGGACCCCTTGGGGAAGTATAATATATATCTTGTTTAGCAACAACATACATAAACTCGACGAACTGAACCGAACCATATTATATTTCTCTTTAGTAAACAAACGTCAACGTTTCTTCAGACAGATTTGCAATAATTATACGTAAAGGATATATATGGTCTCACTAACTAAGTTGCAAGACTCAAATACTTTTGAGAGAGCATGTTAAGGTCTGGACCGGTCATTAAAGCGGTGATGAAAACCGCAACAGTAATCTTCTGAGGGAATCTTTTCATAGCAACAGACAGGGCGACACCTCCCATGCTATGGCCCACCAGAACCACCTTATCATTCGACGGCATAACGGCCATAAACTTTGTCAACGGTTCCAAGTAGTAGGAGAAGGAATGGACCTCTTGCACCTGCTTTGTAAACATTCTTAATAGCCTCTACATAAGAAGGCTTAAAGAAAAAATGTTGACTCGGAATCAAGAAAGTCAACCAGCTTTTCCATGTATGGCCTACTTGTTAGGTTTGTATAACGCGAACATGCAATCAAATTACATTAATAAAGCGGAAGCGCGATAAAATCAGATTTTAAAATTTTATACAAACCATCACCATGATCTTTCTTTATGCACAATTATTAATTAAACGAAAGAGATGGAGAATAAGAATTATACCCTTGTAGAATTCTAGCTTCCTCAGATACAAGTTCACTTCCAATTCCTTCGCGTTCTCCTTGAATTCCACCGATTAAATTCCTTCCTTTGATCAACGTTAGCCACCCAAGTGTTTGGCCTCTAGAGGTGATCCACCAAGGAATAATACTTGTTCAAGAAGATGGGTGTTGGCAAAACCCTAGTTTCTATCTCTATAGAAATTGTAAGTACTCTCTACAATTCTTATGCAAGAGTGTGTAACCCTAATCTATGATAAGACTTCTCTTATTTATAGATGTAGGAAAACCCTTCCCTAAACTATTTAGGATTAGGGTTTCTATTCTAATTAAACTCCTAATCCAATTAGGAATTCATGTGAGAGTACTTCTATTAATTAATTCCCAATCCCTATTAGGAATTAAATAATAGTAATAGTAATAATAATAATAAGACTCCTTTATATTTAATATTTCTAAAATATTAAATAATAAATATTAAGCTATTTAATTTATTCTATCTCCATAGACTAAATTAAATACACTTAACTTATTATTACAATTATGCCATTTACTTTTTAAATAAATATTTTTCTTTTGCGGTGTGACCCTTTAAGTTCTCCATATTAAACCGGTTGTGAATAAATCAATTAGAACAATTCTAATCTTATTTAAATAAATAAATTAAACTATTTAATTCATTTAAATAAATAATATTTATTCTATAATAAGGGTAAGCCCCCTTAGCGATCAACGACTTTCCAGATAATATAGATTTCAACATTAATCATAAAAGAACCTTTCAGTGCATAGTTACCGTACAATTCAATTCTTCTACCATACAATGTCCCAATTAAATATAAGACATGGAATTACTGTCAAGTCTTATTTTATTTAATTATATGTATTTCGATTCTAAAATGCACAACTCTGATAATGCAAATTAGAAACTCCTTTCTAATTTCATTTTGCTTTGGCCAAAGACTTCTGAGTCGTCATTTATCGAATCACATAGGACATTCTCTCCTTTTACTAGAAGTGGTAGATTCTTTGTTGATCATTCACCTATCTCCATGTATAACTTATTATACCCAATCATACCCTTTGATATACCCTAAGGGTCTTAAGGGACATGTCAAAGTATAATTCATCATACACAAGATACTATGATGATCTCAAGTCTAAGGATCACTTGTACTACTATCACTAAAGGAATTCCTATTGACAGGCGAGTAAAACTCCATTAGGTATTCCTTAGCGAGCCACGTTCAGTGAACTTATTCTCTAATAAGCACCTACATACTTGCTTTAGTGTCTCCACACAAATGATTATGAGATCAATCATCCTCTTCATAAGAGCAAGCAACGTATGTACTAATCTATCCGGATTCACTAATCCCCTTTTTAGTAATCCATCGATTAGGAACGATTTTAATTTGTGAGCTATCTTGAATTTAGATCTCATTAGCATGATCACCATCATGATTCTAAAAGCATTGCTCAAAATTATGGGTTTATCACATTCAATATAACAACATCATGTAGATAAAGTAAAATGCCTTTAACAAATGAATAAGATTACAAAGTATATGCTACATCATATCAAATATGATTGGCTTGTGTGCATACTACTTTCAATCTCCCACTTGCACTAAAGCCAATCGTCATGGTATCTAATACGCTTCTTCTTTAAGTGACGATCATCCTGCTATTTGGATAAAGCTTCAGTAAATGGATATGCAATGTTGTTCTTGAGAGTCCACTATCTCTATAGTGATTTCTTCTCTTTCAATGATTCCACTAATCAAATGAAAGTGCCGCAACATATATTTGAATCCAAGATGAGACTTAGGAACTATTCCTAGTTCTGTGATGAACTTTTCATCCAAACAATCAACTTGCAGCTTTATTTACAGCTATATACTTTGTCTTTGTCACTAAACCAACAACACTTTGTTGTTTGGAACCTTTCCAATTCACTGCACCACCTTTCAAGGTAACGTTTTACCCTAAAGTAGATTTGTTATCGTCTTGGTCAGTCTAAAAAACTTGAGTCTGTTTAGCCCTCTAGTTTTAATTCAGACCTACCATGAATCATAATCACATCTTCAGTACTAGTTAAGTACCTAAAGATGTTTATCACTGTCTTACAGTAATCTTCTCCAGAATATGACTGATCAACATCAAGCCTAGTATATTCATTGCATACATGATAGTAACTCATGTGATCTCTCTTTCAATTGGGGACAATTTTAGAGAGATTCTCTCCATGGCTCATCATCATGAGACCTCTCTTGGAGTTTGCCATGCTAAACGCCTTTAGCATCAAATGAATATACATTCCTTGGGTCAAGTCGAACATCCTTTTAAATCTATCTATATAGACTTATATCCCCAATTTATAGGATGCTCCTCCCAAGTCATTCATGAAAGAATGTTTAGACAATTTTATCTTTACTGATTGTAGCATTGGTGTGTTATTCCTTGTCAGTAGTATATCAACATATAATACCAAGAATGTCACAGCGCTCCCACTGACCCTTTTGTACACACTAGGTTCATTCTCAATTTTGATAAAATCAAACTCTTTTGATTGTCTCATCAAAATGAATGTTCCATCTTTGAGAAGCTTGCTTCAATCCATCAATGGATCATTGTAGCTTAAAACACGATTTGCTTCAACCTTTGTAACAAATTCCTCTGGCTGTATCACACATACATTCTCCTCAAGTTTTCATTGAGGAAGGACGTCTCCACATCCATTTTGCCAGATTTAGTAATAAGCTTTAATCACAAGCAAAATCCAAATGGACTTGAGCATTACCCGGTAATAAGATTTTATTACAGTCAACTCCTTGACTTGAAAAACCTTTTAACCAGGTCTGGTCTTATAGGTCTCCACCTTGCCATTTGCCACAGTCTTTCTCTTAAAGACCCATATTCACACTCTAGGTACTATGCCCTTTTATGGAGTAACTAGAGTCTATACTTGGTTCTCATACATGGAGTCCATTTCGGATTTCATGGCCATCTGCCATTTCTCTGAGTATCTTCTACTCATAGCCTCATCGTATATAACTGGATCATCATCTTTTATGATGCGTACCTCATCATCATCCTCTATGATGAATCCATACCTCCCAGGTATCTTCGACACTCTTCCAGATTTACGATTCGGTTGTGGTACAATAGGTCTATCTACAGGTTTCTCGATTTGACTTAAAGTGCTTTGTAGTTCTTGAACCCCTTCAAGATCTATTACCCTCCCACTAGCTCCTTCAATGATAAACACTTTTATCTAAGAAGGCAGCGTGTAGGATTATAGTAATAATAACCTAAACTTCCTTTAGGATATTCCACAAGTCTGCACTTGTCAGATTTTGTCTCAAACTTATCTTTGAAACTTTTTCACATAAGCTGGACAACCCCTTATCTTAACATACTTAAGAGTAGGAATCCTCCCTATCCATAACCTTTATGGAGTCTTGGGCTCGGATTTTGAGGTTACCTTATTTTGTAGATATGCAGCCGTTTCCACGGCATAGCCCCAGATGGATACCGGAATGTCGGTAAAAATCATTATGAACTGCACCATGTACAACAAGGTATAATTTATCCTTTTAGATACACCAATCAATTATTGCGTATCATGAGGTTTCCATTATGAGAAAATACCATTTTGAGATGATCTAGAAACTCATTGATCAAGTATTCTTTCTTCGATCTGATCAAAGAATCTTAATACTTTGTCAATTTGTTTCACTTCTGAATTCTTTGAACCTTTCAAATGATTCAGACTTGTATTTTATCAAATACATATATTCAACTCTTTGAATGATCATGTCCTTTTCTTTTACTAGTTTGTTCAATTTGTAAAATTATTTTTCATGTAAGTCAAGTATACAAAATCTATCAAGTAATATTTCAGTTTCAAACAAAACATTATCATTATAAATAGAACAACAATTGTTCTTAAATATAATACCAAAACCTTCCTTGTCCAACAACGGAAGTAATAATGTTTCTAAAGAGAACTGGAACATAATAACAACTTATTAACTTAATAGACTTGCCCGTAGGCAATGCTAAACTATAAGTTCCTATGGTTAATGCAACAACCTTTGCTCCATTCCCACACATAAGATTACTTACTCTTTGTTTAGCTTTCTACTTATGCTTAGTCTCTGCATTGGATCGTATACGTGAGAACTACAGCCGGTATCCAATACCCAAGTAGAACCTTGACTTATAGAAAAATTTATTTCAATCATGAACAAACCTATATCTGTAACCGAAGCTTCACTAAGTTTTTTCTGGTTAGCCCTTGTAAGATTCTCCTTACAATTTCCTTTTTAGTATCTAGGCTTATTGCAATGAAAGCAAACTCCTTTGCTATCTGCATCAGTCTTGTTCTTATTGTCCTTTGTTTTTGCCTTTCTATTTACCTTCTTTGAATTGTTCTTCTTTTAAGAAGATCCTTTGACCCTCTTCCGCTTCTTGGAAGAATCATTTACCAGTAAGACTTGGTCTTTCTTGGTTGGAAAGTGACTCTTTACGGTTTTCAACATGTTTAAGCAACTCAGGCAGGCTGACATATAGCTTGTTCATGTGAAAATTCACAACAATTTGTGAGAAAGAGTCCGGAAGTGATTGCAAGATCAAATCTTGGATCAACTCTCCATCCATTAAAACCCAGTTGTCCCAATTGTTCAATCAGATTGATCATTTTGAGGACATTTGTCTATACTGTAGTGCTATCGGTTATTCTAGATCAGAAGAGCTCTTTAGATATCTTATATCTAATAGTCCTACTTTCCTCACCCTTAAACTGCTTGAAGGTGCAGGAGTATAGTAGGAGCATCCATAGTTTCATGCTGACGCTGAATCTCATTACTCATGGATGCGAGTATGATGCATTTGAGCCAACTGTGCATCATCTTACTACTTTCTAAAAGTAGCAATCTCTTCCTCAGAGGCATTGTCTGCAACCATTGCAGAGATAAGCGTATTAAGGACATAAGATAACTTTTCAGCCTTGAGAACTATTCTCAAATATTTTAACCAGTCCGTTTAATTTGGTCCGGTATTAGCATTAACATGCTCCGCAGTGATAGTAAATTAGACATTGTTAAATTCTGTAAATAAATTTATAATTTAACAACATTTTAGCATACATTCATTTAATTAATTACCAAAATAAATTAGGTCTTTATTTTAAATTGGTATCTCTCACTTTTTCATCAAACTATATTACCCTCAATATATATAGTTCGGCAATTCTAATTAAAGATTTGCTAGTGAGAATAAGGATCCCATTTCAAATGTATATAGCCTTGTGTGTGCACAACAAACTATATATAAATAAATAGGTAGACAACTATTGTCAATTACATCACTATGTAACTCCTTGTATTTTGCCTCTTAGATTATAATGGTCAAGTGTATGCACATCCGAACTAAAATAATCTAAGTTAAGTCCAACCTAGCACTTCCATATATTCGAAAGAAAAACACTGTCCTTGTGTGTGCACAAGAAAACAACATCGTTTAGTCTATTTATAAGCATCAAATGTGATAAAACAACATCTTAAATATTTAATACTCGCCTTGTGTGTGCACAACAAACTCATATTAAATATTTAATACTCTATCGTTTTACCATGCTAGAAGGCGACGTTCGATATTTCAAATATTTTTGAACGCTTAGGACTTAATATAATTCCTTTGAGGGGTTTGTTATTATTTGTCTCATCTTGTTTAGCGCGCATGCACATATATATATATATATATAAAAGATACGCGTCATATTATTTAACATGCGAAGCATGTTGTATAATATATAATATATACATAGTAAGCATGCACATATAGAATACCATATTCTACCCGGATTGATTATGGACTTTTATTCTAGTTTGGTTCACTAGAGCCACCAAGTGAACCAAAAGGTCAAACCTAGGGTGCAAGAATTAAATTTAAATATAACTATTACATTTAAACCCGGGCTCCATTACAAACGGGTCTTCAAGCGCTCCTTGCTCCTTTGTCTTCAATTCTTCAAAATTAATTCTAACTAGTCCTATTACAAAAACTATTTACAATAAATAGAAACCTTGATCAGCAGTCAAGGGGAAGTACATAGGAGGGAGATAGAATTTACATTAAGAAAAAATTAGAGAAGACGAGATACGCAGACCCCATTTATAAAAACCCATACATTCAAGCATCCACTAAAATAAATCCAATCACACATTGGTCAATAGTCCATAATCAATCCCTATTTATTATCATACATATCTCTATATGTATCAATAAATAACATTCATCCCATGAATAATAAAACCATTCCATATATGCATTGATATCATTTAATGGGCAATATTAGTTAGTATAAAATTCAATTTCAACTCCAATTAGTTATCATGGAATCCAATTCCAACTCTAATTAGTTATCATGAAATCCAATTTCAATTAAAATAAACTTCTTTATTTTAATCATATTTCAAATCAAAATAAACTCTTTTATTTTAATTTATCCAATTTTTTGAATAAAAATAAACTCCTTTATTTTTAATCAAATTCCAAATCAAAATAAACTCCTTTATTTTAATTAATATGGAAACCAATTTCAAGTTTAAAATAAACACCTTTATTTTTAACTTAAAATTGTTGGAAAATAAAATATGTTGAATCCTATTCCTTATCAAAATAAACATATTTATTTTTTAAGGAAACATGGAATCTTATTCCATATGTGAATAAACTCTTTTATTCTAGGAAACATGGAATCCTATTCCATATGTGAATAAACTCCTTTATTCTAGGAAATATGGAATCCTATTCCATATATGAATAAACTCCTTTATTCTAGGAAACATAGAATCCTATTCCATATATGAATAAACTCCTTTATTCTAGTTAACGTAGAATCCAATTCCAAGTTCAAATAAAACTTTTAATTTTAATTATATTCCAATTCAAAATAAACCTTTTATCTTAATTGAAAATAAATAAAATCAAAATAAATAAAATAAATAAAATAATTTTACACAAACAATTATGCCCAATTAAATTGTTCTTAACACATATCAATGTATATACAGAATCAAAATAATTAATAATTCGCATAAAGTTTGGCTCTTGATACCACTGTTAGGTTTGTATAACGCGAACAAGCAATCAAATTACATTAATAAAGCGGAAGCGCGATAAAATCAGATTTTAAAATTTTATACAAACCATCACCATGATCTTTCTTTATGCACAATTATTAATTAAACGAAAGAGATGGAGAATAAGAATTATACCCTTGTAGAATTCTAGCTTCCTCAGGTACAAGTTCACCTCCAATTCCTTCGCGTTCTCCTTGAATTCCACCGATTAAATTCCTTCCTTTGATCAACGTTAGCCACCCAAGTGTTTGGCCTCTAGAGGTGATCCACCAAGGAATAATACTTGTTCAAGAAGATGGGTGTTGGCAAAACCCTAGTTTCTATCTCTATAGAAATTGTAAGTACTCTCTACAATTCTTATGCAAGAGTGTGTAACCCTAATCTATGATAAGACTTCTCTTATTTATAGATGTAGGAAAACCCTTCCCTAAACTATTTAGGATTAGGGTTTCTATTCTAATTAAACTCCTTTAATTAAATTAAACTCCTAATCCAATTAGGAATTCATGTGAGAGTACTTCTATTAATTAATTCCCAATCTCTATTAATTAATTCCCAATCCCTATTAGGAATTAAATAATAGTAATATTAAAATAATAATAAGACTCCTTTATATTTAATATTTCTAAAATATTAAATAATAAATATTAAGCTATTTAATTTATTCTATCTCCAAAGACTAAATTAAATACACTTAACTTATTATTACAATTATGCCATTTACTTTTTAAATAAATATTTTTCTTTTGCGGTGTGACCCTTTAGGTTCTCCATATTAAACCGGTTGTGAATAAATCAATTAAAACAATTCTAATCTTATTTAAATAAATAAATTAAACTATTTAATTCATTTAAATAAATAATATTTATTCTACAATAAGGGTAAGCCCCCTTAGCGATCAACGACTTTCCAGATAATATAGATTTTAACATTAATCATAAAAGAACCTTTCAGTGCATAGTTACCGTACAATTCAATTCTTCTACCATACAATGTTCCAATTAAATATAAGACATGGAATTACTGTCAAGTCTTATTTTATTTAATTATATGTATTTCGATTCTAAAATGCACAACTCTGATAATGCAAATTAGAAACTCCTTTCTAATTTCATTTTGCTTTGGCCAAAGACTTCTGAGTCGTCATTTATCGAATCACATAGGACATTCTCTCCTTTTACTAGAAGTGGTAGATTCTTTGTTGATCATTCACCTATCTCCATGTATAACTTATTATACCCAATCATACCCTTTGATATACCCTAAGGGTCTTAAGGGACATGTCAAAGTATAATTCATCATACACAAGATACTACGATGATCTCAAGTCTAAGGATCACTTGTACTACTATCACTAAAGGAATTCCTATTGACAGGCGAGTAAAACTCCATTAGGTATTCCTTAGCGAGCCACGATCAGTAAACTTATTCTCTAATAAGCACCTACATACTTGCTTTAGTGGCTCCACACAAATGATTATGAGATCAATCATCCTCTTCATAAGAGCAAGCAACGTATGTACTAATCTATCTGGATTCACTAATCCCCTTTTTAGTAATCCATCGATTAGGAACGATTTTAATTTGTGAGCTATCTTGAATTTAGATCTCATTAGCATGATCACCATCATGATTCTAAAAACATTGCTCAAAACTATGGATTTATCACATTCAATATAACAGCATCATGTAGATAAAGTAAAATGCCTTTAACAAATGAATAAGATTACAAAGTATATGCTACATCATATCAAATATGATTGGCTTGTGTGCATACTACTTTCACTACTAAGCCAGCAACAATCATCTATTGATAAAGGGGAGGATATAATATTATTTTCCAACATAATATTTGATTTCAGTTATCAAGAGTTGTTTTACAACTGTGATTTGAAAAACTTCTCCATACTTTGGTTTTGTTTGTCTTGCCGACCATCACTTCATCGATTTTTTTTCTAGGTGATTGTAGTCTTTCTTTTCCGAGCCATATCACCTTAACTGGATTTTGGCTTTTTCTTCGGATATTCTCAAAGAAAGCTATTTCACCTTAACAAGATCTTGGCTTTTTTTTCCTCCGGATATTCTCAAAGAAAGTAATTTCACCTTAACAAGATCTTGGCCTTTTTCTCCGGATATTCTCAAAGAAAGCCATTTCATTTTAACAAGATCTTGGCTTTTTTCTCTGGATATTCTCAAAGAAAGGCTACAATTTTTTCGCAACGAAGAAGCATTCATTCCGAGCGGTTGATTCATCGAGTAAGGAGGAATTAAAGGTACGAGGGGAGAGCTCCCTAGAAGGCCGAGCCATAGGGGTCGAACCTACGGGTTTTGGCCTTATCCTTTACATTTTTCGTTCTTCCTCTATTCTTTTATTCGAATGGATTCTCATATTTGTACTATTTCTTGATTCTTCTTTCAGGTGACTCTAATCTTTATTTTGTTTTTCGAGCCATATTACCTTGATCATATCTTAGTTTTTTCCCTCGGATAATAAAGATAGATTGGCAATTTCGGGAGCTCGGAGCGGTGCTTAACTCCAACGACCAAACAAAAAAAGTACGAAGGAAGACGAAACACTACAGTTAGACCACCCTAGGTGACCGAGCTTCGGGTAATTTTTGTCTTTTTGGCTTACTTCGTTTTTTTTCTTCTTTTCAAGTGTTCGTGATATATCTTTTTTTTTCTGCCCAAGTCTTTTCATTGTAAATTTCAGACTTTTTTTCTTTCCATGGTAAGCACTTAATTTAGGATGCTTTTCATTTTGTTTTCTTGTTCCCTAGAGCTCTCATGTCGAATTTTTCGTGTTTGCAGGCCAATTCCAGCGAACGTTCCGTAGACCCGAAAACTACTAAGGAAGTCCCCTTTATCAACGAGTGGGGAAAAGCTCCCTTCTATGGGTCTTTTGACGCTTTCTGGGAGTAAGTGAAAAATTATGATCGTGCTGCTTTTCCTCCGCCTGAGAAAGAAGGCTTGTTTCTATATGATACGACTTGCGAAAGTTCAGACAACTTCCCCTATTCTACCCGCATTCCCCGTACGTGCATAAAAAAACAGGAGTATAAGTTTGCAAAAACAAGAACATAGATACAATCATATTGTAAAACAGCGGAAGCATGACATAAATCGAATTTAAAATTTTCTGCAATCCCACTAATCACCTTATGCAATATTATTAATTGAGGAAGGATAAAAGATATACCTTATGAAGATGATCAACTCCTTGATGTGATCATCAAGTTCCAATCCCTTGTTCCTTCACGCTTCTCCAAATCCACGGATTAAACGCAATCTACTCAATGTGTGTAGCTCTTTAAAGGTCATCCACCAAGAGATGATTATGGAAGAAGTAAATTTAGGTTACTCTAAACCTTGGGTGGCTATCCCTAATTCTCTCTCTCACTCCTAACTCCTTAGGCTGTAGAGAATTCTTACGTAATTTTAAAATACTGATAGTAAGGTGTGTAACCCTAATCTATCATAAGGTTTCTCCTTATATAGACAAGTCATCTTCCTAAACTCTTTAGGACTTAGGGTTTTAATTTAATTTAATTCCCAAACTACTTAAGAATTAAATAATTTATAATAATAATAATACTTTTTATTAATTTATAATTAGTATTTCTCCCAATACTTAATTATAAATATTAAGCTATTTAATTTATTCCACTAATAAATTAAATACACTTAATTCATTATTATTAAGCCAATTACTTCTAAAATAATATTTCTCTTTTTGTGGTGTGACCCTTTAGGTTCAATATTATGCCGATAGTAGAATAAATAAATTAGAACCATTCTAATATTATTTATAATGAAGTAAACTCCTTTAATTAATATATAAATAAATAATATTTATTTTACATCATCAGGGACACCTTACATCAGTGTATCATGACTATTCATATAATATGAAATCAAAATATAAAACATGGAATTTCTGTCAAGTTTTATTTATTGGATCATATGCATTTCAATTCAAAAATGCACAACTCTAGTTAATGTAAATTAGAAACTCCTTTCTAATTTCCATTCACTCTAGCTAGAGATTCTTGAGTTGTCACTTATCGAATCGCATAGGACATTCTCTCCCTTTACTGGAAGTGGTAGATCCTTTGTTGATCATTCATCTACCTCCATGTACACTGTATTATACCCGAACATACCCTATAATATACTCTGTAGTATTAAGAAATATGGCAAAGTATAACTCAGAATACACAATGTACTATGATGATCTCAAGTCCAATGATCACTTGTACTACTATCACTGTGACGACCCAAGAATTCGGATAGCCTTGAAATTATTTTTTTCGATAAAAATATCTAATAAATAAAATTATATTGATATTATTATGTGTTATGTGTTTAAAGGTTGATTAATGACTTAGTTTTCGTGATACGTGATTATGTATAAGTATTGGGAGTTTTTGGGAGAAAATAAAATTTTTCTGAGAAAAACGCTAAATCACTATTCATAAAACACAGAAAACGCTCTTTTCGTTTTTCGAATTACGTAATAACGTTTATTAGGAAAAGGGAGATGAAATCTCTAATAAAATTATATGAAAGAAAATTTTCGCAATTTGGCGGTTTGGCGAATCAAGCGGGTTAGGAAAACTTAACTAGAAGACTAACTAAGGTTAGACTAATGGGCTAGTTAATTTACTAGCCTAAGTGTTAATTTAATTAAAAGCCCAAGCATGGATTAAATAAAAGTCCAAGAGTATGTTTAACTAATGCCCAAATGATTATTGCATGGAAGCCCACATGGTTATTAAGTTAAGCCCAAAACTAAACCCAATTTGATGAAAGTCAAAATTGGTCAAAATGTAAGCCAAATGTGCATGAAAAGCAAAATGAGAATAAGGAGGGAATGTATACTCGGTCATGGGCTAGAAGAAGAAAGGAAGAGCTTAGACTTTCCATTTATGGAAAGTCTTAGCAAGTAAGAAAGGAAAATCCATGTGTCATGATAGGAATTAAGCATGTGAGATAAAGCAAAGCAAAGGAGAATGAGGCTTGGAGGGGGAAGGAATCCGACCATGTATTGGAAGGGATAAAGTGATGACTCATTTGCTTAATGGTTAAGTCTTGTGGTGTGGATAAGATGATGACTCATTTGCTTAATGGTTAAGTCTTAGCTTTAAAAAGACAAAACTACCCCAACTCTTGCAAAGGCTATAAATAGAGCCCATTTTTCTCTTCATTTCTCACTAATTCACTAAACTAAGAGGGAAAACTCTAGCAAATTAGAGAGAAAAGAGAGAGAGGGGCCGGATTCTTAGAGGGAGACGGAAGAGCAAGGAGCTTGGATAAATCAAGCTAAGAAGAAGAAGAGATCAAGCTTTGATCATCGAGAAGAAGAAGAAGATCATCAAAAGGTAAGACTATGAACCATCAAACTCTTCATCTTTTTGAATTTCTTTTCTTTGAGTTGGTAGTTATTGGTGGTTGTTGATAATGGAAGATCATAATGGATCTTGAAGATATAAGGTGGTTGTTAAGGAGTAAACCCTTGTAAGACTACCATTAATAAGCATGTCAAGTAAACGAAAAACTAAAATCATAAGCCTAAGCATGAGGATGAAAGATAACTTCGTAGTGGAATATAAACAGACTTAAATAATCAATTGTCTGTGTGTTGTTGTTTGATTCCTAAAAGATAGAATCATAGATATGTAAGTTAGTAAGATGTTCCAAGTGGAATGGAGGAAAAATATGCCATAACAAAGTTATAGCGAAATTTTCCGTAAAAGGTGTCTAAGTATGAAAAACCCTAGCTTGGTACCCCCTTTTTCAGGATACGTTTTCGGGTAGTTAAAGCTTCTGGAAATTGGTTATTTTCTGGGGGTTTTGTAGTTTGTAGTATAGGGAAGTGGTAGGCTCAAGAACGGACTCATTCCGACTTGGAATGAGCGAGTTATGACGTTGCGAAGTAGGTACGTCGAACGCGAAAAACTGCCTGTTATCGCTTCAGGTCCAGGGAGTTTTGTACTAATGCAGACACGCAAAGTAGACATGCTACCCTATCTGATTTGTGGTGACGTCACTTACATTAGGTTTTGATCTAAAGCAGACACCCCAAAGCAAATGGGTCAAGCTGTCTGCTTTATACCTGTAGCGTAAAATGTAAAAGAAAGGTTGGTTGCGTAAATTTATTTATAAACCGCGAACCATATGAAATGAATTGGAATTTTTAAAGTTATGGGAGGACTTTGAAATATAAGTCTAAATTATGATTTAGACTAAGCGATAAGTAAACCAAAGTGTGTTGGTTTCCAAAAGTCGAGTAGTTGGGCAACCTTATGCTACGTTGTTCCGAACTATATAAGATAAGCGTAATAAAGATTAATTAAAGAATAATTTAAGATGTCTTTAGTTATGAGACGTGAGCATCATGGGACTTTAGAATTAAAGTCTAAAGTATAAATGAAGCTAAAAGAGAATTATACCGGGGTGTATAAAGTTAAGTACGTTATGTCCAGTTATAAAACGTGAATGACCTAAAATGAGAAAATTATAGCGTAAACCAAAACATGAAATCTATATGTGACCAATTGGTATGCTATTATTAATTAAATTGTGTAGGATAATTGAAGGAAGATTGAGCGTATAAATTAAAGAACGCTTCAAGCAAGTCTCCGATCCTTGTTTGATTTTCTGTAATTAAGCAAGTTTTTTAAGCTTACTCTAATTTTGTAATTGAGCAAGTTTTCAACTTTCATTTGATAATTATATTGAATGTAAGTATTGTATAACCTTGTACATATTATTATTCTGTGCAAGACATGTATTTAGATTATGGAGTTTCAGTTGTTATATGAAATTTATCGTATTATGAGATATGAGATATAAAAATGAGTTATTGTCATTCGATTCAGCATAACTCGATTTGTTGAACAATTCCGGTCGGAATATTTATTGTTGAGATATGAATTGTGATAATTCTTAAATTGTGATAATTCTTAAATTGTCATAAGTTATTAGTGCCAAACCAAATAATTTGGGCAAGTATTCGTATATATTGCACCCCGTGCAATAATGTGTTATGTGAGTAAATGTTGTTATGATTGCACCCCATGTAATGAAGTGTTTGTTGTCTGTTATGTGTAATAACGTGATAGGCCAATAACCGCACTTATGTGCAAAGCTAAGTATAAAAGTTCTAAAAATGGAACTATTCAAGAGTTTACATTTCGTATATTAGCGAATGATGTTAAGAAGTATGTCTGTGCTGTTTATTTCGGTTAGAGAAATGTTTAGATGTATGTGCAATCACGTGCTTTTTAACCGCTAGCTTGTAGTAATTGAGTTGAATGACTCCTTTGTATGGGCAGAGGTTTAAGATGCGTTAGGAAACCGATCTAACTCACTAATGAACTATGTTGCAGTGTAGCGCACTGGAGACATTGGTGACAGTGTTGATGAGACGGGGAACTAATTCATTAGTTCTTTGGTGGGGAGCCACTCAGTTCATTATATTGTTAATTATTGAAAACTTGTGTTGTGCTGTTCTTATATATATGTTAAGAAGATGATTCTTTTAACATATGTATTTTCGTAGATTAGGCTGAGTCCTAAAGTGTTATGAGGAGAATATTTTCTTTTAAAGGTTATGAGAGGATAGATGGTCCGAATGACCACTCAATAGATATGGAAATGACTGAAGGTCCTAACGACCTATCAGCAGATAGGGAAATTTAAATTCCTATTTATTCGAGCTACTTCAGAACTACTATTTAGTTGTTGAAGGTTTCAGAAAAATATTATTTTATTCTTGAGATTGTTATTTATTCAATTGTTTATTACTTGTTGAGAAATTTGTTAGGTTTGTAAATAACGCAAACATGCAATCAAATTACACAAATATAGCGGAAGCGCGATAAAATCAGATTTTAAAATTTTATACAAGCCATCACCATGATCTTTCTTTATGCGAAATTATTAATTAAACGAAAGAGATAGAGATTAAGAATTATACCCTCGTAGAATCGTGCTTCCTCGTGTACAAGTTCTACTCCAAATCCTTCGCGTTCTCCTTGAATTCACTGGTTAGATTTCTTCTTTTGATCAACGTTAGCCACCCAAGTATTTGGCCTCTAGAGGTGATCCACCAAGGAATAATATGTATTCAAGAAGATGGGTGTTGGCAAAACCCTAGTTTCTATCTCTATAGAAATTGTAAGTACTCTCCCAAAACCTAATGGAAGTGTATGTAACCCCAGTCCATAATAAGACTCCTCTTATTTATAGATATGGGTAACCCTCCTAAACTATTTAGGATTAAGGTTTTATTCTAATTAAACTCTTTTAATTAATTAAACTCCTATTCCAATTAGGAATTTATGAGAGTACTTGTATTAATGAATTCTCAAATACTTTTAGGAATTAAATAATAATAATAGTAATAATAATAATAATAATAATAATAATAAGACTCCTCTTATTAATTTATGTTTAATATTTCCAAAATATTAAATAATAAATATTAATTTATTTAATTTATTCTATCTCCATAGATTAAATTAAATATACTTAACTTATTATTACGATTATGCCATTTACTTCTTAAATAAATATTTTTCTTTTGCGGTGTGACCCTTTAGGCTCTTCATATTAAACCGGTTGTGAATAAATCAATTAGAACAATTCTAATCTTATTTAAATAAATAAATAAATAAAACTATTTAATTCATTTAATTAAATAATATTTATTCTATAATAAGGGTAAGCCCCCTTAGCGATCAACGACTTTCCAGATATTATAGATTTCAACATTAATCATAAAAAAACCTAGTGAATAGTTATCGTACAATTCAATCCTTTTACCAAACAATGTCCCAATTAAATATAAGACTTGGAATTATTGTCAAGTCTTATTTTATTTAATTATATGTATTTCGATTCTCAAATGCACAACTCTAAATAATGCAAATTAGAAACTCCTTTCTAATATCATTCTGCCTTGGCCAAGGACTACTGAGGTGTCATTTATCGAACCACATAGGACATTCCCACCTTTTACTAGATGTGGTAGATTCTTTGTTGATCATTCACCTATCTCCATGTATAACTTATTATACCTAAACATACCTTTTGATATACCCTAAAGGTCTTAAGGGACATGTCAAAGTATAACTCATCGTACACAAGATACTATGATGATCTCAAGTCCAAGGATCACTTCTACTACTATCACTAGAGGAATTCCTATTGACAGACAAGTAAAACACCATTAGGTATTCCTACAGCGAGTCACGTTCAGTGAACTTATTCTTCAATAAACACCTACATACTTGCTTTAATGTCTCCATACAAATGATTATGAGATTAATTATCCTCTTCCTAAGAGCAATCAAAGTATGTACTAATCTATCCGGATTCACTAATCCCCTTTTAGTAATCCAACGATTATGAACGATTTTAGTTTAAGCTTTCTAAGAATTTAGATCTCATTAGCATGATCATCATCATGATTCTAACTCAAAACTATGGGTTTATCACATATAACATAACAACACCATGTAGATAAAGTAAAATGCCTTTAATACTTTTATTAATAAATGAATAAGATTACAAAGTATATGCTACATCATATCAAATATGATTGACTTATGTGCATACTACTTTCAATCTCTCACTTGCACTAAAACCAATCACCATGGTATCTAATACCCATCTTCTCTAAGTGACGATCAAACTGCTGTTGGGTTAAAGCTTTAGTAAATAGATCTGCAATATTGTCTTGAGAGTCCACACGCTCCAGGGTGACGTCTCCTCTTTCAATGATCTCTCTAATCAAATGAAACCGCCGCAATATGTGTTTGGATTTCTGATGAGACCTGGGTTCCTTAGCCTGCGCAACAGCTCTAGTGTTGTCACAGAATAAAGGCACGACTCCTATAATGCTAGGAACCACTCTAAGTTCAGTTATGAACTTCTTCATCCAAACAACTTCCTTTACAGCTTCACTTGCAGCTATGTACTCTGCCTAGGTCACTGAATCAACAATTGTTTGCTGCTTGGAACTTTTCCAACTCACTGCGACACCGTTTAAGGTAAACACATACCCTGAAACGGATTTATTGTCATCTTGGTCCGTTTGAAAACTTGAGTCTGTATAGCTCTCTAGTTTCAATTCAGACCCACCGTAAACAAGAAATACATCCTTAGTTCTTCTTAAGTACTTTAGGATGTTTTTCACTGCCTTCTAGTGTTCTTCTCCTGGATTCGACTGATATCTGCTTGTTACACTAAGTGCATGAGCAACATCCGGTTTAGTACATATCATACCGTATATGATAGATCTTATTGCTGAAGCATAAGGAATCTTACTCATACGGTCTCTCTCCTCAAGTGTCTTTGGGGCTTGTTTCTTGGAGAGATGTATTCGATGGCTCATCGGCATAAGCATCCATCAAAAATTAAATCCAATCTCATTGGTTAATGGTCCATAATCATCCCCTTTATTATCATACATGTCATCACATGTATCAATAAAATATTCATCTCATGAATTTAAATATTATATATATATATATTGATATCATTTAATATGCAATAAAAGTTTGCATGAAATCCAATTTCAAATCAAAATAAACTCCTTTGTTTTAATTTTCAAAAAAAAATTGCTGAAAAATCCAACCTTTCTGACGCCCTAGCGTCGCGGCACCTTGGGCAAGCGCTACGACGCTCAAACCCTAGAATCAATAAATAAATCAACACAAATATTTATTTAATTCAATAAATATTTAAAGATCAAATATAAAAATCTCGTTCGTTACATCTTTTCCCCCTTAAAAGGATTCTGTCACCAGAGTCACGACTTAATTAATTCGTCCTGTTACATTCTCCCCTCCTTACAAAGGTTCTGTCCCCAGAATCGCTACACATAGACTAAGCAAATAACTGAGGATAATTTTTCATTATCTGATTTTCGAGTTCCCACGTAACTTCTTCAGCGTTGTGGTTCCTCCAGATCACCTTAACAGAAGGTATAACTTTATTTCTGAGTACTTGCTCTTTCCTGTCAACTATCTGAACAGGCACTTCTTCGTAAGATAAAGCTTTTTCAAATTGCAGGGGTTCATATTCTATAACATGCTTGTAGTCGTAATATCGAAACATGAAAAACGTTGTGAATATGTTCTAACGCCGGAGGTAAGGCTACCTCATACGCAACTTCACCAATTCTTCGTAACACTTCAAAGGGTCCAATGAACCTTGGGCTTAATTTCCCTTTTTGACAAGTCGTATTTTTCCCTTCCAAGGAGACACTTTCAAGAAAACGTAGCTACTAGATTCAAATTCTCGATTCTTGCGGTGTTGATCGACATATTTCTTCTGCCTATCCTGAGCAGCTATCAATCTCGCCTTGATCACTTTGATGATTTCAGCAGTCTGTTGTACTAGTTCTGGTCCTAGTAATTGACATTTGCTAACTTCATCCTAGCATAATGGAGCTCTGCACTTTCTGCCGTACAATGCTTCGTAAGGCAGCATGCCAATACTTGCATGGTAACTGTTATTGTAAGCAAATTCCACCAATGGTAGATGATCGTCCCAATTCCCTTTGAAATCCATGATGCAAGCTCTTAACATATCGTCTAATGTCTGAATCGTTTTTTCTCCGTCGGTCTGTGGATGATATGCCGTACTCATACACAACTGTGTTCCCATGCATTCCTGTAGGCGCTTCCAGAAGTTCGATGTGAAACGCGGATCCCTATCTGAGACAATAGACACTGGAACACCGTGCCTCGAAACAATCTCCTTCACATACAATTTCGCCAACTGATCTAGGTTAAATCTGATCTTGATCGGTAGGAAATGTGCTGATTTCGTTAGTCGATCTACGATAACCCAAACTACGTCAAAACCTTTCTGAGTCGTCGGAAGACCTACTACGAAATCCATTGTGATATGTTCCCATTTCCATTCTGGGATTTCTAACGGTTGTAGTAACCCACTCGGCCTCTGATGTTCTGCTTTAACTTTCTGATATGTCAAACACTTGGCCACACAATCATCAACGTCCCTTTTTATATTCGGCCACCAGAAATGCTGTCGGAGATCCTGGTACATCTTCGTACTCCCCGGATGAATCGAATATCTTGAACTATGAGCCTCGCTCAAAATTTCCTCCTTAATCTCTAGTAATGGCGGAACCCAAATTCTTCTCTTGAATCTCAATAATCCTTCGTTATCAACTTTGAATTTCACTTCATCACCTTCAGATATTCTTTTCCTAATTTTCTCACTTTCCTCATCCTGAAGTTTTGCTTCCTTAACCTTATCTACCAAAGTTGGACCGGCTCCTAATTGAAACAGTTTTTCATTAGACTCCTCAGGATATTTCACCTCCAACTCCAGTTTTGCTTGCTGAAATTAGCTTCTCCTGAGCGGTTAACATAGACAGTTTCTCCTGACCCTTTCTGCTTAAGGCGTCGGCCACAACGTTCGCTTTACCCGGATGATATAAAATCTCGCAGTCATAGTCCTTTATCAATTCTAACCATCTCCTCTGTCACATGTTCAGGTCCTTCTATGTGAAAATATATTTCAGACTCTTATTGTCTATATATATTTCACACTTCTCCCCGTAGAGATAGTGTCTCCAGATCTTTAAAGCAAACACTACCGCGTCCAATTCTAAGTCATGGGTCGGATACCCCTTCTCATAGT
This sequence comes from Aralia elata, assembly GCA_034770075.1. Lineage (NCBI taxonomy): Eukaryota > Viridiplantae > Streptophyta > Magnoliopsida > Apiales > Araliaceae > Aralia > Aralia elata. Next base: position 17,236,575 of record CM068381.1, on the reverse strand, counting down.
CCTTTAATTGTTGTGACGCATACGCAATGACCTTACTGTTCTGCATAAGCACATAGCCTAGTCCTTTATGCGACGCATCACTGTACAACACAAAATTTCCTGTGCTATCTGATAAAGATAACACAGGTGCCGTGCTCAACCTCTTCTTTAATTCCTGAAAACTTTCCTCACACTTTTCCATCCAAACGAACTTCACCACCTTCCTAGTCAAATTCGTTAACGGAGTCGCAATTTTGGAAAAATTCTGAATGAATCTTCTATAATAACCTGCCAATCCAAGGAAACTCCTTACTTCTGACGGTGTTTTCGGCTGGTCCCAGTTAAACACAGCTTCAACCTTTGACGGATCTACTGAAATCCCATCCTTTTCAATCACATGTCCAAGAAATTGCACCCGCTCTATCCAGAATTCACATTTTGAAAACTTATTGTTCAACTTCTCTCTTCTTAATGCTTCCAATGTTGCCTTCAAATGCTCCGCATGCTCTTCCTTAGTTTTGAAATATACTAGAATATCATCGATGAACACTACTACGAACTTATCCAAAAACGGCTTAAACACCCTGTTCATTAGGTCCATGAATGCTGCAGGAGCATTCGTTAGACCAAATGACATTACCAGAAACTCGTAGTGACCATAACGAGTCCTGAACGCTGTCTTCGGTACATCTTCCTTCCTTACCTTCAACTTATGATAACCACTTCTCAAATCTATCTTCGAGAAATACCTAGCTCCTTTCAATTGATCAAACAAGTCATCGATCCTTGGCAACGGGTACTTATTTTTAATTGTGACCTTGTTCAACTCTCTGTAATCAATGCAAAGTCGTATCGATCTATCCTTCTTCTTGACAAATAACACCGGCGCTTCTCACGGTGATACGCTTGGCTGGATATACTTCTTATCTAAAAGTTCTTGCAGTTACACTATCAATTCTTTCATCTCTACTGGAGCCATACGGTACAGAGCCTTCGATATAGGGGCAGTTCCTGGCGCCAAATCGATTACGAATTCCACTTCCTTGTCTGGCGGAAGTCCTGGCAACTCATCTGGAAATATGTCTATAAAGTCTCTTACGACATGTATCTCTTCTAATTTCGAACTCTTTTTTCGAGTATCGACTATGTAGGCTAAGTATCCCACACAGCGTTGTCTCAACAACTTCCTGGCCTGCATCATCGTCAGACAACTCGCTTGCCTAGGCGACTTGTTGCCATAAAATATTACTTTGACGGAGTTATAAGGCTAATACATTTCTTTTGGCAATCAATTATCGCCCCATAATTGAATAGCCAATCCATTCCCAAAATAACGTCAAATTCCCCAAGTTTAATTAGAATCGGATCTACAGTCATCACGTTTCCCTTAATATCCACTATACAATTTTTGTGTACAAACCTAACATGAATTATCTCTCTATTCGCAATTTCTATGTTCAAAGGGTAATCTAATTCCTCTTTAGGCAAATCTAGATTCTTAGCAAAGTTATCGGATATAAATGAGCAAGTAGCACCCGAATCAAACAATACATAAATATTTATATTATTGATCAGAATGATACCTGACGCCACATCTTATGACTGTACAGCGTCCTGCACGGTCATGTTAAAAGTTCTGGCAGTAGGTTGGTTTGTCGGTGCTGATCCCGTTATGGTTAACGTGCTACCACCACTATTTCCCCTACTCCCTCCTGCTCCTGCTCCTCCTGCTGCCTTCTTGGGGTAATCCCTAGCCAGATGATCCTTTGACCCGCAAGTGAAGCAAGCGCCCTTCTTAGGATTAGGATAATTTGGTGCTATGTGACCTTCCTGGCCACAATTGTAGCAAACCCTCTTCCCCTTCAGGCATATTCCCACATGATTCTTCCCGCAGGTAACACACGCCTCCACTTTCTTCTTCTGACCTCCCTGTTGATTTCTAGCAGACCCACTATCATTCCACTTCCTCTTCTGATTGTGACCACCACTATTACTACCACTAAGCTTGTTATTCTCATTTTCACCCTTCTCATTCTTCTGCTCCTGGTTATACTTAGTCAGAGCGTCACTTCTACCTTCCACGATAATCGCCTTCTCCAGAACTCCTGCAAAGTGTTCAATTGGAACATTGATACCTTGCTGTACAACCACGGCTTCAACCCCTGTTCAAATCTCCTCGCCTTCCTCTCATCGGTATTCACCTGATATGTTGCGAACTTGGCCAACTCATTGAACTTCGCAGCGTATTCCGGTACAAACATGGTACCCTGCTTTAGCTCTAGGAATTGAACCTCCATCTGATTACGCGAGCTTGTAGTACATCTCAAAGAACATCTCCTTGAACCTATCCCACGTGATTACACCCTGACCTCCTCGAACCTTATTTGCTTGCCACCAGTAGTTGGCCTCTGACTTAAGCATGAACGTTGCGAAGGCAGTCTTTTGGTCATCACTAACCCTAGCAACGTTGAACACCTTCTCCATTTCCATCACCCAGGTTTGGGCTTCGATTGGGTTCATGGACCCCTAAACTCTGGCGGTCCTACCGATTTGAAATCCTTAAATGACGTAACTTGTGGAGCTGGCGGCTAATTCACAAGTGCTCCAGCTAAAAGGTTTACCAATTGCTATACAGGATTAACATTAGTATCGTTGTTATTATTATTCGTAGAGCTTTCCTGAGCTTGTTGACGTGGTTGGCGTCTCGGCGGCATTTTCTATTTAAGAGTATACACTTATTAGATCATTACTCAATTTCTTAAGTGTTTAATACTTAACTTAAACAATTCAAGCTTAACACTTAACACATAACATCTTCAAATAAACTTTGATATTTCATTTATTCAAAAGTTTTAAACATAGAAAGATAGCATCACTGCTACTTACATCAACTATCCCGAGATCAAAGAATCTTCAGGATTAAATAATCATATTCCATTGTTTATAATCACACTGGAATTTACATTACTAACTACCATAAATATTCACATATTTCATTACTCTTCCTATCGCGACCTACTAAGGTGTCGAACCGCCTTTCTGCGTTCTTCCTCCATGATACGGAACATCGTCCTGCGATCCAACATGTACCATGACAAGTCCTCGAACTGAACTGGATGGTGGAGAACTTGATCCTGGGCCTTGTTAATTGCTGTCTGAAATGTGTAGTCCGTCTCCTCAATCTTAGCCTTCTTTGCCCGCTCACAATCTTCAGAAATTTTTGCACGTCGAGAGGCCTTCATCCAGGCGTCCTCTGCTCTAGCACGTTCCACTGACTCTTCACTCAGGTCATCCTTTAATTTCTCAATTTCAACCTTCATCTTCTTATTCTCAACCAACAACTCGTCCTTTTGACTCTCTTCCTGAACTAGCTTCCATTCCACGTCTCCAAGACGTACCTCAAGATCCTCAATATTCTCATCCTTCTGTTCTATAGCAGTCTGGCGTATATTTACCAGCCTCTCCAAATCTCTGATTCTACCCTGTAACTCTACGGTACGGTCATATAGTGCATCATACATCTCAACGTCGATAGAGGTAAGGGGTACCTGATGAGTAGGTTTCATACCTACGAATCGGAAACCTATTGATGTGGATTATTGTTTATTTCCTTAGTTTATAGTTACTTTTCATGCATTTTATGTGTTTTTGTAGGTTGCATGTGTTGGGAATTGAATTGGCGAGAGTTGAGCAAAAGCAGCAGCAAAAGAAGCAAAAGTTGCAGGAACTGAAGCAGCGCGACCGCGCCCAATTTGTACTAAGGAGCAGCGCGGCCGCACCTGACTCATGAGTTGAAAAAAAACAATGCTCCGCCAGGGTAGCGCGACCGCGCCCCATTCAAGCTTATTTCAAGCGCGGCTGCGCCGGTTCGGGAGTTGACCAAACTTTGACTTTTTGGTTTTAATGAAGCAATTGATGCGTAATTGATTTCCAGACTTCTAAATCAGTTAGGATTTTTATCAGATGTTATAAATAGTTGTTTTAAGTCATTATTATGGTTGTTGAACCTATTAGTTAGAAACCCTAGTTTTGAAAGCCAATTGTGAAGACCTGAAGCAATTTGTTAGCACGAGAGATTCAGCACAGGAGCTAAGGAGAGATACAAGGATTGCATTATCAGTTTTTATTCTCTTCTCTATCTCTTATCTTGTAATATTGAATGCTATTTAATTTGTGGATGATGGATTCTAGTTTAATTATGAACTAAATTTCTTTTTAAGACTATAACGGATCTTATTGCGTAGCTTTGTTTGATATGCTTCTGAGATAATTATCATTAACTATTATTGGATTGTCTATTATGGTTTATGCCTAATTGCTTAATTATTTGGCCAGTAATTACCGTGATAATCTATACGAACTCGAGAGATGAAGTATAGGTTTAGATCTGACCGTAATAGCATGTGATTGTGTTTTCTGCATATCGATAGAATTCATGATTTGTGACTAGGATAAAGATATACCTACTCACAACATGTAATCAAATTGGGAACCTGAGCTTTGAATCCTTTTTAATTGTAATTCACATAGAGATATAGTGAATTAGTTAACTAGGGTGTTCATCTTAAGTCTATCATCTGTGGATTTGAGTTGATTTGTTTGCGATACATTGAGAGACGGTTATAAATACTAATGAGTTCTCGATTAACAATCCGGAATAGTTAGCATAATTTGATAGGAAATGTATTGAGCAAAGTGAAGTAATAGGTGAAGTTGTAGTATTAAGTCTTTAAAATCTGTTTTCAAATTTGTGGTAATTAATTTTAGTTGAAGTAATTAATTAATTTCAAAAATTCCCAAAACTTTAATCGATTGTTTAATAAAATTGAGTTAATACAAAGTTGATAATTAATATTATAAATTACAGTTTTTTCTCTGTGGGAACGATACTCTACTTACACTTTATTACTTGTGGACTGCATATACTTGCGTATTTTTGCTAGTATAGATTTAGGCAAAAGTTTTTGGCGCCGTTGCCGGGGAAATTTTGTGTCTATAATTTTCAGGTATCAATTTAATTAATTCAGTTTTAGTTAAACTTTGTTTTTGTTTTTCTTGTTATTTCCTGTTTCAGGTGATTTCGGTTCGTTTATGCAAACGCGATCAAAACAGCCGGAACTTGTGCAGTGAGAGGACAATCTTGAGAACAAGTTACGTCAGTTGAGAAAGTTTTGCCAAGAGACAATCGAGAAAGAGAAAATGGCTAACGAAGAGCAGAAATCACTGAGGGACTACGCCATGCCTAAGATAGATGAGATCAAGTCAAGCATCACGAGGCCAGCTATCACTGCAAACACTTTTGAGATTAAACCGGGTACAATTCAGATGATTCAGAACTCGGTACAGTTTGGGGAATTGGTCAATGATGATCCGAATGAACATTTAGTGAGCTTTCTTGAGATTTGCGATACATTTAAATACCACAATGTTACGGATGATGCGGTTAGATTACGTCTATTTCCATTCACTCTGAGGGATAAGGCAAAGAGTTAGCTGCATTCACTTCCGCCAGGATCCATTACGACATGGGATGACTTAGCCCAGAATTTTTTAGCGAAATTCTTTCCGCCGGCTAAGACTACTAAGATGAGGAACGACATTACTACCTTTGAGCAACATGAAAAGTCACTCTGATAGACTCTACGGCACGCTTGCGTGAGGTGGTCGTCGCCCGGATCATTTTTAGCAAGTTATGAAGGTGGAACGCTCACAATACCTTAACCCTTCGCCTATATTGAGACGAGAACCTTGGTATAATTGCTTTGTGCAAGGAAGTTTGCGTTGAATGGACACCAACGACACCTAAACCCCGTACTTATAAGAAGCAGGAACCTCGGTACAATCGATACTGGATGTTTGATAGAATAACGCCACAAACAACTATGAATTATTGTATGATAAGTCGATAATTGAATCTCAAGAAAACTAAGAAAATAATCTAGGAATTCTTAAAGAACCAAAAGATGAGAAGAATCTCACAATAATTTTTATTAATCTGAATTGTAGTCTCCCTAGTACATAAGCCATGTATTCTATTTATACTAATACATAAAAACCCTAACTCTATAAGGAAATAAGAATTTGAATGGAAATAGAAATCCTAACTAATAAATAATAAGGAAATCAATCCCTATCTAAGAAATATCCTAGTTACAATAGAAATATAGAAATATATTAAAAACCCTAAAATTAAGGAAGAAATCCGCGTCCCAAACTGTCAAAACGCGTCTGCCTCGAAAAATGCGCCAGTAAAATTTGAGAGTTCTCACCGGGGCGAGAAATTTATACTGGGAATTCTCGCCGGGGCGAAGATGGGCAGAGAAGACTTGGCTTGGGCGGCTTCATCTTTGGCCGGGGCGAAGATATCCAGAGAAGTTCTCGCCGGGGCGAGAAAAATTAGCCTGCGGATCTCGCCGGGGCGAGAACCCTGAATCCCAACTTCTGAGTTTGTTTTCTGTGCAATCCAACCTCGTGTTGTCCCATGATATAACATAACCTCTTCAGCTTTCTTGGACATCCATAACGCCGTAAGAACGCTAATCCTTCCACTAATTGACACATATCTTCATTAATGATTATACGATACCAACGAACATGACGACCACTAACTCGAACGCTTGATTTGCATTAATTTGGTCTTACTACATAGATCGTATCTAGCAATCCCAAATCACATGAATGACCCTCTCCTTGATGTTCATATGAATTGAGCTCCAATGTAAGCATCCTTGAGTAGATTCTAGCCCAATTACTTGAATTCGTTTGTTGAACCCTCGAAGCTTGAGTTGAGTCGATGACGCTTGATGAGAGCCTGGTCAGGATCTCATCACACTGTATGAGGCTTGGGAGAGGTTCAAGGACTTATTGAGAAGATGCCCGCATCATGGGCTACCCAAGTGCTACAGGTTCAGACATTCTACAATTGGTTAAGTAGTAATACTCGAACGAGTATAGATGCAGCTGCGAGAGGAGCACTTATGGCCAAAAGTTTTGATGAGGCTTTTGATTTGTTGGAGACAATGGCAGCAAATAACTATCAATGGCCAACTACAAGGATGAATTAACACAAGGTAACTGGGGTATAAGAAATAGATGCAATCACAGCATTAGCAGCTCAGATGGCAGCTATGTCTAAGAAGATTGATGCTATGGCAAAGTCAAAAACTCAGCAAGTAGCTTTTGTTTGTGAGCTATGCGCGGGTGCACATCCTACAGATTATTGTGCCATTAATCCTGAAGTAGTGCAATTTATGGGTAGCTACCAACGTCCTCCAAATCCATACCAAAACACTTACAATCCGGGGGCAAGGAACCATCCTAATTTGTCATGGAGCAACAATCAGAATCATCAACAAGCTCTTAGATCATCATATCCCCAGGATTTCATAACCAACACTAGCAGGTAGTTACGCAGCCGCAACCAGAAAAGAAACCAGATTTGGAAGAGCTCTTGATGAAGTATATGGCAAATAATGATATGTTGTTAAAGAGTCAAGCGACTATCAAAAATCTTGAGAATCAGGTGGGTCAAATAGCCAATATGTTAAACAACAAACCTCAAGGATCTCTGCCTAGTAACACGAAAGTTAACCCAAAGAGAGATGGTAAGGAACAGTGCCAAGCTGTCACATTAAGAAGTGGGAAGCAAATCCTGACAGACAGCGCGACCATGCCTGAAATACAAAGAGAGGCAGCGCGGCCGCACCCTTCACCAATTATAGATTCTATAGAAAATTTAGAGGAGAAAGAAGAGAAGATAGAAACTGAGCCAAGAGAAAAGGAGAAAGCAAAACAATCAGTAGTATACCCACCAGTTCCATATCCACAGAGATTTCAGAAACAAAAATTAGATAAGCAGTTCTCCAAATTCCTCGAAGTTTTTAAGAAGCTACAAATCAACATACCGTTTGCAGAAGCTTTAGAGCAGATGCCAAGCTATGCCAAGTTCATGAAAGGAATTTGTCATGGAAGAAAAAGCTAGAGGATTATGAGATAGTAGCTTTAACTGAAGAGTGTAGTGCTATACTGTAAAAGAAGTTGCCGCCGAAATTAAAAGATCCTGGCAACTTTACTATTCCTTGCACTATTTGAAACTTGTCAATCAACAGATGTTTGTGTGATTTAGGTGCTAGTATCAATCTCATGCCTTTATCGATATATGCACAGTTGAGTTTACCTGCACCAAAACCAACAAACATCTCTCTTCAGCTTGCGGATAGGTCAGTTACACATCCAAGGGGTATTGTGGAGGACATTCTTCTGAAAGTCGATAAATTCATATTCCCAACTGATTTCATCATTTTGGATTATGAAGAGGACAAAGACATTCTTATCATACTTGGGAGACCGTTCTTAGCAACTGGTAGAACACTCATAGATGTGCATAAAGGAGAATTGACTATGAGGGTTCAAGACCAAGAAGTGATATTCAATGTGTTCAAAGCCATGAAGTTTCCTACAGATGAAGAGGAGTGTTTCCGGATGGATGTGGTAGAGAAAGTAGTGGATGATGAGTTTTTGAGGACAATGATTAAGGATCCGTTGGAAACTACTTTATTAGGGGATGCTAAAATGGATGATCCAGAGATGATAGAGTTTCTTCAGATATTAGATGCATTGCCAAGGGTACGCAAATTCAAAATTCCTTTTAAACCATTAGAGTATGCACACAAGTCCTTAGAGCGTTTGAAGCCATCTCTTGAGATACCTCCTACACTTGAGCTTAAACCTTTACCTAATCATCTCAGGCACGCTTATTTGGGTGAATCATCTACTTTACCTGTGATTATTGCACCTGTACTTAACGAATTGCAGGAGAGTAAGCTGATATGAGTTCTTTGAGAATACAAAACTGCAATTGGATGGACCATTGCTGACATCAAAGGAATAAACCCATCATTCTGCAGGCACAAGATACTTATGAAAGACGATGCCAAACCTATAGTGGAACAACAGAGAAGATTAAATCTAATTATGAATGAGGTAGTCAAGAAAGAGATCTTAAAATGGCTGGATGCTGGTATTATATACCCCATATCTGACAGTTCTTGGGTGAGTCCGGTTCAGTGCGTACCAAAGAAAGGAGGAATGACTGTGGTAGCAAATGAAAACAACGAGCTGATACCGACGAGGATAGTAACCGGTTGGAGGGTTTGCATGGATTATAGGAAACTTAATAAAGTAACCCAAAAAGATCACTTTCCATTACCTTTCATTGACCAGATGTTGGATAGATTGGCTGGACATGAGTACTACTGTTTATTGGATGGGTATTCGGGGTATAATTAGATTGCAATTGCTCCGGAGGATCAGGAAAAGACTACGTTCACTTGTCCGTATGGTACTTTCGCTTTTAGGAGGATGTCTTTCGGATTGTACAATACACCAGCGACGTTCCAAAGGTGTATGATGGCAATTTTCTCAGATATAGTGGAACGCAATGTGGAGGTTTTTATGGACAATTTTTTAGTATTTGGAGACTTTTGATAGTTATTTGGAAAACCTTGTCATGGTATTGAAAAGGAGCGTGGAAACCAATTTGGTGCTTAACTGGGAAAATTGCCATTTCATGGTGCAAGAAGGGATCATCCTCGGGCATAAAGTGTCAGCAAGAGGTTTAGAGGTAGACAAAGCTAAACTCGAGACAATTGAAAACTTACCACCACCAACTTCAGTGAAGGGGATTCGTAGCTTTTTGGGACATGCTGGGTTTTATCGGAGATTCATAAAGGACTTTTCCAAAATCACGAAGCCATTATGCAGTTTATTAGAGAAATACGTCCCATTCAAATTTGACGATGATTGTTTGTCGGCCTTTGAGCTTTTAAAGAAGAAATTGACCACAACACCAGTGATAGTTGCACCAGATTGGTCAATGCCATTCGAGATAATGTGTGATGCTAGCGACTACGTAATTGGGGCTGTTTTGGGCCAACGCAAAGAAAAGGTTTTTCATGCCATTTATTATGCTAGCAAAACATTGTCGGATGCTCAACTCAATTATACGACTACTGAGAAGGAGTTGCTTGCAGTAGTATATGCATTTGACAAATTTCGTTCGTACTTACTCGAAACTAAAGTGGTGGTGTTCACGGACCATTTAGCGATAAGATATCTGATTTCGAAGAAAGATGCTAAGCCAAGGTTAATTAGATGGATACTTCTACTCCAGGAATTCGACTTGGAAATCCGGGATAGATAGGGTACGGAAAATCAGGTGGCAGATCATCTATCGAGGTTGGAAAACAATGAGCATGCCAAGGAAGACAAGACTGGGATTAATGAGTTCTTCCCAGATGAGCAATTGTTCGTGATAAAAGTAGAAGTTCCATGGTATGCAGATTTTGTCAATTATTTGGTTAGCAACGTATTTCCTCCAGACTTGACAAGCCAGCAAAAGAAAAAGTTTTTACATGACGTGAAGAGGTACATTTGGGATGAGCTGTTTCTGTTTAAGCATTGCGCAGATCAAATGATACGACAGTGTGTTCCGCAAAGCGAAATTAAGAGCATCCTACATCAATGTCATGACTTGCTGTATGGAGGACATTACGGGGGTGAAAAGACAGTTACCAAGGTGTTACAAATAGGATTTTTCTGGCCCACGTTGTTTAAAGATGCCCACCAATTTGTTCAGAGATATGATAGATGTTAAAGGGTGGGAAATATCTCCAAACGTCATGAGATGCCATTGAACACAATTTTAGAAGTTGAAGTCTTCGACGTTTGGGGGATAGACTTCATGGGGCCATTTCCGTCCTCCTTCAACAACCTCTACATTCTTTTGGCAGTTGATTATGTCTCTAAATGGGTGGAAGCCAGTGCTATGCCGACAAATGATGTCAAAGTGGTTTTTAAAATTTCTTCAGAAAAACATCTTCACAAGATTTAGCACCCCAAGGGCAATTATCAGTGATGAAGGGAGCCACTTCTGCAATAAGTATTTCGCAGCTCTCTTGGCTAAGTGTAGGGTTACTCACAGAATTGCTACAACCTATCACCCCCAAACCAGTGGTCAAGCAGAAGTCTCTAATAAGGAAGTGAAGAGAATTTTAGAAAAGATCATCAATCCTACTAGAAAAGATTGGTCAATGAAGTTGGATGACGCACTTTGGGCTTACAAGACAGCATACAAGACACCCATTGGCATATCGCCGTATTAGCTAGTCTATGGCAAGGCATGCCACCTTCCTGTTGAACTTGAGCACAAGGCATACTGGGCCATAAGAAAGTTGAATTTCGATCTCATAACTGCGGGGGAGAAGAGGCTTCTCCAACTTAATGAACTTGATGAATTCCGTCTGCAAGCTTATGAGAACTCGAAGTTATACAAGGAAAAAGTCAAAAAGTGGCACGATCAAAAAATTGTCGACAGGAAATTTGAGCCAGGCCAAGCAGTCCTTTTATATAATTCTCAATTGAGATTATTTCCGGGAAAGCTCAAGTCTCGATGGTCCGGACCTTTCATTGTCAAACAAGCATTTCCTCATGGCGCCGTCGAAGTATTTGGACATAATCCGGATGAAACATTTAAAGTCAACGGATAACGTTTGAAGCATTATTGGGGTGATGATTTCGATCGCCAGAAAATCTCAATCACTCTTGCCGATCAATCTTGAAACAGAGAGTAGTCAGGCTGAAAGACTTTAAATCAAGCGCTTGATGGGAGGCAACCCATAATTTAATTGCATTTTTGTAATTTTTAGAACTACGTAGCATTTTTAGTTTGTTTCGATAGTAGTAATTTTTTATTTTATGTTTTTATAGGGTATACTTCATTGCTGCAATTAATTGGTTCAGTCAGAAAGGCTTAACACATAAAGCTTCATGGATACAGGGCAGCGCGGCCGTGCCTAAAATGCAAAGGAAACCAGCGCGGCCGCGCCTATCTCCAGAAGCTAAAATTTTCTCGCTGCCAGGGCAGCGCGGCCGCGCCTATCTTCAGAACTCAAAAACCTCTGTCTGCCATACCAGCACGACCGCGCCCAATCTAGGCCAATTTCAAGCGCGGCCACTCCGCGATCGATTTTCAGGTTTTAAAATGGTCAGAGACCCGACCCATTCATGCTTATATTTCATTTTTCCCACTTGGACTCTCATTCTCCTATTCCTATCCCTTTTAGAAACCGTTGTACCTCCCTCACCCTTCCTATTCCAAATCCAAATCAAATTCTTTCCTTCTCCATAACCAAATTAAAACCCAAATTCGCCTAATCTCTTTCTCTTTCCCATTCCAAACCATTCTTTCTTCGCGCAAACCCTAATTCTCTCTCTTCTCCATAATTGAATCCGCAACCTCCTATCTCTCCAAAACTCAAACCCTCTACTTACAATTCCACCGATCAAAACCCTACATCTATACATCCATATCATCTCCAATTGTGCTTCCATTGCATTGCATTGGGATATCGTGGGAAACGCTTCGTACAAGAACAAAGTGAGTAGATAGTGGATTGGGATTTCTCTCCATAGTAAGGTAACAATTACAATTGAAGGAACTTCAGACTTGGGTATTCACTGTATTATTATCTGAAAGGTTCTAGGGTTCAATTTTATTTTGATTTTGCAATTGTATGGTACCGTGGTTGCGTTTGATTGACTACTTTGGTTTGGGAGAGCCTGCCTAAAAATAGAGTATATATCTAGTGTTTGTGCAAGGATTATAAAGTTTCCATTTAATTTCAGAGAAGTTTGGGGGACAGTGAGGTTCAATATATTGTCTCTAGTTTTAGCATTGTGCTAGCATAGTAATGGCATCAAAGCGTCAATGCGGTGAGTCTTCTAGTTCTCAGGCCCATAATGAACTAGTTAATTTTGATGCTACCCGATTTGTCTCCGCTGAAGCTGAAGAGTTTTTTCAGCGAGTTCAGTTAGGAAAGACATTTGTGTTGGAACGCGGACTCAAGCCACATCCTAGGTTAGATAGGCAGATGATGAATATGATTCGGGGCATGGGCTGGCTGCTATTTATTGAACCTCCTATGGCAGCCCCGATATCGATAGTTCAAGAGTTTTATGCCAATGCAAAGATTACCAAGGATGGCACTACTTTTGTGAGGGGTTGTTAGGTTTCCTATACCAAAGAAAGTATCAATGCGTTGTTCCATTTGCCCAACGTTCAACCTAATGATCCAGATTGGTTATACACTATGAGATGGGACGCAAAGCTGGATAATATCATGTGTGTCTTGTGCAAGCCAGGCACGGTGTGGACTACTAAACAGGGGACGGATCAGAAGTTACATTTTCCACACACGGCCTTAAGTAGGTATGGGAAGGCATGGTACAACTTCATATGTGCCAATCTGATGCCAACAAGGCATCAGAATGACGTGACCAAAGATAGAGCTATTCTGCTGTACGTGATTGTGAAGGGAAGGAAAATAGATATCGGGCACGTAATCAATCAATCTATTCACCGGTATCTGCAAGGTGGTACTTCAGGTGGGATCCCGTATGCATCAGTTATATCGCGATTATGTATTGTTGCTGGGGTGCAGTGGGATGATGGCGAGCCCTTACAACTTCCTATGAACACAATTGACCATGCTACTATTGAGAAGTACAAATTTTGGACTGGTGCTCCTTCTCATTCCCGTGGGGCGGGATTCCTTCTAGCTGATCAGAGTGAAAGCGAGGAGGCGTCTGATCAACCTATGGCAGAATCCGAGCAGGCGGTGAATGTGTCCCAAGCTAGATTAGACAACATGGAGAGGCATATGTACCGGCGGATGGATGCAATTCACACCAGTATGGCTGAACTCCGGTCCTTCTCAACACAGTTATCTGATAGTTTCAATCAAGCCTTCACTCAATTGGGCGTCCAAGTCCAATTCCTAACATTTAGTGCTGCCCCAGCTTACCCTCCCCTGGACACACCGTCAGATGATGATGGGGAGGCCGCGGATGATGCTGTCTCGGATTAGGGGAGTTCTTCTGATCTTTCCTTTTTACTATTTTTCCGATGAGGGCATTGTTTGTCGTAAGTTTGGGGGGTTTTGTGGTTGTTTTATCTGTTTTTGTTTAGCATGATAGTTAGTTTTGTGCATTATATATGTTAGCATGTTGGCATATAGTTATTTGATGATTAGTAAAGTATTTGTTGGCATTTAAGTTTATTTGCATGAATCCAAGTGATGGTTGGTCTGGTTTTGGTTCGGCCGATGATGAGATGGGTTTTACTTGTTAACTTGGGTAGTGTTGATAATTGATGTGTAATTTATAATTTCAATCATGAGGATAGTTATGCCTATCTGAAACTTGAGTAATTGGATAACACGAGATAGTTGATTGTTTTGATTAATTTAGTTCAAGGGGTTGCATAATTGACTTCTAAATGGGAATATTTTGGGGTAAAATAAAGGAAACCAGTGAATTGACAATAAAGGCTAAAATGAGATGAAAGCTGAAGTTTGAGGTATCTATGGGGTAATAATTTTCATTATTGTAGTTAAAAAATGGAAAATTTAGAAAGGAAAAAAAAAGAATAAATGCTTTGACTAGTTAGGTTTTGTGGCCTTAGTTACTCGGGTAATTAGATCCTTAGGGGTGTCTTAACACCTAGTGCCCTAAAGCCAACTGGTTTGGGAGTTATTGATTGAAAGCTCGCTATATAGGTGACTTTGAAAAGCCTAAGAGAGCTTGACATTGCACAATCAAGCATAAATACGAGATGGAGCGTAAAACGCACTCGTGAAAGAATAAGGGAAGAAATAAACCCCGTAAGGACCACTATGCTTAGTGATTACTTAGTTTTAGCCGGAGTTGTCATATTTGCTGAATTTGAAGTGGAACCAGACTATTCTTGTTATGGAGTTGATTATGTGACTAAATTTGAATTATTGTTGATTAAAATGATTAATGAGCGCACACACACAACTTGGGTGATGACAGGTGTAAATTGTTTGATTGATTGAGATTGTTAACTTCGCGTTGATTGGATTTGCTATTTTAAGTACTTTGTTAATATCTTTGAGGCTTGGGATTAATCTTCATACTGACTATTGGTTGGATTCGTAGGCATGATAGTTAATAGTTTGCATTCATGATATTGTGTTTTAATAGGTTGCATTGCATTGCTTGGGGACAAGCAATAGTTCAAGTTTGGGGGATTTGATGAGTAGGTTTCATACCTACGAATTGAAAACCTATTGATGTGGATTATTGTTTATTTCCTTGGTTTATAGTTACTTTTCATGCATTTTATGTGTTTTTGTAGATTGCATGTGTTGGGAATTGAATTGGCGAGAGTTGAGCAAAAGCAGTAGCAAAAGAAGCAAAAGTTACAAGAAGTGAAGCAGCGCGGCCGCGCCTAATTTGTACTAAGGAGCAGCGCGGCCGCGCCTGACTCCAGAGTTGGAAAAAAAAAATGATCTGCCAGGGTAGCACAACCGCGCCCCATTCAAGCTTATTTCAAGCGCAGTCGCGCCAGTTCGATAGTTGACCAAACTTTGACTTTTTTGTTTTAATGAAGCAATTGATGTGTAATTGATTTCCAGACTTCTAAATCAGTTAGGATTTTTATCAAATGTTATAAATAGTTATTTTAAGTCATTATTATGGTCGTTAAACCTATTAGTTAGAAACCCTAGTTTTGAAAGCCAATTGTGAAGACCTGAAGCAATTTGTTAGCACGGGGGATTTAACACAGGAGCTAAGGAGAGATACAAGGATTGCATTATCAGTTTTTATTCTCTTCTGTATCTCTTATCTTGTAATCTTGAATGCTATTTAATTTGTGGATGATGGATTCTGGTTTAATTATGAACTAAATTTCTTTTTAAGACTATAACGGATCTTATTGCGTAGCTTTGTTTGATATACTTCTTAGATAATTATCATTAACTATTATTGGATTTTCTATTATGGTTTATGCCTAATTACTTAATTATTTGGCCAGTAATTACCGTGATAATCTATACGAACTCGAGAGATGAAGTATAGGTTTAGATCTGACCGTAATAGCATGTGATTGTGTTTTCTACATGTCGATGGAATTCATGATTTGTGACTAGGATAGAGATATACCTACTCACCACATGTAATCAAATTGGGAACTTGAGCTTTAAATCCTTTTTAATTGTAATTCACATAGAGATATAGTGAATTAGTTAACTAGGGTGTTCATTTTAAGTCTATCATCTGTGGATTTGAGTTGATTTGTTTGCGATACATTGAGAGATGGTCATAAATATTGATGAGTTCTCGATTAACAATCCGGAATAGTTAGCATAATTTGATATGAAGTGTATTGAGCAAAGTGAAGCAATAGGTGAAGTTGTAGTCTTAAGTCTTTAAAATCTGTTTTCAAACTTGTGGTAATTAGTTTTAGTTGAAGTAATTAATTAATTTCAAAAATTCCCAAAACTTTAATCGATTGTTTAATAAAATTGAGTTAATAAAAAGTTGATAATTGGTATTATAAATTACAGTTTTTTCTCTGTGGGAACGATACTCTACTTACACTTTATTACTTGTGGACTGCGTATACTTACGTATTTTTGCTAGTATAGAATTAGGCAAATAATAATTCCTCGGGATCTTCATCCTCCTCCTCAGCCTCTATCTCTACCTCTTCAAAGTCCTCCTCTGGATCAAATTCAGGCTTATGCTCCTGACCCACAACAGTGATCAATGGAGATGGCTCTCTCCGTATCAACTGCTCCCGAACAACATGAATATCACGGGGCTCTTCCTCTCTAGCTACTCGGGGCTCAACCTCCCTAGGCTGATTGAATCTTCTAACGTACGACATCCTGAACGTACGACATCCTGACAACAAAGTTTAAGTTTTAATTAATACTTGATACCACTCACGACACATAGGTTGTTAACACATAAACACATAACATATAAAGTCTTTTATTATCTTTAATGAATTCCTTAATTCATTCCTTAAAACTCGATAAGAGTTTATCACCACTATGTTTTCTGTCTCCTAAAAGGCTACTACCCTAAGGTTTCCCCACCTAAGGTTCATAACCTACAGCTCTGATACCAACCTGTGACACCCCCAAATCCGGGTACTTCATTCCCACAAGATTTGGTGTTCACTATCCAAATAAATCACATCTAACTACCCATAAAAATATATATATGAAAACTCTTAACTGAAACAGAAATCCTCCCATTAAAGGGTTACAACATCATAATAAATTCAATCCCAGGTCATCTAACCTTAAATAAAACATCAATGCGGAAACATAACATAATTAACATAAGTCTTATACGTAAACATCTTTCAAATAATTTTAATAAGTCTTCATCACTTATTCGCCTTGCCTTTTCCCTTACTAGTGGAGGGCTCGTCAACTCTTTCGACCTTAGCTGCAATGTTATTATGCAAGAGTGAGCAAACAATTGCCCACAAGTATAACAATAACAATAATAATAACACGCGAATAATCAATGGATACTGGATAATTGAAAGCTCAGCTTTTGAATCAAGATTAGAAAACAAGAATCAAAAGAACATCTGAGGGTCACAAGACCATGAACTATATCCTAGGTTATCAAGTATCTCTACTTTAAACAGTTGTAAGACTATATGGACCTTACTTCTCGTACTTAGGGGGATTAGCCCTTCGTACCATGCATGTGCACACCATCTTAACGCTAACGCATAAATATAATCCCCTATAAAAGAGTTGTTCATCTCAGTTTGACATCAGAGTCCGCACCAAAGGAAGTTTGGTTTGGATTAACTTCAATAACAGTTCTAGAATTTAGAACGCTCATCAACTATGGACTAGTCGAATCAATAAGAGTTCGGTAGTCAATCAAGGTTCAATAATATAATGTAAATGATATTAAAAATCAAAGACTGAATCTCAATGTATACAATTGAATAAACTTTGTATAACTGAAGTATTACTTTAAAAGAGTTAGAATATCTCGTTTGGAATCATGAACTTGAATAAATGAGGATAAGGAACTTGCGTAATTGAAATCAAGTTAGGGATAAGATACTTGCCTGACACGTCTGCTACAATTAATATTATCTATTTGCTCTTTGAGTGACCTATACATTCAAGTCACATTAAACAATTAATATTCATAGCTCAACTAATTACTTCCTTTATTAAACGATTGATCACTTCCGAAAACATAACTTAAACCCACACTCTTAAACTATTGTTATTCTTTTACATACTTATCATGTTGCATCATATATGTGAAATATTTTATTTCAAAATCTGAATTTTTTTTATTTTATGGGTTTTTGACCCGACCCGACCCGGATGACCCAAACCGGTTGTCGACGCCGGGAGGGATCGCTTCCTTCGCGATGGTTTATCCTTTCCAATTTTAGCCTTTTGATTAGATGATTTTTGGAAAAGGTCGGCATTAATGTCGACGGGATTTTGAAAGATCGTTTTTTAATGATGAGCCAATTAATCAGAGTCGCCAGTTGATATATATGAAATGGATGTACCAACTCATCCGAATTTCATTTTCGTAAATCGCTGGCTCATGTGTTACTTCGAATTAATTGGTCTGCGAACCGAGATTCATAGAGTTCGGGGGCTTGCTTAAGCGAGGGGAAGGTGTTAGGCACCCCCCGACTTCCGTGAAACACGGTTACCGCAATCTTGATGCTTTTCCTATCCTTTAATTCATAAAATGTGTATGTATGCGCGCGTGTGTATGTGCCTATGTGAATGTTGTGGTGATTTTGTATGAAAGAATCATTTGGGATTTTTATGGAAAATCGTGTTTTGAGAGTGCTTTAGAATGTCTTTCGGCTTCTACGAGAAAGCTTTATTCTTTATGAGAAATGTTTGATTTTAACTGTCAAAAGCCATGGGATTAGGTGTCGTTTTGGCAAAATAAGAGTTTTTTAAACCTTCTCAAAATAGGAATCGAGACCTATACGTTGCTTTCGTAAAATGAGCGGGCAATTTCTAGAATCTCTTTAACCCTATGCACAACGGTTTAATAGAACCACCATTTACTTTCATAAAACCATTTCTTGTGATATTTGAACACGATCTTTCTTTCGCCTTCTCGTTAAATAGAAATCGACATTCATTAGTACTTCCAATTTCTTATCCTCGTGATGCTAATAACCTAGTTTGATTGATTTTATGAAAATCTCATCGTTTGGCTTTGAAATTATTTTTTTTGCATTTCTATCTCAAATAAAGCATTAAAGTGCGTTGGGGCTATTCATGGGCATGTAAGCCATCAAAATAACCCCAAACGCCCACAATCACATATTTTCACTATGACGGGGCCTTAAACACGATTCTCGCCTTGGCGTCGTTTTAAGGCCCGACGGTTACATACTTTCAATGAAGACTACATCGCTCCTACTACTTATATCAAAAGATGTCCATCATCGGATTTAGACCACGGGGTCGCGTTCCTAGGCTCACATCCAAAATTGCTAAACAACTACAACACGAATATTACAAGAAATGACAAACACGGATAGTCTAACAATGCCAAGACATCCTAAAATAGCAACCTAAAGGAACCATGCCCAATATATCACCATAAAACAAACAAAAAACATTCAATAAATGAATATCATCGGGTTATTAGGAAGAATTTTGTTCCGATGGAACCCTCACTAATAATCCCTAATTCATTGTCCCACCATAAATTATATGGAAACTACATTTAATTTAACCAAATGATATAATAGAAATTGCTATAACAAGGAGATTTTCACCTTGCAAATGATACCAAAGTGGATGTAAATTTGTGTATTTGAACAGAATGAGAAGTATCTATGGTACAATCAAATCAAAGGAGTATAAATCCTCTCTTTTTTTGTTTCTTTCTCTCCTATTTTATTGCCAAATTCTCCTATATCTCTCTCTTTTCCCGAGCTGATGCTGTTTTTCCTTCTTCCTCTCTCCGCCTGCTAACCTCCTGTATGCTGAATGAAGGAATGAGCTGAAATAGGCTGGCCAGAGCCAGCCGCAGATGGATCTGCGGCTGGCCGCAGATTGATATGCGGTTGGCTGGTCGCCCCCCATCCACTCAGCTAGTTTTCGGTTTCCGTGTTTCGAGTTCCGTGTTTTCAAAAGGCGCACTTATTGGCCGCAGATCAATCCGCGGCTGGCTGGTTTGACTTTCTTGATTTTCGTGCTACGCCTCGATTCTCGTGTTGTGACGTCGGTTTTCGCCGACAGGCTTGTATTTTGTAGTTTGGGAATTACTGGGAGACGTGCCACATCATTCGGGAATGCTCATTTTGGACGGTCTTGTTATCACGTCGGTTTTGGTTGTAAATCGTCGCGGTGGCGTCGAATGTTGGTACTTGTGCCCATCCTTTGCTCTCGTAGGCCGGGTCAATGGACGAATTTGCCCTCCTGTCAGGGTTAGTATACGAAGTGCAAAATTTGAGTGTCTACAGCTGCCCATCTTTATCATGTTTATGAAATGTTAAATGAAATGAACAGGATAAAGAAATAGACACCCGATGCATGAATGACTGTGCACAAGAATGACAATACATACATGATGCAACACATACAACTTATGATGCAACGCAAGATGTGAGGCATGCAACATATTCGTAAAGGTGTCAATGCATCAATCCCTGACCGCATCGTTTAGTCCTCGGGTTTCGTTCTCTAATTGATCGTCTCGTCTTCGCCGGGTCTCGTATCCAGTCGTCAATCTCGTGATCACCGGGTCTCGTATCCGGTTGATCGTCCTGTGAGTGTCGGGTCTCGTATCCGGTCGCTCGTCTCGTAATCGCCGGGTCTCGTCTCCGGTGGATTGTCCTGTGAGTGCCGGGTCTCGTATCCGGTCGCTCGTCTCGTAACCGTCGGGTCTCGTATCCGGTCGATTGTCCTGTGAGTGATGGGTCTCGTATCCGGTCGCTCGTCTCGTAATCGCCGGGTCTCGTATCCGGTCGATTGTCCTGTGAGTGCCGGGTCTCGTATCCGGTCGCTCGCCTCGTAATCGCCGGGTCTCGTATCCGGTCGATTGTCCTGTGAGTGCCGGGTCTCGTATCCGGCCGCTCGTCACGTAATCGCCGGGTCTCGTATCCGGTCGATTGTCCTCTGAGTGCCGGGTCTCGTATCCAGTCGCTCGTCTCGTAATCGCCGGGTCTCGTATCCGGTCGATTGTCCTGTGAGTGCCGGGTCTCGTATCCGGTCGCTCGTCTCGTAATCGCCGGGTCTCGTATCCGGTCGATTGTCCTGTGAGTGCCGGGTCTCGTATCCGGTCGCTCGTCTCGTAATCGCCAGGTCTCATATCCGGTCGATTGTCTTGTCGGGGCCGGGTCTCGTATCCGGTCGATTGTCTTGTCGGGGCCGGATCTCGTATCCGGTCACCCATCTCGTAATTGCCGGGTCTCGTATCCGGTCAATTATCTTCCCGGGGCCGAGTTTCGTATCCGGTCACCCATCTCGTAATCGCCGGGTCTCGTATCTGGTCGATTGTCTTGTCGGGGCCGGGTCTCGTATCCGGTCACCCATCTCGTAATCGCCAGGTCTCGTATCTGGTCGATTGTCTTGTTGGGGCAGGGTCTCGTATCCGGTCACCCATCTCGTAATCGCCGGGTCTCGTATCCGGTCGATTGTCTTGTCGCGGCCGGGTCTCGTATCCGGTCACCCATCTCGTAATCGCCGGGTCTCGGATCCGGTCGATTGTCTTGTCGGGGCCGGGTCTCGTATCCGGTCACCCATCTCGTAATCACCGGGTCTCGTATCCGGTCGATTGTCTTGTCGGGGCCGGGTGTCGTATCCGGTCACCCATCTCGTAATCGTCGGGTCTCGTATCCGGTCGATTGTCATTAAAGGAAGTTATTCTCTTGACTAGCTTGAAAGGCATCCTTGGAGTTCGTCCTCGTACATCATTCTTGGCAGCCATCGCTTTTGACTCTGATAGGGTAGGACCTTGACACCTGACAGATGTCATCATTTGTCGGGGTTTGCTTGGATCTCAGCCCTTCTCAGGGATCGCTCACTTTTTGGATATCGGCCCTTCGCAAGAGTTGTTCACCACCTTGTTGTGGTTTGTTTGGATGCCTTCCCAGGTTCTCACACCACCTTATTGTGATTTGCTTGGATGCCTTCCCAGGTTCACTCACCACCTTGTATTGGTTTGCTTGGATGCCTTCCCAGGGTGCTCACCACCTTGTTGTGGTTTGCTTGGATGCCTTCCCAGGGTGCTCCCCACCTTGTTGTGGTTTGCTTAGATACCTTCCCAGGTTCACTTCTTATTTGGATACTAGTCCTTCCCAGGGTCATTGATTGTTTGGATACCAGCCCTTCTCAGGGGTCATTGATTGTTTGGATACCAGCCTTTCCCAAGGGTCATTGATTGCTTGGATACCAGCCCTTCCAAGGGGTCACTTCTTGCTTGGATACCAGCCCTTCCCAGGGTCATTGATTGTTTGGATACCAGCCCTTCCCAGGGATCATTGATTGTTTGGATACCAGCCCTTCCCAGGGGTCGCTCGATTTGGTTTGAGTGATTTCTTGAAGTGGGATGTGTGATCGGCTTCTGTCCTGGATCTCCCACCAACATCATCCACGTACCATGCCGCAAAAGCCATCACGGTCTGATCATTTGTGAGGTTGAAAGCGACGTGCTTGTACTTTCCCCTGAAGATTTCATGTTGATCGTACATGTTACGCATGCAAAAGATGTTGTGCATGATCTAGCAGATATGTTATGGACAGATGCATGTGCACAACATATGTTTAGATAGAAATGACCCCTGTTCAGTCAAATGATACAATTCGACAGTCGTCGTTGTTTGCCAACATTTGATTGGATCACGCCTCGTCGTGAAGTGTAGTTTTTAGACTTTAACATTGATTTGGTACTCTGCCTGCTCTTGGTCGTCTACATTTTCATCGAGTTGAGGCAGTCTGTTTTGCTCTCTGTGATGATCGACAGCTATGTTGGGCTCCTTGGCCTTTTGATCATTTCTCCTGGTCGATATGCTGTTGTCCCGCATTATATCATCCTTGCATATGCTCATGCACGTGGATCATTTGGATGTCAAGGCAGTGATAGTCAGGATTGGGGAGAGGCCCAATGACGAGAAGTTCTATGCAGCCTCAGCTTCCTTCCATTTCACGATTCTTAACTGCCCCTGCCTTGGCGCGTGTTGTTACTAAGAATTTCTATCGAAAACTCGCGATGCTGACCGTGCTGAGTTATCCACAGCTCTGCAAGATCCTGCATATCAGACGACTAACAAATGCCAAAACTTGAAGGCTCGGGCCATTAGTGTTAGTTCAACACAAAGATATTATAATCTCGACAACAGAGTAAATGCAGTTAAAGCACATGAAATTGAATATCTGTTGATCGCACAATCTAGCGAGTTGTGAACCGTGAATGTACTAGATTGGAAGTTATTTTCAATCCCTCGTGAGTTGATGATTTTCAATTTAACGAGTTATGAAATCGTAAGAACACCTTCAAGCATTCGTGGTCATTGTACGTGAGTAAGATCGAATTCAAAAGAACTACCTTTCCTCGTCAAAGGCATTCTGTCTCCATTCTCGACAACGTTCTTAGCAGGATCGACGTCATATGACAAATGCACTGTGCGATGCAGCATTCAGTAGGGGTTTCTCTTCCATAACTTCTTGTTTAAGGCAGAGAGTTTTTCGTATTATCTTTTCTCTTTATTAGCCCACTTCACTTGTCTCGTTTTCTTAGGCTATTCAAAGTTACCCATTTAACGAGTTTTGGACCAATGACTCCCAAACCGGACGGTTTTGGGGCATTAGGTGTACAGACACCCCTTCGGGTTTATTTACTCGAGTAACAAAGGCCACGGTTCGAGACAAGCTGGTGGTTTGCACCATTCATTCTTTGCTTGACCTTGCCCAAGATTCGTTTTCTTAGGCTTGAGTTACCCATGTAGCGAGTGTTAGGCCGGTGACTCCCAAACCAGATGGCTTTAGGGCACCAGATGCAGAGACATCCTTTAGGCTTAATTACTCAGTAGCCCATGCCACGATTCGAATCTGCTCGGGCCTCCTCTACTGTAATGCTCGTTTTCTTAGGCTCTGAGTTACCCATGTAATGAGTGTTGGGCCAGCGACTCCCAAACCAGAGGGCTTTAGGGTACCAGGTGTAGAGACACCCCTCGGGCTTAATTACTCGAATAACCCAGGCCACGATTCGAGACATTAGCTTGATAATCATTTATCATCTGACTTCTTGATATTAGCTTGATAATTACTGTCTGTCTGACTACGTGTTAATTGCCATCAACGTCGTCATAGTTTTATACCCCACAACTGAAAGTTCGTGCAAATACCAAGTGAAGACTGACACATGAGGTTGATTCTGTCGCCAACGTTGCTTTGAATTAAAACTTTGTACCCGATCAAAAGGTTGAATAGCTTTCTTCGTCTAATCATACTCACGATCGTGCTCCACGGTTGCTTGTCAGAATTAATCCGATTCCTATCAAGTCAAATAAAATCCCCTTTCACGCGGGTCATCGTATCCCGGGAAAACTATGCTTGACAAATGCCAGATGATCGTATCATTGAATATTGAATTGACATGAGGTAGCATTTGATGATGATGGTGCATGTTGATGGGATTGTTGCATGGGTGCCAATTTGCACGTCATCATTTCCTGGGTAGTTGACAAATGCCCCAGTGTTAAGTTGCTTTTCTTGTGATCTCCCTCGTACTGGTTGCATCGGTATCTCGCTGGGCTGACAAAAGATCCGGTCCTTTGACTTGTTGAAAGGTTTGGGGGATTTTTGATTTTTGAGATTTTTGTTATATATTTTTTTTTGTGGTCGAATTTGCCCCTACTCCGGGTTCTTTGTGATCGTTAGGGGTTCTGATGTTTGATGGCGATGGTTTGGTCTAAGTCGGGTTTAGGTTTATCTTTGACCCATCCTTTGATCTCGTCCGGCGTATTGTCGATATCTGTCTCGTCCTGCTCAATCCCCATCAGATCGAAATCTAGCTCTATACCAAAATCGTGATCCTCCTTCAAATTTGGCCTATTGCTTGTCAGGCTAGAATGCCTCAAATCAGGGTACCTGACATAAAATAAAAATGCTTGTCATATATATAAAACATTTCAGCACATGATCTTCTTTTTGGATAACATGACAAAATGTCATGAGCGTGCAGGGATTTGAAATAAAACTCAGAATTTTAAAACCCATTGATCTTCTACTAGCCGGGATTCACTGCCATACTCCTGGATTTACCCCTTCCTGGATATCACCTGCTGCACGGTCCAACTGGCCACGGTGAGGTCAAGACGGTGAGGTCAAGCAATGGAGCTCATTAGGAGGCGCATGGATCGCATTGGCATGGATCTGGCATTGATAGCATTTCTTGACATGAGTATCGCAGTCAATTTTCGTGGTTAGCCAGTAGTGACCCGTTCACATGATTTTCTTTGCCAAAAATGTTCTGCTCATATGGGTTCCGCACACATCGCCATGTACTTCGTTCATTAATCTGTGGGCTTTTTCGGCTTCCAGATATCTCAGCAGTCCCGTAGCTAGGTCCCATTTATGCAAATCGTCTTCGCTTAGGAAGAATTTCACTGCCCATCTTTGGATTCTCTGTCAGTTTTCATGGTTAGCCAGTAGTGACCCGTTCACATTATTTTCTTTGCCAACAATGTTCTGCTCATATGGGCTCCGTACACATCGCCATGTACTCCGTTCATTAATCTGTGGGCTTCTTCGACTTCCAGATATCTCAGCAGTCCCGTAGCTAGGTCCCATTTATGCAAATCGTCTCCGCTTAGGAAGAATTTCACTGCCCATCTTTGGATTCTCTTTCCTCGGTCAGATCTGCATTTTCGGGAGATGAGCTGTCTCGAAGGAACTCTTTAATGTTTTGATACCAAGCCCATTTAGGAGGGGCGTCACTATGGGAGATCTCTCCGATCTGATCCTCATAGGCCGGACAAGTCTGTACCGCCATTTCCCCCTTAAAGCTCGTCTCGTACCATGATGTGTGAATCAGGGAAGCCAGTGTGGCTAGAGTATCCGGGAAGTCATTTTGATTTCTGGGAACGTGCCGCAAGGCAATATCTTTGAATTGTTTGGCAAGTTTGATGATGAGGTGATGGTAGGGCAATAGCCGAAGCCCTTTGGTGCTGTATATTCCCATGGCCTGCCGGATGACCGACTCGGAGTCTCCAACTACTATCATCCTTTTGATTCCCATTCCCAGGGCTAATCTCAGTCCTAGGATGCATCCCTCGTATTCGGCCGTATTGTTGGAGTGGCAGAACTGTATTTTCATGGCTACCGGCTTCTGCCATTTGGATGGATGGAGTATGGACTTTACGGCCTCTTAGTTGGGTCCTAGGGGCAATCTCGCAAAACAAACAAGGGCCGTAGTTTAGTACTGTGTCAGTTACAAGTTGGCAGATGCATGTCAACATTGATGCATGATTTTTTTTTCTTATCCTGCAAAACAAGGTCAGTGTTTGATGACAGGATAGTATTTAGAAGTTTTAGAAAACCTTGGTACGTGGTATGGATTGCCTTCCTGCAAAACCATGTTAGTATTCTCTTTATATGTGCAGGTGATGTAATCACATGATACAGGACATATTTATTATGATGATGACGGTATGACATTTATTTATTTGACTGAACGATAAAAAGGCATGAAGAAGCTTCCCTTTCGTTAGGTTTATCAGAGGCTGACCTACCCTAGGGTTACTCTCGCGGGTTTTTCGGCATGAAGGTCCCCAAATCTTCGCGATCTACTCGTCTGAATCCTTTCGATTGGAGCGAATTTGGGTGGTGCGTTTCCTGAGCCATCTCCGGGGAGCAGCCCCTTCGAGTCCAGTAATAAGCAACCGACGAGTTTGCCTCAGGAGGAGGTACACTCTCAACATACATTCACATTCATCGTCCTCACCGTATGCACATGATTACTTTAAGGTAAAGCAATTCCATTCAACCATTCATTCATTGGTAAAACACATTCACACAACAACAGGTCAAAATATCGCACGCACACACACATTTATGAATTTTAAAGGATAGGACAACATCAAGATTTGAACGCGGCTTAAGCCTTCTAATGTCCCCAGCAGAGTCGCCAGCTGTCGACGCCGGGAGGGATCGCTTCCTTCGCGATGGTTTATCCTTTCCAATTTTAGCCTTTTGATTAGATGATTTTTGGAAAAGGTCGGCATTAATGTCGACGGGATTTTGAAAGATCGTTTTTTAATGATGAGCCAATTAATCAGAGTCGCCAGTTGGTATATTTGAAATGGATGTACCAACTCATCCGAATTTCGTTTTCGTAAATCGCTGGCTCATGTGTGACTCCGAATTAATTGGTCTGCGAACCGAGATTCATAGAGTTCGGGGGCTTGCTTAAGCGAGGGGAAGGTGTTAGGCACCCCCCGACTTCCGTGAAATACGGTTACCGCAATCTTGATGCTTTTTCTATCCTTTAATTCATAAAATGTGTATGTATGCGCGCGTGTGTATGTGCCTATGTGAATGTTGTGGTGATTTTGTATTAAAGAATCATTTGGGTTTTTTTATTGAAAATCGTGTTTTGAGAGTGCTTTAGAATGTCTTTCGGCTTCTACGAGAAAGCTTTATTCTTTATGAGAAAGGTTTGATTTTAACTGTCAAAAGCCATGGGATTAGGTGTCGTTTTGGCAAAATAAGAGTTTTTTAAACCTTCGTCAAAATAGGAATCGAGACATATACGTTGCTTTCGTAAAACGATCGGGCAATTTCTAGAATCTCTTTAACCCTATGCACAACGGTTTAATAGAACCACCATTTACTTTCATAAAACTATTTCTTGTGATATTTGAACACGATCTTTCTTTCGCCTTCTCGTTAAATAGAAATCTACATTCATTAGTACTTCCAATTTCTTATCCTCGTGATGCTAATAACCTAGTTTGATTGATTTTATGAAAATCTCATCGTTTGGCTTTGAAATCAATTTTTTTGCATTTCTATCTCAAATAAAGCATTAAAGTGCGTTGGGGCTATTCATGGGCATGTAAGCCATCAAAATAACCCCAAACTCCCACAATCACATATTTTCACTATGACGAGGCCTTAAACACGATTCTCGCCTTGGCGTCGTTTTAAGGCCCGACGGTTACATACTTTCAATGAAGACTACATCGCTCCTACTACTTATATCAAAAGATGTCCATCATCGGATTTGGACCACGGGGTCGCGTTCCTAGGCTCACATCCAAAATTGCTAAACAACTACAACACGGATATTACAAGAAATGACCAACACGGATAGTCTAACAATGCCAAGACATCCTAAAATAGCAACCTAAAGGAACCATGCCCAATATATCACCATAAAACAAACAAAAAACATTCAATAAATGAATATCATCGGGTTATTAGGAAGAATTTTGTTCCGATGGAACCCTCACTAATAATCCCTAATTCATTGTCCCACCATAAATTATATGGAAACTACATTTAATTTAACCAAATGATATAATAGAAATTGCTATAACAAGGAGATTTTCACCTTGCAAATGATACCAAAATGGATGTAAACTTGTGTATTTGAATAGAATGAGAAGTATCTATGGTACAATCAAATCAAAGGAGTATAAATCCTCTCTTTTTTTGTTTCTTTCTCTCCTATTTTATTGCCAAATTCTCCTATATCTCTCTCTTTTCCTGAGCTGCTGCTGTTTTTCCTTCTTCCTCTCTCCGCCTGCTAACCTCCTGTATGCTGAATGAAGGAATGAGCTGAAATAGGCTGGCCAGAGCCAGCCGCAGATGGATCTGCGGCTGGCCGCAGATTAATCTGCGGTTGGCTGGTCGCCCCCCATCCACTCAGCTGGTTTTCGGTTTCCGTGTTTCGAGTTCCGTGTTTTCAAAAGGCGCACTTATTGGCCGCAGATCAATCCGCGGCTGGCTGGTTTGACTTTCTCGATTTTCGTGCTACGCCTCGATTCTCGTGTCGTGACGTCGGTTTTCGCCGACAGGCTTGTATTTTATAGTCCGGGAATTACTGGGAGACGTGCCACATCATTCGGGAATGCTCATTTCGGACGGTCTTGTTATCACGTCGGTTTTGGTTGTAAATCGTCGCGGTGGCGTCGAATGTTGGTACTTGTGCCCATCCTTTGCTCTCGTAGGCCGGGTCAATGGATGAATTTGCCCTCCTGTCAGGGTTAGTATACGAAGTGCAAAATTTGGGTGTCTACACCGGCGATGCGGCGCCGGGATTTGGCCTTGAGCTGGTGCTGGCCTGACCCGGACCCCCAAAACCCGGGACCGGCGCTGCGGCGCCGGGATTACTCAATGCACTGGCGCTGCGCCGCCGCGATGCAGAACCAGTTACTCAGTTTCGCGAAGAACACACAGCAGGGCCAAAAACTTCCAATTTCTTTGTTCATACAACAAATTAAGCATACCCAGTCACTATAATTCATATATGATCATTACCCAACCCTTTTAACATGATTTTAATAACCTAAATCATATAAATCATGAATCTAAGAACCAAAAATTAAGGTTTTTGCCATTTTATCAAAGTTTCATCAAATATTATGAAATCACACATTACAGATTCGTTATAACACCAAATCAATCCGTTTAAGTTTTGTTCCCTTCATTTTTACAAGCGTAAACGTAATCAATCATCAATTCACCGATTAATGTGCATTTTAAACATAAATTTTTGTACATTTAAGCCATATTCAAATATTATTCCTCTGTAAACTTCAAAACTCTAATTCAAACGTAATCTCATAAATTTGATTACTTTAAATCACATACAAATCATATAAAACAGATTATGCATACTAACAAACATCTAACATCAAGTTCTTAATAATTTAGCCATTAAAATCAATTTACAGAGAACTCAATTTAACATTCATGGAGAAAACTCAAGAACGTAAATTAAAGCTTGAATTTAAGAAATTACCTTTGATTAATTGTTTAGACTATGCAAGATGATAGGAATTCTTCTTCCAATTCTCCAAACTTCTTCCTAAATCTCAAATTCTCTCAAACTCTCTCTGTATTTCTCTGACTTAGCTTAGGAAAATAATACTGATAATAATTATACGTATTAATTAACTGATGAGTACATGGGTATCAGTTAAGCACATAATGGCTTAACTGCTCCCATGTTCTTAAGGCCATGTTTGGTTTGTCACTTAAAACTCCTCTTTAGTTTATTTTAATTAACTTGTTTATTATATAGTTTATTTGTCACACTTTAATTAATCAAATTATATTATTTAATTTCAATTAAATAAAAGCCACTACTACTTATTAAATCAAATTATCACATAATTAAAATTCTCATTTATTTAATTATGACAAATCAATAAATCTCTAATTAATTATTAAATTAAGTATAACAACATCACAACTATTAAACAACACATTTAATTTAATTATCCCAATTAAATTCACACTTTGCACTATAAAATTATTTCACATTAATTCAATCAATGTAACACATTTAATCAAATTAATCTATAATAATTTCATCAAATACTTATTTAACTCAATAAATAAATCAACACAAATATTTATTTAATTCAATAAATATTTAAAGATCAAATATAAAAATCTCGTTCGTTACAACAACTCTTGACAATTACATCAGCTATGCAACTCTTTTTATTTTGGCTCTTAGATTATAATGGTCAAGTGTGCGCACATCCGAACTAAAAATAATCTAAGTTAAGTTATTACTAGCATTTCCATATAAGTGAAGAGAAAAATACGGTCCTTGTGGGTACACAACAAAACATGTATTGTTCAATTCCTTATAAACATCCAATGTAATAAAGCCAACATCTCAAATACTTAATATAAGCCTTGTGTGTGCACAACAAACTATATTAAATATTTGATACTCTATTGCTTCATCATGCTAGAAAGCTACGTTCGACATTCTAAATATCTTTGAACGTAATCAACTTAATATTTTCTTTCTTGAGGGATTTGTTATTAATTGTCTCATCTTATTTAGCATGCATGCAAATATATATAAATACGCGTCATATTAAACATACATAACCATGTATAATAATATATTAATATATATAATCTAGCATGCACATATAGAATACTATATTCTACTTGGGATAATTATGGACTTAATTCTAGTTTGGTTCGCTCGAGCCATTGAGTGAACTAAAAGGTCAAACCTAGGGTGCAAGAATAAAACATTGAATATAACTATTACATTCAACCCGAGCTCCCTTTACAAATGGGTCTTCAATGTTCTTGCTCTTCAACTCCAATTTCTTGAATAATTCTACAAAATCCTATTACAAACTATTTTTAATAAAACAGAAACCTTGATCAGCAGTCAATGGGAAGTATATAGGAGGGAGATATAATTTACATCAGAAAATTAGAAAAGCGATGTACTAAGACCCTATTTATAAAACCCATTTATTTAAGCATCCATCAAAAAATAAATCCAATCTCATTGGTTAATGGTCTATAATCATCCCCTTTATTATCATACATGTCATCACATGTATCAATAAAATATTCATCTCATGAATTTAAATATTATATATATATATATTGATATCATTTAATATGCAATAAAAGTTTACATGAAATCCAATTTCAAATAAAAACAAACTCCTCTGTTTTAATTTTCAAAAAAAAATTGCTAAAAAATCCAACCTTTCTGACGCCGTAGCGCCGCGGCGCCTTGGGCAAGCGCTGCGACGCTTAAACCCTAGCGTTGCGGCACTGAGATCAAGCACTGCGGCAACAGAGACCTAGCGCTGCGGCGCTTTGGGGCGGCGCTTTGGGGCAGCGCTGCGACGCTGAGGCGCTCTCAGGTTACGATTCAATTTTTTTACAGATCACGATTTTGCTTTGTTGTTTCATAAAACACGATTTTATACCAATAATTATGCCCAATTAAATTATTCTAAACACATATCAATATATATATATATATATATCAAATCAAAACAATTAATAATTCACATAAGGATGGTTCTGATACCACTGTAAGTTTGCAGAAACAAGAACATAGATACAATCATATTGTAAAATAGCGAAAGCATGGCATAAATTGAATTTAAAATTTTTTGCAATCCCATGAATCACTTTATGCAATATTATTAATTGAGGAAGGATAAAAGATATACCTTATGAAGATGATCAACTCTTTAATGTGATCTTAAGTTCCAATCCCTTGTTCCTTCACGCTTCTCCAAATTCACGGATCAAACACAAGCTACTCAATGTATGCAACACTCTAAAGATCATCCACCAAGAGATGATTATGGAAGAAGTAAATTTAGGTTTACTCTAAACCTTGGGTGGCTAGCCCTAATTCTCTCCCTCACTCCTAACTCCTTAAGCTGTAGAGAATT
This sequence comes from Aralia elata, assembly GCA_034770075.1. NCBI lineage: Eukaryota > Viridiplantae > Streptophyta > Magnoliopsida > Apiales > Araliaceae > Aralia > Aralia elata. The sequence continues at coordinate 17,204,288 of CM068381.1, read as the reverse complement.
CTTACGTAGTATCAAAATACTGATAGTATGGTGTGTAACCCTAATCTATCATAAGGCCTCTCCTTATATAGACAAGTCCTCCTCCTAAACTCTTTAGGTCTTAGGGTTTTAATTTAATTTAATTCCCATACTACTTAAGAATTAAATAATTTATAATAATAATAATAAGAATACTTTTTATTAATTTATAATTAGTATTTCTCCAAATACTTAATTATAAATATTAAGCTATTTAATTTATTCCACTAATAAATTAAATACACTTAATTCATTATTATTAAGCCAATTACTTCTAAAATAATATTTCTCTTTTTGTGGTGTGACCCTTTAGGTTCAATATTATGTCGGTAGTAAAATAAATAAATTAGAACCATTCTAATATTATTTATAATGAACTAAACTCCTTTAATTGATATATAAATAAATAATATTTATTTTACATCATTAGGGACACCTTCCATCAGTGTATCATGATTATCCGTATAATATGAAATCAACGCTTAATCACATAGAACCTATTCAGTAATTAGTTACCATACAATTCAATTCTTCTACCACACAATGTCCCGATCAAATATAAAACATGGAATTTCTGTCAAGTTTTATTTATTGAATCATATGCATTTCAATTCAAAAATGCACAACTCTAGTTAATATAAATTAGAAACTCCTTTCTAATTTTCATTCACCCTGGCCAGGGATTCCTGAGTTATCACTTACCGAATCGCATAGGATATTCTCTCCCTTTACTGGAAGTGGTAGATCCTTTGTTGATCATTCATCTATCTCTATGTACACTTTATTATACCCGAACATATCCTATAATATACTCTGCAGTATTAAGGAATATGACAAAGTATAACTCAGAATACACATGGTATTATGATGATCTCAAGTCCAAGGATCACTTGTATTACTATCACTATAGGAACTCATATTGACAGGTGAATAAAACTCCATTAGGTGTTCCTTTAAGTGAGTCACGTCAGTGAACTTATTCTCCAATAAGTATCTACATACTTTCTTAAGTGTCTCCACACAAATGATTATGAGATCAATCATCTTCTTCAACAGAGCAAGCATAGTATGTACTAATCTATCCGGAATTTGTAACCCCACGTTAGTGATCCAACGATTAGGAATATTTTTAGTTTCGAGCTATCTAGAATTTAGATCTCACTAGCATGAACTCTTTATGATTCTAAAAGTATTGCTCCAAAACTATGGGTTTATCACATTAATTAATTCTACCAGTTAAATATGGATAAGTAAACGCCTTCATATAAATAAATACTTTTATTAATAAATGAATATTACAAATTAAATGTTTATCACATCCTATGTGATTGGGTTGAGGGCATACTACTTTCAAGGAGTACCCATTCAGTCCCATTCGCTTCTTGTCCGATTCATCCAGTCGCCTTCAGGGATAGCAACATTGGACCGACGAAGTCCTCGGGAACTCCGTTCATATGGATATATTGGAGAAGGCTGGCATTCTGCGCTGTATTCAGCTATGTAGGGATCTTCGTATCCAACAGGACCATGATGCTCTTGCCATATTGATTTCATGCTGGTGCTCCTTTACATGCACATTTGTCATTGCTTGGGGGGAATTTACCCCTACTCTAGAGGATGTCTATTCCATTTATCAATAAGTCTCTCTTATGTTTCATTCATTCATCCTCATTTTCCTTTGGTTATGAACTCATTCTGAATTATATCTTGTAGTCTTCTTGCTGCTGCTTCGGCTTCTTGTAGCCCCTCTAGCCTGTCCCCTAGGGACGCCGAGTGTGTTGCGTACTTGACAGAAGCCTTCAGGCGGGCTTCCAATTACACTTCGCGATTTCAGGGGGATACGATCCTTTCAAACTTTGAGACCCCTAACCGGCAGAAGACTATTTGGGTATTTTGGGTATGCTACTTCTTCCGGGATTACAAGCTTGGCCACTGGAATAGTTCTGCCTACAACGAGTCCGTTCTCGTTGTTCATAAGGAGCCTTGCCCTTTTCCCCTGGCGACTTATCTGGCTATGTGGTTGTCCCGCTTTATCTTTCCCGGGTTACCCATAGACGGTCCCTCGACTCATATGTTTAGCTTGGCGGCTTTATTATCTCGGGGTCTAGAGGTTCCTCTTGCTCCTATCTTCTTGGGGACCCTGTATCGTCGCTTGGACGAGACTGTCCTTGCCATGAGGGAATCTGTTGGAAGGTTCTCATTTCCGATTTTACTTCTTTTGCTTATCAACACTTTTCTCATTTACTCATGTAATAATTGTGTGGTGATTCTGGGGACAAAATCCTTTTAAGGAGGGAAGAATGTAACGATCGTGAATTTTGTAAATGATTAGAAATATTTATCGAATTAAATAAATATTTTGTTGGTGTATTTATTTAACAAAATAAATTTTGGACGAAAATTATTTATGGAATAATTTATTTAAGTGTGATTATGTTGGTTAATTATATGGGAGATGATTTTATATTTGAGTGACCCATACATTCAAGTCACGTTGAGCTATGAATATTAATTGCTCAATGTGACTTGAATGTACGGGTCACTCAAAGAGCAAGTAGATAATATTAACTATAGCAGACGTATCAGGTAAGTTCCTTAACTTTACTTTTACATTGAGCAAGATTCTGAACTCTTCTTTTCATTAAGAAAGTTTCCTATCCCTAATTTATTATCTTTTCATTGAGTAAGCTTTATAACCTTGAATTATTAATATTCAAGCAAGGTTTATTATAGTGTCCAATGTTTATGTTTTAATCAAGTATTCTAATTCATTTGAAAGCACTACCTTGATACATAACGTTTATTCGATTGTGAGTTATCGATATTCTACCTTTGATCATATTACATTGTTCAAGTCTTATCATTATTCGATTGTGATTCAATGTTGTTCGAACTTTGAACATAAATATCATTGTATAATCTTTTTATTGTATCAAACTCTTTAGTGGGTAGCGAACCCTTATTGATTCGACTAGTCCATAGTTGATGATCGTTCTAAAATCTTGAATTTCTATTGAAGTTATTCCAAACCAAACTTCCTTTGGTGCGGATTCGAATGTCAAAGCTGAGATGAACAACCCTAGATCAGGGAATTATATTACGCAATAACGTTAAAATGTTTGTGCATAATACATTGTACGAAGGGCTAATCCCCCGGAGTAAAGATGGACGGTCCATATAGTCTATAATACTGTTAAAGGTTACGGTAGAAATACTTGTTAACCTAGGACATAGTTCGTGGTCATGTGACCCTCAGATGTACTTTTGATCTTGTTTTCAAATCTTGATTCAAATGCTGAACTTTCTATTGAGCTATCAGTTTTTGTTTATTGTTGTCTGAATTCATTAAAGATCATGTTATTCAATTAAAATCCATTTATTACTTATTTCGATGTCATTATTGTTATTGTTACCCTGGTGGGCAATAGTTTTGCTCACCCTTGCATAAAACATTGTAGCTAAGATTGAAAAGTTTGATGAGCCGTCCACGAGCAAGGGCAAAGGCAAGATGAACAAATAAAGAAGTTTAATTTATTCGATAAAGTTTATGTAATGAAACATTATTATTGTTATGTTTTAATTTTATTCCGCTGTTAAGATGTAATAGTTAAGGTTTAGATGACCTGGGAATTTTATTTAAGTATGTAATCAGTTTTCATTAGATTATGTAACCTTTTTATAAAGACTTATGTATTCGAAGTTTATTGTTATCCTTTATTATGGATAGTTAGATGAGATTGTTTGGACAGTGAGCACCAAATCTATGGGTTTGAAGTACCCGGATTTGGGGGTGTCACAGGTTGGTATCAGAGCTGTAGGTTATGAACCTTAGGCGGGGAAACCTTAGGAATTAACCTTATAGAAGATCGAAAACATAGTTATGATAAAGCTCTTGTCGAGTTCTAAGAAATAAAAAAAAATATAATGAAAAGACTTTATGTGCTTACTTGTTAATAAACTTATGGGCTCGCGGGTAGTAATTAAAACTTAAAATATTTTGATGGCAGGATGACTGTGTTGGAAATATGCATGAGATCGTTAAGTCCATTATCATAGGGGTAGAATGTTATAAAGATCTGCATAAGATTACCATTATTCATTATATGTGATTTGATTGATGACAAAATGAAAGGAAGAACATTCATATTATTAAAGCCTTGTAAAGTCCTTAATGAAATATATATGTACAAGGACTTAGAATGAAAAGATCAAATATGTTAGGTTGATCTAAGCCGAATTAATATCTATCTGATCAAAACATGTTTGTAACATTAGGTATTATAAAGTCCTTAAATGAATTTGATGTACAAGGACTTAGAATAGAAAAAGATCAAACTTGTTAGGTTGATCTTATGAGCTAAACTGATATATGTAATAAAGCAAAGGCCAGACTGATCGTAGAATAAAGTAGAACTGCTAACGCTATCATAATCGCATAACAGTCAGACAGTTCAAAGAACAGTCAACAAAGGATCGCGGAGTTTCCTCGGCATCGTAGAGTCTGTCAGGCAATCACAGAGTAAAGGCTCGGCAGGCGTAGAGTTGGGCCAGGCATGTGCAGTCTCATCTCGGCATCGTAGAGTAACTCTGGTATGATCAAAGAGCAAACGTAGAGTTGAGCATGTCAGCTCAGAACTTGTAAGGCAAATGTAGAGTGAAGCTCGGCCAGTCGCAACAGTTGCAGACGTAGAGATAAGCATGTCTGCCAGGCTAACGTAGAGTAAGGCTCGGCGAAACAAAGAGTTCTCTTAGAATTATAGAGTATGCCAAGCACCGCAAATTAAGAGCAAAGATGAGATCATTGAGCTGTCATGGGTTCGTAGAGTCAATACAGTCAGTCACTCTACAACTCCCATGAACGATCTACAAACGAGCAACAACGTAGAGCAGTCTCTGTCTGAGCACTCAAAGCTAAAACAACAATCTTCATAAAGACTACTAAGCAAGCTGTTCATGAGCTATCCAACAAACGAAGATCTCAAAGTACATCCGAAGCATCAAGTCCTAACAGAGATCGCAAGGCAGCTCAAATACACTCTATGATCCCAACAAGACTCTACGACTTGTACCTTTAGAAAAGGTCGTAGAGTAGGAAAGCACCAACCAGATCAAGTGATCGTAGAGTTGAGGCAAAGACAACAAAGACACTCTGACAGCCTAAACGAAGCATCAGAAGATCATAGAGCAAACCTCTATGACATAAGAGATAATGTCTGAAGATTAAGTAGAGCAGTCTTCTACAACGAAAGTGCCAAGGCATCAGATGATTATAGAGCAGTCCTCTATAACACACCAGTAGGGATAACACCTGAAGAACATAGAGCAGTCCTCTATGATAAGCACGTTGCAACAAAAGCTCAAACGATTATGCTCTGAGAACGTAAAGCTCAATGGAGATCACATAGCATAAGGGGCACAAACTGCAGAATAGTAAGAAGCACATTAAAGCGTAAAGCAAATGCAGTCAGCCACTCTACGTACTCCAATGCAGTGCATATCATGCATAATCATACGACCATATTGTGAAGCGAGTAGCTAACTCTACGATCATAAGAAACACTGCATTATGAAGTAAGCACTCTACGATCAGGAACAATAAGGTACAACTGAGTTGATCGTAGAGTAAGATAGTGCCAGCAAGGATTGAAGATATCAAGAGCGTGTAGGTTTAGTATCCCAAAATGAGCGACTGATTACTTAAACAAGCTAGATACGGAATCAATCTTAGTGGGATTCAAACAGCCATGTTTACTGCATCAAAAGTCAGTACACATGACTCCACTACCTTGGTGCCAGTTAATGGATGCTGACTCAGCCATCACTAGCAGACTTTAAGAAGTAAAATATTCATTGACACAATAAACAAGTCTGCAGCAAGTAAGTCTCCAACGAAAAGAAGTGCAACGGGAAGATATCAACGACAAGTTTCCAACGGGAAGAAGATGAAGATCTGCATAAGAACAAACTGCATTTAGATTGGGAAGTGAGTCGGGTGTAAAAAGAAGCAAGAACACAAAAATAACACATCTGCTAAAGCTTCATCAGAGGTATGCCGAAGGGCTGGCATATGATCTAAGAGTCGAATGACCAAGAAGCCAAGATCAAGAGTGACCAGAGCTGAAGGCAAATCTAGAAGAGCAACTCTATGATCAAGCAATGAACACTCAGAGCTGAAAAGATAAAGAACAGAACTGGACAAGTCAACTAGTGTTCATCAAGAGTGATCATCTGCATTTGCTATGTACCAGAAGAAGAAAAGCTTCAACGACCATCATCAGCAGCATTTAGAAGAAGATCACAAATAGCTGCTAAGTACTTGAAGATGAAGGAGATCAAAGTTCATCTTGGCAGCACAACCCAACAAACAATCAACACACCAAAGAGGGCGGAGCGTCCTTGTCTTAAGTGACTAAACAAAGTCAAGTCTGCTGGACTTGCTGAGTACCAAAGGGTATAAGAGATTCTAAGGCTGCTGGTCTTAGTCTACAGTGTTCCAAAGCTGCTAGCTTTAAAGGGTTCTTAGTGAACTGGAGTTCCAAGTCTGCTGGGCTTGAAGAGGGTCAGAGGATCCTTGTCCGAGGGACTAAAAACAACTCATGTCTGCTGGACTTGAGGAGGGCGAAGCGTCCTTGTCTTAGTGACTAAAACCATTAGTGGATTCCTACTTGTTGAAGTAGAAGAGTGGAGTAGGAGTTGTTCAGTCTTCGAACCACTTAAAACTGCTTGTGTCATTTACTTTATGTCATTTACATTATGTACATAACTGCTATATCTGCTATCAACCATATCATAGATTTAATCATTGAACTGAGAATATGTTTTTATCCTTGAAGGGGTTATCAAAGTATATTCCGCTATGCATGAATTGATTCTATTAATCATAACTGAATACTTTCTCAATAAAGAGGAAAAAATTTAAAGGATCTATTCAACCCCCCCTCTAGATCTCTATTGTGTTCCTGGGAACTAACAGACTGATATAGGAGGATCCAGTCAGGCTAGGGAGGAGGAGCCCCGAGACATTCATACAGCCCGAGAGCAGTTAGTGCAGAGGGAGTTATCCCCATTGATCATAGTTGTAGGCCCTGAGTATGAGCTTGAATCTGATCCTGAGGAGTTAGAGATAGATGATGAGGAGGAGGATCCGGTTGAGATACTACTTTCCTCATTGGGCACTGTGATGTATGATGAGGTGTATGATCGCAACATTGAGTTGCAGGATAGGGTTGAGGAATTAGAGGAGCAGACAGCAGAGCGTTAGATCGTTCTAGAACAAAAGGATTTGAAGATTCAAGATCTCACTACACGAGTTACAGAACTTGATCAGAAGCTAGCTCAGTTAGAATACCAAAGAGCATAGATAATGATTGAGAATGAGGACGTGAAGGATGAATTAAGGGAGGAGTCAGCAAAACGGGCGAGAGCCGAGGATGCGTGGTTGAAGGCTGCTGATCGTGTAAATCGTGTTGAGGACGAGGTTCGGTCAAAGAAGGCCAGAATGGATGAAATGGACTATGCGTTTCACACAGCGATGCATAGAGCTCAGGATCGAGTTTTCCACTATCCAGTACAGTTCGAGAATTTACCATGGTACATGATGGATCGCAAGACGATGGTTCGTATCATGGAACAAGAGCGCAAAGAAGCTGTGCGACGTGGAATGTCTTTATAAGTAGCGAGTAGTAGTATGATAAATAAATATTTATGTTATTAATATGATGTAAATCCTAACTTTTGAAATAAATAATAGGATATGATGGCGAGGTAGTCCTGGAATTTTATAATTTGCAGGATAAATGATGTAAATAACTATGATGCTATCTATGTTATGTTTTAAAGTAGTGAATGAATAAAACACGAAAGTTTTTCAGATGTGTTATGTGCTATGTTTTGTTAAAAAAAAGTTTAAGTTAAGTCTTAAATGTTTAAGTAAATGAATAGTAATCTAATGGCGAATATTTTGATCAGAAAAATGTCGCCAAGAAGAAGACAAACTCATCAGCAAACCCCCAAGGGGTCTACGAACAATAACGAAGCTGAAGTTAACCCAATGCAGCAACTGGTGAACCTATTGGTGGGAGCGTTTGCAAATCAGCCCCAGGCTCAAGCCACGACTTTCAAGGACTTTGAAGCTGTAGGGCCCCCAGAATATCAAGGGTCTATGAATCCAGTCGAAGCTCAAACATGGATCATGGAAATGGAGAAGGTTTTTGATGTCGCTAGGGTTAGTGAAGATCAGAAGACTGCCTTCGCGACGTTTATGCTAAAGTCGGACGCTAGCTACTGGTGGCAGGCGAATAGAAGCCGAGGTGGTCAGGGAGTAATTCCTGGTGGGCAATAGTTTTGCTCACCCTTGCATAAAACATTGCAGCTAAGATTGAAAAGTCTGATGAGCCGTCCACGAGCAAGGGCAAGGGCAAGATGAACAAATGAAGAAGTTTAATTTATTTAATAAAGTTTATGTAATGAAACATTATTATTGTTATGTTTTAATTTTATTCCGCTGTTAAGATGTAATAGTTAAGGTTTAGATGACCTGGGAATTTTATTTAAGTATGTAATCAGTTTTCATTGGATTATGTAACCTTTTTATAAGGACTTATGTATTCGAAGTTTATTGTTATCCTTTATTGTGGGTAGTTAGATGAGATTGTTTGGACAGTGAGCACCAAATCTGTGGGTTTGAAGTACCTGGATTTGGGGGTGTCACAACTCACGTATGATGTGAATTACTTTGTTCCGGGCTCTTTTCTTCAGATCTTCCTCTTCAAGCATTTTTGGGGCCATTCTACCCTGTACACTTTTCCAAGAAGAAGAAAAATTCTCCACCTCCTTTCTCATCGCCCAACATTGTTCCCCGCACTACTCGTTGGATTGATCACAAGACTAGTTCAGATTTGCGACTTTATATTGATAACTTTTTATGTTTCATTGCTCGCCCTTATACCATTGTTCCATAAGGCGGTCTTCTGCCTCACTTCTATAGGAGCGACTTCCGCTTCTTCTCGAACGTCAGAGAATTGAGTGGGTCTTCACTTTCCTAGTTCATATTCCTCTGAGCTGCGGAACTTCCTTACTTCATTGAGGATGATGAGTTTGACACTGTACTTTACTCTCCTCATAGAGTCATGAGGCAGTTTGGATTTGATTAAGATTGGCTGTGACAATCCGAAATTTTCGAAAATTATTAATAAATAAAATATATTAAATTATATATTTTATTTAATTTATATATTGGGATACGTTGAGTTTGACTGTATAAATGTATATGTGCTGTTAATTATGTGAAATTTTGTGTGTGAATATTTAAATGTTTAAATGAATGTAGAGAATATGCATGTATTTGAAAAGTTATATAAGTTATATTTAATAGTAAATAAAACTATTAAATATATTCGTTTGAATTAGCCGCGTTATTAAACGGGTAACAATAACTCACTAATTGAAAGTTAGTCAGTTAAATGTCTGTTTTAATTAATTAAATAATAAAATTTATTAATAATGATAGTTATATTTACGTTATAATAAAGGAATAATGGAATAATATTTAATATTATTTCAAATGAATGTATATTAATAATATGAGGTGCAATATTTATATTATATGTATATTGGCATCAAGTTTGTGAATAACATTTATGATGTGAATAAAGGATGAAATATATTAAATTATATATTTTATAAATTGTTAAAAATAATTTATGGGACGAAGGAAATATTTAATTTTAATTAGTTGAAAATATTAAATTTACATATCTAAATTGTTTGAAGACAATTTACGAAAGGAATGAGATAATTATTTTAATTATACAAAATTAGTTGTATATTTTAAATAAGTGAGTTAAAATAATTAATTGAATATTGATTATTTTAATTGGTCTGTTACGTTAAATAAGTGAATTAGAATAATTAATTTAATATTAATTATTTTAATATAATTGGTCCGTTCTACTAAATGAATTATTTTATTAAACGTATTAATTCTATTTTTATTTATTGGAAGGAATATGTAATTTTAATATACAAATGTATATGTGTATTGGGGATATAATGTATGGAGATTATACATTAAGTAATAGTATGCGAAATGTACGGAGGTGGCTTATTAAATCATGAAGCTGAGTCAGTTAAACTAGCAAGCAAGAGCTGGAAACTTATGAAGCATATGTATCATATTAAGCTTGAGCTGTAGGCTCAACAGAGAAATAGAATTTTGACTAAGCTTTTATTTGAGGCATAAGAGAGGAAGAAAGGACTATTCCTTGTTTCTTTTTCGTTCCAAACTTTCTTCCCTTCTCTCTCAAATACCAAGTCTAGTAAGCTCCTCCTAATTCTCTGCTGTAAATTAACAAGCTAAGATAGCAATTGAATTTAAAAGCAATTACGTAAGAAAAAGAATTCAAATCGAGTGTAATCAAGGATTGAAGCAATCGAAAGGTAATTCGTCTATTCTAGCTATGTTAATAGAAATTGTTTAAGAATAATTGATAATTGCCTTGCTTTTGGTTGTGAATTGATAATACGGGTATATTGGGTATCATATGTGAAGTAATAAGGCGAAAGATTATGAAAATCCTAGCTTGAATCATGTACAAATAGTCATGAAAATTTGGAAGATAAGAGATACACAAAAAGTGTTCGTTAAAATGCTTCAACGGAAAAGTTTTACTTAAATATGAGAATTGGCTATTGATTAGGTGAAGTAATGATATACACATGAGTTATAGGTTAACTCTAAGTGTATAAAGTGTTTTAAACCAAGCCATGAAGGATTTTTTTTGAAAAGTCTAGGAAATTAGTTTGAAAACGAAAATCGTGTTAAACGCGGACTTTCAGACTCTTTGAATTATGCCTTAATGATGTTGTTAAGAATCAAACATAGATGGGAATCAGACCTTGTAGCATGGTCTCAAAATAGAAACAAACCTCAAGTTATTTAGACTTGTGATGCAAAAGATATGTTAGCAATTAGGAGGTTTGAGTGAACTAGAAAACTGCAGGAAATAGAGCAACTGTTGCTGTCTGCCGAAGTAGCGCGACCGCGCTACTTATAGGCATAAACCAAGCGCGACCACGCCGTGCACCAGACTTTGAAAATTTTGTTTATCTGTTAAAGAGACTTGATACACATGCATAGTAACCCTTCTTGACTTGAAATCCTTAATTCTATATAAGACAACATACTTTGTTTATTAAATGATTGAATCAAATGGGAAATTAGTTTTGAATTAGCTAATTAGCGTTAAATGAATATAACAAAGCGCTAAACGAACGCCTAAGCCTATCGCTTAAGCGTTCGCTTAAACCAAGTCAAGCATATGATGTATAGACATTGAAATGCCGTAATCAATATTAGAGCATGTAATTAGTATTTTGAATCTAATGACGCAACTAATGTAAGAAATAAACTAGTGTTACTTTAAACTAATAAATTGCATTGATGGTGTGCCTAATTGGTGTATGTATATGAATGTGATTGTGTAGGATAGTGAGACGAATAACGTCAATTAACTAATCAACGCAAAAGGCAAGTATCTTAAACCCTAAACTCTACTTTTACATTATGCTAAGAGATCTTAATCTATTGCAAGTATCCTAACCTTGTTCTATAATTTAAAGGAGAAAGTTTCCAATCCATGCTTGATATTTGATTTCATGCAAGTTTTCTATAATATTGTAAATTTTCTCTACTTGATACGAGTTCTTTATCCTTGCTCAATAATTGGTCATGTGCAAGTCTCCTGACTATACAATTGTTCTAAATTCATTTTACTCATATATCGAATGCAAATATCTGGAATTGTTCAATGATTGTGCTATAATGCACCTCTCTAAAGCATGAATATATGCATAAACTGTTTAAGAAGAAGTCTATGCCATTTGAATCGGCTAGACACATGTTTCATTGCTTTCAAATTAAATCTTTGAAATATTATTGATACTAGATAGAACTGTTCAACTAAATTGCTTTGGTTTGAACTCAAGACTGAGCATGAACATCCCTTAGTTGGAAAAGTTTTAATTTTGCTGAAAGGCAGTTACGCAGAACGCAATGTCGTTATGATAAGATAGTGTTGATCAACGCAGGGTATAACGGGCTGATCACCCACCGTGCCCGTAAGACCAGATAGTTCGTAAATGAATGTCTATAAGAACCTTTTAAAAAGAAAAAGTTCGTGGTCTTTTGACCCCTCAGCAAAGTCAATATGTCGTTTCGAAAATGCAAACAAGTCATGTTATTTATAAATATTTCAGATGCTTTACAGTTTTGTTCCACTGTAAAAGCATACCTTAAAGAAAACATTTAAGCTTTGCGATATGTTGTTTATTAACTGTTAATACTTGCTGGGCAATTAAATGCTCATTCTTGCTTTGAAATTAAATGTTTTCAGTGAAACCCGAACGTGTAGAAGGCTCAGGGACAGACAAGGGGAAAGGAAAGCTGAACGAGTAGTCGACAAGTGTTTATTGTAATAATACTTGAATTATTATTAGTAACATGTAATGAAGATTTCTAAAGGTCTTAGAACTTGGGATTGTAATGAATAAATTTGTAATAAGGTTAGTTACCTTCATATTGATTATTACTTTATAGATAGATACATGTGAATGATTAGTACCGTGTAGCACCAAATACGGGTTTGAAGGTACCCGAATTTGGGGGCATCACATTAGCCTTTTGGCCGGTCTTGCAAGGGGGATTATGAGAGTGCTCTCCTCAATTTTGTCTCCACCTCCCCCTCATTTGCATGGGAGCTTCTGTAATATCCCGAGTGTTTATGAAATGAGCCTATGGTGATGATCCTTAGAAAGAGGTAATGAATGGGTTAAAGAATATGTAATATTCAGAATAATATCGAGTTCAAATAGAGATTATGATGTAGAATCTGCAAGAATTTATTGAGAAAATGGGTGGAGTATAAATTATAACACCAATATTAAAGGAATGTGTTGGGTTGGTCAACGATAATTTGTGAAAGAGATTTAACGAAAACCGAGTAAGGAGGGTTTCGGTGATTCCGAGGACAGAATCCTTATAAGAGGAGAAGGATGTGACAACCCAGATTTTCAGAAGTTATTAAATAAGAATTTAATAAATAAAATTCTTATTATGAGAAGTGTCGAGTTCGAATAATATATATATGTGTTATATATTTTGAAATATGTGATTTGGTGTGAAGAGATTAAGTGTGTATATAGAAGAGAAATATATATTTATATATTGGGAAAATGAGGTTTAATAGTTAATTAAACTATTGAAGAAAATAAATGAAATTGGTACGAAATGGAAACTAACTAAATATTATTAGTTGAAAATTATATTATGAAATAATATAATTTGACTATTGTGCCTTGTTGGCAATGAAATTGTTATGAATTAAATTTCATAAATAATAAGAGTAATTCACTTAATTAAAGTAGTGATTAGTGTAAATATATTTATTTTAATAAAATGATTTATTAAATAAAATTATAATTTGGCTAGTACAACTCTCAAAACCTTTAGCATGGTTTAATCAAATTCTTGACATAGCAAGTTTATTTTCTTGTATGTCTTCTGATCATCATCATCCAAATGGTAGAAAATATCTTCTTAGAGGTAATAATCTAGTTTAAAGTTTGTAGTTCATACTTCTCAAAAAAAAAATACCTCTAAGGAGATGTTTTCTACCATTTGGATGATGATGATGATCAAAAGGCATACAAGAAAATAAACTTGCTATGTCAAGAATTTGATTAAACCATGCTAAAGGTTTTGAGAGTTGTACTAGACAAATTATAATTTTATTTAATAAATCATTTTATTAAAACAAATATATTTACACTAATCACTACTTTAATTAAGTGAATTACTCTTATTATTTATGAAATTTAAGTCATAACAATTCCATTGCCAACAAGGCACAATAGTCAAGTTATATTATTTCATAATATAATTTTCAACTAATAATATTCAGTTAGTTTCCGTTTCGTAACAATTTCATTTATTTTCTTCAATAGTTTAATTAACTATTAAACTTCATTTTCCCAATATATAAATATATATTTCTCTTCTATATACACACTTAATCTCTTCATACCAAATCACATATTTCAAAATATATAACATATATATATATATATATATATATATATTATTCGAACCCGACACTTCTCATAATAAGAATTTTATTTATTAAATTCTTATTTAATAACTTCTGAAAATCCGGGTTGTCACAGCTTCCAAGACCTTCAACTGCTCCTTATGACCTTCTTCCTTTCATCATATCAGATGATTCTCGAAAAGGGCGATATACCACTGGTGAGTGCAACTACTGGCTCATCAACCTAAAAATGTGGCAGGATGATACTATGATTTGTTCGCTGCCAGCTTCTCCTCCTGAACGTCTCCAATGGGCCAAAATGCTATGTTCTCTTAGATTCAATACCCGTTCAGAGCGTTGGCCAGCTAGCAGTCGGCTTATTGAGCGTGAGGCTTTAATGCCTAAGTCTCTTCGTCTTCAGTCAGCAAAGAGTCTTCCTCGGAGTGCTCTGGATGTTCCTCTAGCACAGGCCTCTATTACTTCTAAATGTCTTCCACCACGGGCTTCGTCTCGGATACCTCCTCCTCCAGCTCCTCCATAGGGATCCGCTGCTGCCGAGGAGATGAGAGTTACTCGTTCTATGGCGAGGGCACCCACCAATATTATTGCTGAGGTAGTGCCTGATGAGCGGGATTTATACCACTGAATCGGACTCCTTATCACTTAAGAAATTGCTTGATTGTCATACCTTCTGGTGCATTATTATGTTGTTTTTATTATCTTCTGCTTTAATGCTTTTCAGGTGGGAGATTTGGTCAATTGAGGCTAAAAGGGATAAAAAGGACCCCTAGCTGGCAAAAGCATGGAGCCCACGCCGCAGAACCACGGTAAGGCATAAGGCTCATGCTGCAGCGCTAGCTCACAAGACACTCACGCTGCAACGGCCCCATTCCTTCATGGATTGGCACTGCAGCGAGCCCATCTTGGCCAGGACACGGAGCTCACGCCGCAGCGCCAAGGCAAGGCGCAAGGCCCACGCCGCAGCGCGAGCTCCGCCCAGCCACCTGACCTTCCTTAAATGACTTAGCTGCTGCTCATTTGGGGGATATCTTACAACTTAGGATATATCTGGAAACTTAGAGAAAAAAAGGAGGCAGCCACACAAAGGAGAGGAGCTGAATCAAGAACACTTCCGAAAAGGAGTTTCCTTATTTCAAAGCTTTCATTCATTTGTGTAATTTTGATTATGTTGAAGAGTATGACTGTGTTAATTAGTTCTATAGTTATGAACTAATTACATTTCTAGGATTACAATGTAACCTAATGATTAACTTAATATGAATTTCTCTCATATTTATATAATGAATCATGTTCTGAATGGATTGTTGTATTTCATGATTATTTATCAATTGCTTGAGATAGGAATTGATTTAGGTATTAACTGATATTGGAAAATTGATGTTATACCTTTCCTTAAGTACAACAACACTTGTTATGACCATTGCCCAAGGGACTGAGTGCATAAATTGTATGATAGAATATGAATATGTCTATTTGCCTTGTGTAACCATTAAGATTAATATTAATGACCCTTAGTCTAGTTATTTTCACCATAGGAATATTGTGATTTATCTAGCTAAGGGATATGCATTTGACCATCGGAAGAGGCTTATGTGTACCTTGTGTTCTCGGTTGACCATTCTTGTGATTTGTTAGTTAAATGAAGAGCTAGGATTATTAGGTGAGGCATTAGGGGAGTTGTAATCCTAGCTTGTCATCTTTGTTACAACTCGTTTCCCTATTTCACTGCATTTACCTTATAGTTTAAAACACAACCCTTATTCAATTGTTTAGATAAGATCGTAGAGACACATTTTAATACTTGAACGAATATTTAGTACTTTGTCCTCGTGGGATCGACACTCCACTTTATCTATACTACTTGTTAGACCGCGTATACTTGCGCGAGTTTATAGGTTGTGAAAACTAACAACAAGTTTTTGGCGCCGTTGCCGGGGACTTAGTATTATTTGTCTTTCAATATTAATACTAATTCAAAACGGTCTTAATTTAAACTGATTCATCTGTTTAATCATCCTCTCAGGTACTCTAGACTGTGTATGCCACCTCACAGGAATCAGGATTTATTACCTATTGACCTTGAGGTGGACAGAACTTTAAGACGACTGAGAAGAGAGAGAGCTAGGGAAATACCTACTCCAGCTATAATGGCCGAGGAAATTCAAAAAACTCTGCGGGAGTATGCAATGCCGCGTGTCACAAATTTACATGCAAGTATTCAAAGGCCCGTTATTGCAGTAAATAGCTTTGAAATTAAGCCAGGCACGATTCAAATGATCCAAAACAATTTACAGTTTGGGGGATTGCCGAATGATGACCCCAATGATCATGTAGTCAACTTTGTGGAGATATGTGACACCTTCAGATGCACTGGAGTGACCGAAGACACAATCAGGCTCAGACTGTTTCCTTTTACCCTACGGGATAAGGCTAAAAGTTGGTTGCACTCGCTCCCCTCGGGCTCAATTACCACATGGGCTGATTTGACCCAGAAGTTCGGTGCAAAGTTCTTCCTGCCAGCGAAAACTGCCAAGCTCAGAAATAATATCATGTCTTTTTCACAATTAGATGTTGAGACTCTTTATGAAGTATGGGAAAGATACAAGGATCTATTAAGAAAGTGTCCGTACCACAGCCTGCCGAATTGGCTATTAGTGGAGACTTTCTACAACGGGGTATCAGGGCATACCAGAGCAAGTATTGATGCTGCATCTGGAGGAGCATTTATGGGAAGGACATATGACCAAGCTTATGAGCTATTGGAAACTATGGCAGCAAATAATTATCAATGGCCGACGGAGAGGAAAATGCTGAGTAAAGTGGCCGGTATGTATGAGGTAGACACAGTAACTGCACTATCTGCACATGTTGATAGCCTTGCTAAGAAAATTCATGCCATAGGGAAGCAGCCGGTGCAGAGTGTCATTGTGCCATGTGAATTGTGTGCGGGAAGTCACCCAATTGAATAGTGTCCCATTAGCTCGGAATCAGTTCAGTATGTCTCTAACTACGGGCGACAACAGAATTCCAATCTCCCCACACACTACCAAACTGGACTAAGAAATCACCCAAATCTCTCATGGAGTAACAATAACAACAACCATGCCTAATCCTCTACCACCAGGCCACCATATTCACATCCTCTTGGGTTTCAATCCCAGAATCAACAGCATTCTCAAGGATCTTACCCACCTCCACAGGACAGGAAACCTAGTATGGAAGATCTCCTCTCGAGATATATTGCTCAGAATGAAACACGGAGCCTCAGTCAAGAGGCAGCAATCCGGAATCTGGAAGTCCAATTGGGACAGTTAGCAACTGCTTTGAATAGCCGTCCTTTGGGCACCTTGCCAAGTGACACGGATGTCAACCCGAAACAGGAGGGCAAGGAGCAATGCAAGGCAGTCACCCTTCAGAGTGGCACAATATTGAATGAAACTGGAGGAGAAACCTCAACAGTGTATCAGGAAGTTATTGAGAAGGAAAGCAATGTGGAATTAAATTGTGAGAAGTCTGGGGGAGAAAAGAATGTGCAGGAAAAATCTACAATACCAACCCTAACTGTTAGCAAGCCAAGTCATGTAGCCCAACAGCTACCATTTCCCCAACGCCTTTAGAAGCAAAAGCTTAAGAAACAATTCTCAAAGTTCTTAGAAATTTTCAAGAAACTTCACATAAATATTCCTTTTGCGGAGGCACTGGAACAAATGCCCAGCTATGTGAAATTCATGAAGGACATCTTATCCAAGAAGAGGAAAAATGGGGGACTATGAGACAGTGGCACTTACTGAGGAATGTAGTGCAATCCTTCAGAGCAAGCTTCCAGCCAAGTTGAAAGACCCTGGGAGTTTCACTATACCATGCACTATTGGGGATCAGTTTATCGAAAAAGCCCTATGTGACTTAGGAGCCAGCATCAATTTGATGCCCCTTTCTATCTACAAGAAGTTGGGGCTGAATAAGGTAAAACCTACCAGTGTGACTCTGCAGTTGGCCGATAGATCCATTACTTATCCAAAGGGAATAGTGGAAGATGTGCTCGTCAAGGTGGACAAGTTCATTTTCCCCGCTGATTTTATCATTCTGGATTGCGAGGAGGATAGGGAAGTCCCTATCATCTTGGGCAGACCATTCCTAGCAACAGACAGGACATTAGTAGATGTCCAGAAGGGGGAACTCACAATGAGAGTACAAGACCAGGAAGTAACGTTCAATGTCTTTAAGTCTGTGAAGTATCCCAGTGCCTCGGATGATTGCTTCTGAGTCGATGTTATTGACGAAGCTGTGCGAGAAGTATTCTATAAAAATTGTTTTCCTGACTCGCTTGAGGCTACTTTGATTGGAGCATGTAATATAGAGGATCCCTCTCATCTCGAACATGTTCAGTGGTTGGAAGCAGCCCCAGGATCAAATATGTTCAAACGACAATTTGAATCCTTGAATGAGCATGAAGCACCCACGTCCCAGTCACACCCATCAGTTATAGAACCACCTGAGCTTGATCTTAAGCCCTTACCAAGCCACTTGCGATATGCCTATCTAGGTGATGCTTCTACCTTGCCAGTTATAGTTTCTGCATCACTAGATGAGGTAGAGGAAAAGCTCCTCGCAGTCCTCAAGGCATATAAAACAGCTTTGGGGTGGTCTATCTCAGATATAAAGGGCATCAGTCCCTCTGTATGCATGCACAAAATCCTCCTTGAGGAGGGGGCTAAACCTTCTATTGAGCATCAGAGGCGGTTGAACCCCATAATGAAGGAGGTTGTCAGAACTGAAATTATTAAGTTACTGGACGCGGGCATTATCTACCCCATATCTGACAGTCCATGGGTTAGTCCAATACAATGTGTGCCAAAAAAGGGCGGCATGACAGTGTCTAATGAGAATAATAAGCTTTTCCCAACATGGACTGTGACTGGATGGAGGGTATGTATGGACTATAGGAAACTGAACAAGTCCACTTGCAAGGATCACTTTCCTCTGCCATTCATTGACCAAATGCTTGATAGACTCGCTGGGCATGAATTCTATTGTCTTCTGGATGGATACTCGGGATACAATCAAATTGCTATAGCACCCGATGATCAGGAGAAAACAACGTTTACATGTCCATATGGGAGCTTTGCCTTCCGGAAAATGTCCTTCGGGTTATGTAACGTACCTGCAACATTTCAGCGTTGCATGATGTCTATCTTTTCTGATATGGTGGAACAGACGCTTGAGGTGTTTATGGATGATTTCTCTATTTTCGGGAGTTCTTTTGAAGCTTGTCTACAAAATTTGACAGCAGTTCTGAAAAGATGTGTTGAGACGAACCTGGTACTGAATTGGGAGAAATGCCACTTCATGGTTAAAGAAGGGATTATTCTGGGACACAAAGTGTTTGCTAGTGGGATTGAAGTAGACAGAGCAAAAGTTGATATTATTGATAATCTACCTCCGCCTTCATCAGTGAAAGGAGTTAGGAGTTTTCTGGGGCACGCAGGATTTTACAAGAGGTTCATCAAGGACTTCTCTAAAATTACCAAGCCATTGTGTAGCCTATTGGAAAAGGATATGCCATTCAAGATTGACGAGGCCTGCCTAGAAGCTTTTAATCTGTTAAAAAAGAGACTCATCTCAGCTCCTATTGTAGTGGTTCCTGACTGGACATTGCCTTTTGAACTCATGTGCGACGCCAGCGATTATGCTATTGGGGTAGTGTTGGGACAACGAAGAGATAAGGTGTTTCACACTATTTACTACGCCAGTAAAACCTTGACTGATGCTCAGCTTAATTACACAACTATTGAGAAAGAGCTTCTGGCAGTAGTATATGCCTTTGATAAGTTCTATCCATATCTCATCGGAACTAAAGTCATTGTGTATACTGACCATTCAGCGATTAAATATCTAATCTCTAAGAAAGATGCAAAGCCGAGGTTGATTCGTTGGGTCCTTCTCCTCCAAGAATTCGATTTGGAGATTCGTGATAAAAAGGGAACTGAAAACCAAGTGGCGGATCACCTATCGAGATTGGAGAATCCAAATAACTCAAAATAAAATGAGCTTGATATCGATGATTTCTTCCTGGATGAATAGTTATATGAGGTCAAGAGTGTAGCACCTTGGTTTGCAGATTTTGCTAATTATGTTGCTTGTAATGTGCTACCACCTGACATGAACTATCACCAGAGGAAGAAATTCCTGCATGATGTTAGGCAGTATCTCTGGGACGAGCTGTTCTTGTTCAAACTATGTGCAGACCAAATTTTTAGACGGTGTCTGCCTGAAGGAGAGATTGAAGGTGTGCTCCACCATTGTCATTCATCTAACTATGGAGGGCACTTTGGGGGGCAACGAAATGCAGCAAAAGTGCTTCAATCAGGTTTCTACTGGCCAACCCTGTTTAAGGACGCTCATTCCTATGTATTGCGGTGCGATAATTGCTAAAGGGTAGGAACCATTTCAAGGAGGCATGAAATGCCGCTGTAGAACATCCTTGAGGTTGAGTTATTTGATGTCTGGGGAATAGACTTTATGGGTCCATTTCCATCCTCCTACAATAACCTGTACATTCTAGTCGCTGTGGACTATGTCTCCAAGTGGGTGGAAGCTGTAGCTCTTCCTACTAACGATGCTAAGGTTGTCTTGAACTTTCTGAAAAAGAACATTTTTACTCGGTTTGGCACACCTCGGGCCATCATTAGTAATGAGGGCACGCACTTCTGCAACAAGTACTTTGAAGCCCTTCTTGCAAAATATGGGGTTTCTCATAAGATTGCCACCGCTTACCACCCGTAAACTAGTGGTCAAGCGGAGGTGTCTAATAGGGAGGTCAAACGGATCTTGGAAAAGATAGTGAACCCTAACCGCAAGGACTGGTCCAAAAAGCTAGATGATGCATTATGGGCGTACTGCACTGCCTACAAAATGCCTATCGGAATGTCTCCATATAGGCTTGTATATGGAAAGGCATGTCATCTCCCAGTCGAGTTGGAGCACAATGCTTATTGGGCAATTCGAAAGCTAAACTTCGATATGGATGCAGCTGGTGAAAAAAGGCTGTTACAACTGAATGAGTCAAACGAGTTCCGTCACCAAGCGTATGAAAATTCTAAGTTGTATAAGGAGAAGACAAAGCGGTGGCATGACAAGAAGATTGTTGTGAGAGAATTCGAACCAGGGCAGAAAGTGCTCCTTTTTAACTCCCGTCTGAAGCTATTTCCTGGAAAATTGAAGTCCCGATGGTCAGGGCCTTTCACAATAGCTAAGGTATATCCTTATGGTGCAATTGAGGTGGAGGATCCTAACTCTGACAGAACGTTCAAGGTGAACGGTCAACGTCTGAAGCATTATTGGGGCGGCAAAGTCGACCGCCAAATGACTTCAATTACCCTTGATGACCCAGTATGAACCGGGCGAATAGTCAAGCCAACGACTATAAAACAAGCGCTTGGTGAGGAGGCAACCCCACCCGAGTATCGATTTCTACCCTATCTAGCTTTCTATCTCATTTTAATAGTTTTATTGTTTATGTTTTACAGTTAGTGTAGCCACTCGTGGTGTTTGTGTGAGTTTAAGTCTGTTTTTAGTTTTTATAGAATTTAGATTGATTTCTGTAGTCTGTAGTCTCGCATGTGTTTAAAGTTGCGGTTGTACAGTGTGACAAACGAGAATTTTGTAACTTAATTTAAATATTTATTGATTAAATAAATATTTTTTGATGATTTGATTGTTGAATTAATTGATTAAGTGATGAATTTGTGGTAGATTAATTTAATTATATGTGCTACATTAGTTAAATTAATGTGGAGAATTTTTATATTTAAAGTATGTGTTTAATTAAGTTTATTTGATTAAATGCATTATTTAAATAAGTATTGTAGACACCCAAATTTTGCGTTTCCTTCTACTAACCTTGACAGGAGGGCGAAATCGTCAATTGAACCAGCTTGCAGGAGCAAAAGAGCGGGCACAAGGGCGAGCGCCCGGCACCGCCGCAATGATTTGGGCAGCCCAAGTCGACGTGACAGCATGACCGTCCGAGGCAGGCATTTCCGAATGAGGTGGCACGTCTCCCGGAAGTTCCCGGACTGCGGAATACGAGCCTGTCAGCGAAAACCGACGTTGCGGTACGAAAATCGAGGCGTGACACGAAAATCGAGAAAGTTAAGCCCGCCAGCCGCGGATAGATCTGCGGCCAAGTGGGTGCGCCAGCACGAAAACCGGGAAATCAGCACTCAGCAGCTGAGTGCGATGGGAGGCGTGCCAGCTGGCCAGCCGCAGATCTATCTGCGGCCAGCCGCAGATAGATCTGCGGCTGGCTCTGGCCAGCCTATTTAAGCCAGCTTCGGCAGCATACAGGGGGTTCAGCAGTTTTTTGAAAGAGGAAGAAGAAATTCAGCAAGAGCAGCAGCAGAAAATCGGGAATAGAGAGGAAAAACACCATAATTTTTGCAACAAATAGGAGAGAAAGGAAGATCAAAAGAGAGGATTGTTACTCTTTGATTTGATTGTAACACCCAAATTTTGCGTTTCCTTCTACTAACCTTGACAGGAGGGCGAAATCGTCAATTGAACCAGCTTGCAGGAGCAAAAGAGCGGGCACAAGGGCGAGCGCCCGGCACCGCCGCAATGATTTGGGCAGCCCAAGTCGACGTGACAGCATGACCGTCCGAGGCAGGCATTTCCGAATGAGGTGGCACGTCTCCCGGAAGTTCCCGGACTGCGGAATACGAGCCTGTCAGCGAAAACCGACGTTGCGGTACGAAAATCGAGGCGTGACACGAAAATCGAGAAAGTTAAGCCCGCCAGCCGCGGATAGATCTGCGGCCAAGTGGGTGCGCCAGCACGAAAACCGGGAAATCAGCACTCAGCAGCTGAGTGCGATGGGAGGCGTGCCAGCTGGCCAGCCTATTTAAGCCAGCTTCGGCAGCATACAGGGGGTTCAGCAGTTTTTTGAAAGAGGAAGAAGAAATTCAGCAAGAGCAGCAGCAGAAAATCGGGAATAGAGAGGAAAAACACCATAATTTTTGCAACAAATAGGAGAGAAAGGAAGATCAAAAGAGAGGATTGTTACTCTTTGATTTGATTGTAACACACATATTTCTTCTATTCCAATACACAAGCCTACTTCCATTTTGGTACCAATTGCAAGGTGAAATTTCCCTTTATTCTAGCAATTTATCATATCATTTGGCTAAAATTAATGTAGTCTTCATGTAATTTATTGTGAAACAATGAATTAGGGATTATTTGCGAGGGTTCCATTGGAACAAAATTCTTCTTAAATAACCCGATGATATTCACGTTTTGATTTCTTGCTTGTTGTATAAGAGATGTATTGGTTGTGGTTCCTTCAATTTGCTATTTAGGATGTCGTGATATTGTTAGAATTTCCGCGTTGGTTATTTATTGTAATGTTTGATTTGTGAGTACGTAGTAATCGTGGTTGTGAGCCTAGGAAAGCGACCCCGTAGTCCAAATCCGATGATGGACATGTCTTGATGTATATAGCGGGTAGGATGTAGCCTCCTTGTAACATGTAACCGTCGGGCCTTAAAACGACGCCAAAGCGAGAATCGGATTTAAGGCCCCATATTAGTGGAACTTGTGATTGTAGGCGTTTGGGATTATTTTGATGGCTTACATGCCCATGAATAGCCCCAACGCATTTTAATGCTTGATTTGATTTACGACACGAAATTGATTTCAAAGATAAATGATAAGATTTTCATAAAAATCAATCAAAGTAGGATATTAGAATCACGAGGTTAAAATTTGAGAAACGTTAATGAAATGTCGATTCATATCTAACGAGAAAGCTAAAGAAAAAATCGTTTTCCAAAACAACACACGAAGTGATTTTATAAATAATTGACGTTTTATTAAATCTTTGTGCATAGGGTGAAAGAGATCCTAGAAATTGCCCATCATTTTTATGAAAGCAACGTATAGATCTCGATTCCTATTTTGACGAAGGTTTAAAACTCTTGTTTTGTTGAAACGACACTTAACGAAAATCTCATAGTTTTGATAATTAAAATCAAACCTTTTCTCATAAAGCTTTCTCGTGTATGCCGAAAAGACATTCCGAAGCATTCTCAAAGTAAAACACGATTTTCCCTAAAATCCAAATGATTCTTTCATACAAACTCACCACAACATTCACATAAGCACACCTACACACACACGCACACACACACACACACACATTTCATGAATTAAAGGATAGGAGAAGCATCAAGATTGCGGTAACCGTGTTTCACGGAAGTCGAGGGGTGCCTAACACCTTCCCCTCACTTAAACAAGCCCCCGAACTCTATGAATCTCGATTCGCAGACCAATTAATTCGGAGTCACATATGAGCCAGCGATTTGTAAAACACGAAAATTCGGATGAGTTGGTACATCCATTTCAAATATACCAACTGGCGACTCTGGTTAATTGGCTCATCATAAAAACGATCTTTCAAAACCCCGTCGACATCAATGCCGACCTTTTCCAAACGTCATCTAAACCCAAAGGCTAAAATTGGAAAAGACGAGAAAGCGAGAGAACCCGGCGTCGACAAGTATAATGTTATTTCTAATTAATTTAATATTAATTAGAGATTTAATAATTTATCATATTTAATAAATGAGAATTTTATTTATGTGATTTAATGTAGAATTATTTTATTTTATTTAATTGATTTTAGTAAGATTATTTAGTTGATTAAAAGTGTGACATGAACTATATTATAAGCTATTTATTAAAATAAACTAGAAGGGAGGATAAATGTGCTAAACAAACGAGGCCTTATGGGGAGTTGGTGCCAGTTATTAACTAACATCATGTTCTGCTAGTTTATTTCACGTATTATCATTATACGCATCAGTTTTCTTAAGCAAGCTTGAGTATACAGAGAGAAAAAGAGAGAGTTTGAGAAAATTGAAGAAGGAAATCCATTCATCTTTATTGCATAATCTAGTATCTTATCAAAGGTAATCCTTAAACTAAAGTCTTTGATTATGTTCTTCTTTAATTTCCCCATGGATGTACGTTTTGAGTTTCTGTGAATTAAATTGTATGGTTAAATTGTTAATAAAATTAATGTTAGAAATTGTAAGCATGCATAAATGTGTTTTATATGAATTATATGTGATTTAAAGTAATTAAATCCATGAAATCATGTTTATATTAATGTTCTGGAATTTACAGAGTAGTTGTGTACGAACATGGTTTGAATGTAGGAAATTGACATTTGTTTTGCATATTAATCGGTTAAATTGATGACTAATTATGTTTATGCATGTCAAAACGAAGAAAACAAAAGTTAAACGGATTGAATTGGTCAAGAAACGAATTTACAGTGATTGATTTTGTTAACTGTGTCAAAACTTGATAATAAAGTATGAACAGTTAAATTTTTAACCTTTAATTGGTTGTTTAGATTGTCTGTGATGTCAAAATCACTGTGTATGTATTGGGTTTTGATTTCATAACATATATGATGAATGTGTAGTAATTTAATCGGTTAATTGTGAAAACTTTGGCCAAATTTGGCATTTTTCTGTGTTCTTCGCGAACTACAGGAATTGAGTTTCAGGTCCACCGCCCCGGCGGTAGAAATGAACTACATTTCCCGCCCCGATAGTAGGCTTGCCCCGGCGGTAGAAATGTGTTACATTTCCCGCCCCGACGGTAAGCTCGCCCCGACAAGGATTTTGTGAAGAAACCCACCGCCCCGACGGTGGAACAAAAAAAAAAGAGTAAAAAGAAGAGAGTAAAAATTTTATTCTTTCTTTGTGGTCGTGTTATGATATCGTAGACATATTTAAAGCCTAGACTAATGTATGAAATGAGCATTAAGGTACTGTGATGCGTCCCATTGGTTATCCGGTGACATTTGAGATATTATTAAGATAAAACCAAATGAAAATGAATCCTAAAGTGTTTATAATGCTGTAGCTAATTATTGTTACTGCTTTATAAACCGAATGTATAGGTTGATTAAAGAACGTGAGTCTTAAATTTATAGTCTACGCACGAGGCAAGTATCATATCCTTACTTTTACGTTTACGCAAGTTTTCTACCTTGATCTATTATTTCGTTGAAAGCAAGCTACCTAATACTACCTTGATTTCAATTACGCAAGTTCCTAAA
This sequence comes from Aralia elata, assembly GCA_034770075.1. Taxonomy (NCBI): domain Eukaryota; kingdom Viridiplantae; phylum Streptophyta; class Magnoliopsida; order Apiales; family Araliaceae; genus Aralia; species Aralia elata. The sequence continues at coordinate 17,178,035 of CM068381.1, read as the reverse complement.
TTTCATTATCTTAGAATGCAAGCTTCATAATGCTATTACTTACTTGAGCAAGTTATTATTCCTATTCCATTCAATTTCATGGATTCAATGAGAAGTTCTAATTTCCTTTTTGTAATACTTCAGTTATACAGAATTTACCCAATTGTACCTTTTGCGAGATTTAGTCCTTGATTCTTGAATATTAATTACATTTTTATTGAACCTTGATTGACTAGCGAACCCTTATTGATTCGACTAGTCCATAGTTGATGAGTGTTCTAAATTCTAGAAACGTTATTGAAGTAAATCCATACCAAACTTCCTTTGGTGCGGACTCCGATGTCAAACTGAGATGAACAACCCTTATACAGGGGATTTTATTTACGCGTTAGCGTTAAGATGTTGTGCACATACATGGTACAAAGGGCTGATCCCCCTAAGTACGAGAAGTAAGGTCCATATAGTCTTACGACTGTTAAAGGTTTAAAGTAGAAATACTTGATAACCTGGGACATAGTTCGTGGTCTTAAGACCCTCAGATGTTCTTTTGAATCTTGTCTTATATTCTTGACTCAAAAGCTGAATCTTCGATTATTCAATACCCGTTGATTATTTCGCATGTTATTATTATTGTTGTTGTTGTACTTGCTGGGCAATCATTGCTCACTCTTGCATAATAACATTGCAGCTAAAGTTGAAAGAGTTGACGAGCCGTCCACTAGTAAGGGCAAAGGAAAAGCAAACAAGTGATGAAGACTTGTTGTATTTGCTTTAATGATGTTTATGTATTAGACTTGGTTATGTTTCCGCATTTGATGTTTTATTAAGGTTAGATGACCTGGGATTTATTTATTAAAGATGTTGTAACCCTTTAATGGGAGATTTCTATTTTATTTAAGAGTTTTCATTTACATTTGAATGGGTAGTTAGATGTGATGTGATTTATTTGGATAGTGAACACCAAATCCTGAGGAAACGAAGTACCCGGATTTGGGGGTGTCACATACAGTCGGCATATTTTTAACCGTTTTTGCATGTTTGCGAGTGTAAATAGTATGATAGTACAGTTTAATAATTAGGAAAATTTTGGGTCCATGTGTATCTTGCATTTGTGCTAGTGTAGATTCATGGTTGTTTTGTGTCAAATCTTTAGGGTCCGTAAGCTCTATGATTTGGCATGCTAATTTAGTTTAGAAAATTTTGGTGGGAATTGCTAATAGACATCTCTTGTGATGATGTAGGAAAACTGCACATTTTTGCGCCAAGCTGGGACTCACGCCGTAGCGTGAAGCTACAGCTCTAATCGTCACACCGCAGCGTGAACACCGAGCCTTCCCAAGCCAGGCGCCCACGCTGCAGCGGCGCCAATCCACGCTGCAGCGGCACCAAGTTAGAAACTTACTGGAGAGTTACGCTGCAACATGGCCATTTTTGCCTTCGGTCCACGCCACAGCGAGCCGTTGATTTCTGCATAAAAGACTCACGCCGCAACGTGAGATTACAAAGCAATCCTCACACTGCAGCGCCAACGCTGAGTTTCAGTTTTTAAAAACTCCTGGATGCTCGGCATATCCACTCATTCCAGCCATAACTGCCGAGGCCAAGCAGCAACCCAAACCAAATTCTCCCTCAAGCCCTAAATTCAATCTACTATATTGCCCTCAGCACTCACCAATTCCACAATTGTGCAAGTCGTGTACCAAGGATTCACACTATAAGGGCTCATATTGGCTCTCCAATTTCTCTTCAAGTAAGGGTTTTCAATTGTTGTTTTGCAATTTTGATTCCTTCCTTCTCTGTGCATTAGGGTGATAGCCTAGAATCAACCAATTGATCTGTAATAGTTTATTAATTGTGTGTGCCACGCTAGGCAACATTGTTGGGGTGAGAATTGGTTCATACTTTGGCTATTGAAAACTAGGGTTAGGCAGTGCACACCTAGTTTTTGATAAAAGGTGTGAACGAAGTTGTTTTGAGGAGGTGTCAATTGTGGTTTGATTTGTGGTTTATTTTTTTGAGGCTTGTGTTTGTGCTTAAATCTTGCCATGGCACCAAAACGTCAACGCCTTAGCATAGGAGGTTCCTCCTCCTCACCGGCCCCACAATGGGACCAAACAGAGTTCATAAGTGTTGAGGCTTGGAATCGATACAACAAATCCTTTGCTAAGAGAAACCTCGTGCCTGAGCGTGGGTTTAGGCCGGATCAGAATTTGGATGGGAAATTAACCGAGATGATTTTGAAAAAAAGTGGGTCCACTTTACTAAGCCGCCCGAATCTACGGTAATTTCAGTTGTACGGGAGTTTTATGCCAACGCTAGTGCTGAGGGGCCAGTAGAGGTCACTGTCCGGGGAAAATTGGTAAAGTATGACAGTAAGACCATAAATGTTGTGTTTGACATGCCCAACTATAATGGCAAGGACTTCCAAGAGCGGGGCTACCGCAGTTACAACCAGGATAATATCATTGGGCGGCTCTGCCAGCCCAGCACCGCCTGGAAAGTTAATGAGTTTCAGGGGGAAAAGACAAGTTTCCCATAGCCAGCCTTCAGCCGCTACGAGAAAACTTGTTATGCTTTTATCTACTCTAACATCATGCCTACTCGTCACCTCAGCGATGTCACCCGAGAGCGGGCTGTGCTTCTATTTGCCATCATCACTGGGCTGGACGTCGATATTGGGGTGATCATACAGGAGTCCATTAGAAAGGCAATAAAGAGTAACATTGGTTCAGGCCTCCCGCACCCGTCTCTCATCACCCGTCTCTGCAAGCGCGCCAAAGTTCAGTGGGGACCGGATGACCCAACACAGGCACCCATGTCTGTCATTGATCACAATGTCATTAAGAGGTTTACTGTATGGCCCAGGGGCATTTCTCATGAGTATGGAGAGGGGTACCTGCTAGGTCCTGATCTGCCCCTTACAATAGAGGGTGAGACTTCTACCCAGACTCCAGAGCTTGGCTCCACTTCTGCTGGTCCACTTGCAGCGCTGATGGCTTCAATGGACCTCATGCATTAGAAGATTGACACGATCAATAGCAGGATGGGCTCTTTCAGCCGAAGGCAGGACACTATTGCTTAGAGCCAGAATATATTTGCACAGTATCATGCTGAGTTCGCCAACAAGGTGGCCAACATCTATGCAGCCTCAGGTGGTGACGACGTGGACTCCATGCCATTCCAATTTTCAGAGCCTCCTGTCTTTCCACCGTACCCGCCTCCATCTCTAGCAGAGGGCGATCAAGCTGAGGATGATGAGGGGGATGATGATGATGCTGAGGGCGATACAGCAGAGGATGTGGGTGCAGCACCAACAACACATTCCAGCCAATGAGGGCATTGGCCAGTTCTAGTTTGGGGGAGTTTTTAGCAGATTCCTTTTTATTATTTATATATGAGTTGTGGGCATGTTTGAACTGCTGTAGTTAGGTGGTTTATTTTGGTTTATTTTGAACTTACGGTTTTATTATCTATGGATTCCTATTTTTGGTTTTATCTGCATGAATTTATGAATGCATTAGCAACCTATGGTGTTCTTCCAGTTTTGGTTTTTACCCATCTTTTGGGGCTTTCACAGGTTTTCATTACCCAATTTTGAGCTGTAGTTATCCTGGGGTAAAAGAAAAGAAATTTTTTAATTGTGGTTAGTGATATGATTGAAGTATTGCTTTGTCAATGATGTAAACATTTAGAGATAGAGTCTTAGATCATTTTGTTTAGTTAACACTGTTGTTGATCCTGTCTATCCTATCGACCACATACCAACTGTTAGAACTGTTTTTATTTCAACCAAGCCTATGTGGTTAATTGCTATGGAAATTGTTGTGATTATCTCATTCTATCGTAAGTGAATCAATGATTGTAAGAAACAGATTCTTAGGCAGGTTCGATATTATATGTTTATAGTCTTATATAAAAAAAAAGATAAGAAGAAATATATAATATATATATATATATATATTAATACTAATCCCCAGTTGACCACGCCTATTTATGTGGCCTTTGTTACTTGAGTTAGTAGATCCTTTGGGGTGTTTTTCACACCTATTGCCCTAAAGTCATCTGACTTGGGAGTCCTTGATCAAACACTCGTTACACGGATAACTTTGAAGAGCCAAAGGTATTCAGGCACTACACGGTCATTCTTGAGATTAGGTTAATGCGTTGACAATGAATAAAACTATAGTTTGACTTAAGTCTAATTACGTGGCCTTTGTTACTCGAGTTAGTAAATTCTTGGGGGTGTTTTACACCTAATGCCCTAAAACCTTCAAGATTGGGAGTCATTGTTCTAAAGCTCGTTATAGGAGTAACTCTGCATAGCCTAATGTAATTAAATTTCTGCACAAGTCTCACTGAGTTTTTTTGTTTACATATTAATATCTGGTGGTCTGTTCTTACACTTGATGTCCTTTTCTGAATGCTTGATATAGCATGAGTTATAGAGTCAGCAATTTTCCGTTTTGCAATTGTGTTTGTGTTTGAGATATAAATGGTTATAACAGTTGGTAATCACACACACACAGATTTGGGTCAGTAACAGTCTACACTAGAATTTTGAGCTAGATTTTATTAATAAGTTTGTTTCTACTTTGAAATTGTAATTCTGACCCTTGAGGCCACAATGCAGGTATATAGTAGTTTAGATCACTTCTAATCTAAGCTAGAGGCTGGAATTTTAATTTTCTTCAAATATTTTTGCTTAGGGACAAGCAAAAGCTTAAGTTTGGGGGTATTTGATGAGCGGGATTTATACCTGCGAATCGGACTCCTTATCACTTAAGAAATTGCTTGATTGTCATACCTTCTGGTGCATTATTATGTTGTTTTTATTATCTTTTGCTTTAATGCTTTTCAGGTGGGAGATTTGGTCAATTGAGGCTAAAAGGGACAAAAAGGACCCCTAGCTGGCAAAAGCATGGAGCCCACGCCGCAGCACCACGACAAGGCACAAGGCTCACGCTGCAGCGCCAACTCACAAGACACTCACGCTGCAGCGGCCCCATTCCTTCATGGATTGGCGCTGCAGCGAGCCCATCTTGGCCAGGACACGGAGCTCACGCTGCAGCGCCAAGGCAAGGCGCAAGGCCCACGCTACAGCGCGAGCTCCGGTGCCCAGCCACCTAACCTTCCTTAAATGACCTAGCTGCTGCTCATTTGGGGGATATCTTACAACTTAGGATATATCTGGAAACTTAGAGAAAAAAAGGAGGCAGCCACACAAAGGAGAGGAGCTGAATCAAGAACACTTCCGAAAAGGAGTTTCCTTATTTCAAAGCTTTCATTCATTTGTGTAATTTTGATTATGTTGAAGAGTATGACTATGTTAATTAGTTCTATAGTTATGAACTAATTACATTTCTAGGATTGCAATGTAACCTAATGATTAACTTAATATGAATTTCTCTCATATTTATATAATGAATCATGTTCTGAATGGATTGTTGTATTTCATGATTATTTATCAATTGCTTGAGATAGGAATTGATTTAAGTATTAAATGATATTGTAAAATTGATGTTATACCTTTCCTTAAGTACAATAACACTTGTTATGACCATTGCCCAAGGGACTGAATGCATAAATTGCATGATAGAATAGGAATATGTCTATTTGCCTTGTGTAACCATTGAGATTAATATTAATGACCCTTAGTCTAGTTATTTTCACCATAGGAATATTGTGATTTATCTAGCTAAGGGATATGCATTTGACCATCGGAAGAGGCTTATGTGTACCTTGTGTTCTCGGTTGACCATTCTTGTGATTTGTTAGTTAAATGGAGAGTTAGGATTATTAGGTGAGGCATTAGCGGAGTTGTAATCCTAGCTTGTCATTTTTGTTACAACTCGTTTCCCTATTTCACTGTATTTACCTTATAGTTTAAAACACACAACTCTTATTCAATTGTTTAGATAAGATCGTAGAGACACATTTTAATACTTGAGCGAATATTTAGTACTTTGTCCTCGTGGGATCGACACTCCACTTTATCTATACTACTTGTTAGACCGCGTATACTTGCGCGAGTTTATAGGTTGTGAAAACCAACAACAAGTTTTTGGCGCCGTTGTCGGAGACTTAGTATTATTTGTCTTTCAATATTAATACTAATTCAAAACGGTCTTAATTTAAACTGATTCATCTGTTTAATCATCCTCTTAGGTACTCTAGACTGTGTCATCAGGTGCACTCTAGACTGTGTCATTGGGTGCATAGTCTAGAGTACCTGAGAGGATGATTAAACAAATGAATCAGTTTAAATTAAGACCGTTTTGAATTATTATTAATATTGAAATACAAATAATACTAAGGCCCTGACAACGGCGCCAAAAACTTGTTGTTGGTTTTCACAACCTATAAACTCGCGCAAGTATACGCGGTCTAACAAGTAGTATAGATAAAGTGGAGTGTCGATCCCACGAGGACAAAGTACTAAATATTCGCTCAAGTATTAAAATGTGTCTCTACGATCTTATCTAAACAATTGAATAAGAGTTGTGTGTTTTAAACTATAAGGTAAATGCAGTGAAATAGGGAAACGAGTTGTAACAAAGATGACAAGCTAGGATTACAACTCCCCTAATGCCTCACCTAATAATCCTAACTCTCCATTTAACTAACAAATCACAAGAATGGTCAACCGAGAACACAAGGTACACATAAGCCTCTTCCGATGGTCAAATGCATATCCCTTAGCTAGATAAATCACAATATTCCTATGGTGAAAATAACTAGACTAAGGGTAATTAATATTAATCTCAATGGTTACACAAGGCAAATAGACATATTCCTATTCTATCATGCAATTTATGCACTCAGTCCCTTGGGCAATGGTCATAACAAGTGTTGTTGTACTTAAGGAAAGGTATAACATCAATTTTCCAATATCAGTTAATACTTAAATCAATTCCTATCTCAAGCAATTGATAAATAATCATGAAATACAACAATCCATTCAGAACATGATTCATTATATAAATATGAGAGAAATTCATATTAAGCTAATCATTAGGTTACATTGCAATCCTAGAAATGTAATTAGTTCATAACTATAGAACTAATTAACACAGTCACACTCTTCGACATAATCAAAATTACACAAATGAATGAAAGCTTTGAAATAAGAAAACTCCTTTTCGAAAGTGTTCTTGATTCAGCTCCTCTCCTTTGTGTGGCTGCCTCCTTTTTTTCTCTAAGTTTCCAGATATATCCTAAGTTGTAAGATATCCCCCAAATGAGCAGCAGCTAGGTCATTTAAGGAAGGTCAGGTGGCTGGACGGAGCTCGCGCTGCGGTGTGGGCCTTGCGCCTTGCCTTGGCGCTGCGGCGTGAGCTCCATGTCCTGACCAAGATGGGCTCGCTGCAGCGCCAATCCATAAAGGAATGGGGCCGCTGCAGCGTGAGTGTCTTGTGAGCTGGCTCTGCAGCGTGAGCCTTGTGCCTTGCCGTGGTGCTACGGCGTGGGCTCCGTGCTTTTGCCAGCTAGGGGTCCTTTTTGTCCCTTTTAGCCTCAATTGACCAAATCTCCCACCTGAAAAGCATTAAAGCAGAAGATAATAAAAACAACATAATAATGCACCAGAAGGTATGACAATCAAGCAATTTCTTAAGTGATAAGGAGTCCGATTCGCAGGTATAAATCCCGCTCATCAGTGCCCCTTGCAGATTCTGCCGTGGGCCTAGTTGTTCATTGTGTTATTAGGCGAACGTCAAATGGGACCACCCTTATCTTGAAGCCTTTTCTTAAATATCCTCATGATGATGCTAGCACTAGTATACCGGCAACTGAGGATCCGAGCAAGAGACGCCGAAAGCTTGTGGTAAACTTTGTATACTTTTCAGTTATATCTTTTATCATTCGTATGTTTTCTTCCATGTTTCCTTATGTTATTCGTTCCTTGCTTTTCAGATTGCCGAGGAAGATGAGGAAGTGGATGATGATTATATCCCCAGTGGGTCTCTTACATGTACTATTAGTGAGGCGGTGGCTTCCACTGCTTGTGAGCCTTCCCGACCTGCCACTATTGCTATCGGGTCTTCTTCATCACGTGATGTTCGCGTCAGTCTTGAGGCTGTGGATTCTTTATCTGACATGGACTCGAGTCTTGCTATTTGTGGTACAGCTCCTTCGTCACATCCTCCTACCGCATCTCTTCATGACAACATTGAGGGTACTGGTGAGACTCATGTTAATGTTGATGATCCTATGGTTGTAACTCCTCTTTCCTCGAGGGAGAATCCTTTTGAGCCTATTGCTGATTTCCATCCTCCCCAGAAGGATTCTACCAAGATTGCACTTACCCGGGAGGGTATTGTTGATAGCTCTTTGGGTGGAGGACCTAACATTCTGCTTTCTGTGGCATCTCATGACTCTTTCTCCATTGGCTACATTATGAGTATTTTCTTTAGTTAATATATACTCGTCTTCTTAAATTTTCTTCCTTTCTTCATAATGTATTATGCTTTGTCATTTTCCTTTTCAGAACGAGAAGATGAAGGATGTGCCTTTTCCTGATGGGACACTTGCCTTATTTGATTCTCTCAATCCTGATATTGTCACGTCGCCGTACAGTGATCCTAACAACCAAAGTTTTATGGAGTTGCCAGTGGTCTCGTAACCGTTGATTCCTATAGCTCTTGCTCCGATGGATGCTATGGTGGCTTCCAAAGTGGCTCATGCTAGAGCTTCCTTCAATCCAATTGGAGATCTTGTTTCTTCGAGGGGTTTTCAAATATCCTCTTCCGGCCAAGAAATTCTCGATCGTCTCTTAACTTGGTTTCCGTAGATACTTGACCAGCTGATTATTCATATGGCCCCCGTCTAGACCTTATTTCTAGATTGACTTGCTAGCCTTATTCTCGAGCTGCACAGTCTTTCTTTCCATTCTTTACGAGCAGAAGACTTGGATAGATTTAGCGGTGAGGTTAACGACTTTACCGTTGTGGGCTTTGATATGTCTCCTTTTCGTGCTAGGTTAGATCTTCTTAGTTCCAGTTTTTGTATTATTGCACTTCACTCGGAGGTCGCTGTATGTCATGATGAGGATGATTCATTTTTGGTACAGTTTTCAGATCTTGAAGAGGCCGCCAATAAATTGAAGACCCAGCTTCGAGATTTAGAGTCAACTATCCGAGATGTTAAGAGACTGAGGGCCGTAATTGTGAAGACTCAGGATGCTGCCATTGCTAGCATGGAGGCCTTAGCCTTGCCCCCTCTACAGTTTGATATGTTATGGCCTTTAGATCATGGCTTTTATAGTTTTATCCATTTCCTGTATCAGGGAACTCATTTATATATATTTCATTTATCATAATAGAGTTTCTTTAGCATTATCGATTGCCTTTAACTTGAATTTTTCATTAAGTCCCAATGTTTAACATTGAATCCTAAGTTATTCAAATTAATTCTCCATGACAACAATATGCATAATATAAGAGTAAACATGACATTTTTTAAGTAAAAAAAATATGTTTTTTTTTGATTTCTCACAAACCAACACTTGAATCCATACTTTTAAAACCAGAAATTATCCAAGTATAAGCGAAAGTTTGACATTTTATTGATAATCAGATTGCTCTTAACGAAAATCACATATTTTCATAAAAATAATAAATCTTGCTTTTATCGGAAAAAGCATAACGTTCGCCACTTTTAGAGATAAAGTGTAACTTTCTCGGGTTTGAGGGCTTATACTCAGGTGTCTCAATCACTTTTAAAGTTAAAAGTGTAACTTGTCGGGTTTGAGGACTTATAGTCAAGTGCCTTGATTACTTTTAAAGTTGAAAGTATAAGTTGTCTATTCCGAGGACTTATAGTCAGGTGCCTCGATTACTTTTAAAGTTGAAAGTATAACTTTTTTTGTGATGACCATCTCATACATAATATTTCTTTACCCATTTCAAATTTAGTGGGCCTGAGATGGCATCCAATCCCACATGAGATATTTTACAATACCCGCTTCCGGAGATCTCATGTACCTTATACGGGCCTTCCCATTTGGGGTAAAATTTGGTGGTTGGTGTTCCTCTCATGACTTGATTCGTTGTCTTGAGCACCAACTTCCCCACGAGAATTTGTCATGGGACTACTGCAGTATTGTATTGTCGTTACAATCTTTCATGATATCGTTCCTATTTTTTCTTGGCTCTGTCTCGGAAGTTAGCTAAAGCCTTTAGGGCAGCTGGTCAGTTCTCTTCCTCGACTAAGCTTCGGAGTCTCATCCTAGTCGAAGGGATTTCTATTTCGGTGGGCAAAATAATTTTTCACCATAGACTAAAGCATATGGGGTTTCATGATGAGTGGGTTTTATAACTACGAATTAGATATCTTTTGAACCCAATTCTTTGCTATCCTTAGGTATTTATAGTGTCTATTTACTTGTTTTATGCTTTTGTTGTGTAGGGAGCAGCCTTGGACGTCCGTGGCGGTAATTTGCAATTCCAGGGGCAAAAGGGTAATTCCAGCAGGATAGAGGGTCTCGCCGCGGCGAGCTCCCTAGGCTAAATTTCTCGCCGGGGCGAGCCCCCCAGGCTATTTTTCTCGCCGGGGCGAGCCCGTCGTTTTCCAGGTGCGGCTGGCTTTTTCTTGTTCTGCAGAAGTGGCGCACCATGGGAGGATTTTTAGGAACGGTAACATGAGGAGAGAGAAGGAAATTATCAGGCATCCAGGGAGTTATTGTGCTAGTATTGGGCATTATTCCACATAATTGAACATACCATTGGACATCATCTAAAACCCTAGTTTTTGGACGCGGGAAAGGAAGGAACAAGAAGGATTCAATCTGTAATTCATCAACTCAAGGAGGCTAGGAGCACGAAATAGGAAGGCAAGAGCTAGAGAAGAAGAACAACACCACACCAATTCGGGAATCTCAACACAAAAGGGGTGTTTCTTCATATGTTTTAGTTCTTTATTCTTATTTTGTAATTCCAAACCATGTACTATAATCAGATTATGATGTTATTGAGATTGAATATGGGCTAAACTTTTCATTCTAAGATTGCAATGGAACCCAACTTGTAGTTTAAATTGAATGCTCTCTCTTTGATTGGTAATTAGTCATTACATGAATTGGAGTTTATAACCTTTGCTTAAGGAATAATTGCTTGGCCCGTAATTACCTTGGTAACTTAAATGGAATTGAGAGAGGAAGTATAAGTTGAGACCTAGTTATGAATTCATGTGAAAGTTGGATATTCTTTATAGATAATGTATGAGATTATGTGACGTGAGTCTTATGTATTATTCTTGAGGGTTGATAATTTGATTGTATTTAGGATAGACATATACCTAAATACCACATGTATCCAATTGAGAATCCTTGCTTAATGATTTCTATTGTGAAAGTTGATAATTGATAGAACGGTTAATGGGATTTTACGTGACATGTGTCTTATTGATTGTTCTTGATATGAGATTCTTGCTAGTGTGTAGAATAGAAATATATCTATACACCACAATAGGAAATACGTATTCGACCATCGAGAGAGGCTTATATATACTTGTGATTTCTCGGATAACAATTCTTAGGTTCTAACTTACTAAACAAGAGAGAGTATGATGTTTAAATGAAGAGTTGGGGGAAATTGTAATCTTAGATCTTTCTATCTTGAACTTTATCCGTGTGTAGTTAAACGTTGTTTTTTAAATTGTCTTTATTTAGTTTTAATTAACAACAAACACAGACCATATTGTCATTGTTTAAATTAGATTAATTTTTCATGCGATTGATATTTGGTAATTATTTAACATAATTCCTCGTGGGTTCGACACTTTACTTATCTTATATTACTTGTGGACCGCGTATACTTGCGCGTGTTTTATTGATTGCGAAATCAAGCAACAAGTTTTTGGCGCCGTTGCCGGGGAATTATTTTACAATAATTTTACCAATATTGATTATAGTCAAATTGATCTTCATTTAGACTTGTTTTTAATTTATCTTTTTTACTTGATTGTGTAGGTACCCTTGATTTGTATGCGCCGATCACAAAGTCTTGAGTTATTTCCTTACGATCCCGAGATCGAGAGAAATACCCGAAGACTAAGAAGAGAAAGAATCAGAGATTCTAACAATCAAGATACCATGGCGGCAGAGGAACAAAAAGAATTGAGAGACTATGTAAGGCCGCAGATAAGTGATTTACAGTCTAGTATCACAAGACCGGCAATAACTGCAAATGCCTTTGAAATTAAACCGGAAACAATACAAATGGTGCAAAATTCGTTACAGTTTGGGGGTTTGGCTAATGACAACCCTAATGAGCATTTGTTGAGCTTTATTGAGATATGTGATACTTTCAAATTTAATGGGGTGACAGATGATGCTTTGAGACTTAGACTTTTTCCGTTCACTTTGAGAGACAAAGCTAAGAGTTGGCTTCACTCATTGCCACCGAGATCCATCACTACATGGTCAGACTTAGCACAGAAATTTTTGGCGAAGTTCTTCCCTCCTGCAAAGTCTGCTAGATTGAGAAATGAAATTGCAACCTTTGAACAACATCATGGAGAATCATTGTATGAAGCTTGGGAAAGATTTAAAGATTTGCTTCGAAGATGCCCACATCATAGATTCCTCCCATGGATGCAATTGAATACCTTCTACAATGGATTGGGATCTCACAATCGGTCTTGCATAGATGCAACTGCGGGAGGATCTTTTATGGCTAAAAATTATGGAGAAGCACTTGATTTATTGGAGCTCATGGCTGCAAATAACTACCGATGGCCTATTGCTAGGATGAGTCAACCAAAGGTAGCCGGAGTATTAGAGGTAGATGCCATCACGTCCTTAGCAGCTCAGATGGCAGCAATGTCAAAGAAACTTGATTCCTTGACTGATTCAAAAGTGCAGCAGGTGGCTCTTGTTTGTGAATTATGTGCAGGGACACATGCCAACGACCAATGCCCATTTAACCACGAGGCAGTTCAGTTTGTAAGTAGCTACCAGAGACAGCCAAATCAGTACCAAAACACTTACAATGCTGGAAATAGGAACCATCCTAACTTTTCATGGAGCAACAATCAAAATTTTCAGCAAGCTCCAAAACCACACCATCCACCAGGGTTCCAAAATCAGCCACAACATCATGCAGCTCAAACTTCACAACTAGAGAGAAAATCAAAATTTTAAGAGTTGATATTGAAACACATGTCTAACCAGGATCTCTTGATAAAAAACCAAGCAGCAGCACTCAAAGCTTTGGAAAATCAAATTGGGCAAATGGCTAGTTCAATGTCAAATAGACCCCAGGGATCTCTTCCTAGTAACACAGAAACTAATCCACGAAGAGATGGGAAAGAGGAATGTCAAGCAGTAACTCTCAGAAGTGGAAAACAAACCTTACAGGAGCCCGAATTATAAAAGGGGGCAGCCCACTTATGCTCTCCTCCGAACTTGAATAATGCTGATTTCTCTAAGGAAATGGACAGTAGTGTACTACCTGAGTCGGAACAGAGAGATACCACAGATAAACCCAGTGTTGTGCCTACTCCAAAAGTGTATCCTCCAGTACCTTTCCCTCAAAGACTGCAAAAGCAAAAGTTAGATAAACAGTTTGCCAAATTCCTGGAGGTCTTCAAGAAGCTACAAATCAACATTCCTTTTGTAGAGGCCTTAGAACAGATGCCAAGCTATGCCAAATTTATGAAGGGTATTCTGTCAAGGAAGAAGAGGTTAAATGACTTTGAAACAGTGGCTTTGACGGAGGAATGTAGCGCAGTGTTGCAAAGAAAGCTACCTCCCAAGTTGAAGGACCTAGGCAGTTTCACTATACCGTGTACTATTGGTAGCCTCTCATTCAACAAATGTTTGTGTGACTTAGGTGCCAGCATTAATCTCATGCCATTATCTGTGTATACTCAGTTGGGATTGCTTACACCAAAGCCAACAAACATTTCCCTTCAACTTGTCGATAGGTCGGTTACATACCCAAGGGGAATTGTTGAAGACATTCTTGTTAAGGTGGATAAGTTCATCTTCCCGGCTAATTTTATCATCTTAGATTTTGAGGAAGATAAAAACATTCCTATTATTCTTGGGAGACCATTTTTAGCCACTGGGAGAACTTTAATCGATGTGCAAAAGGGAGAGCTCACTATGAGGGTTCAGGATCAAGAAGTCACCTTTAATGTATTTAAGGCCATGAAATTCCCTTCGGATGAGGAAGAATGTTTTCAGGTGGATGTGATCGAGCGAGTTGTAAATGATGAGTTTCTGAATGTGTTAAACAATGATCCATTAGAGACTACACTTCTGGGAGAGTTTGACATGGATGATCCAGATTTGGTTGAGTATCTACAGATTTTGGATACAATGCCACGGGGAAGCAAGTTTCAAATCCCGTTTGAATCTCTAGAGCATGCTGAGAATGCTACAGATCGGTTGAGACCATCCCTTGAGACACCTCCATTACTTGAGCTAAAACCTTTTCCTAATCATCTCAAGTATGCATATTTAGGTGAATCAGCTACTTTACCTGTTATTATTGCATCTGTGCTTAACGAGTTTCAGGAAAACAAGCTGTTGCGAGTTCTTAGAGAGTACAAATCTGCTATTGGATGGACCATCGCCGACATCAAGGGAATAAGCCCATCATACTGTATGCACAAAATCTTGATGGAGGATGATAGTAAACCCACTGTGGAACATCAAAGGAGACTTAACCCAATCATGAAAGAGGTGGTAAAGAAAGAGATTTTGAAGTGGTTAGATGCTGGAATAATTTATCCTATTTCTGACAGTGCTTGGGTGAGCCCAGTTCAGTGTGTACCCAAGAAAGGGGGTATGACAGTTATAGCCAATGAAAATAATGAATTGATCCTAACAAGAACAGTAACTGGTTGGAGGGTTTGCATGGACTACCGAAAACTCAACAAGGCAACCCGAAAGGATCATTTTCCACTGCCTTTTATTGATCAGATGTTAGACAGACTGGCAGGACATGGGTACTATTGCTTGTTGGACGGGTATTCGGGCTATAATCAGATTGCTATTGCTCCAGAAGATCAAGAAAAGACTACCTTCACATGCCCATTTGGTACTTTTGCTTTTAGAAGGGTCTCATTCGGGTTGTGTAATGCACCATCCACTTTTCAAAGGTGCATGATGGCAATTTTCTCGGATTTGGTGGAACGCAATGTAGAAGTCTTCGTGGATGACTTTTCAGTATTTGGTGATTCGTTTGACAATTGCTTGGAAAATCTAGTTCTAATACTGAAGAGATGTGTGGAAACTAATCTAGTGCTTAACTGGGAAAAATGTCACTTCATAGTGCAAGAGGGAATCATACTTGGGCATAAAGTGTCATCCAAGGGTCTAGAGGTGGATAGAGCAAAACTTGAAACAATTGAAAATTTACCTCCACCAACCTCAGTGAAGGGTATTCACAGTTTTCTGGGACATGCGGGGTTTTACCAAAGATTCATAAAGGACTTCTCTAAGATCTCAAAGCCTTTATGCAGTTTACTAGAGAAAGATGTGCCGTTCAAGTTTGATGAAGAGTGTTTGATCGCATTTGAGCTTTTAAAGAAGAAATTGACCACCACACCAGTGATAGTTGCTCCGGATTGGGCAAAACCTTTCGAATTGATGTGCGATACCAGTGATTATGCAGTTGGGGCTGTTTTGGGACAGCGTAAAGAAAAGGTTTTTCATGCTATTTACTATGCCAGCAAAACCTTAACTGATGCACAGCTCAATTACACCACTACCGAGAAGGAGTTGCTTGCAGTAGTTTATGCCTTTGACAAGTTTCGATCTTACTTGATTGGAACAAGAGTGGTTGTATTCACGGACCATTCAGCTATTCGGTATCTAATTGCAAAGAAGGATGCTAAACCGAGATTGATTAGATGGATCCTATTGCTGCAGGAGTTTGACTTGGAGATTCGGGACAGAAAGGGAACTGAAAACCAAGTAGCCGACCATCTATTTAGATTGGAGAATCCGGGTCATGACAAGGAAGATAAAGTTCTAATCAATGAGTCTTTTCCGGATGAACAACTATTTGTGGTTCAAGGCGAAATTCCATGGTATGCAGATTTTGCTAACTACTTGGTTAGTGACACACTCCCCCCAGACTTGTCGTGGCAGCAAAAGAAAAAGTTTCTTTATGACGTGAAGAGGTATATGTGGGATGAACCGTATCTGTTCAAACATTACGTGGACCAAATGATTCGAAGGTGCATTCCACAAAGTGAGGTTGATAGCATTCTACATCACTGTCATGATTCACTATATGGAGGACACTACGGAGGTGAGAAAACAGCCACTAAGGTGTTGCAAGTAGGGTTCTTTTGGCCAACATTGTTCAAAGATGCTCATCACTTTGTGCTAAGATGTGATAGATGTCAACGAATGGGGAACATCTCTAAACGACATGAAATGCCTTTGAACATGATCCTTGAGGTTGAAGTCTTTGACGTATGGGGAATAGACTTCATGGGGCCATTTCCATCCTCTTTCAACAATCTATACATTCTCTTGGTTGTGGATTATGTATCCAAATGGGTGGAGGCAGCTGCATTCCCTACTAATGATGCCAAGGTGGTGCTGAAATTTCTACACAAGAATATCTTCACAAGATTCGGTACCCCAAGGGCAATGATCAGTGATGAAGGGAGCCATTTTTGCAATAAGTACTTTGCAGCTCTTTTGGCAAAGTATGGGGTTAGTCACAGAATTGCTACTGCCTACCATCCCCAAACCAATGGTCAGGCAGAAGTCTCGAACCGTGAAGTGAAGAAAATTCTGGAAAAGATCGTCAATCCAACAAGGAAGGATTGGTCAATAAAGCTGGATGATGCACTTTGGGCATACAGAACGGCTTATAAGACACCCATTGGTATGTCACCATACCAGCTAGTTTATGGCAAGGCATGCCCTCTCCCAGTTGAACTTGAGCATAAGGCGTTCTGGGCCATAAGAAAGATGAATTTTGATCTCACAACGGCAGGAGAGAAAAGGCTTCTTCAGCTCAATGAACTTGATGAGTTCCGACTACAAGCTTATGAGAATTCAAAATTGTACAAGGAGAAGGTAAAAAAATGGCATGATAAGAAAATTGTTGACAGAAAATTCGAGCCTGGCCAAGCGGTATTGCTATACAACTCTAGATTGAGGCTTTTTCCAGGAAAGCTCAAGTCACGTTGGCCGGGGCCTTTCATTGTCAAGCACGCATTTTCTCACGGGGCTGTGGAAGTTTATGGTAATAATCCGGAGGAATCATTCAAGGTTAACGGCCAGCGGCTTAAGCATTATTGGGGTGGAGGCTTCGATCGTCAGAAAACCTCAGTCACTCTAGCCGATCCTGCTTGAGGCAATGAAAAGTCAGGCCGAGGACTCTAAACCAAGCGCTCGGTGGGAGGCAACCCACTATCTTCCGTATCCTTTTATGATTCAGTTTGTGTCTTAATTACTGCAATTTTTTCATAGTAGTTAGTTTTTGAGTTTTTCATATTTAGTGTGTTGTGTGTTAGTTGAGGATTTTCAGCACCAAGTCGCTTTCGAGAGTCATTTTTGGCCCTATGTTCCTAATATGTGTTTTGTAGGTTGCAAGGATACAGGGGAGTAATATCAAGCATGGTCCCTGTATTAAAATTTCAAAAAAATCAAATTTTTCTTCAGCAAGTGAGCTCATCGCGGCGAGGTTTTTGGCTTGGAATCTCTCGCCCCGGTGAGAGCTCGCCCCGGCGAGAAAAAACGTGAGGAAATCTCTCGCCCCGGCGAGAGACGCGGAATTGCAGAACCTAAAATCCTTCTCCCGTTCGAATTTCTCTCCATTCTCCTTCATCCTTACAATCTGCAACCTAAAACCCAAAAGCCCCAAACCGTCCTAAAGCACTCGAAATCCAACCCTAGCACAAACCCACTGTCGATTTCCCCTTAATTGAGAATTGAGCAACCCCTTCTCCACACAAAGTCGTTCCAGTTTGGGTTGCCATTCATTTCACCCATTGACAGTCACCACCATTGAAGCTACTCGAATTGGTCTATTAATCTGAGAACTTGGGGCTAGAATTCAGTCTCAATACACTTCATTTTAGGTTCTAGCTACAATTTGGTGAATTCAAGCAGGTATTGCCATCCTCCTCATACAAAGCTACTGTAAGAAGGAAGGTATACCAAACTAAGGATTGATTTTTCACTGCAATTCTCTCTGTAATTACTGTTAAATTTTGATTGATATTGCATCTGAGAATTTATTTGGGTCAGAATTGAGTAGATTGAGCAACCAGTGGGTTTATCAGTATTGTTTGGTGTGAACTATCAGTTGTCTGCTTTGTTGAAATTGTTTGATATTGGATTCCCAATTGAGTTTATGTTGGCTCGATTGGAGGTTGGGATATATAGATTTTGTACTGGTTTCGAGTTTCTTGCAGGAAATTGAGGTTTGAGAAAAATTCAAGTTGGGGGAATCAGTAAATCAGTTAGTGCACAGCAGGTGTTTGTTCTGTTTGAAAAGGAAATTCAGTCTAGTTGACACCATGCCTCCAAAGAGATCCCGTAGTGAAAGCTCCGCCTCTGCACCACCCCAACTGTATGACCACAACAAATTCATTAGTGCTGAGGCAGCCGACAGATTTGACGAGTTCATCACGGGTAAAGCTCTAACTCCCGAGCGGGGCCTCAGGCCAGAAAAGGGTGTTGATGGGGAGATCTGAGAGCAGATTGATGAGAGGGTTTGGGATACCTTCACGCACCACCCCGACCCAGTGGTTGTTCTTGTGATACAGGAGTTCTACGCTAATGCTCAGGACAGATAGCCGTTTGAGGCCATAGTCAGGGGGAGGAGGGTACCTTTCAGTGCACAGGCCATTAATAGCTACTATAACCTGGTACCACCTGACGTATGCCAGTACACAGAGTTCATTCGCTCTCAGCCGGATTATGATAAGATTGTGACAGATTTGTGCAAGACAGACACCACATGGATCACTAAAAGAGACAGAGGCGCCTCTCTCTTCCCCAGCAAGGACCTCAGCTTATATGGAAAGATTTGGTACGCATTCCTGAGTGCCAAGCTCATGCCATCCCAGCACGTGAGCGATGTTTCGAAGGACAAGGCAGCGTTGCTATACGCTATTGTCATGGACTTCACGATCGATGTAGGAAACATCATCGAGGGTAGTATTCGTTGGCTTCTGAGGGGTAATGTTTAGGGCGGATTACCTCATCCCTCCCTCATATGCGGATTGTGCAGGCAGGCGGGGGTACAGTGGCGAGATGTTGAGGTAACACAGCAGCCATCACAGATCCTCGACCACAGACTGATTGCGAGGTACAAAGTATGGGATGGAGCCGAGTCACACCCTCGAGGCCGAGGCTTTATCATTATGGCTACTTCCGAGGATGAGGAGGATGATGCTCAGTTGCCTGCCAGTTCATCACAGCCTAAGGCAAAGTTCAGCTCTCAGATCCGCAGCCTTCAGTTACTTATAGACAGACGGGCTAAGAGGCTAGAGAGGCAGAATCAGCGCATAGCAGAGAGGCAGGAGCACATGTGGAGCTTCACTACTAGTTTCAGCGCGGTTCTAGCAGCACAGTACCCGAGTGCAGCTCCACTTCCCTTCCCCGTGCCTACACCACTACCACCTTTCCCACCATCTGACTCTGACGTCGAGGAGATGGACGACCACCCCGCCGATTGATATCCAAGGGAAGTCCTCAGTTCTTCATTTCTTTATCCTTTCTACAATGAGGACATTGTTTATTTCAAGTTTGGGGGTGTTTAGAGTTGTAGTATAGTATTGCATTTAGTTGTAGTTGTAGTTTGTAGCATGTTGCATTTAGTTGTAGTTTTGCATCCATGTAGTAAGTTTTAAAAAAATAAAAATAAATAAATTATTATTTGAGGTATATCATCAAAATGAATTTTCTTGCTATTAATGATTATTACTGTTATTGTCATTTGCTTGATGATCATTGTACATATTCATCGTCTGCTTTTGTTTATTTTTATATAATATCTTATAGAACTGCATTTAGAAGCTTATGAGCAGTGCATTTAAGGAAAGGCCGATGATGACATGGTGATCATTGTTTTAATGTATTCAGTACTTTGGATCTAAGATGCTATATTAGAAATGTTAACTTGTGCCCAATTCAGTTAAATTTTTAACCCTTTGAATTCCTAATGTATATATCAATGTTGTCGAGTACGTGAGATTTTTGATTCAACTCTCTGAAAACTGTTGCTCATTAAAAGATAGGATAGCCAAAAAAAAACATTTTGATATGCTTATTTACTGCTTCGATGTCTGTCTTGAATGCTGGTAATTATTGAAAATGTAGTATAGACAGATATGAGCAAATCTTGACTAGTTTATCTTTGTGGCCTTTGTCACTCGAACAAGTAAGCCCTTTGGAGCGTTTCTACGCTTGGTGCCCTAAAACCATCTGGTTTGGGAGTCATCGGTGGAAAGTTTGCTACATGGGTGACATTGAAAAGCCTAATGAAGATAGACATTGCACAGATCTAGATGTAAATAAAACTATCATCGAGATGGAGCGTAAAACGCACTCGATGATTGTTATAGAATATAGCTAAATAGAGTGTGAAAATAAAAGCTAGTGAGCATGTGAGATGCTAGTAGTTGGTTATTGACTGTTTACCTTCTTTTGAGCACTATAGTTCTTAGATCGAATTGTGATTGTCGATGCCGGTTTTTCTCGTTTCGCAGGTCCTTTTAGTCTTTTCCAATTTTAGCCTTCTTGATTACATGATTTTTGGAAAAGGTCGGCATTAATGTCGACGGGGTTTTGAAAGATTGCCTTTTATGATGAGCCAATTAATCAGAGTCGCCAGTTGGTATATTTGAAATGGATGTACCAACTCATCCGAGTTTTCGTTTTTTATAAATCGCTGGCTCATATGTGACTCCGAATTAATTGGTCTGCGAATCGAGATTCATGGAGTTCGGGGGCTTGCTTAAGTGAGGGGAAGGTGTTAGGCACCCCTCGACTTCCGTGAAATACGGTTACCGCAATCTTGATGCTGTCCTATCCTTTAATTCATGAAATATGTATATCTGCAGGTGTGTGTGTGTGTGCTTATGTGAATGTTGTGGTGAGTTTGTATGAAAGAATCATTTGGATTTTTAGGGAAAGCCGTGCTTCAATTTGAGAATGCTTCGGAATGTCTTTTCGGCATACACGAGAAAGCTTTATGAGAAAAGGTTTGATTTTTTATTATCAAAAACTATGAGGTTTTTATTAGGTGTCGTTTTTGGCAAAACAAGAGTTTTAAACCTTCGTCAAAATAGGAATCGAGATCTATACGTTGCCTTCGTAAAATGATGGGCAATTTCTAGGATGTCTTTAACCCTATGCACAAAGTTTACTAAAATATTTCATTCATTCATAAAAGCCATTTTTGATGATGTTTGAAAATGATTTTCTTTGGCCTTCACGTTTAATAGGAATCGACATTCATTAGCATTCCCAATTTTCCACCTCGTGATTCTAATAACCTGGCTTCTTTGATTTTAATAAAACAAATCTTCATCGTTTAATCCTTGAAATCATTTTTTTGTCACAAAATCTAATCAAGCATAAATATGCGTCGGGGCTATTCATGGGCATGTAAGCCATCAAAATACCCCGAACGCCAACAATCACATATTCCACTAATACGGGGCCTTAAACCCGATTCTCGCCTTAGCGTCGTTTTAAGGCCCGACGATTACAAATTCACTACGGAAGCTACACCATTCTTACTATTTACATCAAAAAACGTCCATCATCGGATTTGGACCATGGGGTCGCTTTCCTAGGCTCACAACCACGATTACTACACGCTCACAAAATGAATACTACAATAATAACAATGTGGGTTGCCTAACACATCCTAAAAATATAATCAATTAAACTACGCCTAATATATATCCATGAACAAGCTAGAAATTTCACCAATTGGATATCATCGGGTTATTAGGAAGAATTTTGTTCCAATGGAACCCTCACCAATAATCCCTAATCCATGATTGTTCAACAATATTCTTGAAAATTACAATTTAATCTAACCAAATGACATGATAGAAGTTGCAAAAATAAGGAGATTTTCACCTTGCAAATGATACCAAAAATGTGTAGAAAATTGTGTATTGAGTGAAGTATGAGATGTATTGATTGAATCCCACAATAAGGGAAAATTCCTCTCTTTTTCTCTCAATTGTTACAAGAATTTTTGCTATTTCTCTCTATTTTCGAGCTAAAACTGCTGCTGTTTTTCTTCTTCTTTCGCCAAAACTGCTGACTGCTGTATACTGCACGAAACTGGGCTGAAATAGGCTGGCTGGCCCACCTCCCATCACACTCAGCTGATAGTGCTGATTTCTTGGTTTCCGTGCTGGCGCACCCACTTGGCCGCAGATCAATCCACGGCTGGCTGGCTTGACTTTCTTAATTTTCGTGCTATGCCTCGATTCTCGTGCCGTGACGCTGGTTTTCGCTGACAGGCTCGTATTTTACAGTCCGAGAATCATTGGGAGGCGTGCCACACCCTCCGGGAATGCCAAATTCGGATAGCCTTGCTGTCACGTCGATTTCGGTTGCACATTGTCATGGTGGCGTCGAGCGTCTATACTTTTCCTGTCATTTGCTCTTGCAGGCCGGTCCATTTGACGACTTTGCCCTCCTGTCAAGGTTAGTATACGAAGTGCAAAATTTGGGTGTCTACAGCTGCCCCTCTTTATCATGTTTATGAAATGTTAAATGAAATGAACAGGATAAAGAAACAGACACCCGATGTCTGAATGACAGTGCACAGATATGATAATACACACACGATGCAACACATGTAGTTTATGGTACAACACAAGATGCAGCGCATGCAAACATTCGAAAGAGTGTCAACGCATCAACCCTCTGACCGTATTTGTTGGTCGTTAGGTTCACTCTTCCAATCTATCATCTCGTTCAGGGCCGGGTATCGTCGCCGGTCACCCATCTCGTAACCCCCGGTTATCGTCGCCGGTTGATTACCTTGTCGGAGCCGGTTTTCGTCGCCGGACATCCATCTCGTGATCGCCGGTTATCGTTGCCGGTCGATCATATCGTCGGGGCCGGGTATCGTCGCCGGTCACCCATCGCGTAACCCCCGGTTATCGTCGCCGGTTGGTTATCTTGTCGGAGCCGGTTTTCGTCGCCGGACATCCAAATCGTAATCGCCGGTTATCGTCGCCGGTCGATTGTCTTGTCGGGGCCGGTTTTCGTCGCCGAACACCCATCTCGTAACCCCCGGTTATCGTCGCCGGTTGGTTATCTTGTCGGAGCCGGTTTTCATCGCCGGACATCCAAATCGTAATCGCTGGTTATCTTCGCCGGTCGATTGTCTTGTCGGGGCCGGTTTTCGTCGCCGGACACCCAAATCGTAATCGTCGGTTATCGTCGCCGGTCGATTGTCTTGTCGGGGCCGGTTTTCGTCGCCGGACACCCAAATCGTAATCGCCGGTTATCGTCGCCGGTCGATTGTCTTGTCGGGGCCGGTTTTCGTCGCCGGACACCCATCGCGTGATCTTTCTCACTCAACACGTCAAATGGCCACAAGGGAGCAAGGTGGGACCCACCAGGGCCAGCCGCGGATGGATCTGCGGCCAGCCGCAGATTGATCTGCGGCCAGCCGCAGATTGATCTGCGGCCAGCCGCAGATACATCTGCGGCCAAGATCGGGATGTATTAGCGGCTCGCCGCTTCCAGATCTGTCACTTTCAACTTCTAACTCACATAGATTCTCTCGATTTTTGCTTGTTTGCAAGGGCCTTTTGTCGATTTTTTCAACTTTCCTGCAAAAACTGCTCCGGTAGGATCGATCTACGCGCTACAGGTAACACTTTGACCGGTCACTTTTCAATTTCGTTAATGTTTTGCTATACATTTGACTATTTGCATGTTTAGAGATAAAATGTATGCTTTACAATGCTATGCAATGTACTATCATATATACATGCTATATATTAACTGTGTGAGTCCTATTTTATGTTCATGAGGCGATCCCACGTATATGTTTGCTCCTTTTTGAAAGAAAATCATGCATTTATGGCATTTTACATGCTTTATTTACACATATGAATGCAAATATGATCTGTTGTGGCCTGAGTTTCTTTGAAAAACATGCTTGGATATGCATGGGATGTCCATTTTACAAACGGAACTCTGCCGATTTTTTTTTTTTTTTTTTTTTTTTACCATAACCATGCATCATGTTGCATTAATTATATGACGAGGCTAGAAATTTAGAATATTCATTACATAATTTTAAAAGGGAACTTACCTTCTTTCTCGCCCGTTCTATTCCAGCTATGGATCGTGATGCGCCCAGTAGCTCTTCCGCCTCTCGGACTTCGGGTGTTCGCCGTCGTAGGGCTGCACCTGCCCCTATTCCTCCTCGTACCCGTCAGGCTCGTCGCTTGGCGGAGTCTGTCATCCGTCCTGATCACCCGGACGTTGAGGAGGTTGTTCCTCCGGAGGTTGCGGTGGAGGAGCCGTCTTCCAGCACATCAGCACCACCCTCTCATCGCGCCTTATCTGGCGCTTCTGTCCAGATACCCGACCTATTGGGTCGGGATCTCAGCCGTCATCCCTCGGCATCCCTTGTTGCTAATGAGGTATATTCAATTCTGCTCTGAATTTGCTCTCAATTCCTCAATTTCTGTTCTATCTAGACTGACCCATTGGTGATTTTCACAGGTGCCTGAGTTTACCCAGCCGTGGGGTAACTGGTTCAACATTTACTCCCTTTACGCGGCCTTGCACAATGATTACCGCGCGGTGGTGGACTCCTGGGGCTTTCGTCACTTCTTCACCATCATTCCCCGCCAGTGCCCCTGGGGTTATATGCGGGCTTTGTCCGAGAGGTGGTTTCATCAGACCTAGTCCCTTCATCTTCTGGACTGTGAGGTCGTGCTGACCCCTTGGGATTGGCGGTATATCACGGGGATCAAGTTCACCGGGTCCCGTGTCCCTCTGGACCTCGATATTACTCCAGCAGAGGTCCGCGCTCTTTTGGGCTTTGCTGCCGATGACCGGGTCTTCAAGGCCCGCAGTATCCGGTCCGGAGCATTAGCTGTCGATGCTGTCGGAGGTCTATACGCACAGCCTATCCCAGCGGATCAGGGCACTCGTGACATCCTGCTACGGCGCTTGTTCCTGACTATCATGAGGGGTTGTTTCCTAGGGAACAACTCATCTACCATCCACTTCAGCGTCGTAGGGGCTGTTCGAGATGTAGACCGGATTGGTGACTACGATTGGGGGTCGTTCACTTTTGCCTATTTCCTCCACGGTCTGCGTCTACGCTTAGAGGGACAGACTGATGCGTGGCTCGGTTTCTACCACTTTCTGCTGGTGAGTCCTTTCCTCCTTTCTCTTACTGTATTTCTTTTCATTTCATCTCTTTTCTGTATTTGATAGTGACTCATGCCTTGTCTTGTTTCTATCCACAGTTCTGGGCTTACGAGCGTCTTCCATGTCTGAGGCCTATCACTACTCTGGGCCCGGACACTTATCCCCGGGGTCGACGGTGGCATCACAGCACTTTGGAGGAGGTCCCCGTGTCGGGCAGCTTTGCACATTGTCGTATTCAGCTGGAGTTGATCACGGCTGCCGACGTCGTCTGGATTCCCTACCTCTCCGAGCATCTGACTGTGGGGTTTGCTGACGGGCATCCTTCTGGCCCGGAGTTCGAGCTTTCCACCCGTCGCCTCACTTTGCAGAGTGTTGGAGGCTGGGTGATGTATCTGGGAGAGCGCGCATTCAGATGCGTCACTGGAGAGATCCGCATCCCGCATTTCCTTTCTTTCACTACTTTCTGGCCGCTGGATTCTCAGCCCTCGGAGATCATGCTCGCCGGGGAGGACGGTCGGATGCTTTCCACAGGCCCCAGCACGAGCGAGGCTTTCAGGACTTGGTGGGTACCTCGTACCATCGGTCCCCAGACCCGGGCTACCTTCTTCCTCGGGGATATGGTCCCCGGCTCGGTGATGATGACTGACTGGGCAGCCTGCGTTCGGAGTCCCACCCATATTGAGCAGATAGACACTTTGACCCGCCAGGTGGAGCAGTTGTCGCTATTTCTTCGGGTGTTAGGCCGGACCCCGGAGGAGGCTTACGCCTACGATCCTGACGGTGCGGGCTATGATGCAGGCCCGAGCTCATCTGATGCCACCGCTCGGCCATACATCCCCGACATGAACTTTGGGCCCTCGACTTCGACGACCCGGGGGGATCAGTTCGAGGACCCCGATTTCATCGATGAGATTGACTTTATCTAGATCAGGATAGGATAGGGCTTTTGTACCTGTACCTGTTTAGATTTATTTTTCATTTCATGCACTATGTACTGAACTCATTTATTTATTTATGCACAGTTCTTTATCTTTTATCTCCATGAAATTCATTTGCTTTATTATTGTCTATACGATGCATGCTTTTTATTCATGGATAAAAAATGACCCCTGTACAGTCTTTTTGATACTATTTTTTTCACAGATGACGTCCTCAGATGTCGTGGTATGCTTGGATTCCATTCCTCCTACAGGGTTGGTTGGCAGTCTCCTCCGTTGGTTAGACAGTTTATCGCCGGCCGACAGGGTCATCGCAGATGGTTTTTTGGGACACTCTCGGTCCTTATTAACCTTTCAGGTGCCAGCGGGCTTCGTGGATGGTATTTTGAGATATTGGGCCCCTGCTCGTCAAGTGTTCAGATTAGGGACAGTAGAGCTGACCCCCACCCTCGAGGAGTATGCTCGCTTCACAGGCTTGCCTTTGGATAGACCTTGTGCCAGGGTCCCGGCTGGTTCTATGCGCCGTCAGTTCTTGACCTTTACCGGTTTGCGGAGGGCCGTCTTGTTACCGGTGATCACATCAGACCATATGGTTCCCCTTCAGTTCTTGATCGACCGATTTGGTTCACCCGCCAGTTTTCGTCTTTTCCTCGGTGATTTTTCTGTGTCTGAGGAGCGCTGGGGCGCTTCAAGAGTAGACGTTCTGATGGCCTGTGTCGTCTCAGTTTTGTACTTGCCCGCAAGACCCGATCATTTGGACATGCGGGTGGTTGCGACCGTTAGGGCCCTCCACGAGGATCACACCATTCTTCCCATGATATTGGCGGATACTTACATGTCAGCATCATACTGTCAGTCCTTCCGAGGCAGAGTATTCCGAGGGAGCTCGACTTTGTTGTATGTGTGGTTCATGAGTCATCTTAGTCCCATCGGCCATTTCCGTCGTCAAGGGTTTTGCTTCAGTCATGACATAACCACGCAGTTTTCATTTCGTCCTGCGAGCTGTACTGATGCGGCCTCCTGGATAGCATTTCTGTCGGTTATTGAGGATCCTTTTCATCTCCTGATTTATTCGGGTTATTGCTCCTTTAGGAGCTTCTTGACTCATGTGCCCGACCTGGATTTCATTCCCATTGCTGGTTTGAGGGGCGTGACGACTTATCATCCCCTGGCGGTCATGGGGCAGTTTGATCAGACACAGGATTTCCACCTCTTCACGGGTGCGGCCGACTACCGATTCCCTATATCATCCCAGACAGAGAGAGATCTACTGCGGGTATATGATCTTTGGCCTCGTAGGATCCTGGCCGAGTATAATGATAGTTGCCCCATCCAGACATTCGCTTATGTGCAATGGTTGCGCGGAGATGCGGATGTGGTTGGTGTGAGTCAGATCGGGACCTTTGATGACTCTGGAGTGACCTGCCCAGATGATGCCATATATCATTCGATCTCAGCCGATTCTCCCCCTAGTCAGGACACTGAACATAGCCGGATCCGACTGTCCTTGATTGCTATTGAATCTGAGAGGGATGCCGCCATTGCTGAGAGAGATGCTGCTATTCTAGCCAGAGATGTGGCCATAGCTGACAGAGATGCCATTGTTTCTCAGGCTAGGACAGTCATAGATGCACATTCTGGGACTGTCAACCGAGCCACTGCCTTGTTGGACCGCATCGACATGATGGGACAGCGGATTTCAGGGAATGCTGATGCCTCAGATCTATCCACCACCTTATCCATCCTGCTTCAGTTAGTTGCAGATTTGTAGATTGTTTTATTTCCTGCATAGACTATGTTAACTTCATCGGTTATTGAAAAGGAAATCTTGTAACAAAAATATTTATATATGTAAACAGGTATTTAAATTTAGTCATTTTCCCTCTTTGTTGTATCGTTGCCCTTCATTGGATCATCATTTTATCCAGTTGATCATGATTCTGACATTTTGCTTTCTTTCTCTTCTCAAGTCTTGATGGAGAATTGACAGATATTGTCGTACCCCTGTCGATTTCATTGGATTGAGTTTCGGACTTTGGCTGACTGTTTGGTTTGATCAGGGTTATATCAATTTGGTATGGAACTGATTGGTCGGCTGGTTTCGGGAAAGTTTTGAGGGTTTAGGAAGGTTTATCTGGCTACTGGGGATTGGTTTTGTTTTAGGGGAAGGATTATTTTAAAAGGGATCGGACCGTGCCGAGATGGCTGCCTACGTACCCCCACAGGTTGGGAGATCAGGTCCTACGTAGTTCGCTTCTCAAAGGAAAAAGGGAAATGAGGATTTAAGCGTAGAATCGCTTCACTGAGTCAGAATTTAGGGGTTGTGGAAATGTCCCACCATCCATTTCTTGCAATATGAGGGCTCCTCCGGATAGCACCCTTTTAATTACAAAAGGTCCCTCCCAGTTTGGGGCAAACTTCCCTTTAGCTTCGTCTTGGCAAGGCATGACCCTTTTTAACACCAGGTCATTCTCCTTGAATTTCCGAGGTCTTATCCTTTTGTCATATGATCGGGAGATCCTTTGTTGATATAACTGACCGTGCCAAACAGCAGCCACCCTCCTTTCATCAATTAGGGCCAACTGGTCGTATCGACTTTGTATCCAATCCTCCTCGCTTATCTGAGCATCGATCATTATTCTGAGGGACGCCATCTCAACCTCAATTGGCAGGACGGCCTCCACCCCATACACCAAAGCGTAAGGGGTTGCCCCTGTAGAAGTACGCGTTGACGTCCGGTATGCCAGCAGGGTGAGGGGTAACAAATCCGGCCATCCCCGATGATTAGCAGACATTTTGGCCATGATTTTCTTGATGTTCTTATTTGCAGCCTCCACTGCCCCATTCATCTTAGGACGGTAAATGACGGAATTGAGGTGCTTGATTTTGAACTGGTCACACAGTCCCTTCATGAGGGCGTTGTTTAAATTCTTGGCATTGTCAGAGACCAGAACCTCAGGTTGCCCGTATC
The DNA here is from genome assembly GCA_034770075.1 of Aralia elata. Classification (NCBI taxonomy): domain Eukaryota; kingdom Viridiplantae; phylum Streptophyta; class Magnoliopsida; order Apiales; family Araliaceae; genus Aralia; species Aralia elata. The sequence continues at coordinate 17,148,796 of CM068381.1, read as the reverse complement.
GACAAATGATATTATTCCTGATGAACCCGACGATGACCTCCTGAGTGACTTTGGGGAAAGAGGCTGCTTCTACCCATTTGGTGAAATAATCGATCATGACGAAAATGAATCGGTGCCCGTTGCTTGCTTTGGGCTCTATTGGCCCGATTACATCCATTCCCCACATTGAGAAAGGCCAAGGGGACGTCATACAGTGCAGTTCATTGGGATGCGTATGGATCACATTACCGTGCGCCTGGCATTGGTAACACCGTTTGACATGATCATCACAGTTAGCTTTTAAGGTCAACCAATAATGCCCTGTTCTCAAAATCTTCCTGGCCAGCATCGGTCCACTCATGTGTGGCCCACACACTCCGCCATGGATTTCATTCATAATCTTTTGGGCCTGCGTTTCATCCACGCACTGCAACAGTCCCAACCCAGCATCCCTTTTGTAGAGAGAATCCCCACTCAGGTAGAACTTCATCGCCATCCTTGGAATTCTCATCCTCTCAGCTCGACTCGCCTGGTCGGGAATGGACCTATCCCTCAAATACTCCCTTATGTCGTGATACCAAGGCTGCTTTGGTAGAACCACCTCGCCTGATAATACTGCCACATGCTCCTCGTATGCCGGGGTATTCTGTACTGCTATCTCAACCTGTGGAACGTCCTTGCTCTTGATTACGTGGATTAAGGAAGCCAGAGTTGCCAATGCATCGGCGAAATCGTTCCGTCCCCGGGGAATATGGCGGAAAGCAATATCTTCGAACTCTTGCATCAGCTGGGTAACACAACGATGGTATGGAAGTAACCGAAGCTCCTTAGTGTTGTATATCCCGATTGTCTGTCTGATTACCAATTCTGAATCCCCGAACACCGCTAGTCTCTTCACTCCCATGTCACGGGCCAAGCGGAGTCCCAAGATACACCCCTCGTATTCAGTGGTGTTGTTCGAATTGCTGAAACAAAGTTTAGTGGCCACGGGGTATTGTTCTCCGGTGATAGAGACTAGGACCGCTCCGGCTCCTGCCCCCTCGGCATTCATGGCACCATCAAAATACAGCTTCCAGAATTGTCCCTCGTCATCACATTTTTCGTGCGATACCCAAAATATATCCTCGCCCGGAAGAGGAGTTTCTAACGGCTCCATCCCTCCTGACGGGGTTTCTGCCAACTGATCTGCAATTCCCTGCCCTTTCACGGCCTTCTGGGTCACGTACACCATGTCAAACTGTTGTAAGATTAACTGCCATCTGGACAATCGACAATTCAGCATGGGCCTTTCAAAAATATATTTCAGGGGATCCATTCTTGATATCAGGTACGTCGTATGCCCATAGAGGTAGTGCTGTAATCTCCCTGCAGCCCAGGCTAGAGCACAACAGGTCTTCTCGATGGGAGTGTAATTCTGCTCACATTGGCTAAATCTTTTGCTGAGGTAATAGATGGCCTGCTCCTTACCCGCCTCATTTTTCTGTCCCAACATACATCCCATCGCGATGGCATTTACCGATATATACATAAACAGAGGGATCTCATCCCTCGGGGGTACCAGCACTGGGGCCTCCGTCAACTGCTTTTTGATGGTCTGAAAAGCCCTTTGACATTGCTCATTCCATTCTTGGGAAATCCCTTTTCTTAACAGTTTGAAAATGGGCTCACATGTAGTCGTCAAGTGGGATATAAAACGGCTGATAAAGTTTATTCTTCCGAGGAATCCTCTTATCTCCTTCTCTGTGTGAGGCGCCGGCATATCCACAATGGCCTTAATCTTTGCTGGGTCCAACTCAATGCCCCGATCACTAACCAGGAAACCCAAGAGCTTACCCGACTGCACTCCGAAAGCACACTTAGCTGGATTGAGTTTCAAATTATACTTTCTGAGCCGATCGAACAGCTTTTTGAGATGGGTTACATGATCAGATTCTTCCCTCGACTTTACAATAATGTCATCCACGTAGACCTCTATCTCCTTATGCATCATATCGTGGAATAAGGCCATCATGGCTCTTTGATAAGTGGCCCCCGCGTTTGTGAGGCAAAAAGCCAATCGCCTATAGCAGAAAGTGCCCCAAGGGGTGATGAATGCGGTCTTTTCCCGATCTTCCTCTGCCACCATTATCTGATGATATCCCGCGAAGCAATCCACAAAAGAGTACATTTCGTACTGGGCTGTGTTATCTACCAGGATGTGTATGAAAGGCACCGGGAAGTTATCCTTGAGACTGGCCTTGTTTAGATCTCTGTAGTCCACACATACCCTTACTTTTCCTCCAGGTTTAGCCACTGGGACTACATTGGACAGCCATTCCGGGTAAGTGGATACCATAATGATTCCCGCCCTGAACTGCTTGATGATCTCTTCCTTTACTTTTAGGCTCCACTCCGGTTTCAACTTTCTTAATTTTTGTTTGACAGGCCGAAAACCCTCCTTGATGGGTAATCGGTGTACCACAATGTCGGTGGACAATCCGATCATATCCTCATGAGACCAGGCAAAGACATCCTCATATTGTTTTAGCAACTCAGTCACTTCGGCTTTTTGGCTGGGGGTAAGGTCTGTCCCTATCTTGAGTTCTTTTGGCTTGTCAGGGGTTCCAATATCAATGGTGACGGTTTGGTCCAAGTTGGGTTTGGGTTTGTCCTCGACCCCCATCCTTTGATCTCGTCAGGCGCATCGTCGTAATCTGTCTCGTCTTGTTCAATGCCCATTAAATCGAAATCCAGCTCAATGTCAAAATCATAATCATCATTCAAATTTGAGAGACCATTTGTTAGGCAAGGATTACTCAAATTGGTACACCTGACATGAAACAAAATACTTGTCATATATAAATCATTTTTCACGACGATCGCATTTTCAAAATAACACGAAGAAACGACATAATTATGCAGAAATAAAACAACAACAAAAATAAAACTTCTTCATTTCCCCATCCTCTGGGGTCCACCACCCTGACGTCGGGTTTTACCCTTTTTTGGATATTACTGGTTTCATGGTCCAGTTGTCGACAGTCAGGTCAGATGAAATGCGCTGGATGAAAGGGGGCTTTACATCGGACACTTCCCCGATAATTACGGCTACGTCGCCTGAGTCCTCCCTCCTATTCTCTTCAGGAATGATCAGCCCTGCCCAATCGATGACAGGCACAACTTGTTGGGCTTCGGGTGGTGCGATAATATTCGTCCCCTCCCTACTGCTTGTTGATTGTTCGGGGATGTAGCATTTGGTTTCAAACTCCTTTGCGACCTCCTGCAGGAAACCTTCCCTCCGGGCTGACTCATTACGCGCGGGGGTTAACTCTTCATTCCCTGCCCCAATCACAGGCTCGTTGATCCCCTGCTCATTGTCGACTTTGGTCACTGGGCTGCCAGCTAGTCGAATCGGAGCCGCACCCCGACGGTGTCTCGGTGCTGCGTCTTCATGGTATCCCAACCCTGCTTTGCCTATCTGCTGTGGTAGGTGAATGGGCTTGGTGATTCCCTGATTGCTCCTTCCTAACCCCTGCCCAGGCTGGAAGTTCATTTTTATCATTTCCTTTGCCACAAAGGTAAGTTCGGGAGAGACCATAGGTTTCACAGTTGGAGCTCCCAGGCATTTATAGTGGGGAATGCTAATCTCCAGTGCTTGAAAGCTGGCAGGTGCTGCCGACTCATCCACATTGATTACTGGCAGGTCACTCCTAGGAGGAGAATGGTCATCACATTCGGCCGAGATTGTTACCAGATTCCCATCGATGATTAGCTTGATTTGTTGGTGGAGCGTGGAGGGAACTGCCCCGGCCATGTGTATCCATGGCCTCCCCAACAGCAGGTTGTAGCTGGCCGCGATGTCAAGAACTTGGAAAGAGATGTCAAAAGTACAGGGCCCTATCTCCACCGACAACTCTATTTCCCCAATGGTATCCCTCCGGGATCCGTCAAAAGCCCGGACCACCACATGACTGGCCCGTAGGCGCCTGGAACTGATGTTCATTTTCTTTAGCGTACTGAGAGGACATATATTCAATGTCGATCCCCCGTCGACCAGCACCCCATTCATGACATATCCTGAGGAGATTACCGCAATGTGTAGCGGTTTTCGGTGCCCCCTTCCCTCCTTGGGAATGTCCTCATCCGCAAAGGATATTGCGTCGCTTTCCAATAGGTGGCCCACCAGCTGGCCGAAAACCTCCTCACTAATTTCTTTGGGCACGTATGCCTCCTCCAGAACCTTTGTCAGGGTTTTACAATGCTCACTGGATGACAACACCAAGTCCATGACTGACGTTAGGGTTGACTCCTCATTTAAAATCTGGATCCCTCTTGTTTCTGGGTGATCCATCCGTTTCAAAAATTCTATGGCCCTTTCCTTGGAAACCTCTTCATTTTTTCTCTTTTGGCTCTCAAGGACTCGCCCGGGAAGATATAAGGGGTTCCCCTTTGTCGTCACCGAAGCACAGCTGGCCGCTTCCTCTGGCATTCCCCCATAATTCCAGGGTACAGTCTTTAGACTACCGATAGGGAGTTGCGGCCTTGCCGCAAGGATGATGGGCCTGGGAGCCGTCAACTTGACCGGTCCCTCCGTGCTATTCGTACTTACCCCCATCAACCTGATGGGCGTTCCCCGTGCACTCCCATGATCATGTATCACGTTGATCATTTCCTCAATTTTCTGCACATAGTTCAACCTTGGCGGCCCCCTAGCCTCACTTGCCTCCGTCACATTGACTCCCCCTCCATCATGTCTTGGCAGGGGATTTGCCTTAACATTCGGGGAGTCTGGTTGTTCCACCATAATTTCCCCATTGTCGATCATGTTCTGAATTATATGTTTCAATGTCCAACAATCTTGTGTATCATGACCCGGGGAACCCGAGTGATAGGCGCACCGTTTGCTTCGGTCAAATCTCCTTCCCTTCGGGTCACTTGGGGGAGCCAAATTGATTATCTTCTTTTGGGCCATCAATACCGCCAAAATCCGCTCGAGAGGCTCCCCGAGTGGGGTGAATACTCAATTTTGCGAAGCCTCATATCTTCTTCGCCCCTCTGCCCTTTGATCTGTGAAGTTTGGCTGTCGGGATGACCCTACCCTTTGCACCTGTACCGGAAGATGGCTTTCTGTTTTTCTGGATGACCCTTGTAGGATTAGGGAGACATCCTCTTCCTTTTTCTTTTGGACCCTCCGGGAACTGCTGCCATAGTTTCCATTCTGTATTTGCTCGGCAGCAGTTTCTAAAGCAGTAAAATCCCGAATTTTACCCGATTTCAACCCCATATCTACCATCTCTCCATGTTTAATCATTTCGGCGAAGGGTCTTCCGATCCCCGAGATGACTCGTTCATAATACGGTGCCTCCTGAATTTCTACAAAGGTCATCACCATCTCTGATTCGCTCATCGGGGGGTTCACCTGTGCAGCCATGCCCCTCCATCGTTGCGCATATTCCCGGAAGGATTCCCTAGGTTGTTTCTTAACCTTTGTCATTTGATACCTGTCGGGGGCCATCTGGGCCTGAAAGCTGTATTGGGTTAAGAAGGTATGGGCCAATTCCTCCCAGTTGTGGATTCGGGCGTTGTCAAGGCGGGCATACCAAATTCTTGCCTCCCCCGTTAAGCTTTTCTGGAACAGCTGCATTCTCAACCCTTCGTCCTCGGCATAAGACCCGAGTTCTCCAATGTATATTTTCAAATGGGTGTAGGGATCCCCCTTCCCGTTGTATTTTTCAAACTCAGGGATTTTGAATTTCTCCGGGTATCTGGCTCCGGGGAAGACACATAAATCTGAATAGTTAACCCTGCCGAGGGACCCTATGCCCTTCATGGATTGGATGGTCTCTTCCATTTGTCTCATTTTCTTCCGCAAGTCATCTGTATCTCCCTCTTCCGGGATAGTAATCACTGTTTTGTTTGGTACGGGAATGGCCTTTGGGACGACCGGTTCGCCCTTAGGTGGATCCTCCTTAGGTAATTCCTGCCTGAGTATCAACTGCTCTCTTAGCATTATGGCCATTTCTAACATCTGCTTCTTAAAGTCATCAAATTCCTCCCTAGATATGGCACCAGAATTGGTAGACGGAATATCAGCCATTTCAGATATGGAGTTTTGGGCCTTCCTAGACTGCGAACGGGTTTGAGGAGCAATCCTACAGAAACCAAAGTTCGAAGTTTAGTCCTGGGGAGTAAAAAAATGTGGATGCATGCTGAAGCTGTAAATTTTTATGTCTTTGGGGTTTTTTAATCTTTCCCTGCAAAACAGAAAGTTAGTAGTCCTCTAATGCAATGACAAATGCTAAACATGGCTTTATTAAGTTCCCCAGCTGTTCCCTGCGAAACATAGAGGTTAGTAATTTCTCTTGGCAAAAGGGATGCGAATATCATGACATCTATGCGTGAAATGTAAAAAGGCATGAAGAGACTTTTCCTGCGTAGGGTTAATCTGAGGCTGACCTATCCTAGGGTTACTCTCACGGGCTTTTCAGCATGAAGGTCCCCAAATCTTCGCAATCTACTCGTCTGAGCCCTTTCGATTGGAGCGGATTTGGGTGGTGCGTTTCCTGAGCCATCTCCGGGGAGCAGCCCCTTCGAGTCCAGTAATAAGCGACCGACAGGTTCGCCTCAGGAGGAGGTACTCTCTCAACATACATTCACATTCATCGTCCTCACCGCATGCAAATGATTACTTTAACGTAAAGCAATTCCATTCAATCATTCATTTACTGAACAAAACACACATTCACACAACAAAAGGTAAAAAGATCAAAATATCGCACACACATACACATTCATGAATTTTTTAAAAGATAGGATAGCGTCAAGATTTAAATGCGGCTTAAGCCCTCTAAAATCCCCAGCAGAGTCGCCAGCTGTCGACGCCGGTTTTTCTCGTTTCGCGGGTCCTTTTAGTCTTTTCCAATTTTAGCCTTCTTGATTACATGATTTTTGGAAAAGGTCGGCATTAATGTCGACGGGGTTTTGAAAGATTGCCTTTTATGATGAGCCAATTAATCAGAGTCGCCAGTTGGTATATTTGAAATGGATGTACCAACTCATCCGAGTTTTCGTTTTTTATAAATCGCTGGCTCATATGTGACTCCGAATTAATTGGTCTGCGAATCGAGATTCATGGAGTTCGGGGGCTTGCTTAAGTGAGGGGAAGGTGTTAGGCACCCCTCGACTTCCGTGAAATACGGTTACCGCAATCTTGATGCTGTCCTATCCTTTAATTCATGAAATATGTATATCTGCAGGTGTGTGTGTGTGTGCTTATGTGAATGTTGTGGTGAGTTTGTATGAAAGAATCATTTGGATTTTTAGGGAAAGCCGTGCTTCAATTTGAGAATGCTTCGAAATGTCTTTTCGGCATACACGAGAAAGCTTTATGAGAAAAGGTTTGATTTTTTATTATCAAAAACTATGAGGTTTTTATTAGGTGTCGTTTTTGGCAAAACAAGAGTTTTAAACCTTCGTCAAAATAGGAATCGAGATCTATACGTTGCCTTCGTAAAATGATGGGCAATTTCTAGGATGTCTTTAACCCTATGCACAAAGTTTACTAAAATATTTCATTCATTCATAAAAGCCATTTTTGATGATGTTTGAAAATGATTTTCTTTGGCCTTCACGTTTAATAGGAATCGACATTCATTAGCATTCCCAATTTTCCACCTCGTGATTCTAATAACCTGGCTTCTTTGATTTTAATAAAACAAATCTTCATCGTTTAATCCTTGAAATCATTTTTTTGTCACAAAATCTAATCAAGCATAAATATGCGTCGGGGCTATTCATGGGCATGTAAGCCATCAAAATACCCCGAACGCCAACAATCACATATTCCACTAATACGGGGCCTTAAACCCGATTCTCGCCTTAGCGTCGTTTTAAGGCCCGACGATTACAAATTCACTACGGAAGCTACACCATTCTTACTATTTACATCAAAAAACGTCCATCATCGGATTTGGACCATGGGGTCGCTTTCCTAGGCTCACAACCACGATTACTACACGCTCACAAAATGAATACTACAATAATAACAATGTGGGTTGCCTAACACATCCTAAAAATATAATCAATTAAACTACGCCTAATATATATCCATGAACAAGCTAGAAATTTCACCAATTGGATATCATCGGGTTATTAGGAAGAATTTTGTTCCAATGGAACCCTCACCAATAATCCCTAATCCATGATTGTTCAACAATATTCTTGAAAATTACAATTTAATCTAACCAAATGACATGATAGAAGTTGCAAAAATAAGGAGATTTTCACCTTGCAAATGATACCAAAAATGTGTAGAAACTTGTGTATTGAGTGAAGTATGAGATGTATTGATTGAATCCCACAATAAGGGAAAATTCCTCTCTTTTTCTCTCAATTGTTACAAGAATTTTTGCTATTTCTCTCTATTTTCGAGCTAAAACTGCTGCTGTTTTTCTTCTTCTTTCGCCAAAACTGCTGACTGCTGTATACTGCACGAAACTGGGCTGAAATAGGCTGGCTGGCCCACCTCCCATCGCACTCAGCTGATAGTGCTGATTTCCTGGTTTCCGTGCTGGCGCACCCACTTGGCCGCAGATCAATCCGCGGCTGGCTGGCTTGACTTTCTCAATTTTCGTGCTATGCCTCGATTCTCGTGCCGTGACGCTGGTTTTCACTGACAGGCTCGTATTTTACAGTCCGAGAATCATTGGGAGGCGTGCCACACCCTCCGGGAATGCCAAATTCGGATAGCCTTGCTGTCACGTCGATTTCGGTTGCACATTGTCATGGTGGCGTCGAGCGTCTATACTTTTCCTGTCATTTGCTCTCGCAGGCCGGTCCATTTGACGACTTTGCCCTCCTGTCAAGGTTAGTATACGAAGTGCAAAATTTGGGTGTCTACAGCTGCCCCTCTTTATCATGTTTATGAAATGTTAAATGAAATGAACAGGATAAAGAAACAGACACCCGATGTCTGAATGACAGTGCACAGATATGATAATACACACACGATGCAACACATGTAGTTTATGGTACAACACAAGATGCAGCGCATGCAAACATTCGAAAGAGTGTCAACGCATCAACCCTCTGACCGTATTTGTTAGTCGTTAGGTTCACTCTTCATGCTATGCCTCGATTCTCGTGTCATGACGCTGGTTTTCGCTGACAGGCTCGTATTTTACAGTCCGAGAATCATTGGGAGGCGTGCCACACCCTCCGGGAATGCCAAATTCGGATAGCCTTGCTGTCACGTCGATTTCGGTTGCACATTGTCATGGTGGCGTCGAGCGTCTATACTTTTCCTGTCATTTGCTCTCGCAGGCCGGTCCATTTGACGACTTTGCCCTCCTGTCAAGGTTAGTATACGAAGTGCAAAATTTGGGTGTCTACAGTGATCATTGCGTACTCTGACATTCTGACCACACACACACAGAAGGGTTAAACATTTGGCGAAATTGGTGCGGGTTTCATTTCTAATAATCATATTAATGAGATGTTGCTGTTTACTTGTTTCTGATTGTTGAGGCTTGATTTCCTTATCTTGGCTGCTCTAGGCTTATAGCTCATGCATTTGCATTCATTTAATTAGTTGTATTGTGTATTTTTCATTTCCTTTGTTTTTGCTTGAGGACAAGCAAAGTCTTAAGTTTGGGGGTATTTGATGAGTGGGTTTTATACCTACGAATTAGATATCTTTTGAACCCAATTCTTTGCTACCCTTCGGTATTTATAGTGTCTATTTACTTATTTTATGCTTTTGTTGTGCAGGGAGCAGCCTTGGACGTCCGTGGCGGTAATTTGCAATTCCAGGGGCAAAAGGGTAATTCCAGCAGGATAGAGGGTCTCGCCGCGACGAGCTCCCCAGGCTAAATTTCTCGCCGGGGCGAGCCCCCCAGGCTTAATTTCTCGCCGGGGCGAGCTCCCGCCGGGGCGAGCTCCCCAAGCCATTTTTCTCGCCAGGGCGAGCCCGTCGTTTTCCAGGTGCGGCTGGCTTTGTCTTGTTCTGCAGAAGTGGCGCACCATGGGAGGATTTTCAGGAACGGTAACATGAGGAGAGAGAAGGAAATTATCAGGCATCTAGGGAGTTATTGTGCTAGTATTGGGCATTATTCCACATAATTGAACATACCATTGGACATCATCTAAAACCCTAGTTTTTGGATGCGAGAAAGGAAGGAACAAGAAGGATTCAATCTGTAATTCATCAACTCAAGGAGGCTAGGAGAACAAAATAGGAAGGCAAGAGCTGGAGAAGAAGAACTACACCACACCAATTCGGGAATCTCAACACAAAAGGGGTGTTTCTTCATATGTTTTAGTTCTTTATTCTTATTTTGTAATTCCAAACCATGTAATATAATCAGATTATGATGTTATTGAGATTGAATATGAGCTAAACTTTTCATTCTAAGATTGCAATGGAACCCAACTTGTAGTTTAAATTGAATGCTCTCTCTTTGATTGGTAATTAGTCATTACATGAATTGGAGTTCATAACCTTTGCTTAAGGAATAATTGCTTGGCCCGTAATTACCTTGGTAACTTATATGGAATTGAGAGAGGAAGTATAAGTTGAGACCTAGTTATGAAATCATGTGAAAGTTGGATATTCTTTATGGATAATGTATGAGATTATGTGATGTGAGTCTTATGTATTATTCTTGAGGATTGATAATTTGATTGTATGTAGGATAGACATATACCTAAATACCACATGTATCCAATTGAGAATCCTTGCTTAATGATTTCTATTGTGAAAGTTGATAATTGATAGAACGGTTAATGGGATTTTATGTGACATGTGTCTTATTGATTGTTCTTGATATGAGATTCTTGCTAGTGTGTAGAATATAAATATATCTATACACCACAATAGGAAATACGTATTCGACCATCGAGAGAGGCTTATATATACTTGTGATTTCTCGGATAACAATTCTTAGGTTCTAACTTACTAAACAAGAGGGAGTATGATGTTTAAATGAAGAGTTGGGGGAAATTGTAATCTTAGATCTTTCTATCTTGAACTTTATCCGTGTGTAGTTAAACGTTGTTTTCTAAATTGTCTTTATTTAGTTTTAATCAACAACAAACACAGACCATATTGTAATTGTTTAAATTAGATTAATTTTTCATGCGATTGATATTTGGTAATTATTTAACATAATTCCTCATGGGTTCGACACTTTACTTATCTTATATTACTTGTGGACTGCGTATACTTGCGCGTGTTTTATTGATTGCGAAATCAAGCAACATTTCACCCGTAGGCTTTCTTTTTGAAGTTCGGTATGCCCATAATGCTATTGGTAATTGCTCTGCCCATGTTTTTGGATGATCATCTAGGGTTTTTGATAAAATCTTGATCAAGGTTTTGTTTGTGGCCTCTGCTTGTCCATTACCTTTCGGGTAGTAAGGTGATGATTTGTAGTGGTTCACCCTGTATCTTTCCATCAGACTTTTAATGTCCCTATTGATGAAGGGAGTTCGATTATCTAATAAAATAATCTTCGGGATCCCGAAATGACAAATGATATGTTCCTTGATGAAATTTACCACTGCTGGCCTCGTAGCACTTTTCAAAGGGATTGCCTCTACCCACTTTGTATACATCTTAGTGGCAGTCAAGATCCATATGTTGCCTTTGGAATTAGGATGAATGGGACCTATAAGATCAATTCCCCATGTATGAAAGGGCCATGGTGTTGCTATGGTTCGCAGGTCCACAACGGGGGCATGAATCAAATTCCCATGGATTTGGCAAACATGACATTTCTTGACAAACTCTAAGCAATCTCCTTCCATTTTTGGCCAGTAGTAACCATGATCAATAGGCTGTTTATATAACTTGGCTCCCCCTTGATGTTCATCTTTATATATTTGATAGACCAAATATTTGGCTTCGCCTAACTCTAAACACCGTAAGGGTTTGCCATTGAACCCTCTTCTAAACAACTCTCCATTTTGTAAGAAGAATCGTTGTGATTTCTTCTTTATTATAACTGCGTCCTTCTTTTCGGCAGAAAGATTGCCGCTTTATAAAAACTCCACATAAGGGATTCACCAATCCGCTATGTCATCAATGAAGGCGCATTCTTCCTCCCCAGGGTATTCTTGGCACAAAATACATTGTCGTTGAAGTACATCTAATAGACTCCACGACAAGCTTGCGTGAGGTGGTCATCGCCCGGATCGTTTTCAGCAAGTTATGAAGGTGGAACGCTCGCAACACCTCAACCCTTCGCCTATATTGAGACAAGAACCTTGGTACAACTGCTTTACGCTAGAAAGCTTGCGTTGAATGGAACACCAAAAACACCTTGACCCAATGTCCATAAAGAGACACGAGCCAAAAGTACAATCGACGATTAATGTATGATAGAATGACGCACAAACTGTGACAACCCAAAAAAATTTATAAGGTTTATTAATAAAATCTTGAATGATTAAATAAAGGTTAAAGAATAAAACCTAGATTGGAAATAGAGGAATAATTAAAAATTTTGAGAAAAACCTATATGGATTAATATTGGAAAGAATGTGACGTTTCAAATTTTGAAATATATTAAATTAAGAATTTAAATAAATAAAATTCTTATGAAATGATATGTTATGTGATGGTGTGTTGCATACGTGAATACGAACTATGCAATATGTGACTCTTATGCTTAATAAATATATTATTACTATATATTATATGTAAATAAGTTGTAGGGACAATTTATTTAAAGGAAAGGAGATGGGTAAAATTAATCCCTCGGTGCAAGTTAAATAATATATAAATTATTTTAAATTGGTGGCATTAAATATACTTAAGGTATAACCACCATTTTATTAAAGAAATCATGTATTTCGTTATGGGATATAATGTATGTACGTTTTTAATGTAGTAAGTATATTATTATATTTATTACAATTAAATTGTTGGGAACAATTTATAGAAGGGAGAAAGAAATAGTTAGTTTAAGTCTACATAAATATTGTATACTTTAAATAAAGGATATTAGAATAAATTCTATCATCGAATTATTTTAATAAAGAGGAGATATTACTTTATTTGTAATATCTTATTTATTGAATAAATTTCCATTTGTAAGGAAATATGAATGAATATATGTGATTGTATTATGTAATGATATTTATCAAAGATGATAAATATGTTAGGACATATGTGGAATATGTGTAGTATTGAATAAATGGATATATTATAAATGTGTATATATATTTGTTTATTGTACAAAGAAAAATTAGCAAGAAAGCTACATAGCCTAATTATATATTAGGTATGGTAATTAATTAACCTAAGGGTTATGTTATTATAAAATTCTAGTATTGAAATATATATGCTAATGTAAGGGATTTATTTTGTAATCTCAAGTTATTAATTATCTTAAAACCTAATTATAGCAAGTCTAATTGGGTTATGTAAGTTAATTGATATTATTGATATATGAAGAATGTGTTTATATTAATAATAATGTATGGGAGTTCAAATGATAATTTATTTAATGGACTAAGGAGAATAAATAATTTAAACAAGCACATTAGTTTAATTAAGCATTGGACTTGTAGATAATTTAATTAAGGGTAACTAAATTATTAGCTAGCCCAATATTAAATTATCCCAAGTAAATAAATTAAGGTTAAATTATCAAGTTTATTTTAATTAGTAGGCCAAACTAATTAAATTGCAAGCCCAAACAATTTAATATGGAAGCCCAAACTTTAGCCAACTTGGGAGGGGCTTTTTAGTCATCTTACTAAGCAAATTTGGCATTAAAAATAACAAAAATTGGACATTAAAGGAAGTAGTATCCAGATGGAGAAAGGAGGGAGAAATTGACATGTGCTATAATTATTAGTTACTTACACACAAAGCCATGTGTCACTCTTTTATTGGACCCCTATATTCTTATCCAAGATTTGCAAGTACAAAGAGATAAGATAGAGAGAGAAGATGGAAGATATTGGAATATTAGAATAGATATACCACTTATATCTATACATATTTACTTCATTTCATCTCTCTCATCTCCAAACCCAAATAGCCAAAAAGAAAAACAAAATAGAAAGAAGAAGAGGAGGGGGAGAGAATCCGTGGGGTTGGAGAGGAGAAGAGAGAGAAGAGTAGCCATGGAAGCCATGGAAGCCATGGAAGAAGAAAAAGAAGAAGAAAGAATCAAGAAGGAAGAAGGTATAAACCTTTAAACCCTAACTATTTCTTTTGTTTGATTTGATTTTTTTATATGATGAGAAGTTATGATCTTAGGGTATAAAACCCTTAATCTATATGCTAGATAATGTTTTATACTTAGTTGTGCTCAACTTGGGTATTGATGTGTTTAGATGGTTAAGAAAAGAAAAGAAACAAAACTATGTTTGGAAAAACAATTAGAAAACCCTAATTGTTTTGTACTTTGTAAGTTTATAACTTGAAATCTATAAACTCTTTTTGCGATCCGTCAAAGAGAGGTACTAGATATGTAAATTAAGTATTAAACCCAAGTGGTAGAAGTCAAAAATAAGGTGTACAAAATTCGTGGGGACTATTTTTACCAAAACACTCCAGGTTTTATAAAAGGGAAAAGGGGCTGCTACAGGGCAGTCCCATCCAGGGGTATTTTCGTTCAACTTTTATGCTCAAAAAATTCCGAAAAACTTTGGAGTAATAATATGATAAGTTATATGAGTTGTGTAAAAATTTGAGAATTTTTGGCCTTATAGAATGAAAGTTATGGATTTTATGGCGAAGGACTTCAAATCGGGAAAACGGACCAAACCCGCTGACCCCTTGCTTGTGTGCACCGTTTTTACCACTTAACAAGTGCAATAAATTCAGGACTTTTTACCACTGAAAATATAGGAAGTTATGTAGCTCCTGGCCAAAAATCGCCGCATTCCGACTTGTAACGAAGAATCTACGGCCAAAATAAAAACGTAGAGTTTTTCGACGAAAACGGCTAAAATTGGAGTTCTATAACTCCGATGGTCACGAAATTTTAACTGGGAGTACTTGTTAATATGTATAAGATGCTATCAAAAATTTGGTATCATCGGAGTTGTGCAAGATAGTGATCATTTTTCTTAGTTTTGAAAGTTAAAACAGACGTTTGAAAAATGTTAAAGGAAATTGAAAACTTTCATAAGGAAAGTATTTTTGTGTATGGAATATATGTACATATGTGTGGCAAGATTTGAAGAAAATAAAAATTGATTTTTACGAGAGGTTAAGTCATTTTTGAATACAACTTCCAATACGGTTTGCTGTATTCATATTTCGGCTTGCTGGATTGGCGTATTCGGTTTGCTGAATTAATGAAAACAGTTTGCTGAATTAACGAATATAGTTTGCTGAATTGACGAATATAGTTTGCTGAATTAATGAATATGGTTTGCTGAATTAGTGAATCTAGCTTACTGAATTGTAGGTTAGTTTGAATCCAATGTGTTGGATTAGAAAACAGTTTGTTGAATTAATGAATCCAGGTTGCTGGATTGTAAGATAGTTTGAATCCAGGGTGCTGGATTGGATGCTAGTTTGAATCCAGGTTACTGGATTAGTATGTTTAGATAATCCAACTTGCTGGATTAGGTATTCAGGCTTAATGGATTATAAATAGAAATTATAAAATGAAAGACTTAGTGTTAAGTCATAAGGTTTACGATAAAGTAGTAGTACAGTCGTGTTCTTTAATGGTTGATGTATAGTAACTGGGCTAAACAATTCCTTCAGGGAGCGGATGTATATACGAACTAGCAACCGATCTAACTCACTGTGAAAACAGTGTAGACGAGACGGAAACTAGTTTGTTGGTTGTTTGTGGGAAACCACTCAGCATACTATATTGAACACTGTTAAAGACTCGATGTATACCAGCTTTAGAATTTTGAATGCATATGGTGCTAAGGTGTTATCTAATATTTAGTTATGTGGTTAAATGTTAGATAATTTATTGATAAAGAAGTGATATTATAAAGTGATATATGCGATGCTAATTGAAAGATCAATCTTATAACTGATAGGTCTTTCATAAGAGATTAAGTTAAACTGCGTAGCAGTAATCGACGTTGCAGGCAAGTTCCATCTTACTCAACTTTTATATTGAGCAAGTTTCCTATCCTTGTGCAAGTATCTTAACTTCATTTTTATATCGAAATGCAAGTTCCCTAACTCAAACTCGAGTATTATGTTTCAAGCATACTAGTGGATTAATTATTGACAATTATTCCACATCTATGTTTATTGATTCGCACTTAGTGCATGTTGCATATGTTCATCGGGCATGAAAGGCTGATCACCTTCATTACCTTAAGGTTCAGTTAAATTGGTTCATGGTCATTATTGACACCTTGTATTATTGAATTCAGTCATTCAATTATTGAAATTTTGATTCATGTTCTTTCACAATTATTATATTGTTGAAAATTCAAAAGCTTATTCATTCTTTCAATCATGATATATCTTTATTGTATTTAAACTTGCTGAGCAAAGTAGTTGCTAACCCTTGCTATATCATGATAACAAATTTCAGATTTAAGGCGAACGTTCGAGGAAAGACAGTACAAAAGCAAAGGACAAGATTAGATGGTTATGCACGATAACTATTTAATTATCTGATGTAAATGATATGCTGTAAACCTTTTGTGAATTTAAAGGTAAATATGTATTAAGTTAAGGTTATAGACCTTGGGATATGTAGCAAAGTTTAATGTATAAACAATTTATGTTTATATCTTCCGCAATAGTTGTAAATATGATATATCGTGACGCACCAGGTCCGAGGTTCAAGGGACCCGGGTTTGGGGGCGCTACACAAACAACTATGAATTGTTGTATGATAAGTCGATAATTGAATCTCAAGAAAACTAAGAAATTAATCTAGGAATTCTCAAAGAACCAAAAGATGAGAAGAATCTCACAATAATTTTATTAATAAAAAATAAGCTATATCTGAAGTAGTCTTCTATTACATAACCCATGTATTCTATTTATACTAATAGAATAAACCTTAAAGAAACCCTAAATCCTAAAAGGAATATAAATCTAATTAGAAATCAAATTCTACCTAACTAATTAATATGGAAATCAAATCATATCTAATAAATATCCTAATTACATTAGAAATCTAAAAGATATGGAAAATCTCTATAATTATGGAAGTAAATCTAAAATTCAAATCTAGAAAATGCATCCTCGAAAAACGCACCCAGACAATCTGACGCCTCGGCGCGGGGCGCGCCGGAATAAGGCTTGCAACGGCGCGGGGCGCGCTGCTCCTACCGAACTTCTGCGACTCCAGCACGGGGCGCACCGAATCTAGTACATTTCTAGCGCGGGGCGCGCCGGACTTGCATGATTGGCCATTTTTCCCTTTAAAGTCCCGAACGTGATTCTTTGCTCCTCTTTCAATTCCTCCAACAAACTTGAGTCTTTGTATGGCACCAATAAAGGAACTTAGAACCATATCCCATAACGAATGTTTTATCTTGACGCTTGAATCCCATTCCTTCACTCCGTGTAATGCTCCTTGACTTGACTTGTGTTAATTTGGTCTTACTAAATAGATGGTATCTAGCAATCCCAAATCACATAGTTGATCTTCCTCTCGAGGTCCTCTTAAATTGAGCCTCAAATTAGGTATCCTTGAGTAGTTTCTAGCCCAATTAGTCTTGATCATTTGTTCTACACTTGGAACATGAGTTGACTCTTGATTGCTTGATGCGAGCCTGGTCAGGATCTCATCATTCCCCTCCTCTTGAAAAGGATTTGTACTCAAATCTGATATCCCCTCCTCTTGAAAAGGATTTACCCATAAATCTGATCCTACACAAAAACAAATTAGGTAAGTAGCATCAAACGAATCATAATCCAAAATCTCAACTTGCACATAAAATATATAAGCGATATTAATAATGCAAATAAGATTATGAAAAGAATCATCATAATTTTCAACTCCCTCAAAGAACATAGCAACAATGTTTGGCAATTCCCCCGAATTAACATGAACAACTCGTAAATGTTTCCTTCCAAGCGATGCTCGATATGACAAAGCATACTGTAAACTCCTCGTAGCACAACCTAGAAACTAAACTTTCGAACTCCTGTAAACGAGAACTTGTTCACATCAACACGATGCTCTTCGACGCAAAACAAACTAAATAAGTAACTATAGCTAAAATGCAAACAAAATTTCTTCCTAAGAAATCAAATGCATAAGTAATAAAATAAACGTAAATAAAACTACGAAAAGTCCTATATCCTCCTGGATCAAATATCATTATGTAGAACTCTCCAAGTTGCATAAACTCCCATTCACGAACTTCCGGATCAAAAATCAACGTGATGATCTCATTCATTCGTAAATACATCCATTGATAAATTCCCGGATCAAAAGTTAATCCTATAATCTTGATCATTCGCATAAACTCCCATTTCATTGCACCGGGGTCAAATATCATCGTTTGAAACTCATCTTGGCGCAATAGTAAACAAACTCGAATTCTTGGATTAAACGCAAAACCAAACGAATCAACAAGTTCCTTTTGTTTAATCACAAAGAAATCAAATAACTCAAAATCACATGCAAAGTCTACTAAAAAAAATTCAAAACATTTCCCTTTAGACTTCTCATGCATTGTTCCATTTGATGTGCACATTGATCCATATTTTTTCCCTTGATAAGTACGCACCCATCTCGAACCTACACAACAAAACTAACCTTTCCCATCCCATTGATGTTAACACATTCAAAATCAAATAATCGCATCAATGGAATCAATAGATCACAATCAATACCACAAGACGAAAATTCACTAGCATATATACGATAATCATAACCAAACTCAATAAATGCTAAAGAATTTCCCAAGTGTTGACAAAACTCAGAATATCATCAAAACACATATTAACAGTTTTTCCCATTAAAGAATGCAAAATATGATTTAACAAGAAAACATTTATTACATTAGCTAATATGAACGAACTAACTAAACCCGCATATAAATCATATCTCAGTCCAAGCTGATGATAAACACTTTTTAACTCATTGCTAAATTCTTTTCCATTCAATACAGTTTTCTCAAAATCATGCAATGATAACAACTCTAATGGAAAGACATTACCAAATGATAGCAATTCATGCAATGAAGATTTCTCTACTGAAGAATCATGATCACTACCATTATCAATTAACGAAAATTCTTGTAAAGATTGATTAACAGCAAAACCTAATTCAATATGTGAATGAAAAACCCTAGAATGAGTTTCATGCAAGTACAAACGTTGAAAACGAGAATACCCACAATAATCACTAGAATAAATTCTACGAAGATATGCACTTTGACAATCAGAATTTACCAAATGATAGTAAGAATATTGACAACGAGAATATAACGCATGCTCATAAACTAACTTGACAAATATCAAATATCCTCCATAGTTTATGATAAAGATGATTTTACCCTCAAAATAGCTAACAACAAATTTATCCATGGAAGCATGTAAAACATGTTTTAAATACCTCATGAAAATACTAGATACATTAGTTAATCTAATAGAGATAACTATCTACCTATACACGTCACATGTTAACAAAACTTTCCATTTATCACAATATCTCATGCTAATTTGATTAGGCATAAACATCACATGGTCATTTTCCAATATAGATAAAACACAAGCACTATGCAATTTATCAAGCATATTATCTAAGTAAAGAAAATAAAAATGATACTTGTTTACCGATTCAAAATCAATGCACAAGCTCGACGTCTTTTCCTCCTTAGGTACTATGATCTCATGAATGGCATTTGAACTCATGTCTTCATCCACGATACTCGCTTTGATGAAGTGGGGCTCCATCAATTCTCCAACCCGCCGTTGTAACTCCGTCGTCTTCTCGGGAATACTACAAGTTGGCTGATACGGAATGATAGCTCGGGGTATATCCTCAATAACCTATACAAGAGATAAAACAGAACTAGACAAAGAAGAGTTATTCTTGTTAGTATTCAAAAGTGCCGTCTTATACGAATGTACAATCATTGGCTTTTCAAAATACAACTCATTTTTCAACTCACTCTCCTCCTCTTTTTTCACTCTTACTCTCCACTGTTTCTTCCTCTCGTGTATTTTCATTCTTTCTTTTCTTTTCATCCTCACTCTTTTAAATCTCTCCATTTTTTCATTCTCTTTTTTCTTAATCTCTTGATTTTCTATCTCTCTTTTGCTTTCACACTCAATCTTTTTTTTAATTTCTTTTTCACTTTCTTTTTGTCGTTTAATTTCTTGCTCCTGTTCATGGGCTTCATCTAGCACATTGGAATCTAATAATTCTCTTTGGACTGCATGTTCTCTTTCATCTTCTCCCTCACTCGACTGATCTTGCTCCTTTTGCGTCGGTCGTGCGTTTTGTCGCTGCAACAACCAATTACATCTCACAAAATGAACCCATGACTTCTCCTTTCTTCTCCTTAGAACATAATGGTTCCCTACACACACTAGGAGTCTCTCGTAACTGTCTTTGATGCGAATCTCCTTGTCTACGATCCCTCCTTTCATCATCCCAGGTTGATCGCCTTGAAGGTTGATCGACATATCTTGGAGTTGCATACTTGTTCCTCCTATTAGACTGTACTGGAACAAACCGCTTCTTTATCATGGTTTTCAATTCTTCTCATGTCCCGATCGGATGCTCTCCATCATTTTCCTTGCGACACTTAAACTGAAACCACCATGTAATTGCATGATCCGAAAACTCTCGAATCGCTAGTTTGAACTTCCTCTGCTCGGAATAATTATAATAGTCAAACTCTCGCTTCATCTTTTCCTCCCATCTCAAATAAGCACCTGGATCATTCCTGCCTTGGAAAGGATTCCTTCGAGACCCATAAGCACTTTCACAATTATAACCATACATATTTGTTGCAAAATAAAGGTTAGTAGATAAAGAAAATTTTCCTCACACACTCCCTTATGTGTTTCGCTCAAATAGTATATCCCACAATTATGAAACGCCCGTGTATCACTCTATTGGCTTTTAACCTCAATTAAGCTCACACTCTTGCCTTTTACCGCTCGTTATTCTCTCTTATAGGCTCTTTTTGAATTTACCAAACAATTTCACAGTTTACTATTTAATCCAATAAGAACTTATCACAAAACAAATAATAACAGTATAAGATGTATGATAACCACAGCTGCCAATTAAACCCTTCTTGAATAACCTGTAAACTCATGGATACCAAGCAATTTTCCCCAACAAATAATAATTTTTCCCAATAATAGAAACTAATTGAAATAATTGAATATTTTTTTCTATACTTGTTTTTTTTTGCTCTTCAACAAGAAAATTAAAAGATACGTAACTAGCTAGAAAACGTAGCTTTGATACCAAATGATAGACTCCACGACACGCTTGCGTGAGGTGGTCGTCGCCCGGATCGTTTCCAGCAAGTTATGAAGGTGGAACGCTCACAACACCTCAGCCCTTCGCCTATATTGAGACGAGAACCTTAGTACAATTGCTTTGCGCTAGGAAGCTTGCGTTGAATGGAACATCAACGACACTTTGACCCGATGTCTATAAATAGACAGGAACCAAAAGTATAATCGACAATTGATGCATGATAGAATGAGGCCACAAACAACTATGAATTGTTGTATGATAAGTCGATAATTGAATCTCAAGAAAACTAAGAAATTAATCTAGGAATTCTCAAAGAACCAAAAGATGAGAAGAATCTCACAATAATTTTATTAATAAAAAATAAGCTTTATCTGAAGTAGTCTTCTATTACATAACCCATGTATTCTATTTATACTAATAGAATAAACCTTAAAGAAACCCTAAATCCTAAAAGGAATAGAAATCCAATTGAAAATCAAATTCTACCTAACTAATTAATATGGAAATTAAATCATATCTAATAAATATCCTAATTACATTAGAAATCTAAAAGATATGGAAAATCTCTATAATTATGGAAGTAAATCTAAAATTCAAATCTGGAAAATGCGTCCTCAAAAAATGCGCCCAGACAATCTGACGCCCCGGCGCGGGGCGTGCTGGAATAAGCCTTACAGCGTCGCGGGGCGTGCTGCTCCTACCGAACTTCTGCGACTCTAGCGCGGGGCGCGCCAGATCTAGTACATTCCTAGCGCGGGGGGCGCCGGACTTGTAGAATTGACCATTTTGCCCTTTAAAGTCCCGAACATGATTCTTTGCTCCTCTTTCAATTCCTCCAACAAATTTGAGTCTTTGTATGGCACCAATAAAGGAACTTAGAACCATATCCCATAACGAATGTTTTATCTTGACGCTTGAATCCCATTCCTTCATTCCGTGTAATGCTCCTTGACTTGACTTGTGTTGATTTGGTCTTACTAAATAGATGGTATCTAGCAATCCCAAATCACATAGTTGATCTTCCTCTCGCGGTCCTCTTGAATTGAGCCTCAAATTAGGTATCCTTGAGTAGTTTCCAGCCCAATTATTCTCGATCGTTTGTTCTACACCCGGAACATGATTTGACTCTTGATTGCTTGATGCGAACCTGGTCAGGATCTCATTAGTATCTGCTTCCTTCTTCATTTCGAGCGAATAATACTTTTGGCGCTGCAACCTACGATATAACCCAATAGCTTCCAATCCGTAATTCTCTTCACGCACCTGATGCAAAACTTTATTCACTTCTTGCCTCCCCAAGCATCGCGTCAATATACCATTTGCTTCTTTGTGATACAAGACTCCCTTGATAATGCTGTATTTCTAAAGTTCCACTGGTGATATTGTTCCTTCCTTTGTTTGTAATTGATGGGAGATGTCATGTCTCCAATCATCTATCATGTCTTTAGGGAACAAGTCTAGCACCGTGGTTGAGAGGGTTCTCTTCATTACCTTCACATCCAAGTCTTCTCCTTGGACATACACTCTAGATGCTATTATTACTAATGCATCAGGTTATTTGTTTTGTCCTTTTGGCACATACTCAATCACCAACTTCTTGAAAGCCTCCATCACTTTTTGTGCTACAGTTCGATATGGTGCCAAGATGAGTGCCTTCACTGCAAATTGACCTCTAATTTGCTGCACTATCAGATTTGAATCTCCCTTTACTTTAAGACGTTTGGTTCCTAACTTTTGAGCCGCCAACAATCTCAATAAATGCCTCATATTCTGCTTCATTGTTCGTGCAAGGGAAATCCAGTTTGTATGACAAGGCCAGTTTCTTTCCTTCTTTGGTGGTCAACACCACTCCTGCTCCTCCTTTACCTTCTGCAGACGACCCATCAAAGCCTAGACTCCACCATTCCGAGTCTTCATCCATTATGTCAATTACTTCTACCACTCCTCCTGAAAGATCCTCTGAGGGAGGTTCATATTCTTCATTCGGAAATTGAGCGAGCAGGTATGCCAAGGCTTGACGTCTGATTTCCTTCGGTGTTACACACTTGATGTCATACTCCGAAAGGATCATCATCCATCTTACAGGTTTTCTTACCAATGCTGGCCTAGTCAACAAGTATCTGATCGGGTCAGTTCTCGTTGCAAGCTTTACTTCATGAGCCAAAAAATAATTTCGCATTTTTTGCGCCATGAACACCAATGCCAAGAAATGCCTTTCCACCTATGAATAGCGAGTTTCTGGTCCTCTAATTACCCAGCTGATGTGGTACATAGGATTTTCTTCTCCATCTACCTCATGTGTGATCAATCCTCCTACAGACTTTGTGGTGGATGTGATGTACAACTACAACACTATTCCTCTCTATGGTACTACCATTGTTTGTGCTGAAACCAAAATTCTTTTTACCTTCTCGAAGGCTTGTTGCTGGTCTTTCCCCCAATCCCATTATGCTTTTCCTTTTAGCAACTTCCTGAAAGGTTCTGTAACTTCTGCCAAAGCTGGCATGAATCTCCTTAAATAGGAAACCTTCCCTAGAAAGCTCTTCAACTGTTTCTGCATTTTTGGTGGGGGCATCTTTGTAATAGCTTTCACCTTGCTTGGGTCTACCTCCAGACCTCTATTATGCACCAAGAAGCCCAAAAACGTTTCAGTCGTCATCCCAAAAGCGCACTTCTTCGGATTTATTTTTAGCTTGTACCTTCGACATCTCTCAAACACATTTCTCAGGTCCTCTAAGTGGGTTGTCGCCTTTTTAGACTTTACCACTATGTCATCCACGTAGTCCTCCACTATATTAATCATGTCATAAAAGATAGCATGCATTGCCCTTTGATAAGTTGCTCCCGCATTTTTCAACCCGAATGACATTACTACATAGTAGAAATTCCCAAACAGGGTACGAAAAGCTGTCATTTTTACATCTTCTACGAACATCTTTATCTGATTATAACCCATAAACCCATCCATGAATGACATCATCTTATGATTGGCCGTTGCATCTATCAAAGTGTCTATGTTCGGTAATAGGTACATGTCCTTTGGGCATGCCTTGTTTAAGTCTCTGAAATCCACACATATCCGCAATTGTCCATTGGATTTTTTTACTGGAACAATGCTGGTTAACCATATTGGATGTTGAATTGGCTTAATGAATCCTACTTCCAGCAACTTTTTAATATCCTCTTTTATTTGTGTTTTGACTTCTGGTGCATAATTGTGAGGCCCTTGCTTTATTGGCTTAATTCCCGGGCTTATGTTCAGATTATGCTTTACTAGCTCCTTGTTGATCCCGAGCATCTCATCGTAGTTCCAAGCAACGACATCCCCACACTCTCGTAGTAGTTTGACCAACTCTTCCTTCTGGTTAGCATTCAGCTCCTTATTGACATAAGTTAGTCTTGGCGTCCCAACATCTGTTGCTAAATCAACTTGTTCTAATTCATTTTGCTGAGGTCTTGGCCTATCCTCGAAGAATTCTGGAACCGGTTCTACCTTATGCTGCACAAATTCTTCCTTTTCATCACTACTAGAGTGGGGGACTCTTCTTGAATCGTAAGGTTCGGATGTACCTTTGGGTTCTTCCCCCTTGCACTGTCACAAGCGAAACACTATCTTTCCATCGGGTTTAACAACCCTTTCTCATTTCGTCTTCTATTCTTCTTTTCTTCTATCTTCTTTGCCAGCTTCCGATTGGTCTGTCCGCTTGGCATTTATTATGTTCCTAGCATCTTCAGGGTCTATTACCCTCTTCTTTTCTCCTTTTCTTTCCTTTTCCAAGTCCACTACTACTGGCTTCTTATTTTTGGAACATTCGCCTTGTTCCGAGGTCTTCTTCTTTTCCTTTTTTGTAGGCACAAACTTATCCTCTTGCACTTCCTTCCAGCTTGCTAGTCTTAGAGAGTTAGGCTTTGCAATCTGATTCGTCCCCTCTTCAGCGACATCATAAAAAAAGTTGTTTCAGTGATGTGTGCCTCCTCCAGTCCAAAGGGATTCCTTATTGCAGGTACCTTCACTTCCCTTCTTTTCCAAATAGCTTTCAGGCATTGGTGAAAGACCTAGGGTACTACCCCATAGTCATTTTGCCAAGCCCTTCCTAGCAATAAATGATATGCTGCGTCTACCTCTGTTACATGGAACATCACCGGTCCCTGAATTTTTCATACTTACATATCTACCTTGATGTGTCCAAGGGTTCTCGTGTTTTTATTAGCGAACCTTGTGATGTTTGTCTATTCCTTCATAATTTTCTTCTCTGGTAGGCCTAACCATTTAAACACAGTGTAGGGATAATATTACAAACGCTCCATTGTTAATGAATGCCCTCCGCACTTCTATGCCATTAATTATTGTTGTCACATACAACGGTCTGTTGTGCGGGTATCTTATCTCTCTATCAGCTTTAGAGAACGATATCTTGTTTTCTTCTTCTTCCACCATCTTCACAAATCCTTTACTCATCGCCATACAGGTCTCCTGTGTTTCGGCAGCTTTAATAATTGCCTTGGTTGCTTCTATCCTTGCTTCCTTGGCCAACCCTATCTAATTGAAAATATTTCAGAACTTAGCTCCATTCATTAACGCAGTCATTTGCAGGCCTTGATTGACATCTTCCCTTTCTTCCATCGCATCTGAATTCTCTAACATATTCATTTCCGGTTCTTCACTATGTAGACACCCAAAATGTTGCATATATTTTTTTTAACCCTGGCAGGAGGACAAAAGAGTCATTTTTGCCAGAGGATGAGACATCCGAATAGAGGATTTCGAGGCTCGGATTAAAGTACACGAAGTAATCACAATGACCACCGAGTGATAAATTACTCAAGGCATGACGGTTGAGTAACTGGCATCGATAGGAAGATCCATTTATGCATTTTGCTTTATCTTCCCGGATCCGAAATTGGCCAAACCTTATATCATTGCGTAGCTCTCAGAAAGAGCTTTTCGGAATGGTATGACATATCTCCCAACTCTTCGCGGATTGAAAGATACAGATGTTTCAGCGAACAAGACGAAAAGTCGACTACATGAAACGAAAATCGAGATAGGTGGGCCCCACCTGGGGCAGCCGCAGGTACACCTGCGGCTGCCCAGGGAAGCCTATATATGGACGATTTCAGCAAATTTTCAAAAAAAGAGGGGATTTTTAGAGAGAGAAGGAGCAATTCTACAGTGAGAAAGTGGCGTTTTTGAGAGAAAATACTCCATAGATCTCACATAAATCTAGCTACTTGTACATAAATCCATCATCAATTGAGTGAGAGTTCATAGATCCAAGGCTTAGGAAGCTTGTTCCTCCATTGTCAAGGTGAAAGATTTAATCTTTCATATAAATTAAATGTAGATCTATTAGATCTCTTGTGTTTTGTCCATTGTTGCACTTAAAGCTTGTTTATTTTCTAATTATTGTATTGTTTCGTCGATTTTCCTTAGATTTAAATCATTTTATCATGTATTTTGCCTTGAGATTGTTAAAGTTTGAATCTTTTCACTAGATCCACTCTAGATTTAGCTTGTATCTAGCTTGTTGTTGGTTTCAAAGTTCAAAGTTTTAACCTTTATGCTAGATTCAGCTTAGATCTTGTTTGGATCTAGTTATTTTCAATGTTTATGTCGATTTTGCTTATCCCGTAAAATCCTAGATTTATATCTAGTGGTAAGGGGGTCCCACCTACCCGCCGTCAAGGGATTCTAATAATTGAATCACCTGATAGCTAGTTTGGGATATATTTCTCGATTTAAATTCCGATTATGTCATTGTATAGATCTAGGGAACCTTAGATCTACGGATTTATTCCCATGATTCTAAGTCCCGTTAAAAGATCTCATCAATACATATAGTCCCTCGCGATGTCGGTTTCGGTTGTGCGATTTACGAGATGGGATTTACGGGAGCCCTTTCCTAGATCTTCATTTCATCTTCGTTTTAATGTATTATCTATCAATGTGAGCCTAGGAATATGAGGCTCGGGATCCTCGAATCGGATCTTGACCTAATTCCCACGATAGACGCGATTTCGGTTGTAAAGTTATTATCTGATCGTTGTACATGCAAAATTTGGGCCTTAAAACGATATCAAAGGTTTATCCCTTGAAAATCAGATTTAAGGCCCCGTAATAGTGAAAATTGCGATTACGGGTATTTGGGACTATTGAGATGGCTTTCATACCCACGGATCGCCTCGACCCTATTTTGATGTTTAATTTTTCGTTTCCAAAAACGATTTTTAAACAAAACGACAAAGATCTTTTAAAATCGAATCATGTTGCGTTAGTAAGACGACTTTAGATTAAAATTGAAAGTAATAAAAAATCTCAATTCCTATTTGGCGATGGGTTTGAAAACCGTATTTTCCAAAACGTCATCCCGAAAGACTTTCATCAAAATCAAAGCTAAAATGAACCTTTTCTTTAAATCAAATCCCTCGTGTATAGGTCCAAAGAGGTTTTAAGTTACTTTCAAAATAACGCACTTACCACGATTTCGACTTAAAGCTAGGCAAATTTTCTCCAAAAATCACACACACACTTTACACATAGGAAAACATCAAGATTCGGTAACCGTGTTTTCACGGAAGTCGGGGGGGGTACTTAACACCTTCCCCTCGCTTAAGCAAGCCCCTGAACTCTATGAATCTCGGTTTCGAGACCAATTTTACGGAGTCACATAATGGGCCTCTCGATTGCGAAAATTTTAAAATCTGGATGAGTTGGTACATCCATTTAAATCTTTACCAACTGGCGGCTCTGTCTAATTGGCCCATCATTAAAATCAACCTTTCAAAACCCCATCGACATTTATGTTGGCTTTTTCCTAAAAATCGCCTTTTAAGCGAAATCGAAATCTTAAAAAAGGGTAGAAACGCGAAATTAGGAAATTGCATTCTTGGTGTCGACAGATTGGCGACTCTGCTGGGGAAGTTAGAGGGCTTAAGTCGCGGTCAAATCTTGTTGTTTTCCTTTTATCTGTGTGTGGTGAATGATTCGAATGTATGTGTGATGAATGCCTTATATTTTCGAATGCTTTATTTTAACGCTTCAAATGTCATCATATGCATGAGGTGATGCACGATGAATGTTTGCGAATGTATATTGTGTGATTCCTCCACCAAGAGGCGAACTCGTCAGTTGTTGATTACTGGACTCAAGGGAGCTGTAACGATCAGGAATTTTGAATTTCCTTATAACCCGAGTTTATGTGTGAATAGAATGATTTTTTTTC
This sequence comes from Aralia elata, assembly GCA_034770075.1. Lineage (NCBI taxonomy): Eukaryota > Viridiplantae > Streptophyta > Magnoliopsida > Apiales > Araliaceae > Aralia > Aralia elata. The sequence continues at coordinate 17,120,208 of CM068381.1, read as the reverse complement.
TTTATTTATATTATTCTGTGTTATGTGCTTAAAGGTTGTGTTACAACCTAGAATATGTGTATGCATGAATTTTTTTATGTGTTGTTATGTCGTTGGGGTAAATAAATTGATTCCGCGAGAAATCGCAAAATCACTATTTACAGGGCACGTTTCCCGAGGCATAATTCACGCCATAATATTTTTACGGTTTTTTCGATTTTAATAAATTTTGATAATACGAGTGTGCGAAGAGTTAATTTTTCCAAGTGTCGGATTTTTATTTTAAGCCCAATCGTGTTTTATTCGGTATCCGAAATGGATAATATGGGTGTTCCACATTAATGGAGAAATCCCATTATTATTATTTTTACGCGTCCCAATATCTTATGGGAGTACCCATTTTAATTTTGGGTAGAGTTATTGACCAAATTTGGTACAAAAGTGGGAGTATTCGGATGTATTTTTGGGTGTGCTGTGCATTTTGGGAACCATTTAAACCCATGAACCAATCAAAACTTGTCAACTAATTTAATGAGCCAATGAGGAGTGAGCATGGGAGAGTGCTCGGCAGCATGCCCACTTTTGCTAGGCTCAATGCATTAATTTTCCAAATGGCAAACATTCCTCTCAATTGTATTTGCAAGGAAGCTTGGGTTACTCCCTCTCATTCACCCGAAGCCACCATCTCCTTTCACTCCTCCATTTCCATTGCAAGCCCTCCTTTCTCTAACATTGCAATCCAAAATATGTTGGAGAAGTATAGAGAGTGAAGAGTTGAGAGAGAGAGAGCTACAATAGAGAGGGGTAGAAAGAAGAAAGAAAAGAAGAAGAAACTCACGGAAGAAGAAGAGAAGAAGAAGAAGAAGAAGAAGGAGCAGCTGAAGAAGAAGAAAGGAAGAAAAGGAGTTCGGGAAGAAGAAGAACAAGGAAGGAGAAGAAGGAACACGGGAGAAGAAAGAAGAGGAAGGAAGCAAACTGCAGAAAGAAGAAAAAAGAAGAAGCAAGAGAGAGAAAGAGTGGTTCTAGAGAGAGAAAGGGAAGTGGGTGCAGGTGAAGGAAGAAGAAAGAGCCAAGGCCAAGAAGAAGCACTCAAGCCAAGCCCTAGATAATCTCCCTAAGACCTAGGAAGGATTTACAAAGGTAAATCTCCAACCTTAAACGATTTTCGTTTGATTTCTTGGAGTTTTTCAAGTTTTCTTTATTTTCAAGCTTTCGATGCTTGGTGGGTGATTTGTGGTCATGTTTTGTTGTTGTTGTTTGCTATAGATATTTGTAAGATATGAAAGAAATTCTTACCCATGCTTAAGGAGGATGAACACTGGACATTTTTGGACAAACATGGACTATTGGATGGTTTAGAGGACTTTGAAGCTATGATTCTGTGCTTGTTTAATTTGTTTGTTATTATGGCGTTGTACTTCCATGGGTTATGAATTTAACCCAGTTGGAATGGAGTAAAAAGGAGTTAAAACAAAGATTTGGTGATGATTTTAGTGAAGAACACTTAGAACACCTAAAACAGAGTATAAACTTGGTACTTTGGCTTACGGTTTGGACTTGTTAATGATAATCGGTAGCTCTGCATTTTTGATATGTTGTAGCCCCATGAGTTAGGAGTCCATAGAGTCCGGAATGGACCAATTTGAACGTGTATTGAAGGAGTTATGGTGGTTGGAAGTAAGATAGGTCTAGAATAACAAAAACAGAGCATGTTGGAAAAACGCGCACCTGGGCTGCTGCCGGTTGGGCGCGGGGCGCGCCACTGGCAAGGTCTTTTGGGCACGGGGAGCGCCGGACCTGCAGTCGGTTAGACAGCTTTGATGTCCTTTAGTAAAATGGGCGTAACTTTCTCATAAAAACTCGGATTGAGATGATTCAAGATGATTCGGAACGAGGAAGAGTAGACCTACAACTTTCTTTTAATAAGTTTTCACATTTGAGGTCGGGATCAAATCCCAAATTGGCTATTTGTAAGACTGATGTGTAAGTGAAGGCAATTGGAGGGTGTTGGGCATGCGTGTAAGCACATGTAATGCTCCCGACAGTGTAAAATGATGTTCTAAGTTTTAAAACATGATTATTATGATTAATAATGATGTTTAACATTAACCAATGAGTATTAGATAAATTGAATGGGCGTGCTAAGTGTACGCAAATGCATGTCGCTTAGGCGTTCGAATAGGCAAGTTTGGCGTACGGACGTGCAAGCGTCTAAACGCCATAACTAGTGTGTATAACCTTGTTTAATATTTTGTTTCTAATAAGTGTGAAACTTTATAGAGTAGTATAAACCAATGTTTGGTATCCATTATGTCACTAATTGTTATATGAATATGTACTTATATGTGTAGGATAATTAAAGAGCGTGTATTATAATTTTGTAGCAGACGCTCGAGGCAAGTTCCCTAACTTCATTCTTTCTATATATTGAAAGCAAGTTTTCTAACTTAACTCAATATTTACATTTGAGCAAGTTTTCTAACTTTACCAAGTTACTTTACGCAAGTTCCTTACTCAACCTTTATTATTGAGCAAGTTCCTTACCCTACTCAAGTTATATTGAACAAGTAATTTATCTATTGGGCAAGTTTCAAATTCTTGTTTAATTTGGTATTGAACAAGTATTCTATATTACTGTAAGTTCTCTAAATTCATTCAGTTATGTATTGTTTGCAAGTATTGCTCCATTAAGCGAGTTTCCTATCTTCTTCAAGATATATTCTGGACAGGTTCCTTTATTCAATCTTTGTCATATTGCAAGTAATCTTAGAATGAACTAATAATCATTCAAGTTATCTAGCTATGCTTCAACGTATGTTATTAAAGCTTTCAACTTCTATATTCCATGAGCTGCTTAAGATATATGTCAAAGCCAATTGTTTCGGCTAGACGCATGTTTAATCATCATTGTTGTTGAGTAAAGCTATCCGATCAAATTGTTTGATTTGGATTCCTATGTAAAACTGAGATGAACAACACTCATAATAGGGGAAACGATATATGTCGGGGAACCAACACGCGCGCAAATAGTATGGAAAGGGGTTATGCATAACACCGGGTACATTAGGCTGATCACCTATTGTATTAGTATGTTGGGTTATCAGATGAATTTCTGGTGATTCTAGTAAGAGTTCAGTGTCATGATGACTACTCAATATGAAATATTTCCTTCATTAGGGAACATTGAAATCATTTGGTCCATAGAGGCCCTACAATTGTGTTGAAGAGATCATTCGTAGAATTTGTGCAAGTTCTTGAGCTATCTTTCATTTTCTTGATTCTTGTAAGCTATGAAGTACTCATGTGATGATTCACCATTATTGTTATTATGCTTACGGAGCAAATTTGTTGCTCACTCTTGCTTTCCTTAAAATATTTCAGTTAGTGCAGCTCGTGGCGAAAGCTCAGGGAAGGATAAAGGCAAAGGCAAAGCTACTGATTAGCTTTGTACTGCTAGGACTGCCATTTTGATTTATGTATTGAGACTCATTGACTCTTGTGATGTACTAAGACTTAATTACCCATATGTATTAAGTTACGTTTTGTAGTAGTCTTGGTTTCGAGACTTGGGACAGGATTATTTATGTTACATCAATGTAAATATTCCTTTATTTTCGCTATAAGTTATCGATATTGTGCATGTAATAGATAGTGACGAACCAGGTCCACGGTTTAGGTGACCCAGTTTTGGGGGCATCATAGGTTGGTATCAAAGCCTTAGGTTATAAACCTTTAAAGAGAGGTCTCTAGGCTATAACCTTAGGAACTGTATGGGGGATAAGAGTAGATAAAACTCATGTAGAGTTTTGGAGGCGATCTTAGATAGACGCGTCCTAGAGAGTTGTTAAATGTTTTTTCATTCCTTACAATGAAGCTATATTTCATAACGAGTTACTAATAGAGTATGTCGCTTTGTTGTCTACTTGTAGTACTTATGATAGATATTCTCGTAGTATAATGGGATAATGACATTAAGCTTTCTTACGTTAAGCAGAGAATGCCGCCCAGACGTAACATACCAGCCCCACCAACACCTGAGGGATCAGTTAATAATGAGGGAGGTCAGGTGGACCCCATGCAGCAGTTAGCGGATATACTGGAGAGGATGGAAGGGAGAAATACGGGACCCGTGGATCCCAATCCTCCAGCAGCACCCATAACAAATTTCAAAGACTTCAAGAGCGTAGGACCCCTAGAGTTCAGGGGAATGACTGATCCGATTGAAGCCCAGTCTTGAGTGAAGGAAATGGAGAAGGCTTTCATTATCGTACGGGTGGGGGATGACCAGAAAATGATATTCGCCACCTATATGATGAAAGGAGAAGCAAATTATTGGTGGGAGGCTAACCAACAGCGAGCAGGTGAAGGAATGATACCGTGGGACAAGTTCAAGGAATTATTTTTCGAGAATTATTGCCCAAAGAGCATGGAAAGACAAATGGTACTGAGATCCTTAGAGCTGAAGCAGGGAGACATGACGGTGGCTCAATACGCCGCCAAGTTCAATGAAATCGCACGTTTTGCACCGCTTTAAGTAAGTACTGAAGAGCTGAAGACGCAGAGGTTAGAACAAGGACTGAAACCGTGGTTGTATAACAAGATAGCCATTCTTCAGATCAAAATATTTAGTGCACTGCTGGAAAAAGCCATCATCACCGAAGGAGGGATTAAGGCCCTGAATCAACACAAGAAGAATAAGAAGAGCGGAGGAGACTACCGTGGAGGTGGCAGTAGCGGTGGAAGCAATTCAGGAAAGAGGAAATGGGACGGCGGTACTAGCAACAATAATAGCACCAACGCTAATCAGACGGGGAATAATCAGGGAGGATTTAAGAAGAGGATTAAAGCGTGTTCTAAATGTGGGAAAAATCACAAGGGAGAGTGCTGGAAGGGGCGCAATATCTGTTACAATTGCGACCAGGAGGGGCACATAGCACCAAACTGCACAAACCCAAATAAGAACCGTGGATGTTATTCTTGTGGATCAACGGAGCATCAAATCAAAGACTGCCCGAAGAAAGGAAGCAGCAGTGGAAACGGCAACCGAGGAGGAGGCAGCAAACTGATCATTGGAGGACCGACTCCGCCGAACCGAACCCCTGCTCAAACATTCAACATGACCGTCCAAGATGCAGTGATTGTTAAGGACGTGGTGTCAGGTATTATCCCAATAAATAATATAAATGCATGCGTATTATTTGATTCAGGTGCTACCTATTTTTTTGTGTCTAAAAATTTTGCAAAACGGTTAAATTTACCCCAAGAACGGTTAGAAAATCCTTTGAGCGTAGAAATTGCGAATAATGAGGTAATTCCTGTAGAGTTTATTCTTCGTAATTGTTGCGCTAAGATTAGGGGATATAATTTCTGCGTGGATTTGATCCCAATAAGGTTGGGAGAGTTCGATGTAATATTGGGAATGGATTGGTTATGTGACCGTGCGGCAGTGATCGATTGTCAGAAGAAAAGTGTGAAGCTTCGGACCCCGAACCGGTCGAGGTTAGTATTTTATGGTAGCACATCGTTGAGACGTTCGTGTTGTCTTACGATGATGCAGGCCAGGAAGTTGTTAAAGAAAGGATGTGAAGGCTACTTAGCCTATATTATAGACACAAATAAAGGAGGGGTAGAAATTACAGATATACCGATAGTGAGAGAGTTTTCAGATGTATTTCCAAGCGAATTACCCGGTCTTCCGCCAGATAGTAAAATTGAATTTGCAATAGACTTAGTGCCAGGGACTGCACCGATTTCAAAAGCCCCGTATCGTATGGCGCCAGTGGAAATGAAGGAATTATTGATACAACTTCAGGAATTGCTGGATAATGGGTATATTCAGCCATTTGTGTCCCCATGGGGAGCACCAGTTTTGTTTGTCAAGAAGGACGGATCAATGAGACTCTGCATCGACTACCGAGAGCTGAACAAATCAACGATCAAGAATAAGTACTCGTTGCCAAGAATCAACGACCTGTTCGATCAACTGAAGGGAGCTAGACACTTCTCGAAGATAGATTTGAGGATTGGATATCATCAACTAAAAGTAAGGAAGGAACATGTAACTAAAACTACGTTTCGGACGAGATATGGTCACTACGAGTTTTTGGTGATGTCTTTCAGTTTGACTAACGCGCGGACAACATTCATGGACTTGATAAACCGAATTCTGAAGTCGTACTTAGATAAGTTCGTGGTAGTTTTCATAGACGGCATTTTGATTTATTCAAGGACCAAAGAAGAGCATGCCGATCATCTGAAAGAAGTACTGGAGACGCTGAGAAGGGAAACGTTATACGCAAAATTTTCTAAGTGTGAATTCTAGATGGAAAAGGTGCATTTTTTAGGGCATATGATTGACAAAGACGGTATCTCAGTGGACCCTGCGAAGGTGGAGGCAGTTAGTAACTTGGAGCAACCGAAGACGCCGACAGAAGTGCGAAGTTTCTTAGGGTTAGTCGGGTACTATCGAAGATTTATCCAAGATTTTTCTAAGATAGCAACCCCGTTGACCAATCTGACGAGGAAGATGGTGAAGTTCATATGGTCTGAAAAGTACAAAGACAGTTTTCAGGAGTTGAAGAAGAGGCTAAGCGAGGCGCCTATATTGTCCATACCTGATGATACATGAGGTTTGTAGTGTATAGTGATGCATCACATAAGAGTCTTGGTTGTGTGTTAATGCAACACGACAAGGTCATTGCGTATGCGTCACGACAACTAAAGGATTACAAGAAGCGATACCCTACCCATGACTTGGAATTAGCGGCTGTCGTTTTTGCGTTGAAGATTTGGAGACATTACCTTTATGGGAAGAAATGTGAGATATACACGGACCATAAGAGTTTGAAATATATTTTCACACAAAAGGAGCTGAACATGCGACAAAGGAGGTGGTTGGAATTAATCAAAGATTACGACTGCGAAATTTTTTATCACCCGGGGAAGGCAAATGTAGTAGCAGACGCATTGAGTAGAAAGGGGAACGAGAAATTATTTATGCTGACTACTCATAAGAAGATTTATCTAAGATTTTTCTAAGATAGCAACCCCGTTGACCAATCTGACGAGGAAGATGGTGAAGTTCGTATGGTCTGGAAAGTGCGAAGACAGTTTTCAGGAGTTGAAGAAGAGGCTAAGCGAGGCGCCTATATTGTCCTTACCAGATGATACAGGAAGTTTTGTAGTGTAAAGTGATGCATCACACAAGGGTCTTGGTTGTGTGTTAATGCAACACGACAAGGTCATTGCGTATGCGTCACGACAACTGAAGGATTACGAGAAGCGATACCCTACACATGACTTGGAATTAGCAGCTATCGTTTTTACGTTGAAGATTTGGAGACATTACCTTTATGGGCAGAAATGTGAGATATACACGGACCATAAGAGTTTGAAATATATTTTCACACAAAAGGAGCTGAACATGTGACAAAGGAGGTGGTTGGAATTAATCAAAGATTACGACTTGAAATTCTTTATCACCCGGGGAAGGCAAATGTAGTAGCAGATGCATTGAGTAGAAAGGGGAACGAGAAATTATTTATGCTGACTACTCATAAGGAGCTAATACGGGAAATGGCGAGACTGGAGATCGAAGTGAAAAGTCCGACAGAGGCAGCAGAGAAGTTATTCGTAATTGAAGCTCGTCCGACGTTACTCGACAAAGTGAAAGAATCACATGAAAAGGATGAACAGTGTGAAAGAATACGGGAGAGGATCGCAGAAAATGAGGAAAAGAAATTCCGGATGGACAAGGATGGTATCTTGAGATACGAAGAGCGAGTGTGGGTGCCAGCTGTGACTGAATTAAGAGAGGAAATTTTACATGAAGCACATAATTCAGCATATTCTGTTCACCCAGGAAGCACGAAAATGTACCAGGATCTTCGTCAATATTTTTGGTGGCCCAACATGAAGCGGGACGTAGCAGAGTATGTCTGTAAGTGTCTTACCTGTCAATAAGTCAAAGCGGAACATCACAGACCAAGTGGGTTACTTCAACCACTGAATATACCGGAATAGAAATGGGAGCATATCACTATGGACTTCGTGATAGGACTTCTAGTTACACAAAAGGGTTGTGATGCCATTTGGGTTATTGTGGATCGATTGACAAAATCAGCACATTTTCTACCGATAAAAATTCGATTCAATTTGAAACAGTTAGCCAAGTTGTACATAAAGGAAATTGTTTCGCGACATGGAGTGCCAGTGTCAATTATCTCAGATCGAGATCCGTGCTTCACGTCAAATTTTTAGAAGAGCTTGCAAGAGAGAATGGGAACACAGTTGTGACTAAGTACTGCTTACCATCCTCAAACTGACGGACAGAGTGAACGAACAATACAGACGCTAGAAGACATGCTTAAAGCTTGTGTGATGGATTTCAAAGGGAATTGGGACGACCACTTACCACTCGTGGAATTCGCTTATAACAATAGCTATCATGCAAGTATCGGTATGCCGCCGTATGAGGCCCTCTATGGGAGGAAATGCAGAATATCGTTAAGTTGGGATGAGGTAGGCGAACGACGACTGTTGGGACCAGAATTGGTGCAACAGACAGCAGAAGTAGTCAAAGTGATCAGGGCAAGACTAGTTGCAGCCCAAGACCGACAAAAGAAGTATGTAGATCAACACCGCCAGAAGAGAGACTTCAACGTCGGAAGCTACATGTTTCTAAAAGTGTCTCCCTAGAAGGGGAAGATACGTTTTGGGAAGAAGGGAAAGTTAAGCCCAAGGTTCGTAGGACCGTTCGAAGTATTGAGAAGAGTGGGTGAAGTGGCGTACGAGGTAGCCTTGACTCCTGAACTGAAGCATATCCACAACGTGTTCCACGTCTCAGTGTTACGACCATACAAGCCCGATTATAAGCACGTGATATCCTATGAGCCCGTTCAAATAGAGAAAGATCTAACGTATGAGGAAATTCCTATACAGATAATCGATAGGAAAGAACATGTATTAAGCATGTATTAACGATCGGGATTTTGAATTTCCTTGTAACCCGAGTTTATGTATGAATAGAATGATTTTTTTCTTTATTTATATTATTCTGTGTTATGTGCTTAAAGGTTGTGTTACAACCTAGAATATGTGTATGCATGAATTGTTTTCTTTGTTGTTGTGTCGTTAGAGTAAATAAATTGATACCGCGAGAAATCGCAAAATCACTATTTGCAGGGCACGTTTCCCGAGGCACTATTCATGCCAAAATATTTTTACGTCTTTTTCGATTTTAATAAATTTCGTTAATACGAGTGTGCGAAGAGTTAATTTTTCCAAGTGTCGGATTTTTATTTTAAGCCCAATCGTGTTTTATTCGGTATCCGAAATGGATAATATGGGTGTACCACATTAATGGAGAAATCCCATTATTATTATTTTTACGCGTCCCAATATCTTATGGGAGTACCCATTTTAATTTTGGGTAGAGTTATTGACCAAATTTGGTACAAAAGTGGGAGTATTAGAATGTATTTTTGGGTGTGCTGTGCATTTTGGGAACCATTTAAACCCATGAACCAATCAAAACTTGTCAACTAATTTAATGAGCCAATGAGGAGTGAGCATGGAAGAGTGCTCGCCAGCATGCCCACTTTTGCTAGGCTCAATGCATTAATTTTCCAAATGGCAAACATTCCTCTCAATTGTATTTCCAAGGAGGCTTGGGTTACTCCCTCTCATTCACCCGAAGCCACCATCTCCTTTCACTTCTCCATTTCCATTGCAAGCCCTCCTTTCTCTAACATTCCAATACAAAATCTGTTGGAGAAGTATAGAGAGTGAAGAGTTGAGAGAGAGAGAGCTACAATAGAGAGGGGTAGAAAGAAGAAAGAAAAGAAGAAGAAACTCACGGAAGAAGAAGAGAAGAAGAAGAAGAAGGAGCATCTGAAGAAGAAGAAAGGAAGAAAAGGAGTTCGGGAAGTAGAAGAACAAGGAAGGAGAAGAAGGAACATGGGAGAAGAAGGAAGAGGAAGGAAGCAAACTGCAGAAAGAATAAAGAAGAAAGAAGAAGAAGCAAGAGAGAGAAAGAGAGGTTCTAGAGAGAGAAAGGGAAGTGGGTGCGGGTGAAGGAAAAAGAAAGAGCCAAGGCCAAGAAGAAGCACTCAAGCAAAGCCCTAGATAATCTCCCTAACACCTAGGAAGGATTTACAAAGGTAAATCTTCAACCTTAAACGATTTTCGTTTGATTTCTTGGAGTTTTTCATGTTTTCTTTGTTTTCAAGCTTTCAATGCTTGGTGGGTGATTTGTGGTCATGTTTTGTTGTTGTTGTTTATTTTAGATGTTTGTAAATGTTGTGAAGAGACTTTTTAAGCCATTAATAACATCAAAGTGAAACAAAAATGAAAGAAATCCGTACCCATGCTTAAGGAGGATAACAATGGACATTTTTGGACAAACATGGACTGTTGGACAGTTTAGAGGACTTTGAAGCTATGATTTCGTACTTGCTTAATTTTTTTGTTGTTATGGTGTTGTACTTCCATGGGTTATGAATTTAACTCAGTTGGAATGGAGTAAAAAGGAGTTGAAACAAAGATTTGGTGATGATTTTAGTAAAGAACACTTAGAATACCTAAAACAGAGAATGAACTTGGTACTTTGGCTTACGATTTGGACTTGTTAATGAAAATGGGTAGCTCTGCATTTTTGATATATTGTAGCCCCATGAGTTAGGAGTCCATAGAGTCTGGAATGGACTAATTTGAACGTGTATTGAAGGAGTTATGGTGGTTGGAAGCAAGATAGGTCTAGAATAACAAAAACAAAGCATGCTGGAAAAACGCGCACCTGGGCTGCTGCTGGTTGGGTGTGGGGCGCACCACTGCCAAGGTCTTTTGGGCGTGGGGCGCGCCGAACCTGCAGTCGGCTAGACAGTTTTGACGTCCTTTAGTAAAATGGGCGTAACTTTCTCATACAAACTCGGATTGAGATGCTTCAAGATGATTCGAAACGAGGAAGGGTAGACCTACAACTTTCTTTTAATAAGTTTTTACATTTGAGGTCAGGATCAATTCCCAAATTGGCCATTTGTAAGACTGATGTGTAAGTGGAGGCAATCGGAGGGTGTTGGGCATGCGTGTAAGCACATGTAATGCTCCCGACAGTGTAAAATGATGTTCTAAGTTTTAAAACATGATTATTATGATTAATAATGATGTTTAACATTACCCAATGAGTATTAGATAAATCGAATGGGCGTGCTAAGTGTACGCAAATGCGTGTCGCTTAGGCGTTCGAATAGGCAAGTTTGGCGTACGGACGTGCAAGCGTCTAAACGCCATAACTAGTGTGTATAACCTTGTTTAATATTTTGTTTCTAATAAGTGTGAAACTTTATAGAGTAGTATAAACCAATGTTTGGTATCCGTTATGTCACTAATTGTTATATGAATATGTACTTATATGTGTAGGATAATTAAAGAGCGTACATTATAATTTTGTAGCAGACGCTCGAGGCAAGTTCCCTAACTTCATTCTTTCTATATATTGAAAGCAAGTTTTCTAACTTAACTCAATATTTACATTTGAGCAAGTTTTCTAACTTTACCAAGTTACTTTACGCAAGTTCCTTACTCAACCTTTATTATTGAGCAAGTTCCTTACCCTACTCAAGTTATATTGAACAAGTAATTTATCTATTGGGCAAGTTTCAAATTCTTGTTTAATTTGGTATTGAACAAGTATTCTATATTACTGCAAGTTCTCTAAATTCATTCAGTTATGTATTGTTTGCAATTATTGCTCCATTAAGCGAGTTTCCTATCTTGTTCAAGATATATTCTGGACAAGTTCCTTTACTTCAATCATTGTCGTATTGCAAGTAATCTTAGAATGAACTGATAATCATTCAAGTTATCTAGCTATGCTTCAACGTATGTTATTAAAGATTTCAAGTTCTATATTCCATGAACTGCATAAGATATATGTCAAAGCCAATTGTTTCGGCTAGACGCATGTTTAATCATCATTGTTGTTGAGTAAAGCTATCCGATTAAATTGTTTGATTTGGATTCCTATTTAAAGCTGAGATGAACAACCCTCATAACAGGGGAAATGATATATGTCGGGGAACCGACACGCGTGTGAATAGTATAGAAAGGGGTTATGCATAACACCGGGTACATTAGGCTGATCACCTATTGTATTAGTATGTTGGGTTATCAGATGAATTTCTGGTGATTCTAGTAAGAGTTCAGTGTCATGATGACTACTCAGTATGGAATATTTCCTTCATTAGGGAACATTGAAATCATTTGGTCCATAGAGGCCCTACAATTGTGTTGAAGAGATCATTCGTAGAATTTGTGCAAGTTCTTGAGCTATCTTTCATTTTCTTGATTCTTGTAAGCTATGAAGTACTCATGTGATGATTCACGATTATTGTTATTATGCTTGCGGAGCAAATTTGTTGCTCACTCTTGCTTTCCTTAAAACATTTCAGTTAGTGCAGCTCGTGGCGAAAGCTTAGGGAAGGATAAAGGCAAAGGCAAAGCTACTGATTAGCTTTGTACTGCTAGGACTGCCATTTTGATTATGTATTAAGACTCGTTGACTCTTGTGATGTACTAAGACTTAATTACCCATATGTATTAAGTTACGTTTTGTAGTAGTCTTGGTTTCGAGACTTGGGACAGGATTATTTATGTTACATCAATGTAAAAATTCCTTTATTTCCGCTATAAGTTATCGATAGTGTGATGCATGTAATAGATAGTGATGAACCAGGTCCACGGTTCAGATGACCCGGATTTGGGGGCGTCACACGGGCATTCCCTCAAGAGGCTCAGGAAAGGCACCACTCAGATCCGCTCCAAGCGAAAGATCAGATTCATTCCCATCGAGTAAGTTGCGAAGATCTGGGGACCTTCATGATAAAAAGCCTGGGAGTGTAACCCTAGGGTAGGTCAGCCTCAGATAAACCCAACATTACGGGAAATCTCATCATGCCCTATTACTCCTTATATGTAAAATATCATCCATATTCAATTTAATCACCCTGCATCTTCTTATCCTATCATAAAACTACCAACCCTTTTTTGTATGAAAAGATTAAAAAACCTTTAAACAAACATTGCATTAGCATAAATCTGTCTTTATGGGTCCTCATTACTAAACTATGTCTTGTTGGTTATGTAGATTGGTCCAAGAACCAGACTTCGAGCTCGTAAGGTCCGAACACCACCTATAAAAATGGTTAAAATTTTTGCACCAGGTTCTATCCCCATTTCTCGAGAGGAATTCAAGAGTTTTAAAAAGTAGATCGCTGAGATAACCAGTTTATTGAAAGAACAGTGCAAGACGACTAAAGATCAACCTGAATCTTCCGCTCAAGAAGGTAGTCAAATCCCTAGCAAGACTACAGTCACGCAAATTCATGCCCCTGTGTTTCAATTCGGCAACAAGAATAACAAGGGTTCTGCAGATCAGACAAAAGAAATAATCAATGTCCAGGATGATAAAAAAGATGGAGGGATCAAAAAGAAAGGGAAACAAATGGAAGATGACATAAGATCCATAAAAGGGATAGGAAATTACGGGAGTGTTTAATACTCCGACTTATGCATATTTCAAGGAGCCAGATATCCTGACAAGTTCTAAGTGCCAGACTTCAAGAAGTATAACGGATTGGGAGACCCTTACATTCACTTAAAAGTATACATAGGGGAACTCGGATCTTATGCCGAAGACGAGAGCCTTAGAATGCAGCTTTTCTAGAAAAGTTTGACCGGGGAAGCAAGAACTTGATATGCTTAACTTGACAACTCCAAAATCCACAGCTGGGATGAATTAGCCCATGCCTTACTAAACCAATACAGCTTTCAGTCTCAAATGACTCCGGATAGATATCAAATGTGTTAGGTTTGTATATAACACAAGCATGCAATCAAATTACACAAATAGGGCAGAAGCGTGATAAAACGGATTTTAAAATTTTAATACAAACTATCACCATGATCTATCCTTGTGTTCAATTATCAATTAAACGAAAGAGAAAGAGAATAAGAATTATACCCTCATAGGTCAAAGCTTCCTCGGGTACAAGTTCAACTCCTAGTCCTTCGTGTTCTGCTCGAATTCCACCGATGAGATTCCTTCCTTTGATCAACGTTAGCCACCCAAGTGTTTGGCCTCTAGAGGTGATCCACCAAGGAAGAATAGGTATTCAAGAAGTTGGGTGTTGGCAAAACCCTAGTTTCTATCTCTATAGAAATTGCAAGTACTCTTCACAATCTAATGCAAGAGTGTGTAACACCAATCTATGATAAGACTCCTCTTATTTATAGATGTAGGAATACCCCTTCCCTAAACTATTTAGGATTAGGGTTTTTATTATAATTAAACTCCTTTAATTAATTATGCTCCTAATCCAATTAGGAATTCACGTGAGAGTACTTCTATTAATTAATTCTCAATCCCTATTAGGAATTAAATAATAGTAATAGTAATAATAATAATAAGACTCCTCTTATTAATTTATATTTAATATTTTCAAAATATCAAATAATAAATATTAAGCTATTTAATTTATTCTATCTCCATAGACTAAATTAAATACACTTAACTTATTATTACAATTATGCCATTTACTTCTTAAATAAATATTTTTTCTTTTTGCGGTGTGACCCTTTAGGTTCTCCATATTAAACCGGTTGTGAATAAATCAATTAGAAAAATTCTAATTATATTTAAATAAATAAATTAAACTATTTAATTCATTTAAATAAATAATATTTATTCTACAATAAGGGTAAACCCCCTTAGCGATCAACGACTTTCCAGATAATATAGATTTCAACATTAATCACAAAAGAACCTTTCAGTGCATAGTTACCGTACAATTCAATCCTTCTACCATACAATGTCCCAATTAAATATAAGACATGGAATTTCTGTCAAGTCTTATTTTATTTAATTATATGTATTTCGATTCCCAAATGCACAACTCTAAATAATGTAAATTAGAAACTCCTTTCTAATTTCATTCTGCTTTAGCCAAGGACTACTGAGTTGTCATTTATCGAATCACATAGGACATTCACATCTTTTACTAGACGTGGTAGATTCTCTATTGATCATTCACCTATCTCCATGTACAACTTATTATACCTAATCATACCCTTTGATATACCCTAAAGGTCTTAAGGGACATGTCAAAGTATAACTCATCATACACAATATACTATGATAATCTCAAGTCCAAGGATCACTTGTACTACTATCACTAGAGGAATTCCTATTGACAGACGAGTAAAACTCCTTTAGGTATTCCTTAGCGAGCCACGTTCAGTGTACTTATTCTCCAATAAACACCTACATACTTGCTTTAGTGTCTCCACACAAATGATTATGAGATCAATCATCCTCTTCCTAAGAGAAAACAACGTATGTACTAATCTATCCGGATTCACTAATCCCCTTTTTAGTAATCCAACGATTAGGAACAATTTTAGTTTGTGAGCTATCTAGAATTTAGATCTCATTAGCATGGTCATCATCATGATTCTAAAACCATTGCTCAAAACTATGGGTTTATCACATTTAATATAACAACACTATGTAGATAATGTAAAATGCCTTTTAAGAAAATCAATTCTTTTATTAATAAATGAATAAGATTACAAAGTATATGCTACATCATATCAAATATGATTGACTTGTGTGCATACTACTTTCAAAATGACCAAGATCAAAAAGCAACCCAATGAGTCGTTCCGAGATTATGCCCAAAGATGGAGGCGGATGGTTGCCCAAGTAAGCCCACCTATGAGAGGGTGTTGGCCGGCATAGGCAAGCCATTTTCAGAAATGATCAAACACGGAGAAACGACAGAAATGGGTTTAAAAGCAGAAATAATTAAGGACTTTACTGCATTAGAAGTCGTAGCAAAGTGCATCCAATCTGATAATTATGGGAATGTGCCGAAAAAGAGCCACAAGAAGAAGGAAGAAGATGTTTCCCTAGTGCTATAATGGCAATCTCGAAGGAATAGCAAAGCTGCGCCCATTCGAATGCAAGGCAGCCATCCTCAGCCGCAACAACCAACATTATGTCAAAATTAAACCCAATAAAAACCGTTGAAAGCAGGTGTAGTCGTGAATTCACTCCTCTCAGTGACTCCCTTGAAAATTTATTGGCTTTGTTGCCAGCTCAGAAGAAGATTACCGAACTTGCTCCACCAGCCGATCCCTAGGGCAAGAGGTATGATCCCAACAAGAGATGCGCATACCATTCTAGATCCCCTGATCATGATACTCAAGAATGGTGGTCTTTTGTGATGCCCCCAAATCCGGGTACCTTCAAACCCGTATTCAGTGCTACATGGTACAATCTATTCAACATAACAATATTGACATAAATGTAATTATTAATATTATTACAATATGTCTAACTTGTCAATCCCAGGTTCTCAGACCTTTAGAAGTTTCATTACATGATAATAAATAAGATATTATTACAAACATCCTAACTATTATAATTAACAGTTCCATCTCTACTCGTTCATTTTTCCCCTGCCCTTGTCCTTACCAGAACCTTTTGTACGCTCCGGTTTAACTTAAAACATTTAATTTCAAGCAAGGATGAGCACTTAATTGCCCATCAAGTAATAACAATTAATAATAACAACATAAATAGGAATTAAACATTTTCTCTGAATAATACTTCAATAATTGAACAATAGTTATGAAGACATTGAATCAATTCTGAATATCATAATAATTCGTTTAAAGTTTTGAAATGACATAATGATTTTTCATGTTGAGCGGTCAAAAGACTAAGAACTTACTTTTTAAACTTTTGAAAAGGTCTAACTGTAATTCAATTGTAAACCGTCATAGCTTACGGGCACGGTGGGTGATGAGCCCTTTATGCCCTGCGTTGATCAACGCTATTTACGTTTGTCATCACCGCCTTTTGGCGCAGTCGGATTAACCGATAAAAATTTCTCAAATAAGGAATGTTCATTCTCAGACTTGAGTCCAAACCAAAATAATTTAGTCGGACAACTCTATCTATTATCAATAATATTTTAAGACTTGTAATAAAAGTAAAAAAATATTTCACATTAGTCTAGCCGAATTAAATAGCTTAGACTTGCTTCATAAATATTTCAGGAGTAATAGAACATTAAAGATATGCAATATAGCAAGCTCAAATCAAAGATTTGTGAATCTTGAGAATTCTACATAACATACAAACATTGCACATACTAATAGTTGTACAAGGTTTAAAGAACTTGCATTCAACATATAAATCGAATGAAGTTAGGAAACTTGCCTTTTGCGTTGTTTAATGTAACGAATGTGATTTTTGTGATTAAATAAAATATTTATTGAGTTAAATAAATATATCTTTTTGGACAAAATTTATTTAAAGTTTGTTTTACTTAGTTCTAATTTTATTTTTTTATCTTCGGGTTCGGTAGGGTCTTCGACCTCTTCGGCTTCGGATGGTGTCATGCCCTCGGTCATTGTTTTGGCTTCGGCTTCGGATGGCGTCATGCCTTTGGTCGTCGTTTTGGCTTCGGCTTCGGATGTCGTCATGCCTTCGGTCGTCGTTTTGGCTTCGGCTTCGGATGGCGTCATGCCTTCGGCCTAACAGTTGTGTCGTTTCAAGCCCGAACCGTTGCGTTTATTGAGTTAAATAAATATTTTAGTTGATTTATTTATTGAATAAAATAAATAATTAATGGGATTATTGTGGGATAACTTATTCTAGTATAGTTATGTTAATTGTTATTTGAATGGTGATTTGATGTTATTCTAATTTAATTTAATAATTAAATTAGATGATTTATTTGAATAAAGGATTTATTTGAAATGATTTATTAGATAATATGTCAATTGGCCAAATAGAAATTATAATTTAATTAGTAAGGTTTAATTGAATTTATTAATTGATAAGTTTAATTTAATTAAAATGTGACAATTGAATCATATTATAAAAGAATTATTTAAATAAATTAGAAAGTGAAGTTTAATTGGGCTAGCCAAACATAGCTTAGACCCTTCCTTTTCATAACTGATGAAATTTAAAATTGTAACAGCTAAGTTATTGGCCAAGTTAATTAGAACTTACGTTAAAAAAACCATCAGCTTATTTTCTAACGTCTTGAGGGAAGAAAACACTTAGCAGAGAAGAGAGGAATTGAGAAATAGAGAGAAAGAGTTCTCTATGATTTTGAGGGCAATCTTGGGAGAGTCAAGAGTAGGAAGGAGGATTGCCAAGCCATTCTTATCATCTGTTCATAATCTAAGAAGAGCTTAAGAGGTAATAAACTAATTCCTAAGTTTTAGTTTAAGTTTCTTGAAAGTTTGTTCTCTATAATTAATTTTGATGAAAAGAATTGTTAAGATTTGTTAATATGTTGGTTATACATGGTAATAAGTGTGTATAATTGATTAGCAAGCATCTGTAAGTTGTTTTACAGTAGTCAAATTCGTGTATAAGCATGAAATATGAAGAAGTAAACTTTTGTTTTCACAGTGTATTTTATAGTCTGCTTTAAGGCCAAAATTGATGGTTAATTCGGATATTAATCTGTAAATTGATTGTTGATTGTGTTAATATAGTAAGAAACGAAAATAATGCAACTTAAACGGATCAAAATAGTTTAGAAACGAGTTTACAATGTTTGATTTCACTAAGTGTGTCAAAGTATAGAAAAAGAGCATGAACAATGAATATTTAATCTCTTAAATTGGTTGTTTATACGTTTTGTGTTGTTAGAGTTGTTAGAAACATGTTGGGTTTTGGTTTTACAGCATGTTTGATGTCTGGGTATGTTTAATTTGTGAGTTGAGTAAAAACATTGGGGAAATTTGGTCTGAAAGTTCGCTGTTTGCGAAGCAGAGCAACTGAATCTGCAGTCTGGCGTCGCAGCGCCGTTCATATAGCATGAAACGGGCGCCGGAGCGCCGGGTTCATTGGGCTCGTGTCGGGCCAGTGTCGCGGCGCCGACTCAAGGCTAAATCCTGGCGCCGCAGCGCCAGTCCGGGTTTCCAGGTCGGTTCGGTTCTGTCGGGTCGGGTCGGCCAGAAAATGAAATTTTTCTAGAATTAGAAATAAAATAATTTCTCCTATAAGAAGCAACATGATAAGTATGTGGTGTCTTAGCAAGAATTTAAAGTGTGGATTAGAGTTATAAGTTAACAATCATTTATAAAAGGTAGTTAATTGAACTATGAATATTAATTGTTCAATGTGACTTGTATGTATAGGTCACTCAAAGAGCAAATAGTTAACATTATTTGTAGTAAGCGATCGAGGCAAGTTCCCTAAAACTTAACTTTTACTTGAGAAAGTTTCGTAACTTTACTTCTCATTGAGCAAGTTCTTTTTAACCTTAGCTTACTATTATTCAAGCAAGGTTTGTTATAATATCAAATGCTTATGTCCTATTCAAGTCATTTGTTATTCGATTATGAATTGTTATTCAAACTTCGAACAGAAATTTCATTGTATAACTTTATTGTTGAATCAAGTGCTTTAGCGAATAACAAACCCTTGTTGATTCAGCTAGTTCATAGTTGATGAGCGTTCTAAAGACTTAGAATTCCTTGAAGTTATTCCAAACCAAGTTTCTTTTGGTACGGATTCTGATGTCAAACTGAGACGAACAACCCTAATATAGGGGATTATATTACGCAGTAGCGTTAAAATATTTGTGCACAATACATTTTACAAAGGGTTGATCTCCCGGAGTACGAGACGGATAGTCCATAGTCTATAAGACTGTTAAAGGTTACAGTAGAGATACTTGTTAACCTAGGACATAGTTCGAGGTCTTATGACCCTCAGATATACTTTTGATCTTGAAATCTATATTCAATTCTTAAGCCGAGCTTTCTATTGAGCTTTCAGTCCTTTGATTGTTGTTGATTGATTTTAGAAAGGCTAATACACCTCAGTTAAAATCTACTTCGTTGATTATTTAATTGTTATTGTTATTATACTTGTGGGCAATTGTTTACTCACCCTTGCATAAAACATTGCAGCTAAGACTGAGAAGTCAGATGAGCCGTCCACTAGTAAGGGCAAAGGCAAGATGCAGAAGTAGCTCGCGAACTGTTATTTGTTATGTAGTTTTTGTAATAAGACTTATTTGATGTTATGTTTAGTTCCGCATTGATGTAATAAAGGTTAAATGACCTGGGATTCATTTGTTTAAGAAATTTATGTTGTAACCCTTTTATGGGAAGATGTTTTATTCAGTTTAATGTATTTCCCTTTACTTTGGTGAGTTATATGTGAGTGTGAAATATAGTGAACACCAAATCTGTGGGATTGAAGTACCCAGCTTTGGGGGTGTCACATTTAATCTTAATGCAAATTGTTCTTCAAGTATCCTACATAGTTACATTCATATACACATATCAATTTAATCATATCATTGATGCAAACTCTTGGTTTATAGTAACTCTAGTTTATTTCTTACATTGCTTGTTTCGTTTGATTCAAAATACTATTTATATGCTTTGACATTAGTCATGGCGTTCCAGCGTCTATACGCTTTGCACCTGACTTGGTTTAGGTGAATGCTTAAGTAATACGCTTGTGCTTTTACTTAATGCTTCATTACATTTGTCTAACACTAGTTAGTTAATCAACAACCAATTTCCCATTTGACTTAGTCATTCTACAAGCAAGTTATGTTGGCTTATATATGATTAGAGATGTTAAGTCAAGAAGTATTGTTATACATGTGCATCAAAGTCCCTTTAGCAAACAAATAATTTTTTAAATTCTGCAGCACGACACAGCCGTGCTGGATTTAAGCTTGGAAGTAGCGCGACCGCACTACTTCAGTAGAGTTCATTTCTTGCTCTGTTTTCTGCAGATTTTT
This sequence comes from Aralia elata, assembly GCA_034770075.1. Lineage (NCBI taxonomy): Eukaryota > Viridiplantae > Streptophyta > Magnoliopsida > Apiales > Araliaceae > Aralia > Aralia elata. The sequence continues at coordinate 17,099,377 of CM068381.1, read as the reverse complement.
TAATTCCCTTCATACTACCTTTTTAACTTGCTTTAACACATTTTATACATATAGAGTCATTCCAAACTCATACATGTATCATATTTCTATATTTCCAACAACTAATTTCCACATTTTGACAAAATTTTCTCATTGAAGCATTTAATCGAACACGTGGTGGGCGCAGTTTTAGAACTTAATTTTCATACTTGTTTAAACATGGTTAGCCTAGATTTCTTCATAGAAATCCCTTCCTTATCACTCCATAGCATATACGATCCCATCACAACAACAATTACACAACGAAGCAATTTAATTACACATGTATTCATCCAATTTCTGTGTACATAGTTAAAGTAGATGAATTACCTCTTATGTGATGAATTTCTAAGCTTGATGATGGATGAGTACAATTTTCCTGATGCAATTGACCTCTAATCCTTCCTTAATTCAATTGATTAGCTATACATTGATGGGATTTTTAGTTCCTTAGGGGTGATTTGGGAGAGAGATATTTTGAACATGGAACTTGGTACGGAACAGGTGAGATGAGGAATGAAGTGAAGACTAAGCATTTATTTTCAAGCTTCTTAGTTTCCTTACTCACTAGATAACATAGCTTAGCTTGGCTTAGTTCATTACCTATTAGTCTAACATATTGGCACCTCCTACTTAGGTCTTAACGACTCAACTTTCCTATTTTACCTTTCAAAGTCTTAGCATACATATGACACATATATTGTATATATACCATATGCATATATTACATACATTCATTACATATATACATGTATAGTATATACATAATACTAATTAACATATTATAATTACTTACTCCTTCTAATAAAATGAAATCAATACATTAAATAAAATAACACATTTAATGTAACGAACTAACTATATTAAAATAATTAATATTAGATTAATTATTTTAATTCACTTATTTAATGTAACGGACCAATTAAAATAATTAATATTAAATTAACTATTTTTATTTACTTATTTAATATATTCAATTAATTTTTGTATAATTAAATATATTCATTTCATTCCTTCCATAAATTGTTTGCAAACAATTTAATTATATATTAAATATATAATTTAGTATATATTATCCATTACTCACATTATAAATTTTAATTCACAAACTTGATGCCACTATATATATATATATATATATATATATATATATATATATATATATATAATATTGGACCACATATTTTTAATGTACATACATTTAAAATAATATTAAATATTATTATGTTATTCATGTTATATTTAATATTATAACATAAATATAACTATCATATTTAATTAAATAAATTTTATTATTTAATTACTTAAAACAAACATTTTAACACACTAATTTTTAATTAGTGAATTAACCTACTTATTTCATTTTGTAGCTAATTTAAGCTAATTTATTTAATAGTTTTATTAACTATTAAATATAACTTTCCAAATAAATGTATATTCTCCACATTTACTTACACAATTAACCATTCACACAAAAATCACATATTTCACCGCACATACACATTTATGCAGTCAAACTCAATATATCTCCATTTATACATTAAATAAAATATATAACTTAATATATTTTATTTATCAATAATTTCCGAAAAACTCCGGATTGTCACATTCTCCCCCCTTTACAAAGATTCCGTCCCAAGAATCATAAAACAAGATTAAGCACACAAATGGGGATAGTTTTTCTTCATCTTTTCTTCGAGTTCCCACGTTGCTTCTTCGGCATTGTGGTTCCTCCATACTACTTTTACTGAAGGTATAATCTTGGTTCTTAGGACTTGTTCTTTTCTATCAATTATTTGAATCAGAATTTCTTCATACGTTAAGTCATTTTCAACCTGTATAGGTTCATATTCTATTACATGTTTATAGTCTGGTTTGTACGGTCGTAAAACCGACATATGGAACACATTATGTATGTATTCTAACTCTGGAGGCAAAGCCATTTCATAAGCTACCTCTCTTATCCTTCTTAGCACCTCAAAAGGTCCTATAAAACGTGGACTTAATTTTCCTTTCTTCCCAAAACGCATTTTTCCCTTTCAGGGAGATACTTTTAAAAATATGTACGACCCGACTTCAAAATCTCTTGTTTGACGATGCTGATCCGCATACTTCTTCTGTCGATCTTGAGCCATTATCAATCGTGCTCGTATTAATTTGACAATATCTGCAGTTTGCTGTACCAATTCTAGTCCTAGCAGTTGAGGTTCTCCTACCTCGTCCCAGCATAATGGCGTTCTGCACTTTCGTCCGTACAATGCTTCGTAAGGCGGGATGCCTATACTCGCGTGGTAGATATTATTATAAGAGAATTCTACTAGAGATAGATGACCGTCCCAACTTCCCTTGAAGTCCATAATACAGGCTCTGAGCATATCTTCCGAGGTTTGTATCGTTCTTTCACTCTATCCATCTGTTTGAGGATGATACGTTGTACTCAATCTCAGTTGCGTTCCCATGTGCTCTTGTAAACTCTTCCAGAAATTCGACGTGAACCGCGGATCTCGATCCGACACAATCGAAACTAGTACTCCATGTCGAGAAATAATTTCTTTGACATAAAGTTTTTCTAACTGATCTAGGTTAAATCTAATTTTGATCGACAAGAAGTGCGCCGACTTCGTTAAAAGATCGACTATAACCCATATAGCGTCGTATCCTTTCTGGGTAGTTAGAAGTCCTACAACAAAGTCCATCGTGATATGCTCTCACTTCCACTCGGGAATCTCTAACAATTGAAGTAACCCATTTGGTCTCTGATGTTCAGTTTTGACTCTTTGACAAGTCAAGCACCTACTAACGTATTCTACGATTTCTCTATTCATGTTCGGCCACCAAAAATATTGTTGGAGGTCTTGATACATCTTTGTACTACCCAGATGCAACGTGTATCTCAAACAATGGGCCTTTTGCAAAATATCTTCCTTCAGCTCCGGTATTATCGGAACCCAAATTCTTCCTTCAAATCTTAGCACTCCCTCTTTATCGAGTTTAAACTTAAATTCTTCCCTTTCGGCAATTCTCTTCCTTAGCTTCACGCACTCCTCGTCTTTAAGTTGTGTCTCCTTTACTCTATTTAATAAAGTTGGACGAGTCTCCATTGCATACAATTTCTCATCTGTTTCCTTCAGAAATCTTGCTTCCAACTCCATTTTAGCCATCGTTGTTATTAATTCATCTTGAGCCATTAACATCGATAACTTTTGCCGACCCTTCCTACTTAAGGCATCGGCCACGACGTTTGCCTTCCCCGAGTGATGTAGAATTTCACAATCATAGTCTTTGATCAATTCTAACCACCTCCTCTATCTCATGTTTAACTCCTTTTGTGTGAAGATATATTTTAGACTTTTATGGTCCGTGTATATCTCACATTTTTTTCTGTAAAGGCAATGCCTCCAAAATTTTAAGGTAAAAACAACCGCTGCTAATTCAAGATCGTGAGTAGGATATCCCTTATTATAATATTTCAACTGTCATGATGCGTACACAATCACCTTCCCGTGTTGCATAAGCATGCATCCCAGTCCTCTATGCAAAGCGTGAGTATGCACCACAAAATTACCCGTATCATCTGGTAAGGATAACACTAGCGCCTCACTCAATCTTTTCTTGAGCTCTTGAAAGCTCTCTTCACATTTTTCTGACCATACGAATTTCACCGTCTTCCTTGTCAGATTAGTTAACGGGGTAGCTATCTTTGAAAAATCTTGGATAAATCTTCGATAATAACCCGCTAACCCTAAGAAACTACGAACTTCAGTTGGCGTCTTCGGCTGTTCCCAATTCATCACCGCTTCCACTTTCACAAGATCTACAGATATACCATCCTTGTCGATTACGTGTCCTAAAAACTGGACTCTTTCTAGCCAAAACTCACATTTACTGAATTTCGCATACAACGTTTCCCTCCTTAATGTTTCCAACACTATTCTTAAATGTTCAGCATGATCTTCCTGTGGCTTAGAATAGACCAGGATATCATCTATGAATACTACTATAAATTTGTCCAAATATTGCTTGAACACTCTATTCATCATATCCATAAATGCAGCTGGCGCATTTGTCAACCCGAACGACATTACCAGAAACTCGTAATGACTATAACGAGTCCTGAATGTTGTCTTTAGAACATCCTCTCCCTGTACTTTCAGCCGGTGATATCCACTTCTTAAATCTATTTTGGAAAAATATTTCGTCCCTTTTAACTGATCAAAAAGATCGTCAATCCTGGGCAACGGGTACTTGTTCTTAATCGTTAGTTTGTTCAACTCCTTGTAGTCGATGCAAAGTCTTAACGATCCATCCTTCTTCTTTACAAACAACACTGGTGCTCCCCATGAAGACACGCTCGGCTGAATATACTTCTTGTCTAATAACTCTTATAATTATATCATCAATTCTTTCATCTCCACTGGGGCCATCCTATACGGAGCCCTCGAAACCGGTGCCGTACCAGGCACTATGTCGATAACAAACTTAATTTTCCTATCCGGTGGAAGACTTGGTAATTCATCCGGAAAAACATCCGTGAATTCTTTTTGTCAGGCCCCGAAATCCACCTGGTAGCTTCTTTTAGCCAGGTCGGATTTCGTGCTGACTTGTACAACTTTTACATAATGCTATAAAAATTTTAAATTCTAATAATCAGAGTATAATACGGAAAAGTGATAATATTATAATATCATTCTTTCGTGTTACATCATTCCCAGGTTACTTGTTCTTATTACAAATAAGTCCTAAAAGACTTAAAAATAAATCTCCATTTATCTATCCGAGACTTGCAGTATTAGCAACCAGGCAGTTCCCAGGAAAGAGAGGGCTTTCCGTTAAAACGACGCGCAATTAAATGACCTAACCCCTTTCGTTGACAGAACTTTCTAGACATTACCAATAATGTTAATCTAACATAGTTAAATGACTTTTAGTAACTTAAATAAAAAGTACACAATACATTATCAAAAGAAGACAACAATAATTATATCTTTCTTGACCTAACTGCTCTTCTTTAACTTTCTCTTTTACTATCAGACTCTTCTGGTAATACTTCCTTAGCTGCAAATAGAAATTATTTGCAAGAATGAGCATAAAATAGCTCAGCAAGTATAAAGATCTAAATAAAGGTATACACACACTGTGATTGATTTGAAAGAATAGAGTTCAACGATTTTTCCTAATTGAGGGTTGATATCCTCTATTGATTCGTATCAACCATTTCTGTCAGTCATAAAGACTTAGAAATATGTTTGGTTTGGATATTTGAAGGGGATCAGCCTTCCTCAATATCCTAGGTGTATGCATATCATCCTACTCATGCAAACATCACGTTATGTCGAGATTTACTGGACATATATATGACCCTCAAAGGGGTAATTCATCTCAGTTCTGAAAGTCTTACCAAAATAATTTGGTTCGACACAACAATTCTTGCTTTCACTAAGCAACAACAATTCCATATGAATAACAGTTCATTTCTTAAGTTATGCTGAATCAAGAAGCAATAACTTCACAATAATTGATAACACAAACGAAATATTTAAACGAATTCGTACAATAGATGTACAAGGAATAGAAAACTTGCATTCAATATGAAAATTAAATGAAGTTAGAAAACTTACAAAACATCAGAATACTTGCACACAATAATCAATTGTACAAGATAGGAAACTTGCATTCAATACATAAATCTGTTAGGTTTGTATATAGCGCGAACATGTGTTGTCCGATTTGTATATGAACAATTTACGCGCAAGTATACGCGGTCAACAAGTAATAAAGAGTAAGTAAAGTATCGATCCCACGAGGAATTGTTACTAGTCTTTTCCAAGTATTAACCTTTTATCATTTCAATCTTATTTAAACAAACGATAATTGTTTTTGTTGTTTTGCATTAATGAAGTTGACAAATAATCAAAGAACTATGAAAAGCTTTAATATAATGAAATCTAATATTAACAAGTCTAAGATCACAATTTCCTCCAATACTTCACTTGAATATCCTAACTCTCTCTTTTCAACTAGTTAAATCACAAGAATTGTTATCCGAGAATTTACAAGTATATACAAGCCTCTCTCGATGGTCAAATACGTATTTTCCAATACGGTGTATAGATATATCTCTATTCTACACACTAGCAAGAATCCCATATCAAGAATAATCAACAAGACACGTGTCACCAAATCTCATTAATCACCCTATCAATTACCAACTTTCGCAATAGAAATCATTAAGCACGATTCTCCAATGGATACATATGGTATTTAGGTATATGTCTATCCTAAATACAATCAAATTATCCATTCATGAGGGTAATAAATAAAACACACGTCACTTAATTTCATGAATTACCCATAGGAATATCTAATTTTCACATGATATCATAACAAGGTCTCAACCTATACTTCCTCTCTCAATTCCATATAAGTTCCCAAGGTAATTACTAGCTAGGTAATTAATATATAAAGCACAAATTATGATATCCAATCACAAATAATTAACCAACATCAAAGAGAGAGCATTCAATTCAAACTATGTATTGGGTTCCATTGAAATCGTACAATACAAGCTCTAGTTCAAGGTAGCTACAAATAACATCAAACACAAGGTATTCATCATGAAATAGAGATACAAATTCAAAGGAAAGCTAAAAATGAATAAACCCCCTTTTGAGATGTTCATCAATTGCTTGCTTGGTTGTTGTCAATCTCTAGCTTCTCATCTTCCTTTAGCACTCCTTTCTTGAATTGCTCCTTAACTTGTTGCTGGAAAGTCCTTGAATTGCAAAGCTCAAGCTCTTCTTGGTGATGAAATTTGTAGCTCCCCCTCTCTAGAACTTACTTTCTAACCCTAACTAAATCTAGGTTTTTCTCCCTATGAATGTGTTTCTTCAATACCTAGAGTGCTCCTATGAATGTATGGAACTGTTAATTTCGAGCTCCTCATCAGTATGTAAACCCCCTGGATGCCCTAACCTAGCATAGCCATCAAAAATGACCAAAAACCCAAAAAATCTGCTGCTGTCCGCGACGAGCTCGCCCCGGCGAGCTTTTTGGCCTAAATTTTCTCGCCGCGGCGAGGAATTTGTGTAGGAAATTCCTGCCCCGGAGAGCTCTGGAAAAACGACCATAACTTCTTCATCCGAACTCGGATTAAGGCGATTAAGTAGGCTATGGAAACCTAAGAAGTATCTCTACAACTTTCATAACTGGAGCTCGTCGAGATAATGGCTGGAGAAAAGTTCATATTGAGCCCTAAGCAACCGCTGTGTAAAAGTCATGCAAAATCCGATGGTAAAATGACCATAACTCTCTCATACTAACTTCAAATTGGATGATTCCGGATGTTCTGGAAAGCTAAGATCAAAATCTACAACTTTCGTTCTTTGAGTTTTGAGAGATTCGGATTGCATCATGGGTCAAATGGAGAAACAAGCAGCGGGAATGCTAGATTCAAGCCAAAAATGCATCGATCCAAGGGGCCTTTAATTCAATACCTACAAAACAACGTAAAAACACATAAAAGTACACAAATATATATAAAAGTAATACAAAACTATATTACACAACAATAAGATGAAAACACATAAAACCAAACGAAATAGCTAAGGACTTACAAATTATTAAGGTTAAAAGTACCCAATTTATGTATATAAAACACACTCATCAAATACCCCCAAACTTAAACATTTGCTTGTCCTCAAGCAAAACACACAAACTATAAAAATTAAACATTTCTAAATAAAAACTATCTTGAGCAATGAGTTAATAAGCTTGAACAATGGTCTCAAAGCATAAACACAAATAAAATTCAAGGAAACTTTCAAAACGTTGCAAGTCTAGATTTACAATTAGCTAGTTATAGCTTGCTTTAGGTCCCTTCCGTGTGTGTGTGTGTGTACCCAATAGCACCAAACCAATCAAGCTCGGATGAAGCTATGCAACCACATTACCTTATGAAATAATCAAAATAAACCCCGAAACAACATGTTTAACACATCACTCAATACAAAGGTATACAAATCGCAATTTCTAAAAATATGAAATCAAAGGACTCTAGGTAAGTGCATTTTATGCTCCATCTTATCCTAAGTTAACTTTTGTGGGTGAGTGCGTTTTACGCTCCATCTCAACCCAACACAAGATTTGATATAAAAAACTTTCTTTCTTTTGTCATCAAATTATAAGAGAGTGCGTCTTACGCTCTATCTCCCCTAAACATGTGTCCATGAGTGAGTGCATTTTACGCTCCATCTCAACTCACCACATGACCAAAAATTCAAACACAACAAATTTGGACACCTTGTTTCGAGTGATGTTTAAACGAGTTCTAGAGTTTATAGATATTTCCCATAAGCATTCGGTTATAAAAGCCTTCTCTAAGCATACAACTAGCTCAATACTCATGGGTGAGTGCATAAAAGTGAAAGGACGCATAAGCAAAACAATAACCAACAATTATCCATTTTCCATGAGATATAATCAATTTAAACAAGCCATTATCATAGACCATGGATTATGGTTCAAATCAAATTAAAACAATGCTCAAGGGACATATCCTAAAAATAAATGAATTTTTTTTTTCAATAACAACACACAAATACTAAATTAAAAACACAAATACTAAATACTAAAGCCTATACCCCCAAACTTAAACTTGACATTGTCCTCAATGTCTGAAATAGGGAAAAAAAATAAAATAGAAGACTTCCCTGAGAACGTGTCAAGCGCTATTAATATCATCTTTCAAGTCCCCTAAGTTGGGAGCGCACACCAATTTGCTTAGTATTCGGTACCTGAAAGCAATTGACTAAAGAAATTAAAATGCAATTAAACAAACTAAAAAGCAATTGAAAAAAATCAAAATCAAAATAATAAAATTGGGTTGCCTCCCAAGAAGCGCTTGTTTTAAAGTCTTCGGCCTGACTAACTCCCTGCTTTTATCCAATTCCCCTTCAATAATTGAGGAACCCACCATCCATTGATAACCATGTAATATTTGAGGGTTTCTCCTCAGTAAGGGTCATTGAATCATGTTCACCTAGCTTGGTACTTTTAGGCACAACCTCACTTAAGAACTTCACAAAACTAGGTGATTGTTCCATTGTGTCTGCGAAAAGATTGTTGAATTGAAGCTCCTCAAACATAATAGAATCCTCAACTTTCTTCTCATGGACCTCAATTTTCTCACACCATGGATTAAACTTTATACTAGCTCCCATATCATATAGAGCATTGCCGATGACATGACTACCAAGTGGACACGGTTTTGCAAAACTGACTGGAATCTTGAACTTTGGTGGCGAAGGCACTTGGGGTATTAATACAATCGGCTCATCTTTGTTGGAACTCAAGGCTGGATCCTCGGCCTCCTTTTCCTGCTCCCCACTTGTCTCCCCACTTTCGACATCTTGTGGCTCATCCAGTTGCAGATTTGACGTGGGTCGCCCATCAATCTCAGGAACCATGTCATAACACCAATTATTTTGAGGACAGTTATTCAAAGCTTTGGACATTTGATCAATCTGATTCTGAAGATTTTGAATTGATAGGTCTTGACTTTTTAATATCTCCCCATTCGAAGTCATGATCTTGGTCACAAGTTCCTCAAAGTTTGACATCTTATCTTCTTGTGGCAATGGAGGTGGACATGAGAATTCCGGTGCAACAACTGGACTTGGAGCATAGTATTGATCATCATAATTGTAGCTCCATATAGAATCCGGGTGATACCCCCAATCTTGGTGATAATCGGGATAATCATAGTTGTTGAAGTACTCACCACCGTATTGTACCGGTCCAAAACTGATGGTGCATTGATGACTCGGGTGATTGTCAGCACAATAATCACATGTCACTGCTATACCTTGAGTGCTCTCTGCTACAAAGGCATCCAACTTCCTCGATAGTGTTTCAAATTGTGATGACAATGCAGAGAGTGCATTGAGTCCATCAATCCCAGTTTCCCTTGGTTGAATCATACTCATGTACGGCCATTGATAAGCAAATTCATCCATGGTGTACCTCGTAAAGCAATCAAAACAGAAAAAATAAATGATAAAATAAACTAAAAGCAAATTTATATACAAGTTTAAATTAAGACTAATTTGATTATGACTAATATTGGTAAAACACTAGAAAAATAATTCCCCGGCAACGGCGCCAAAAACTTGTTGTCCGATTTGTATATGAACAATTTACGCGCAAGTATACGCGGTCAACAAGTAATAAAGAGTAAGTAAAGTATCGATCCCACGAGGAATTGTTACTAGTCTTTTCCAAGTATTAACCTTTTATCATTTCAAATCTTATTTAAACAAACGATAATTGTTTTTGTTGTTTTGCATTAATGAAGTTGACAAATAATCAAAGAACTATGGAAAGCTTTAATATAATGAAATCTAATATTAACAAGTCTAAGATCACAATTTCCCCCAATACTTCACTTGAATATCCTAACTCTCTCTTTTCAACTAGTTAAATCACAAGAATTGTTATCCGAGAATTTACAAGTATATACAAGCCTCTCTCGATGGTCAAATACGCATTTTCCAATGCGGTGTATAGATATATCTCTATTCTACACACTAGCAAGAATCCCATATCAAGAATAATCAACAAGACACGTGTCACCAAATCTCATTAATCACCCTATCAATTACCAACTTTCGCAATAGAAATCATTAAGCATGATTCTCCAATGGATACATATGGTATTTAGGTATATGTCTATCCTAAATACAATCAAATTATCCATTCATGAGGGTAATAAATAAAACACACGTCACTTAATTTCATGAATTACCCATAGGAATATCTAATTTTCACATGATATCATAACAAGGTCTCAACCTATACTTCCTCTCTCAATTCCATATAAGTTCCCAAGGTAATTACTAGCTAGGTAATTAATATATAAAGCACAAATTATGATATCCAATCACAAATAATTAACCAACATCAAAGAGAGAGCATTCAATTCAAACTATGTATTGGGTTCCATTGAAATCGTACAATACAAGCTCTAGTTCATGGTAGCTACAAATAACATCAAACACAAGGTATTCATCATGAAATAGAGATACAAATTCAAAGGAAAGCTAAAAATGAATAAACCCCCTTTTGAGATGTTCATCAATTGCTTGCTTGGTTGTTGCCAATCTCTAGCTTCTCCTCTTCCTTTAGCACTCCTTTTTTCAATTGCTCCTTAACTTGTTGCTGGAAAGTCCTTGAATTGCAAAGCTCAAGCTCTTCTTGGTGATGAAATTTGTAGCTCCCCCTCTCTAGAACTTACTTTCTAACCCTAACTAAATCTAGGTTTTTCTCCATTTGAATGTGTTTCTTCAATACCTAGAGTGCTCCTATGAATGTATGGAACTGTTAATTTCGAGCCCCTCATCAGTATGTAAACCCCCTGGATGCCCTAACCTAGCTTAGCCATCAAAAATGACCAAAAACCCCAAAAAATCTGCTGCTGTCCGCGACGAGCTCGCCCCGGCGAGCTTTTTGGCCTAAGTTTTCTCGCCGCGGCGAGGAATTTGTGTAGGAAATTCCTGCCCCGGAGAGCTCTGGAAAAACGACCATAACTTCTTCATCCGAACTCGGATTAAGGCGATTAAGGAGGCTATGGAAATCTAAGAAGTATCTCTACAACTTTCATAACTGGAGCTCGTCGAGATAATGGCTGGAGAAAAGTTCAAATTGAGCCCTAAGCAACCGCTGTGTAAAAGTCATGCAAAATCCGATGGTAAAATGACCATAACTCTCTCATACTAACTTCAAATTGGATGATTCCGGATGTTCTGGAAAGCTAAGATCAAAATCTACAACTTTCGTTCTTTGCGTTTTGAGAGATTCGGATTGCATCATGGGTCAAATGGAGAAACAAGCAGCGGGAATGCTAGATTCAAGCCAAAAATGCATCGATCCAAGGGCCTTTAATTCAATACCTACAAAACAACGTAAAAACACATAAAAGTACACAAATATATATAAAAGTAATACAAAACTATATTACACAAACAATAAGAATGAAAACACATAAAACCAAACGAAATAAGCTAAGGACTTACAAATTATTAAGGTTAAAAGTAACCCAATTTGTGTATATAAAAACACACTCATCAAATACCCCCAAACTTAAACATTTGCTTGTCCTCCAAGCAAAACACACAAACTATAAAAATTAAACATTTCTAAATAAAAACTATCTTGAGCAATGAGTTAATAAGCTTGAAACAATGGTCTCAAAGCATAAACACAAATAAAATTCAAGGAAACTTTCAAAACGTTGCAAGTCTAGATTTACAATTAGCTAGTTATAGCTTGCTTTAGGTCCTTCCGTGGTTGTGTGTGTGTACCCAAAATAGCACCAAAACCAATCAAGATCGGTTGATGAAGCTATGCAACCACATTACCTTATGAAATAATCAAAAATAAACCCCGAAACAACATGTTTAACACATCACTCAATACAAAGGTATACAAATCGCAATTTCTAAAAAATATGAAATCAAAGGACTCTAGGTAAGTGCATTTTATGCTCCATCTTATCCTAAGTTAAACTTTTGTGGGTGAGTGCGTTTTTACGCTCCATCTCAACCCAACACAAGATTTGATATAAAAAACTTTCTTTCTTTTGTCATCAAATTATAAGAGAGTGCGTCTTACGCTCTATCTCCCTAAACATGTTCCATGAGTGAGTGCATTTTACGCTCCATCTCAACTCACCACATGACCAAAAATTCAAAATCCCCCCCCCCCCCCCCCCCCCCCCCCCCCCCCCCCCACAACAAATTTGGACACCTTGTTTCGAGTGATGTTTAACACGAGTTCTAGAGTTTATAGATATTTCCCATAAGGCATTCGGTTATAAAAGCCTTTCTAAGCATACAACTAGCTCAATACTCATGGGTGAGTGCATAAAAAGTGAAAGGACGCATAAGCAAAATAATAACAACCACAATAACGATAAGCACAACGACTAAGCAACAACTTATCCATTTTCCATGAGATAGAATCAATTTAAACAAGCCATTATCATTTTTTTTTTTTAGGGGGGGGGGGGGACCATGGATTATGGTTCAAATTCAAATTAAAACAATGCTCAAGGGACATATCCTAAAAATAAAATGAATTTTTTTTTTCAATAACAACACACAAATACTAAATTAAAAACACAAATACTAAATACTAAAGCCTATTACCCCCAAACTTAAACTTGACATTGTCCTCAATGTCTGAAATAGGGAAAAAAAATAAAATAGAAGATCTTCCCTGAGAACGTGTCAAGCGCTTATTAATATCATCTTTCAAGTCCCTCTAAGTTGGGAGCGCACACCAATTTGCTTAGTATTCGGTACCTGAAAGCAATTGACTAAAGAAATTAAAATGCAATTAAACAAACTAAAAAGCAATTGAAAAAAATCAAAATCAAAATAATAAAATTGGGTTGCCTCCCAAGAAGCGCTTGTTTTAAAGTCTTCGGCCTGACTAACTCCCTGCTTTTATCCAATTCCCCTTCGATAATTGAGGAACCCACCATCCATTGATAACCATGTAATATTTGAGGGTTTCTCCTCAGTAAGGGTCATTGAATCATGTTCACCTAGGTTGATACTTTTAGGCACAACCTCACTTAAGAACTTCACAAAACTAGGTGATTGTTCCATTGTGTCTGCGAAAAGATTGTTGAATTGAAGCTCCTCAAACATAATAGAATCCTCAACTTTATTCTCATGGACCTCAATTTTCTCACACCATGGATTAAACTTTATACTAGCTCCCATATCATATAGAGCATTGCCGATGACATGACTACCAAGTGGACACGGTTTTGCAAAACTGACTGGAATCTTGAACTTTGGTGGCGAAGGCACTTGGGGTATTAATACAATCGGCTCATCTTTGTTGGAACTCAAGGCTGGATCCTCGGCCTCCTTTTCCCGCTCCCCACTTGTCTCCCCACTTTCGACATCTTGTGGCTCATCCAGTTGCAGATTTGACGTGGGTCGCCCATCAATCTCAGGAACCATGTCATAACACCAATTATTTTGAGGACAGTTGTTCAAAGCTTTGGACATTTGATCAATCTGATTCTGAAGATTTTGAATTGATAGGTCTTGACTTTTTAACATCTCCCCATTCGAAGTCATGATCTTGGTCACAAGTTCCTCAAAGTTTGACATCTTATCTTCTTGTGGCAATGGAGGTGGACCATGAAACAAAAAAGAATTCCGGTGCAACAACTGGACTTGGAGCATAGTATTGATCATCATAATTGTAGCTCCATATAGAATCCGGGTGATACCCCCAATCTTGGTGATAATCGGGATAATCATAGTTGTTGAAGTACTCACCACCGTATTGTACCGGTCCAAAACTGATGGTGCATTGATGACTCGGGTGATTGTCAGCACAATAATCACATGTCACTGCTATACCTTGAGTGCTCTCTGCTACAAAGGCATCCAACTTCCTCGATAGTGTTTCAAATTGTGATGACAATGCAGAGAGTGCATTGAGTCCATCAATCCCAGTTTCCCTTGGTTGAATCATACTCATGTACGGCCATTGATAAGCAAATTCATCCATGGTGTACCTCGTAAAGCATCAAAACAGAAAAATAAATGATAAAATAAACTAAAAGCAAATTTATATACAAGTTTAAATTAAGACTAATTTGATTATGACTAATATTGGTAAAACACTAGAAAAATAATTCCCCGGCAACGGCGCCAAAAACTTGTTGTCCGATTTGTATATGAACAATTTACGCGCAAGTATACGCGGTCAACAAGTAATAAAGAGTAAGTAAAGTATCGATCCCACGAGGAATTGTTACTAGTCTTTTCCAAGTATTAACCTTTTATCATTTCAATCTTATTTAAACAAACGATAATTGTTTTTGTTGTTTTGCATTAATGAAGTTGACAAATAATCAAAGAACTATGGAAAGTTTTAATATAATGAAATCTAATATTAACAAGTCTAAGATCACAATTTCCCCCAATACTTCACTTGAATATCCTAACTCTCTCTTTTCAACTAGTTAAATCACAAGAATTGTTATCCGAGAATTTACAAGTATATACAAGCCTCTCTCGATGGTCAAATACGTATTTTCCAATGCGGTGTATAGATATATCTCTATTCTACACACTAGCAAGAATCCCATATCAAGAATAATCAACAAGACAAAAACGTGTCACCCAAATCTCATTAATCACCCTATCAATTACCAACTTTCGCAATAGAAATCATTAAGCATGATTCTCCAATGGATACATATGGTATTTAGGTATATGTCTATCCTAAATACAATCAAATTATCCATTCATGAGGGTAATAAATAAAACACACGTCACTTAATTTCATGAATTACCCATAGGAATATCTAATTTTCACATGATATCATAACAAGGTCTCAACCTATACTTCCTCTCTCAATTCCATATAAGTTCCCAAGGTAATTACTAGCTAGCTAATTAATATATAAAGCACAAATTATGATATCCAATCACAAATAATTAACCAACATCAAAGAGAGAGCATTCAATTCAAACTATGTATTGGGTTCCATTGAAATCGTAGAATACAAGCTCTAGTTCATGGTAGCTACAAATAACATCAAACACAAGGTATTCATCATGAAATAGAGATACAAATTCAAAGGAAAGCTAAAAATGAATAAACCCCCTTTTGAGATGTTCATCAATTGCTTGCTTGGTTGTTGCCAATCTCTAGCTTCTCCTCTTCCTTTAGCACTCCTTTCTTCAATTGCTCCTTAACTTGTTGCTGAAAAGTCCTTGAATTGCAAAGCTCAAGCTCTTCTTGGTGATGAAATTTGTAGCTCCCCCTCTCTAGAACTTACTTTCTAACCCTAACTAAATCTAGGTTTTTCTCCATTTGAATGTGTTTCTTCAATACCTAGAGTGCTCCTATGAATGTATGGAACTGTTAATTTCGAGCCCCTCATCTGTATGTAAACCCCCTGGATGCCCTAACCTAGCTTAGCCATCAAAAATGACCAAAAACCCCAAAAAATCTGCTGTTGTCCGCGACGAGCTCGCCCCGGCGAGCTTTTTGGCCTAAGTTTTCTCACCCCGGCGAGATCTCGCCGCGGTGAGGAATTTGTGTAGGAAATTCCTGCCCCGGCGAGCTCTGGAAAAACGATCATAACTTTTTCATCCGAACTCGGATTAAGGCGATTAAGTAGGCTATGGAAAGCTAAGAAGTAGGTCTACAACTTTCATAACTGGAGCTCGTCGAGATAATGGCCGGAGAAAAGTTCAAATTGAGCCCGAAGCAACCGCCGTGTAAAAGTCATGCAAAATCCGATGGTAAAATGACCATAACTCTCTCATACTAACTTCAAATTGGATGATTCAGGATGTTCTGGAAAGCTAAGATCCAAATCTACAACTTTTGTTCTTTGCGTTTTGAGAGATTCGGATTGAATCATGGGTCAAATGGAGAAACAAGCAGCGGGAATGCTAGATTCAAGCCAAAAATGCATCGATCCAAGGGGCCTTTAATTCAATACCTACAAAACAACGTAAAAACACATAAAAGTACACAAATACATATAAAAGTAATACAAAACTATATTACGCAACAATAAGATGAAAACACATAAAACCAAACGAAATAGCTAAAGACTTACAAATTATTAAGGTTAAAAGTACCCAATTTGTGTATGTAATGTCCGAAAATTTTAAACATTGTATTGATTTAGTTTAATATATGAAATTCATTTTATTTAATGAATTTAATTGAAACCGTGTAAGGATTTCTATTTAATTACATAATTACATGGTTCAATAATTTTCTTGCATTAGAAAGGGCTCATTAATAGTTGATTTGAATTAGTGGGCTAACCCTAAGAATTTAATTTGCAAGGAAATTTGGAAAGAAGATTAATAAATAAATTCTTTTAACTGAAGAATTATGGTTAAAGATAAATATTTTAAATAAATAATTAATTTGGTTAGTTATTTAATTTTAAAATATTGGTAATACATTATGGTTCAATCAAATGGGGCCGATCCAATTTCCTTATTTTTTTTATGGACCAAACCAAGTGGGCCGGTTAAATCCTAAGCATTAAATCAGTTGGGCTTAACCCAACTCTCCTTTGGTCGGGCCAAACCCTTTGTTCCAGCCGGGTTGGGTCAGGAAAGTGGGTCAACTGATGCGTTTGGGGTTGAGAGTATTAGAACCGGTAAAACCAATTGGGGGTTTACAGACCAAGCAGCCCTAAATCCTCCAGCCAAGACCCAGCATAACGCAACCCAACCTTCGATCCAATCGGACGGGACCAACGCGATTGACGGAAGGGACTGACGCCGGGAGAAGGCGCCGGCAACACCAGCGGGGAAAGAAGGTGAGCCACGAGCGACCGAGCAAAGCGCGGCAAGGACCGAAGGTCCCAGAAATCCGGCAAAAACGACCGGCGAGATACGTGGCTCGAGGAACTGACGGCAAAAGCACAGCTGGGTTTGATGTGAAGTGATCGACAGCCCCCTCTCCTTACCGTCGGTTAATAACCCAGCCTTAGGGTATTGTCCAAACCAATTGGGTAAAAAAAATTTTTTATAAATTGAGACTCCAAGCCCCAAACCCTGAGACTGTCGATCCCTTGGTTTTGTAAGTTCTCAATTAGAAGTCTAGAGATTCCAAATTAGCAACTTTAGGGTTTGAAATTTGAAAATTTAGAAACCTCGGGGAGAGAAACCCAGCGGGAAGCCACTGTGAATGTCCATTTGGGTTAATTATTTTGGGAGGAGAAGGCGGCAAGCAAATCGATCGGCAGGAAGGTATAAATCAGTTCATTCGCTTTCTTTTTCTGCGATTAGGGTTGTGTCGTTCCCCTGTTTTGGGACTGTAATATCGTGGATTTAAGCAATATAGTAGTATTGTATTGTATTGGTTGCACTACCTTGGGTAATTTGGCTCTGAGTATGGTGTTGGAACTAAAACTTTCCCCTGTATTGGGATGTTTGTCTTTACATACTGAATTTAATTGCTCTTTATATTGGAGGAAAATGTCCTCTGTATTGGTAAATTAGTCTCTGTATTGGGTTTATGGTTTCTGGAAATTGCTTGATGGTGTTGTGTTGGTTTACTGGATTTAGAGTTCTAGTATTGTATTATTATTTTGGATTTAGAAAATCTGGGTTGTTGTTTTGTTTCTCCTGTGTATTGGAGTATTTAATTCTCTGTTTTAGGTAGTTTGTTTTCTGGTATTGGAATAAACTCTTATAGGTACTTTGTTGAGTTATAGCACAGCCAACTGGTTTGTGTTGGGTTATCCTGGTTGAGGATTTTGATATTGAATTATGTTTGTTATTGTTTGGTTTAATCTGGGATTTGGTGAGTTTGGATTTAACTGTGTTGCTTTGAAATTAAAACTCAAACATTGTAGTATGTTAAATGAGGTTGAAAATCCGGTGTAGTACTGTGTAGTTCCTTGTTGAAATTTTGGGTACTGCTTGGTTGGGCACTGTGGTACTAATAAATCAAGTAATAATTTAATTATTGGTCAGTGGGTAATGAATAAAGATAATAAATATTTAATTATTATTTAATAACAATAATAATTAAATATGAATAAAGATAATAAATATTTAATTATTATTTAATAACAATAATAATTAAATATGAATAAAGATAATAAATATTTAATTATTAATTAATAATAATAATAATTAAATATGAATAAAGTTAATAAAATAACCATTTATTATTTATAAATAATAAATAAAGATAGTGAATATTTAATTATTATTTAGCAATAATAATAATTAAATATGAATAAAAATTAATATAATAATTATTTGTTATAAATAAAGATAATAAACATTTAATTATTATTTAATAATAATAATTAAGTATAAATAAAGTTACTTAATAATAAGGATGGTAATTACTTAATCATTAATGAAATAATGATTAAGTATAAGGGAAATTATCAAGTTAACTAATAATTTTTGAGTCCTTAATAAATAAGGTTAATGAACACTTAAGGACTGCTTAATTAAGTGTGTAACTTTATACATTAATTAGGGTTGAATAAGGGACAAGTTCAATAAATATTAAATTACCCCTAAGGTAATAGTAATTAAGAGTAAATCAACAAAGAAACTGATCAATGGTTTTCTGTTATCTTTAAACCCAATAAATTTATTTTATAAGGATTGTTAAACCATACCTAGATACAATTAAAGGTAATAAATTGAGCATCCAAACTATAGTAATCATGATTAGCTAACAATTGTTTCTAATAGCTAAAGATCATCAATAAATTTCTGTTAGCTAATGTTAATTAGTAATTAAATATAGGTGATGAATTTTACCTGTTGAGTAAAAGGTATAGTGAAAGGTGTCAAATACACAACTGTTAATTGATAAATCGACTTTATCCAATGATAGGTCACTCGAGATCAATTAATTAAAGCTAGAATTTATCTGTAGCTGAGCAAACAGGCAAGTCCTCTATCCCGAACTTTGATTTCTGCAAGTTCCTAACCCTAAACTTCTTACATTATTGCAAGTTCTTCCTTACTCAACTTTTTACCTTGAGCAACACTTCTAAAACCTTATGCAGTATTTTAATTCATGCAAAAGGTATACATTATTGCAAGTATTCTTTAAGCTTGAATTTTATCTTCAAGCATGCTATAAGTGGTCTAATTACTTTTAAAACTATTCCACATCTGTGTATGTATTGGCATTCGCACTCATGCATTTGAATTCGAATATTGAATTAAATTCAGAAGTTTTATGAACCATTCATGGTTAAGTCTGAACCTTTGTTCGGTCAGACAATTTTGTGTAAATTTATAAAAGCTATCCGAACCAATCAAGGGTAAGGATTCTTAGACTGTATGAACACCCCTTTATTTATAGGGGAGTACCCCACGTATCGTATATAAGGTACAAATAGCAGAATTAAATGTTATGCATATACATAGGGTACGCGAGGCTGATCCCCTCAAGTACGTTATTCTGTAGCCAGTAACCAGAGGGTCAACCAGCTATTGACTCCTCTGGAAGTTATCGTTCAAAGTCTATTCGACTACCAATTGTTCTAAAAGCATTTAATGTTATTGCTTCTGATTACTCTATTGTTGAAATCCCTTTAATATCCCTTCATCATGATATATCCTTATTGTTGCACTTTAAACTTGCTGGGCAAACTCGTTGCTCATTCTTGCTATATCATGATTTCATTGCAGCTAAACCCGAGACGTCAGGGAAGAACAAAGGGAAAGAAAAGATGAAATGATAGATTTCTAGTAGCAGACGTTAGATTTATGTGTTAATTAATTTCTGTTAATGTAATCTAAACCTTGATAGCTATTTAAGGTATGTATTTTGTAAATGTTTAAGGTTAATCGTATTCTGGGACTAGTGACACCTTGTAATGAACAACGTATGTTTATATATTCCGCACTTTTAGATATCATATGTTGTTAGAGGTGAATGTTTGTATTGGATCGTGATGACCAGATCCGGGTATCTGGAGACCCGAATTTGGGGGCGTCACAGGTTGGTATCAAAGCTGTAGGTTATAAACTTTAGGATTGCGAAACCTAGGTTATAACCTTCATAGTAAACTCGTATCGAGTGTTAGGGGATAAATCGAGGAGATTTATCATATGTGGTTTTGATGAATTGGGGAATTCATCGAGTCGAGTAGTACCCAATGAAATATAACTTCATTTCTTCAATGAATATATTTTATTGCTGTACTAATGTTAGTTTTTGTGTGTTTGTAGGATGGCTGATATAGGAGGGACCAGTGGAGCCCGTGAGGAGGAGGAGGTATTTACAGATATACCAGTGGTTTCGGAGCAGCTGGTGGGCTATGCTCCTATTGCCCCGGGATGGCTACAGGAGGAGTCCGAGCCGGAGGAGGACTACCATAGAGAGCTACCAGAGCCAGGGGTAGGTGGGGTGATGAGGTCCGGTAGTCAGGACCCTGATACTGAGGAGGAGGATCCCGAGGCCGAGGGGGAGGAGCCACCTGCTGAGATCGACGGCATGGGGTCCACTGCTGATGATATCATCGAGGGGTTGACTGACAGGAACGAGGAGTTAGAGGCTCGGATTGCTCATCTGGAGGAGCAGAACCAGACCCATCAGTATATGGAGGACCAGTACAGAGACCTGGCCTACCAGCTCGACCATGAGTTGGGAGTGGCCAAGACACAGCTGCAGGGATACGAGTCCTCAGCACAGCAGGTCGGACCACTGCTACATCAGCTAGTGGCCCGAAACGCTGAGTTGAGGGAGAGACTAGAGCAGCGGGATCTGCAGATCGCCCACCTGAGGGCGAAACAGGAGGCCATGAGGTTTGAGGCCGGACTGGAGGTGGCTGCGAGGATGCGCGTCAGGGAGGCTTGGGCTAGGGAGGCCAGGAGGGTCGATCAGCTCGAGGACCAGCTAGAGGCCAGGGCAGTAAGGATAGAGACCCTGGGACATGCCTTGGATGCAGCTTACCGTAGACCCCGGGATGAGGTGGGGGAGTCCAGTCGCTCTGTTCGCCGCAGGATCGGGGATGGAGCAGTCTCTTCTGGTCAGCAGGCTCGGATCCGTCATGATGTATAGTGATGGGATAGGATGGTTGTTTAGTTGTTAGTACAGTCAGTCCCACTTTTGTTTATGTTAGGGACATATTCATGTTTGTTTATGAAACTTTATATTTGTTGTTATGATTGGGGTAGCAGTTAAAACCCCAACTTTTGTGTTTTGAGGGATGGAAGGTTAGGATTCCCCACTTTTGTCTAGGGGGAAGGGTTATTGATGAATAGGACACAGTGGCGCATTTATAGCAGTATGCCACAGGTTTCGTATTGTAACAAACGGTGGTATATGAATATAAATGCAGATGTTTCACTTAAATCAAATGTGTTGATAAATATTTTACCTTTAATTGTTTATTTCAATAACATATGATGTAAAATGTGAATCTATAGGTAAAAGTCATCAGTTTCCTTATTCTAAACCATGCCAAGGGGAAGGCCACGTAACCGACAGGTCGAGGAGTCAGAAAGTGAGGTTGGAGACCAAACCAACCCCATGAGAATGTTCGCGGAGATGCTGGCTGAGGCTATGCAATCCAGACCACCACCTGAAAGAACCCAAGCCGCAGCCGAGCCAGCGCATCATCTGACAAACTTTAAAGATTTCAAATTGGTCGGACCACCTGAGTTCAAGGGGACTCTTAACCCAATTGAAGCGCAGACCTGGATAGAAGAGATAGAAAAGGTCTTTGAAGTAGCAAGGGTGGCAGAGGAACAGAAAACAAGTTTTGCCACTTTCATGCTAAAAGGAGAAGCCAACTACTGGTGGAAAGCCAACAGAGGCCGGGTGGAAGAAGGCACTGTCGCTTGGGATCGTTTCAAGGAAATGTTCTTGGAAAATTACTTCCCAGAAAGCATGAAGCAGGAAATGGAGATCAAGTTCCTAGAGCTAAAACAAGGGAACATGTCTGTGGCTGAGTACGCGGCTAAGTTTAATGAGTTGGCACGGTTTGCAGCTCACCAAGTCAGCACCGAGGAAAGGAAAGCTCGCAGGTTTGAGCAGGGGTTGAAACCATGGTTATACCGTTCGGTGGCGGTATTGAAAATCAGAACATTTGCAGAATTGATGGAGAGGGCAATCATTGCAGAAGGTGGCAGTGAGGCCCTGGCCAAATACAATCAAGAGAAGAAGAAGGGACATGAGGGCCCTAAGGCAGGAAGCAGTGGGGGCAGTAACCCCAACAAACGGAAATGGAATGAAAGTCAATCTTTCGGGAGCAATAAGCCCGGAGGGAACCAGTCTGGAGGGGAGGCAAGGAAACCAGGCAGGTGCAGTAATTGTGGTAAGAACCACACGGGGGAGTGTATGAAGGGAAAAAGCGTTTGCTACAAATGCGGGCAACCGGGACACATGGCTCCCCAATGTCAGAACAAACCAAAGGGAGGTTGTTTCTCCTGTGGATCACCTGGCCACCAGATCAAGGATTGTCCAAAGAGGAAGGGCGACGCTGGGAGTGGCAACCGAAACAACAACAACAACAACAACAACAACAGCGGGAACAGTAACCGGTTGAACTACGGGCCACCATCCAGTCAAGCCAACAGGCCAACAGCCCGCACGTTCAACATGACGGTGCAGGATGCCATGGAATCCAAAGACGTGGTGTCAGGTATCATCCCAATCAATGATATAAATGCATATGTGTTATTTGATTCGGGTGCTACTTGCTCTTTTGTTTCCGAAGAATTTGCTAGTCAGTTAAATTTACCCCGTGAAAAGTTAGAACACCCTATGAACGTAGAAGTAGCAAACAAAGAAATTGTCCCTGTAGAACACATTCATAGGAATTGCTGTGTTGAATTGCGAGGATTTAAGCTCAATGTGGATTTGATTCCAATTCGGCTGGGAGAGTTTGATGTAATCCTGGGAATGGATTGGCTATCGACCCACGGGGCAGTTATTGACTGTAAAGAAAAGTGTGTACACCTGAAGACTCCTAACAAGTCGAAGGTGGTCTTTTACGGTAGTAAGTCACCAAGGAAATCTTGTTGTCTTACTATGATGCAAACGAGGAGATTACTTAAGAAAGGTTGTGTGTGCTATTTGGCCCATGTGATCGATACTCGCCAGGTCGGGGGTGAGATAAGCCAAATACCAGTCGTGAGGGATTTCCCCGATGTTTTTCCCGAAGAACTTCCGGGACTGCCGCCGGATAGGGAAACCGAGTTCGTTATTGATTTGGCACCGGGAACCGCACCAATATCGAAGCCGCCGTATCGAATGGCACCTGTAGAGATGAAAGAGTTAATGGTGCAACTGCAGGAACTGTTAGATAAAGGTTATATCAGACCGAGCGTGTCCCCGTGGGGAGCACCAGTTCTGTTTGTAAAGAAGAAAGACGGTTCAATGAGGCTTTGTATCGACTATCGGGAGTTGAACAAAGTTACTATTAAGAATAGGTATCCACTTCCTAGAATTGACGATTTGTTCGATCAACTCAAGGGAGCGAAGTACTTTTCAAAGATCGACTTAAGAACCGGCTACCATCAGTTGAAGGTGAGGCAGGAAGATATCCCGAAGACTGCATTCAGGACTCGTTATGGGCACTTCGAGTTCCTGGTAATGTCATTCGGATTGACGAATGCGCCAGCAGCATTCATGGATATGATGAACAGAGTGTTCAAGCAGTACTTGGACAGGTTCGTAGTCGTATTCATCGATGACATCCTGGTGTATTCGGCGACAGAGGAGGAGCATGCGGAACACTTAAGGATTGTATTAGAAGCTCTCAGGAAGGAGAAGTTGTACGCAAAATTCTCGAAGTGTGAGTTTTGGTTGCAGAGGGTACAGTTTCTGGGTCATGTCATAGACAAGAATGGTGTTTCGGTGGACCCGGCAAAAGTAGAAGCAGTTATCAACTGGGAACAGCCGAAGACGCGCCGACAGAGATCCGGAGTTTCTTGGGATTAGCGGGATACTATCGGAGATTCATCCAGGATTTTTCAAGGATAGCATCGCCGTTGACCAACCTCACCAGGAAAACAGTTAAGTTTGTTTGGTCGGAGAAATGTGAGGAAAGTTTCATGGAGTTGAAGAAGAGACTTAGCCAAGCACCAGTGTTGACCTTACCAGACAACACTGGGGGTTTCGTAGTGTACAGTGATGCGTCACACAAGGGTCTTGGGTGTGTGTTAATGCAGCACGGCAAGGTCGTGGCGTACGCATCACGTCAACTGAAGGACTATGAGAAGGGTTACCCGACTCATGACTTGGAGTTGGCAGCGGTAGTTTTCGCCTTGAAGATTTGGAGGCACTACCTATATGGGGAGAAGTGTGAGATATATACAGATCACAAAAGTCTGAAATATATCTTCACTCAGAAGGAGCTGAACATGAGGCAACGCCGATGGTTGGAACTGATCAAGGACTACGACTGTGAAATTCTGTACCACCCGGGCAAAGCAAATGTAGTGGCTGATGCCTTAAGCAGGAAAGGCAAGGTGAAACTGATGCAGCTGACAGTCCAGGAGGAATTGGTACGGGACTTTGAACGTCTGGAGCTGGAAGTTAGGCATCCAATGGAGGTGGACGAAAAGGTGTTCGCCGTGACGGTAGGTCCAACTCTACTGGATAAGATACAGGAGGCTCAAGAATTTGACGAGGAATGTATTGGCATTAAGAAACAGTTATCGGAGGGAAAAGCCTCGAAGTATAAGGTTGACAGCGCAGGATTGCTGAGGTTCGAGGGAAGGATCTGGATACCCTATGTACCGGACCTAAGGGAAGAAATTTTGCAGGAGGCCCATAATACAAGATTTTCGGTACATCCGGGTAGCACCAAGATGTATCAAGATCTTCGTCAACATTATTGGTGGCCGCATCTGAAAGGGGAAGTTGCAGAGTTCGTTAGCCGGTGTTTGACCTGTCAACGGATCAAGGCTGAGCACCAACGGCCGAGCGGATTGTTGCAACCCTTAGAGATTCCCGAATGGAAGTGGGAGCACATCACAATGGATTTTGTGGTGGGACTTCCAACAACGCAAAAAGGTCTAGACGCCATCTGGGTGATCGTAGATCGGTTGACCAAGTCTGCCCATTTTCTACCGATCAAGATCAGGTACAAATTGGAACAGCTAGCAAAACTTTATGTGAAGGAAATAGTATCACGACATGGAGTGCCGGTATCTATTGTGTCTGACAGGGATCCGCGCTTCACGTCAAATTTTTGGAGAAGTCTGCAGGAGAGACTGGGAACACAGTTAAGAATGAGTACGGCATATCATCCTCAGACTGATGGTCAGAGTGAGCGAACAATTCAGACTCTAGAGGATATGCTCCGGGCAGTTGTGATGGACTTGAGTGGCAGCTGGGACGATCACTTGCCACTAGTGGAGTTCGCCTACAATAATAGTTACCATGCTAGTATTGGTATGCCACCGTACGAAGCACTATATGGGAGGAAGTGTCGAACGCCGTTGTGTTGGGATGAAGTTGGTGAACGAAGATTGTTGGGGCCAGAATTGGTACAGCAAACCGTGGAAATTATTAAAGTAATAAGACAACGGTTAGTAGCAGCCCAGGATCGCCAAAAGAAGTACGCCGACTTACATCGCCAGAAACGAGACTTTGAAGTTGGTAGCTTTGTGTTTCTGAAGGTATCTCCCTGGAAAGGGAAGATCCGTTTTGGGAAGAAGGGCAAATTGAGCCCTAGGTTCATAGGACCGTTCGAAATTTTGAGGCGGATCGGCGAAGTGGCGTACGAGGTAGCATTACCTCCTGAACTTGAGCACATTCACAATGTGTTTCATGTATCAGTGTTGCGTCCGTATAAGCCGGATTACAAACATGTTATCTCCTATGAACCAATTCAAGTCGAAAGAGATTTATCGTACGAGGAGATTCCTGTTCAAATACTGGATAGAAAAGAGCAGAAGCTGAGGAATAAAATCATTCACTCGGTGAAAGTTCTCTGGAGAAATCACGCGGTGGAAGAAGCTACGTGGGAACTCGAGGAGAAGATGAGAGCAAATTACCCCCAGTTATTTGAGTAACCTTAGATTGAAATTCCGAGGACGGAATTTTTATAAGGGGGAGAGGATGTAATGTCCGAAAATTTTAAACATTGTATTGATTTAGTTTAATATATGAAATTCATTTTATTTAATGAATTTAATTGAAACCGTGTAAGGATTTCTATTTAATTACATAATTACATGGTTCAATAATTTTCTTGCATTAGAAAGGGCTCATTAATAGTTGATTTGAATTAGTGGGCTAACCCTAAGAATTTAATTTGCAAGGAAATTTGGAAAGAAGATTAATAAATAAATTCTTTTAACTGAAGAATTATGGTTAAAGATAAATATTTTAAATAAATAATTAATTTGGTTAGTTATTTAAATTTTAAAATATTGGTAATACATTATGGTTCAATCAAATGGGGCCGATCCAATTTCCTTATTTTTTTATATGGACCAAACCAAGTGGGCCGGTTAAATCCTAAGCATTAAATCAGTTGGGCTTAACCCAACTCTCCTTTGGTCGGGCCAAACCCTTTGTTCCAGCCGGGTTGGGTCAGGAAAGTGGGTCAACTGATGCGTTTGGGGTTGAGAGTATTAGAACCGGTAAAACCAATTGGGGGTTTACAGACCAAGCAGCCCTAAATCCTCCAGCCAAGACCCAGCATAACGCAACCCAACCTTCGATCCAATCGGACGGGACCAACGCGATTGACGGAAGGGACTGACGCCGGGAGAAGGCGCCGGCAACACCAGCGGGGAAAGAAGGTGAGCCACGAGCGACCGAGCAAAGCGCGGCAAGGACCGAAGGTCCCAGAAATCCGGCAAAAACGACCGGCGAGATACGTGGCTCGAGGAACTGACGGCAAAAGCACAGCTGGGTTTGATGTGAAGTGATCGACAGCCCCCTCTCCTTACCGTCGGTTAATAACCCAGCCTTAGGGTATTGTCCAAACCAATTGGGTAAAAAAATTTTTTTATAAATTGAGACTCCAAGCCCCAAACCCTGAGACTGTCGATCCCTTGGTTTTATAAGTTCTCAATTAGAAGTCTAGAGATTCCAAATTAGCAACTTTAGGGTTTGAAATTTGAAAATTTAGAAACCTCGGGGAGAGAAACCCAGCGGGAAGCCACTGTGAATGTCCATTTGGGTTAATTATTTTGGGAGGAGAAGGCGGCAAGCAAATCGATCGGCAGGAAGGTATAAATCAGTTCATTCGCTTTCTTTTTCTGCGATTAGGGTTGTGTCGTTCCCCTGTTTTGGGACTGTAATATCGTGGATTTAAGCAATATAGTAGTATTGTATTGTATTGGTTGCACTACCTTGGGTAATTTGGCTCTGAGTATGGTGTTGGAACTAAAACTTTCCCCTGTATTGGGATGTTTGTCTTTACATACTGAATTTAATTGCTCTTTATATTGGAGGAAAATGTCCTCTGTATTGGTAAATTAGTCTCTGTATTGGGTTTATGGTTTCTGGAAATTGCTTGATGGTGTTGTGTTGGTTTACTGGATTTAGAGTTCTAGTATTGTATTATTATTTTGGATTTAGAAAATCTGGGTTGTTGTTTTGTTTCTCCTGTGTATTGGAGTATTTAATTCTCTGTTTTAGGTAGTTTGTTTTCTGGTATTGGAATAAACTGTTCTAGGTACTTTGTTGAGTTATAGCAGCCAACTGGTTTGTGTTGGGTTATCCTGGTTGAGGATTTTGATATTGAATTATGTTTGTTATTGTTTGGTTTAATCTGGGATTTGGTGAGTTTGGATTTAACTGTGTTGCTTTGAAATTAAAACTCAAACATTGTAGTATGTTAAATGAGGTTGAAAATCCGGTGTAGTACTGTGTAGTTCCTTGTTGAAATTTTGGGTACTGCTTGGTTGGGCACTGTGGTACTAATAAATCAAGTAATAATTTAATTATTGGTCAGTGGGTAATGAATAAAGATAATAAATATTTAATTATTATTTAATAACAATAATAATTAAATATGAATAAAGATAATAAATATTTAATTATTATTTAATAACAATAATAATTAAATATGAATAAAGATAATAAATATTTAATTATTAATTAATAATAATAATAATTAAATATGAATAAAGTTAATAAAATAACCATTTATTATTTATAAATAATAAATAAAGATAGTGAATATTTAATTATTATTTAGCAATAATAATAATTAAATATGAATAAAAATTAATATAATAATTATTTGTTATAAATAAAGATAATAAACATTTAATTATTATTTAATAATAATAATTTAAGTATAAATAAAGTTACTTAATAATAAGGATGCTAATTACTTAATCATTAATGAAATAATGATTAAGGATAAGGGAAATTATCAAGTTAACTAATAATTTTTGAGTCCTTAATAAATAAGGTTAATGAACACTTAAGGACTGCTTAATTAAGTGTGTAACTTTATACATTAATTAGGGTTGAATAAGGGACAAGTTCAATAAATATTAAATTACCCCTAAGGTAATAGTAATTAAGAGTAAATCAACAAAGAAACTGATCAATGGTTTTCTGTTATCTTTAAACCCAATAAATTTATTTTATAAGGATTGTTAAACCATACCTAGATACAATTAAAGGTAATAAATTGAGCATCCAAACTATAGTAATCATGATTAGCTAACAATCTGTTTCTAATAGCTAAAGATCATCAATAAATTTCTGTTAGCTAATGTTAATTAGTAATTAAATATAGGTGATGAATTTTACCTGTTGAGTAAAAGGTATAGTGAAAGGTGTCAAATACACAACTGTTAATTGATAAATCGACTTTATCCAATGATAGGTCACTCGAGATCAATTAATTAAAGCTAGAATTTATCTGTAGCTGAGCAAACAGGCAAGTCCTCTATCCCGAACTTTGATTTCTGCAAGTTCCTAACCCTAAACTTCTTACATTATTGCAAGTTCTTCCTTACTCAACTTTTTACCTTGAGCAACACTTCTAAAACCTTATGCAGTATTTTAATTCATGCAAAAGGTATACATTATTGCAAGTATTCTTTAAGCTTGAATTTTATCTTCAAGCATGCTATAAGTGGTCTAATTACTTTTAAAACTATTCCACATCTGTGTATGTATTGGCATTCGCACTCATGCATTTGAATTCGAATATTGAATTAAATTCAGAAGTTTTATGAACCATTCATGGTTAAGTCTGAACCTTTGTTCGGTCAGACAATTTTGTGTAAATTTATAAAAAGCTATCCGAAACCAATCAAGGGTAAGGATTCTTAGACTGTATGAACACCCCTTTATTTATAGGGGAGTACCCCACGTATCGTATATAAGGTACAAATAGCAGAATTAAATGTTATGCATATACATAGGGTACGCGAGGCTGATCCCCTCAAGTACGTTATTCTGTAGCCAGTAACCAGAGGGTCAACCAGCTATTGACTCCTCTGGAAGTTATCGTTCAAAGTCTATTCGACTACCAATTGTTCTAAAAGCATTTAATGTTCTTGCTTCTGATTACTCTATTGTTGAAATCCCTTTAATATCCCTTCATCATGATATATCCTTATTGTTGCACTTTAAACTTGCTGGGCAAACTCGTTGCTCATTCTTGCTATATCATGATTTCATTGCAGCTAAACCCGAGACGTCAGGGAAGAACAAAGGGAAAGAAAAGATGAAATGATAGATTTCTAGTAGCAGACGTTAGATTTATGTGTTAATTAATTTTTGTTAATGTAATCTAAACCTTGATAGCTATTTAAGGTATGTATTTTGTAAATGTTTAAGGTTAATCGTATTCTGGGACTAGTGACACCTTGTAATGAACAACGTATGTTTATATATTCCGCACTTTTAGATATCATATGTTGTTAGAGGTGAATGTTTGTATTGGATCGTGATGACCAGATCCGGGTATCTGGAGACCCGAATTTGGGGGCGTCACAGTGTATATAAAACACACTCATCAACATGCAATCAAATTACATAAATAGTGCGGAAGCGTAATAAAACGGAATTTAAAATTTTCATACAAACCATCACCATGATCATCCTTGTGATCAATTATCAATTAAACGAAAGAGATAGAGATATAGAATTATACCCTCGTGAATCAAAGCTTCCTTAGGTACAAGTTCACCTCCAATTACTTCGCGTTCTCCTTGAATTCCACCGATTAAATTCCTTCATTTGATCACCGTTAGCCACCCAAGTGTTTGGCCTCTAGAGGTGATCCACCAAGGAATAATAGTTGTTCAAGAAGATGGGTGTTGGCAAAACCCTAGTTTCTATCTCTATAGAAATTGCAAGTACTCTCTCTCTCTCCAATTCTTATGGAAGAGTGTGTAATTGTCTCACCCCAAATCATGATAAGACTCCTCTTATTTATAGATATAGGGAACCCTCCTAAACTATTTAGGATTAGGGTTTTTATTCTAATTAAACTCCTTTAATTAATTATGCTCCTAATCCAATTAGGAATGCATGAGAGAGTACTTCTATTAATTAAGTCACAATCCCTATTAGGAATTAAATAATAGTAATGGTAATAATAATAATAAGACTCATCTTATTAATTTATATTTAATATTTTCAAAATATTAAATAATAAATATTAAGTTATTTAATTTATTCTATCTCCATAGATTAAATTAAATACACTTAACTTATTATTATAATTATGCCATTTACTTCTTAAACAAATATTTTTCTTTTGCGGTGTGACCCTTTAGGTTCTCCATATTAAACCGGTTGTGAATAAATCAATTAGAACAATTCTAATTTTATTTAAATAAATAAATTAAACTATTTAATTTATTTAAATAAATAATATTTATTCTACAATAAGGGTAAGCCCCCTTAGCGATCAACGACTTTCCAAATAATATAGATTTCAACATTAATCACAAAAGAACCTTTCAGTGAATAGTTACCGTACAATTCAATTCTTCTACCATACAATGTCCGAATTAAATATAAGACATGGAATTACTGTCAAGTCTTATTTTATTTAATTATATGTATTTCGATTCTCAAATGCACAACTCTGATTAATGCAAATTAGAAACTCCTTTCTAATTTCATTCTGCTTTGGCCAAAGACTTCTGAGTCGTCATTTATCGAATCACATAGGACATTCTCTCCTTTTACTAGAAGTGGTAGATTCTTTATTGATCATTCACCTATCTCCATGTATAACTTATTATACCCAATCATACCCTTTGATATACCCTAAAGGTCTTAAGGGACATGTCAAAGTATAACTCATCATACACAAGATACTATGATGATCTCAAGTCCAATGATCACTTGTACTACTATCACTAGAGGAATTCCTATTGACAGGCGAGTAAAACTCCATTAGGTATTCCTTAGCGAGCCACGTTAAGTGAACTTATTCTCTAATAAGCACCTACATACTTGCTTTAGTGTCTCTACACAAATGATTATGAGATCAACCATCCTCTTCATAAGACCAAGCAACGTATGTACTAATCTATCCGGATTCACTAATCCCCTTTTTAGTAATCCATCGATTAGGAACGATTTTAGTTTGTGAGCTATCTGTAATTTAGATCTCATTAGCATGATCACCATCATGATTCTAAAAGCATTGCTCAAAACTATGGGTTTATCACATTTAATATAACAACACCATGTAGATAAAGTAAAATGCCTTTAACAAACGAATAAGATTACAAAGTATATGCTACATCATATCAAATATGATTGGCTTGTGTGCATACTACTTTCAAAATCGAATGAAGTTAGAAAACTTGCTCAAATATAACTTGAGTAAGGTTAGAAAACTTGCAACAAGTAAGAGGATTTACATAAGATAGGGAATAGAAAACTTGCACACAATAATAATTGTACAAGGTTAGAAAAGCTTGCCTCGTATATCTTTTACAGATAAATATAACGGTCTAAACGTTCGTCGTAAATCCTCCACGATTATAAGTTCATGTAAACTAATTAAGCATTTAACGATTAAATCTTTTAAGTTTTATTTCGGGTATTATAACCGCTTATAAATAAGACTTCTTCTACTATACATGATAAATTTCAGCATTATATCTGCAAATAGAATGAATATTTTTCAACTATATTTAAAATAAATTAAGCATTATAACTGCTTGTAAAATGAATATTCATATACTATGTTTGAAATAAATCGAGCATTACAACTGCTTAAAAAATGAATATTCGGTTATTATATTTGAGATAATTTCAGCATTATAACTGCTTATAAAATGAATATTCTTAGTAAATACTTGAAGAAAATCAAACATAGTAACTGCTTATAAAAGTATATTTTCTAATATATAAGAGAAATAAATCAGACATTATAACTCCTTGTAAATAGGACTTTTGTACTATATACACAAAATAATTTGGGCATTATAACTGCTTATAAAAATATATTTTTACTAAATAAATAAAGAAGAATGAAAATAATAACCACTAAAGTAATACCTCTTGTAGTTGCTAGCTTTAATTCCAATCGCGTAGTGCTTCGATACTTCGAAAGTAAGTTTTATCTCACAATATCTCTCAGAATATAAATAGAGTACTTTTGCTCTTGAATTGCTCTTGAAAAATGGTAAAGAATGAATGAACTTAGCTTGGTATTTATAGAAAAACATAGTTTTGCTAATTGCACATTAGGGGCTCGGCTTATTACACTTTAGTACTTGATTAATTACACTTTAGTACCTAGCTTGGTCGGCTTATTGCACATTAATACCTGATTAATTACACTTTAGTACCTAGCGTGTGCCTAGCGTGTGCCAGCGTGTGCCAAGCATGTGCCAGGGTGTGCCAAGCGTAAGCGCGACAAAGCAGCTTGTCACCGTAAGCACGACAAAGCACTATATTAGTTTAAGCACGACAAAGCAACTTGTCAAAATAATTATACTAACAAGTTCATTGGCAAAAAAATTTATTTTTAAGCATGATATTTTTCGGAGAAAAAATTTATTTGACCTAATTCATCGTTTACATAATAAAATCACAAAACACTTGCTTCGAAATATCATTTCGATCTTTATTAAGCACATATGTTACAAAAAACGAATCTCATCAGGGTTTAAGGTTTTAAACTTCTCGATACCTAGTTTTAGGTTATATGTTCTAATTCTAAACATATATGATCATGTTTTCGAATCGTATTAGGTTTTCAAAGATTACCTGAACAGTCGTTCATTAGGTATTTCTAGAGTTTTCATTCTTAACCTAGTTAAGACAATATTTATAATTTTGATAATATTTCGGGGTATTACATTCACCCCAACTTATAAGAATTTTGTCCTCGAAATTACAGTCTAATTATTTATAAGTTTCATAAATATTCGGGATATTATACTTTTACTATTAGGATTTGACCCATCTCTACTCCCACCTGTTGGGTATCTATAACGTAGGCTAAATACCCATACATCCCTTTCGTAACAGTTTATTTACTTGTATCATCGTCAGACAACAAGACTGTCTTGGCGATTTACTACCGTAAAATACCACCTTAGATTACTTAATAGGTTTAAGGTTTACTAACTTCTTTTGGCAATCTATCATTGCCCCATGTGTTAGGTTTGTATATAACGCGAGCATGCAATCAAATTACACAAATATAGCGGAAGCGCGATAAACTTAGATTTTAAAATTTTATACAAACCATCACCATGATCTTTCCTTATGTGCAATTATCAATTAAACGAAAGAGATAAAGAATAAGAATTATACCCTCGTACAACCGTGCTTCCTTGGGTATAAGTTCAACTCCAAATTCTTCGCGTTCTCCTTGAATTTACTGATTAGATTCCTTCCTTTGATCAACGTTAGATACCCAAGTGTTTGTACTCTAGAGGTGATCCACTAAGGAATAATACGTATTGAAGAAGATGGGTATTGACAAAACCCTGGTTTCTATCTTTATAGAAATTGTAAGTACTCTCCCAACTATTGGAAGTGTGTCTAACCCCAATCCATAATAAGACTCCTCTTATTTATAGATATAGGCAACCCTCCTAAACTATTTAGGAATAAAGTTTTATTTTAATTAAACTTCTTTTAATTAATTAAACTCCCAATCCAATTAGAAATTTATGAGAGTACTTTTATTAATTAATTCCCAAACCCTTTTAGGAATTAAATAATAATAATAGTACTAATATTAATAAGATTCCTCTTATTAATTTATATTTAATATTTCTAAAATATTAAATAATAAATATTAAGCTATTTAATTTATTCTATCACCATAGATTAAATTAAATATGCTTAACTTATTATGACGATTATGCCATTTACTTCTTAAATAAATATTTTCGTTTTGCGATGTGATCCTTTAGGTTCTCTATATTAAACCGGTTGTGAATAAATCAATTAGAACAATTCTAATCTTATTTAAATAAATAAATTAAATTATTTAATTCATTTAAATAAATAATATTTATTATACAATAAGGGTAAGCCCCCTTACCGATTAACGACTTTCTTGATAATATAGATTTCAACATTAATCACAAAAGAACCTTTCAGTGAATAGTTACCGTACAATTCAATCATTTTACCATACAATGTCCAAATCAAATATAAGACATGGAATTACTGTCAAGTCTTATTTTATTTGATTATATGTATTTCGATTCTCAAATGCACAACTCTGATTAATGCAAATTAGAAACACCTTTCTAATTTCATTCTGCTTTGGCTAAAGACTTCTGAGTTATCATTTATCGAATCACATAAGACATTCTCTTCTTTTACTAGAAGTGGTAGATTCTTTATTGACCATTCACCTATCTATATGTACAACTTATTATACCCAATCATACCCTTTGATATACCCTAAGAGTCTTAAGGGACATGTCAAAGTATAACTCATCATACACAAGATACTATGATGATCTCAAGTCTAAGGATCACTTGTACTACTATCACTTAAGGAATTTCTATTGACAGGCAAGTAAAACTCCATTAGGTATTCCTTTAGCGAGCCACGTTTAGTGAACTTATTCTCTAATAAGCATATACATACTTGCTTTAGTGTCTCCACAGAAATGATTATGAGATCAATCATCCTCTTCCTAAGAGCAAGCAAAGTATTTACTAATCTATCCGGATTTACTAATCCCCTTTTTAGTAATCCAACGATTAAGAACGATTTTAGTTTGTGAGCTATCTTAAATTTAGATCTCATTAGCATGATCGCTAAAAGCATTGCTCAAAACTATGGGTTTATCACACTTAATACAACAACATCATGTAGATAACGAAAAATGCCTTTAATAAATTAATTCTTTTATTAATAAACGAATAAGATTACAAAGTATATGATACATCATATTAAATATGATTGGCTTACGTGCATAGTACTTTCACCATGGTTGAACAACCAGTCTATTCCCAAAATTATGTCGAACTCTCCCAGCTGAATTGGAATTAAGTCTACCCTCAACTTGTGCCCTTTGATTTTAACATAACAATTCCTATAGATATGCTCTACAGGGATTATTTCTTTATTTACAACATCTATATTCATAGGAGTTTCTAGATTTGCTAAAGGTGAACTTAAACGTTTAGCAAATTCATGAGATATAAAGGAACAGGTCGCACCCAAATCAAACAATATATAAGCGTCAATATCATTGCTTGGGACGATACCTGAAACTACATCCTTAGATGCAACTGCATCTTGGAAAGTCATGTTGAAAGTTCTGGCGGTTGGTCTATTTGGTGGAGTTGGACTCGTTATTGTCAGCTTCCCACTGTTGTTTCCTTTGTTGCCGCTTCCCCTGTCAGTTCCCTTCTTTGGGCTATTCCTCGCCATATGATCCACTGACCCACAAATAAAACATCCACTGCTCTTCCTTGGGTTGGGACAGTTAGGAGAGATATGTCCCTCTTACCCGCACTTATAACAAACCGTTTTCCCTTTCAAACACACCTTCATGTGGTTCTTCCCACAGTTCCTACATGCTTCGACCCTTTTCTTTGGGTCTCCCGTTTATTCCCGGTGTTTTCGAAGTTATTCCACTTTCTCTTTCCTCCTCCGCTTCCACTACTTCCTTCAGCCTTGACGACTCCCTCAGACTTAGCCTTATTCTTTCTTTCTTTGTTGTAGAGGCTCATGCCCTCACTTCCTCCTTTGGCTATGATAGCCTTTTCCAAGATCGTGCCAAACGATCCTATCTGCAATACCGACAGCTTATTGTAGAGCCAGGATTTCAATCCCTGCTCAAACCTTCTCGTCTTCCTCTCCTCCGTATCAACCTGATGTAGAGCAAAATGTGCCAGTTCATTGAACTTGGTTGTATATTGGGACACTGTCATGTCCTTTTGCTTTAAATTTAGAAATCGTATTTCTAAATGACTATGCATGCTTTAAGGGAAATAGTGCTTGAAGAATATCTTCTTGAACCTTTCCCAAGTAACAACACCTGCTCCAACCCGACTCTAGTTAGCTTCCCACCAGAAGTTGGCCTCACCTTTGAATAGGTAAGTAGTAAAAATCATTTTTTGTTCCTCACCTACCCTAACGATCACAAACGCCTTCTTAATTTCTTTGATCCATGATTGAGCCTCTATAGGCTCGGTGATTCCTCAAAATTCAGGAGGTCCCACACTTCTAAATTCTTTAAAACTTGCCCCCGGCCCGACCGACAGAACTACATTTATTTTAACAGGATTCCTCTGTTGGAATGCCCCTAACAATAGATTTAACATTTGTTGAACGGGATCTTGATCCCTATTATCGTTCTCATTACGAGACTCGGCTTCGTCATTTCTTTGTCGTCTTCTTGGCGGTATTTTCTGTTTAATAATAATAATAAATTATTATTATTAAACCATTACGCATTTTAAAACATTTTTTTATCTAATGCTCACAATTTCATTTATCACAAAGCACATTTAACAATATCTTATATTAATATGCTTTTGCTTCATTCATCTTTCCTTATATATTCTTCTTATAGCTTCTTACTATTTACATAACATAACACTTCCTGCTATTCACATTTCATATTCTTCTATTACTTATCAAAAGGTGGGATTTTACCTAGTCTAATCCTTTACTTATAACAGAGTTAGGATTTTCAAAAGTTGTCCCACTACTAATACCAAAAGTTGGGATCCATATACTTACACACATATACAAAATATCTACAAACACATATTTACATATTTCTATACATTGCTACTATACTATATCAGTCCACTAGCAGTAGTGCGACACACGCTCTTCCTCGGTGATAGCAATCACTCGAGATCGGGAAATAGAATATCGGGACTGACCTATCTCATCCAGATAAGTCCATACTTTGTCTTGAACATGCTCCATCGATGTGGTGTAAGCGTAGTTCATTAGGTCCATTTTCCTTTTAATCCCTCTCACCTCTTGATCGAAGTTATGAGCTTGTTCCTCGGCCAACTGTCGCCTCAATATCTCTTCATCCCATACATTGTTCAGCTCGTGCCTCTCCACTTGGAGATCATGTACCTTATCTTCTAACATCTGAGCCCTATTATTGGCTGCATGTAGTGCCATGTTTAGCTCCGCATTTCTATCCAGAAGAGTATACACCATAGCCCCTAGCTAGGTTAGGGCTTCCTGGATCTCGGGATTGATATAATCCTCCCCTGATTCTTCCTCAGTTGGTACGGCTTCAGCTGGTATAGCCTTAGTCGGTACAGTCTCAGCTACTGTACTACTCCCTAGTAGACCAGCAGCTGTAATTCCATCTAACCTAGCATGTATACCGGCTGACAGCCCGATATTCTCCTTAGGTTCCTCCCAGTGTTCTGAAGGATCCTCGTCTTAATCAGATTCCATATTTAGATCACTCTCTATCAGTACCACGGACACTGTCTCTGGTGGAGCGATTAGCTTCTCGCTAATGATAAGAATATCTCTAATATCGTCTTCTCCTAACATCTACAATCAAATTATTATTTGATTAGCACATAGCAATAAAATATATATTTCATATAACAAATAATAGTTTATTTATGTTATTTTTACTTCTTTTATCTTCTTTTGATAAATTTTCTCAATTCATCTTTTACAAACTCTATTTGAGTTTATTTCTTTTCTAACTATTCTAAAGTTATATCCTATGGTGTCCCCACCAAAGGTTTCTAACCTATAGCTCTGATACCCACCTGTGACGCCCCCAAATTCGGGTACCTTCAAACCCATATTCAGTGCTACACGGTACTATCCATTCAACATAACAATATTGACATAAATATAATTATTAATATTATTACAATATGTCTAACTTGCCAATCATAGGTTCTCAGACCTTTAGAAGTTTCATTATATGATAATAAATAAGATATTATTACAAACATCCTAACTACAATTAACAGTTCCATCTCTACTCGTTCATTTTTCCCTTGCCCTTGTCCTTAGTAGAACCTTATGTACGCTCCGGTTTAACTGAAAACATTTAATTTCAAGCAAGGATGAGCATTTAATTGCCCAGCAAGTAATAACAATTAATAATAACAACATAAATAGGAATTAAACATTTTCTCTAAAGAATATTTCAACAACTGAACAATAATTGTAAAGATATTGAATCAATTCTGAATATCATAACAATTCGTTTAAAGTTTTGAAACGACTTAATGATTTTTCATGTTGAGCGGTTAAAAGACCAAGAACTTGCTTTTTATACTTTTGAAAAGGTCTAACAGTAATTCAACTGTAAACCGTCATAGCTTACAGGCACGGTGGGTGATGAGCCCTTTATGCCCTGCGTTGATCAACATTATTTACGTTTGTCATCACCGCCTTTTGGCACAGTCGGATTAACCGATAAAAATTTCCCAAATAAGGGATGTTCATTCTCAAACTTGAGTCCAAACCAAAATAATTTAGCCGGACAGCTCTATCTATTATCAATAATATTTCAAGACTTATAATAAAAGTAGAGAAATATTTCACATTAGTCTAGCCGAATTAAATACCTTAGACTTGCTTCATAAACAGTTTCAGGAGTAATAGAACATTAAAGATATGCAATATAGCACGCTCAAATCAAAGATTTGTGAATCTTGAGAATTCTATATAACATACAAACATTACACATACTAATAGATGTACAAGGTTTAAAGAACTTGCATTCAACATATAAATCGAATGAAGTTAGGAAACTTGCCTTTTACATTGTTTAATCTTAACGTAAATTGTTCTTCAAGTATCCTACACAGTTACATTCGTATACACATATTAATTTAATCATATCATTAATGCAAACTCTTGGTTTATAGTAACTCTAGTTTATTTCTTACATTACTTGTTTCGTTTGATTCAAAATACTATTTATGTGCTTTGACATTAGTCATGGCGTTCCAGCTTCTATGCGCTATGCACCTAACTTGGTTTAGGCGAATGCTTAAGCAATACGCTTATGCATTAGCTTAATGTTTCATTACATTTGTCTAACACTAGTTACTTAATCAACAACCAATTTCCCATTTGACTTGGTCATTCTATAAGCATGTTATGTTGGCTTATATATGATTAGAGATGTTAAGTCAAGAAGTATTGTTATACATGTGCATCAAAGTCCCTTTAGCAAACAAATAATTTTTCAAATTCTGCAGCACGGTGCGGCCGCACTGGATTTAAGCTTGGAAGTAGCGCGACCGCACTACTTCGGTAGAGTTCATTTCTTGCTCTGTTTTCTGCAGATTTTCTAATTTCCTTCATACTACCTTTTTAACTTGCTTTAACACATTCCATACATATAGAGTCATTCCAAACTCATACATGTATCATATTTCTACATTTTCAACAACTAATTTCCACATTTTGACAAATTTTTCTCATTGAAGCATTTAATCGAACACGTGGTGGGCGTAGTTTTAGAACTTAATTTTCATACTTGTTTAAACATGGTTAGCCCAGATTTCTTCATAGAAATCCCTTCCTTATCACTCCATAGCATATACTATCCCATCACAACAACAATTACACAACCAAGTAATTTAATTATGTGACACCCCCAAATTCGGGTCTCCAAATACCCGGATCCGGTCATCACGATCCAATACAAACATTCACCTCTAACAACATATGATAACTAAAATGCGGAATATAATAAACATACGTTGTTCATTACAAAGGTGTTACTAGTCCCAGAATACAATAACCTTAAACACTTACACAAATCCATACCCTAAATAAATGTCAGGGTTTAAATTACATTAACAGTAATTAACTACACATAAATTTAAAATCTGCTACATGAAGTCTATCACTTCATCTTTTCTTTCCCTTTGTTCTTCCCTGACGTCTCGGGTTTAGCTGCAATGAAGTCATGATATAGCAAGGATGAACAACGAGTTTGCACAGCAAGTTTAAAGTACAACAATAAGGATATATCATGATGAAAGGGATATAGAAAGAGATTTCAACAATAGAATTATCAGAAGCAAGAATAATAAATGCTTTTAAAACAATTAATGGTCAAGTAGGCTTTGAACAATAACTTTCAAAGGAGTCAATAGCTAGTTGACCCTCTGGTTACTGGCTACAGAATAAGTACTTGAGGGGATCAGCCTCGCGTACGCTATGTGTATGCATAACATTTAACTCTGCTATTTGTACCTTATATACGGTACCTGGGGTACTCCCCTATAATAAAAGAGGTGTTCATTCAGTCTAAGAATCCTCACCATTGATTGGTTCGGATAGCTTTTATAAATTCTCACATACGTGCCTGACCGAGACAAGGGTTCAGACTTAATCATGAATAGTTCATAAATTTCGGAACTTTAAATAGATATACGAATTCAAATGCACGAGTGCGAATGTCAATGAATACATAGTCGTGGAATAATTTTAAAAATAATTAGACCACTTAAGGCATGCTTGGAGATAAGATTCCAGCTTAAAGAATAACTTGCAATAATATATACCTTTTTGCACGAATTAAAAATAATGCATAAGGTTTAGAAATTTGCTCAATATAAAAGTTGAGTAAGATAGAACTGGCATTCAATATGCTGAAAGAATGAAGTTAGGGAACTTGCCTGTTTGCTCAACTACAATTTATCTTAGCTTGTAACTAATTGATCTTGGATAATCTACCAATTGATAAAGTCGGTTTATCCATTAGCATCGTATAACTGTATATCGATACACTCACTTATGCTATCTATTTAGCAGGCAAACAATTTACTATATATATTTAATTACCATCTAGTCATTAGCTAAACAGAAATTAATTTAATGGCCTCTAGTTATTAATTAAAAATAAATAATAATTAATCATGGTTACCCATCATCTGAGTACTCAACTATTACCCTTATTCGTCTCCAACTATGGGTTAATAATCCTTATTTATTATCTATGAAGATAATAAATTTATTATGGTTTAATAGCAACTAGATAATAGTTGATCACTTATTCAATTTTATTGCGCTTAATTACTATTTACCTTAGGGGTAATTGAGTAATTATTAACCTTGTTCCTTATTCAACATTAATTAAATACTTAATGTATTAATTCTACACACACTTAATTATTATTCAATATTAATTGAATAATCATTAAGTATTTATTAT
The DNA here is from genome assembly GCA_034770075.1 of Aralia elata. Classification (NCBI taxonomy): domain Eukaryota; kingdom Viridiplantae; phylum Streptophyta; class Magnoliopsida; order Apiales; family Araliaceae; genus Aralia; species Aralia elata. The sequence continues at coordinate 17,057,243 of CM068381.1, read as the reverse complement.
CCTTATTTATTAAGGTCAAAAGTAAATAATCAACTTATTAATCTCACTCATACTTAATCATTATTTCATTAATGATTAAGTAGTTGTTATCCTTATAGCTTTATCCATACCCAATTATTATTAATATTAATTAGAAAATAATTAGATATTTATTATCTTTGTTTATTAGGTGACGTTAAACAATAAATAATTATTAAATACTCGTTATCCTTATTTATTATAATAATAATCATTTCATTACTTTTACTCATACGTAATTATTATTTACTATTAAATATTAATTAAATATTTACTAACTTTATTTATTATTTATTGATAAATAATAATTAATTAATTTATTAATTTTATTCATACTTAATTATTATTTAATATTAACTAAATAATAATTAAATAACTTAACTCATACTTGATTATTGTTTAATATTAGTTAAGCAATAATCAAATATTTACTAGCTTCATTTATTATTTAAGGATAAATAATAAATAGTTAATTTATTAACCTTGTTCACACTTAATTACTATTTAACAATAATTAAGTATGTATCATCTTTATTTATTATCAAATAATAAATAATTATTAATTTTATTTATTATCGAGTAATAACTAACTATATTTATTTAATCAATAATTATTTATTACCTTATTAGTTAATATAAATTAAATAATAATTAAATATTTATTATTTAATGTCGAATAATAAATTTATAACTTTTATTTGTACTTAATTATTATTCAATATTAATAGAATAATAACTAGATTAAATATTTATTATCTTTGTTTATTATTTAATGGTAGATAATAAATAATTATCTCATTAACCCTTATTATTATTTGATATTAAATAATAATTTAATACTTATTATTATTATTATTATTATTATTTTATTATTATTTATTGACAGTTAATAAATAATTATTAATTTGTTGTTACCCGTTGGCCCAACAATCCCTACCAAAAGCTGGGTTCGATTTCCCAGCCATACCAATCACAATAAGGAAATTTGCTTACTACCAAATGAACAAGGTTGGTTCAGACATTACAGCGAACACCTACTGGGCATCCTAAAATTCGGCATTGGCCTAGTCCTATTATGTTCAAGGCTGCCGAACCTTATGGTTCTTAACATACAGAGTCTCAACAACACAGCACAACCCAAGCAATTACCAAAAACCATTAATCCAATACAGAGAAATAACTAACCCAATACAGAGGACAATTACTTCCAATACAGAGAACAACTAAATCCAGTATATAGAAACAAATATCCCAATACAAAGGAAGGTTTCAATCCATACAATACAAGGTATAATATAATCAATCACAACACAATCGGCAATGCCAATCCAAGTATAGAAGAAGGAAATTTATACAAGACCTAACATAAAACTATCTCAGTAGCTTAATAACCCATTTCTGTACCTTGGGTTCGATCGACTTGCTGCCTTTCTTCTTCTCCCACAATACAAAACCCAGCCTGACATCCGCCACCGATGGTTCCCTTGATTCCCCCCTTTGCTGCGACTGCCCTCTCTTTAAAAATTTGACAGCTTCGTTTAGGGTTTGGGGGAGGGTTTCAATTTATAGAGGGAATATTACCCAATTATTGGGCAATACCCTACCTGACCAAGCTATTAGCCGACGGTAGGAGGGGGGTAAGCTGTCGATCGGTTGTCCATGTCAACCCTTTCCACCGACTGTGAGCCGCCGGCTGGTCCTTGAGCCGCGTGTCCTTACCGGTCGCGTCGCCGGATTCCTGGATCCTTTGGTCCATTCGCCACACGCTCGGTTTCTTTAGTTAACCCTTGGATCGTTCGCCGGTCTTTCCTTCACGCCGTCCGCTCGCTTCGCTGTCGCCGACCTTCCTCTCGTCTCTCATTTCTGACTGATCGATTGATGGAGGGTTTGGGTACGCCTGCTCAATTTGCTCTGACTCGAGGAGTTAGCTTTTAGGCTGCTAAATCCCCCAAATTGATTTTGCTGCTGATTTGAAACCCTTTCCACTTGAACTTGCCGGTTAACAAAAGAAATGGAACGGGTTTAACTCGGTTGGAAGGGAATTGGGCTCAACCCAATAGGGTTGGGCCGGCCAATAAATAGAGAAGAGATGGGTTCGGCCCAATCCGGAAATAAAAGAAAAATGGGTCTAGTCCAATTAAAAGAAAATTGACCCAATTAAATTAATCACCTTGTATTTCTAATATTTTAAATTAAATAACTAAACCAATTGATTTATTTATTTAAAATATTTATTTTAACCATAATTCTTTATTCGAATTATTTAATCCGATAATTATTTATTTAATTACCCCAAATTTTCTTGCCAATCAAAAGTTAGGGTTAACTCGAAAATTATTGGACCATATTGTTATACAATTAAATAATATTTACATGGATTTAATTAAATTAGTAAAATTAAATAAAACGTATTTCATATATAAAAATAAATTAGTACAATGTTTTAGAAAAATCCCTGGACATTACATCCTCTCCCCCTTATAAAAATTCCGTCCTCGGAATTTCAATCTAAGGTTACTCAAATAACTGGGGGTAATTTGCTCTCATCTTCTCTTCTAGTTCCCACGTAGCTTCTTCTACCGCGTGGTTTCTCCATAGAACTTTAACAGAATGAATGGTTTTATTCCTCAGCCTCTGTTCCTTCCTGTCAAGTATTTGGACAGGAATCTCCTCGTACGATAAGTCCCTTTCGACTTGAATTGGTTCATAGGAAATAACATGCTTGTAGTCTGGCTTATATGGGCATAATACTGATACATGAAACACGTTGTGAATGTGCTCCAGTTCAGGAGGCAATGCTACCTCGTACGCCACTTCGCCGATTCGCCTCAAAACCTCGAACGGTCCTATGTACCTAGGGCTCAATTTGCCCTTCTTCCCAAAACGGATCTTCCCTTTCTAGGGAGATACCTTCAGAAACACAAAGCTACCAACTTCAAGGTCTCGTTTCTGACGATGTAAGTCGGCATACTTCTTCTGACGATCCTGGGCTGCTACTAACCGCTGTCTTATTACTTTAATAATTTCTACGGTTTGTTGTACCAATTCTGGTCCTAACAATCTCCATTCACCAACTTCATCCCAACACAACGGTGTTCGACACTTCCTTCCATACAATGCTTCATACGGTGGCATACCGATGCTAGCGTGATAACTGTTGTTGTAAGCGAACTCTACCAATGGCAAGTGATCATCCCAGCTGCCACCTAAATCCATCACGACTGCTCGAAGCATATCCTCTAGAGTCTGAATTGTCCGCTCACTCTGACCATCAGTCTGAGGATGATACGCCGTACTCATTCTCAACTGTGTTCCCAGTCTCTCCTGTAGACTTCTCCAAAAATTTGACGTGAAGCGCGGATCTCTGTCAGATACAATAGACACCGGCACTCCACTCGGGAATCTCTAAGGGTTGCAATAATCCGCTCGGTCGTTGGTGCTCTGCCTTGATCCTTTGACAAGTTAAACACTGGCTGACGAATTCTGTAACTTCTCCTTTCAAATGCGACCACCAATAATGTTGTCGAAGATCTTGATACATCTTGGTGCTACCCGGATGTACCTAAAATCTCGTATTATGGGCTTCCTGCAATATCTCTTCCCTTAAGTCTGGTACGTAGGGTATCCATATCCTTCCCTCGAATCTTAGCAGCCCTGTGCTGTCAACCTTGAACTTCAACGTTTTTCCCTCCGATAGTTATTTCTTAATAACAAGGCACTCTCCATCAAATTCTTGAGCCTCCTTTATCTTATCCAGCATAGTCGGACCTGTTGTTACGGTAAATAGTACTTCGTCCGTCTCCATCGGATACTTAACCTCCAATTCCAGACGTTCAAAGTCCCTTACCAATTCCTCTTCAACTGTCAGCTGCATCAATTTCACCTTGCCCTTCCTGCTTAAGGCATCAGCCACTACATTTGCTTTGCCCAGATGGTATAGAATTTCACAGTCGTAGTCTTTGATCAATTCCAACCATCGGCGCTGCCTCATGTTTAGCTCCTTCTGAGTGAAGATATATTTTAGACTTTTGTGATCTGTATATATCTCGCACTTCTCCTCGTATAGGTAGTGCCTCTAAATCTTCAAGGCGAAAACTACTGCTGCTAATTCCAGGTCATGAGTCGGGTACCCCTTCTCATAGTCCTTCAGCTGACGTGATGCGTACGCCACGACCTTGCCGTGCTGCATTAGCACATAGCCACGACCTTTGTGTGACGCATCGCTATACACTACGAAACCCCCAGTGTTGTCGGGTAAGGTCAACACCGGTGCTTGGCTAAGTCTCTTCTTCAACTCCATGAAACTTTCCTCACATTTCTCCGACCAAACGAACTTAACTGTTTTCCTGGTGAGGTTGGTCAACGGCGATGCTATCTTTGAAAAATCCTATATGAACCTTCGATAGTATCCCGCTAGTCCCAAGAAACTCCGGATCTCTATTGGCGTCTTCGGTTGCTCCCAATTGATAACCGCTTCTACTTTTGTTGGGTCCACCGAAACACCATTTTTGTCGATGACGTGACCCAGAAACTGTACCCTCTGCAACCAAAATTCACACTTAGAAAACTTCGCGTACAACTTCTCCCTCCTGAGAGCTTCTAATACAATCCTTAAATGTTCAGCATGTTCCTCCTCTGTCTCCGAATACACTAAGATGTCATCGATGAATACGACTACGAACTTGTCCAAGTACTGCTTGAACACTCTGTTCATCATATCCATGAATGCTGCTGGTGCATTCGTCAATCCAAATGACATTACCAGAAAATTGAAGTGCCCATAATGAGTCCTGAATGCAGTCTTCTGGATATCTTCTTGCCTCACCTTCAGCTGATGATAGCCTGTTATTAGGTCGATTTTTGAAAAGTACTTCGCTCCCTTAAGTTGATCAAACAGGTCATCAATCCTAGGAAGCGGATACCTATTCTTAATCGTAACTTTGTTCAACTCCCGATAGTCGATACAAAGTCTCATCGAACCATATTTCTTCTTTACAAACAGAACTGGCGCTCGCCACGGGGACACGCTTGGTCTGATATAACCCTTGTCTAACAGTTCCTGCAGTTGAACCATCAACTCCTTCATTTATACAGGTGCCATCCGATACGGCGGCTTCGATATTGGTGCAGTTCCCGGTGCCAAATCGATAATGAACTCGGTTTCCCTGTCCGGCAGCAGTCCCAGAAGTTTATCGGGGAAGACATCAGCGAAATCCCTCACGATTGGTATTTGACTCATCTCATCCCTGACCTGACGAGTATCAATTACATGTGCCAAATAACACACGCAACCTTTCTTAAGCAATCTCCTTGTTTGCATCATCGTAAGACAACAAGATTGTCTTGGTGATTTATTACCATAGAATACCACCTTCGACCTGTTAGGAGTCTTCAGGTGTACACATTTCTTCTTACAGTCAATAACTGCTCCGTGAATTGATAGCCAATCCATTCCCAGGATTACATCAAACTCTCCCAGCCGAATTGGTATCAAATCCACATTGAGCTTAAATCCTCGCAATTCAGCACAACAATTCCTATGAATGTATTCTACGGGGATAACTTCCTTGTTTGCTACTTCTACGTTCATAGGGTGTTCTAATTTTTCACGAGATAAATTTAACTGACTATCAAATTCTTCGGAAACAAAAGAGCATGTAGCACCCGAATCGAGTAACACATATGCATTTATATCATTAATTGGGATGATACCTGACACCACGTCTTTGGATTCCATTGCATCCTGAACAGTCATATTGAACGTGTGGGCTGTTGGTCTGTTGGCTTGACTGGCTGGTGCCCCGTAACTCTGCCGGTTGCTGTTTCCGCTGTTGTTGTTGCTCCTGTTGCCACTCCCAACGTCGCCCTTCCTCTTCGGACAATCCTTAATCTGGTGGTCGGGTGATCCACAAGAGAAACATCCTCCTTTCTGTTTGTTCGGACATTGAGGAGCCATGTGCCCCGGTTGTCCACACCGGTAACAAACACTTTTCCCTTTCATGCATTCCTCAGTGTGGTTTTTCCCACAATTGCCACACCTTCCAATCTTCTTCACCTCCCCTCCAGATTGGTTTCCTCCGGATTTATTGCTCCTGAACGATTGGCTTTCATTCCATTTGCGTTTATTGGGGTGGCTGCCTCCGCTGCTCCCTGCCTTGGCAGCCTCCTGGTTCTTCTTTCTGTCCTGATTAAATCGGGCTACTGCTTCATTGCCCCCTTCCGCAATGATAGCCCTTTCCAGCAGTTCCGAGAAGTTCTTAAGCTTCAATATCGCAACTGACTTCTGTACCCATGGTTTTAGTCCCAACTCAAACCTTCTTGCCTTCCTGGCCTCGATGTCCACTTGATGTGGGGCAAATCGGGCCAACTCATTGAACTTTGCCGTGTACTCGGCGACAGTCATATTCCCCTGTTTCAGTTCCAGGAACTTCACTTCCATGTCCTGCTGTGTATTCTCTGGAAAGTAATTTTCGAAGAACAACTCTTTAAATCTTTCCCATAGAATGACTCCCTCACCTGCTCGACCCTTATTGGCCTTCCACCAATAGTTAGCCTCGCCCTTCAGCATGAACGTGGCAAATCCTATCTTTTGTTCCTCGGCCACCCGTGCGACCTCGAAGACCTTTTCTATCTCTTCGATCCAGGTCTGTGCTTCGATTGGGTTAAGAGTTCCCTTGAACTCGGGTGGTCCGACCAGTTTAAAATCTTTAAAATTTGCCAAATGATGTGTTGGCCCGGGGGCTGCTTAGGTCCCTACAGGTGGCGGTCTTGATTGCATGGCTTCTGCCAGCATTTCTGCGAACATTCTCATTGGATTGGATTGATTTCCAACCTCACTTTCTGACTCTTCAACCTGTCGGTTACGTGGTCGTCCTCTTGGCGGCATGATTTGAATTCCGGCCGACTTTTACCTACGGTTTTATATTTTACACAATATGTCATTAAAAATCAGCAATCAAGGGTAAAAACATCTATCAAACGCATTTGATTTAAATGAAACATCTGCATTTATATTTATATACCACTGTTTGTTACATTCAGGCTAAACATGTGGCATACTTCTATAAATGCGCCATTACATGCCCTATCCATCATTAAACATTCCTGTTGGAGTATAATATAGCAGCCCACATGGTTGGAGTATAATATTATAGCAGCCCACATGATCATCATTTATCAACTTTCATCAGCAGCCACCATGTCTATTTTCCTTATTTGCATGCTAAGGTTTTGCTATAAATAGCACCCATTTCCTGCAAACCAAGACACACAAATTCATTTCAAGCTCATTAGCAGAATTAGCAAGAAAGAGTGAGAAGGAATTAATCTGAGAATTCCAATAGTGGAGAGAAAAATAGCTCATTTGAGTTATAGAAAAAGTGAGGAAGAGAGAAAATAATTACTAATATTATTTTCTCCAGTTTATACAATATTTTTATAGTAGATTTCTGAGATCTCTCTCCGTGGTTTTTTCCCAATTGGGTTTCCACGTAAAAATTCTGGTGTTATTATTTTATTTTCACGTATAATTATTTTATTCCATATTAACAAGCACTAAACAGCTACATATCCTCCACCGTTAAACGTCTTTTCGGCTCGTTATTTGGTGATTTGGCGAGCGGTCAGAATTTGGCGTTAACATTGGCACTAGAAGGAGGGCCTTTAGTGCTTGATAATTTTCAATCACACAGTACTTTGCTGATAAAAAATAATGGTGTCCAACAAGAAAAAGACGACGTCGACACGAGACAAATTAACGGCCAGCCTTTCTCAACCTAGAGGCTCGGTCAAGGATAGGCTCGGACCATCTAAGAGTATCTCGGATAGGCTAGGCCTCCAAAGTCAGTCAGTGGGCCCAACCGATCCTCGAACAGTAATTGTGAGAAGACAATTATTCTCGACCACACGAAGGACGGGTGGACACGATGATGGCGAGAATGACCGAAATTCTAGACCGAATCAAGATCAAGATAAGAGGGAATTGATCTTGACCAGAAAGATTCAGCAGAACCAGGAAGCTATGGAGGCCATACGCCTCCAGTAAGTGAAGCTGGATAAACAGTTGGCTTGTCTGTTACATGGCGAAGAGGTTTCCTCCAGTCTTCAACGGAGTCAAAGAGATCCGTCACAGGATCGATCCAGGACACAACGTCCGGATGTTTCTCGACGGGAAAGAAGCAGGCTGAAGAGCCGCACCCCAGTCCGCGGCAGGCACCGAAGCCGCACGCAGGACATCAGCAGGCCAAAGAGCCGCACCCCAGTCCGTGGCAGGCACCGAAGCCGTTTGCAGGACCGGAGCAGGCCGAATAACCGCTCCCCGATCCGCAACAGGCACCAAAGTCCCTCGCAGGACTTGAGCAGGTCAAGAAGCCGCTCTCCGATCCGCAAGAGGCACAACAGTCGCTCATAGGACAATAGCAGGCCAATGAGCCGCACATCAGACCGAGGCAGGCGTCAGAGCTGCTCCAGGAATAATTTAAGAATGAGGCCCGAGCCGATTCTTTGAGAAAGTGAGACCGATGCCCTAGCCAGAAGATTGGAGGAAGAAAGGCGAGCGGCGGCCGATCAGTCAGTTGAGTTGTCGAACAAAACCAGATCACCTTTTACCCCGGAAATTAAGCGAGTGAAGGCTGATATGTCCAAAAAAATGCCACCGTTGGAGACGTATGATGGCACTGGCGATCCCTATGATCACACACACGCTTATAATCAGATTATGGACTATTATGATCATCCCGAAGCCGCCAAATGCCACATGTTCATTACTACACTGAAGCATGGGGCTCGAGAATGGATCACGTCTCTCAGTCCGAACTCAATCAATTCATGGGAACAGTTGTGTGATAAATTTCATGCACGGTTCGGAAGCAATAAGCGAAGGGGAAAGCTAACGACGTCATTGATGCAAATTAAACAACGTTCTGAAGAAAGTCTAGGCCAATATGTGAAGAGGTTCAGGGAAGCAGTCGGCACGGTGACTGACTTAAATGTGCAGTAGGCTGTAGGGTTCTTTACCACTGGATTGGACATTACAAAATCCAAAAAGTTGGTCAAAGATCTTATTCTTAATCCACCTGAAGACTTATCAGAGGCTTATAGTAGGCGATGGATTTATCACTCTCGAGGAGGCTATTGGGAGTCTAAAGCCGCAGGTAAGATCGGAAGATAGACCTAGAGATCGAGATCGGTATAGCACCCCCAGGCAGGATAATCAGCCGAAGCGTGGTTTCAATGGAGGAGGTTCGGGAGGGAGTAGACCCCCCTTTTCAAATAAAAATGTTAATAAAATCTACACCCCGCTGAACACAGATCGAGCTAAAATATTGGAAGAAATCCGGAACAAACCTGGCTTTGAACCATGCCAAACTAGCACGAAGTCTTACAGGGGGAATCATAACCGATACTGTAGTTATCATCAGTCTTCGGGGCACTCTACGGAGCAATGTTATAATTTGAAGGACATGATCGAGAAGAAGGTACAATCTAGAGAGTTAATTCAGTATGTGGCCGGGCGAGGAACTTTGGAAAGGGCACCCACTACTAACAATACCCAGCAGAACCCGACAACCCAGACCGAACTAATTCCGGTGGTTCGGGGAGTTGTGGACGTGATAACAGGCGGATCGTCAGGGAAAGTACTTCAGAAGAAAAGGCGGGGTACGCTGGATTCAGTCATGTCAGTGTCTGAACAATCTGCTGGGAAAGATCGCCCATATCAGGGTACTATCATTTCATTTTCTGATGAGGATTACCCGTCAGAACCGATCGAGCCGCACGAGGGGGCTCTGGCTATTACCGCCCAAGTTGGGACCATGGATATGAGGCGTATTATGATCGATAATGGTTCTTCGGTCGATATTCTCTATGCCCACGCTTATCAAAGGTTAGATTTGGGAGGAAGGAAGATGGAAGTCGGACACGAGCCACCGCTGTATGGGTTCGGCAATGATCCAGTTCGGGTGGCAGGGACTATCGAGCTGCCGGTTATCTTCGGGACGACTCCTCGGCAGGTGGAGGTCAGCGTCAGGTTCTATGTGGTACATGTGGATTCGGCTTATAATGCTATTTTGGGAAGGCCGACATTAATGGCATTGCAAGCGGTAACCTCCATCCCTCATTTCAAGATAAAATTCCCTACGGCGAACGGGGTCGGTGAGGTGAAGGGAGACTTGGACTTAGCCCGAAGGTGTTATAGAACTTCACTGATTTCTTCGGTTGTGGGTAGATGTAAGCAGAAACAGACCATGACAATTGAGGTTGAACCCTTCACCGAAGGAAGCACTGAACCACTCCCCCTGCCAGCCGAAGAGGTGGAGGATATTGAATTAGTTCCAGGCAAAAAAGAGAAAACAATAAAAATTGGCTCGGGCATACAGGAGCCGTTCAGGGCAAGGCTGATCGAGTTACTTCGGGTTTATGCCGACATCTTTGCTTGGGAGCCCAGTGATATGCCAGGGATAGACGAGTCGGTCGCTATTCACAAGTTGTGTGTCGATCCGACTAAGAAGCCTGTTCGGCAAAAGAGAAGGATTTTCGCCCCAGAGCGACAAAGAATTATTGATGAAGAAATAGCGAAACTTCTGGAAGCGGATTTTATCTACGAGATTGATTACCCGGAGTGGCTTGCGAACGTAGTCCTCGTCCAGAAGCAGAATGGCAAGTGGAGAGTATGTATTGACTACACGGATTTGAATAAGGCATGCCCGAAGGACTTTTACCCTTTGCCGCATATTGATCAATTGATAGATGCAACTTCGGGCTTCGCTATGTTGAGTTTTATGGATGCTTTTTCAGGTTATCATCAGATATCAATGTACAAGAAGGATATTCCAAAGACAGCTTTCATCACCCATCGAGCCATTTATGCTTACAAGAAAATGACGTTCGGACTCCTTAATGCCGGTGCGACGTATCAACGGATGATGAATTACATCTTCAGGAGGCAACTGGGAAGGAGTATGGAGGTCTATGTGGACGACATGATCGTCAAAAGCTCTTCCGTGCGAGGCCACTTGGATGATTTGGAGGATTGTTTTCAGACCATCAGGGAGCACAACATTCGGCTGAACCCTACCAAATGTACTTTCGGTCTTGGGTCGGGAAAGTTCCTCGGCTATATGGTAAGCAAGAGGGGTATTGAAGCGAATCCCGAAAAGATCAAAGCTGTTATGGATATGAAGTCGCCGAAGTCATTTAAAGACGTACAAAGGCTAACGGGTCGGATCGCGGCACTTCGGAGGTTCATGTCAAAATCTGCGGAAAGATGTCTCCCATTTTTTGATACCCTGAAGGGTCCGAAGAACGAGAAGACTTTTCAGTGGAATTCTGAATGTGAGGATGCGTTTCAAGGGATCAAAAAATACTTGTCCTCTGCACCGTTGCTGATGAAGCCGATTCCTTCGGAGCCATTGTATCTATACTTGGCTGCCAGCTCATTAGCGGTCGGGGCGGTCTTAGTTAGGGAATCTGGGGGAAAACAGTTCCCCGTTTATTATGTTAGTCATGCCCTTCGGGATGCTGAGACGAGGTACCCGAACTTGGAGAAGTTCGCCTATGCACTAATCATTGCCAGTAGGAAGCTTCGACATTATTTTCAAGGTCGATTGTTGGTGGTGTACACAAATCAGCCTCTGAAGAAGGTGTTGCATAAGCCTGACGTCTCAGGGCGGTTGGCTGCGTGGGCTATAGAGTTAACCCAGTTTCATTTGGAGTATCATCCTCGGACGGCGATAAAAGGTCAGGCTTTAGCCGACTTTGTGGTGGAATGTTCATTTTCCGAAGATGATTCAGTTGTTCAACCAGAGGTAGTGGGTTCTATTTCTGACATTCGGCCGTTTCAAACGTCTTGGACGTTATATGTGGATGGGTCTTCAACTTCTGATACGAGTGGAGCAGGAGTGATTTTGACAAGTCCTGAGGGTTTTAAAGTTCAGCAAGCCATCCGGTTCGGGTTTAGGGCAACCAACAATGAGGCCGAATATGAAGCGATCTTGGCAGGGCTTCGATTGGTGAGGAGTCTAGAGGTTCAGAGACTGATTATTTTTAGCGATTCTCAGTTGGTGGTCAAGCAAATATCAGGAGAATATGAAGCTCGGGGGGCAAGAATGTCCAAGTATCTGGCAGAGGTTAAGGATCGGTTGCATTACTTCAGCTCGTTTACTTTTCAAGGGGTGGATCGATCCAATAATACGATTGTCGATGCATTGTCCAAGTTAGCTGCTTTCGATATGGGAACTTTTAGTGGATCAGTGTATTTGGAGGTTTTGGAATTTCCAAGTATTCAGAGGTCGGAGGTGTTGGTGGTGGAACGTTCGGACTGTTGGATGACACCATATATAAGCTACCTTGCCAATGGCGACTTACCTTCGCATCGAATACTAGCGAAAAAGATAAAGTACAGGAGCTCAAACTTTGTATTGATCGATGGTGACTTATATAGGCGTACGTACTCTTCACCTTTATTGAAATGTTTGGTCCCCTCAGAAGCGGAGTACATACTTCGAGAAATTCACGAAGGGATCTGCGACGATCACATGGGAGCCAAATCACTGGCATATAAGGTACTTCGGCAGGGTTATTATTGGCCTACCATTTTTAAAGAGGCTAAGGAGTATGTCCAAAAGTGCCCTAAGTGTCAACTGAATAGTTCGGTTCCTCATCGGCCGCCCGAAGAACTCTTTTCTGTTCTGTCCCCGATTCCGTTTGCAATATGGGGAATTGATATTTTGGGTCCGTTACTGAAGGCGAAGGGTCAAGTCAGCTTTGTAATAGTGGTTATTGATTACATGACTAAGTGGGTGGAGGCCAAAGCTCTTCGGACAATCTCAGAGCAAGAGTGTCTCAAATTTCTCAAAGAGTTTGTGGTGTTTCGCTTTGGCATTCCTATGGTGGTGGTGTCGGACAATGGACGACAGTTTGTCGGTTCGAAGTTCGAAGAATTCCTTAAAGATTTGGGAATCCAACACAGAAAGACTTCAGTTGCTCATCCTCAATCTAATGGTCAGGTTGAAGTCACTAATTGCACGTTGCTCAATGGTATTAAAAGAAGGCTAGATGAAGCGAAAGGGAGGTGGCCTGAAGATTTGCTCAGCGTTTTGTGGGCATATCGGACTACTCCTCGGACCACTACAGGTGATTCGCCGTTTAGGTTAGCTTACGGGACCGACGCTCTTGTCCCAGTCGAGATCGGGTCTCCTTCGTTAAGGGTCAGTCAATATAAAGAACTTTATAATGATGAAGGCCTTCGACTTAATCTGGATTTGTTAGAGGAGGTTCGAGAATCGGCTTTAATAAGGCTAGCCGTCTACCAGCAAAGAACGACCAGACATTACAATAAGGGGGTGAAAGTACGGAGGTTCGAAGTTGGTGATCTTGTACTTCGGGAGGTTGAAGCGTCTGCTCCCCAGAATTCAGGTAAGCTTATGCCGAACTGGGAAGGTCCTTATGAAGTTATTAGAGTGCCAAAGCCAGGTACTTACCGACTTCGAGCAATGGATGGATCGGAGATAAAAAATACTTGGCATACTGGAAGGCTTCGGAAGTACTACCAATAAGATCGATGATCAAAGACGTCAAGAGGGTCAAATACCTATTAGTATTTATCCGAAGAAATACGACATCTCCTATTTTGCTCGCATAGTTTTCTCTGTTATATGAATTGTTTTGTTAAGTTCTATCTCATTTCCTTGGAATGGTGGATCTCCTTAGTCCCTACATCTGGAAATAAAGAGAATTGGATAAAAGAGTGGGAGACAATATTAGGAATGATGATCAAAAGGTTTTCAATAGACAGAAATATGGGAAGTTCCATACCATAATCATGATAAATCTGATTGCACAATAAAGATGCCTCGATCTATAAGGGAGAATTGCTTATCATAATCAGATGGTGCACGTCTGAATCTTTTATTTGTGTACTCTCTTATTTAAAGTTTTTAAAATAAGAGAGTGGGGGGCAATGTTGGAGTATAATATAGCAGCCCACATGGTTGGAGTATAATATTATAGCAGCCCACATGATCATCATTTATCAACTTTCATCAGCAGCCACCATGCCTATTTTCCTTATTTGTATGCTAAGGTTTTGCTATAAATAACATCCATTTCCTGCAAACCAAGACACATAAATTCATTCCAAGCTCATTAGCAGAATTAGCAAGAAAGAGTGAGAAGGAATTAATCCGAGAATTCCAATAGTGGAGAGAAAAATAGCTCATTTGAGTTATAAAAAAGTGAGGAAGAGAGAAAATAATTACTAATATTATTTTCTCCAGTTTGTACAATATTTTTATAGTAGATTTCTGAGATCTCTCCCCGTGGTTTTTTCCCAATTGGGTTTCCACGTAAAAATTCTGGTGTTATTATTTTATTTTCACGTATAATTATTTTATTCCATATTAACAAGCACTAAACAGCTACATATCCTCCACCGTTAAACGTCTTTTCGGCTCGTTATTTGGTGATTTGGCGAGCGGTCAGAATTTGGCGTTAACAATTCCCCTAAGACAAAAGTGGGGAATCCTAACCTTTCATCTCTCAAGACCACAAAAGTTGGGGTTTAACTGCTACCCCAAACATGAAAACAATATAGAGTTTCACAAGACAAACATGAATATGTCCCTAATATAACAAAAAGTGGGACTGACTGTACTAAAGACAAAGCAACCATCATATCACGTCACTGCACGTCGTAACGAATCCGTGCCTGCTGACCAGAAGAGAATGCCCCACCCATGACCCTGCAACGAACAGAGCGGCTAGACTCCCCTACCTCAGTCCGGGGCCTCCTGTAGGCTGCATCTAAAGCATATCCTAGGGCCTCTATCCTCACTGCTCTGGCCTCCAACTGGTCCTCTAACTGGTCAACCCTCCTGGCTTCCCTGACCCAGGCCTCTCTAACATGCATCCTCTTAGACACCTCCAACCCAATCTCGAACCTCATGGCCTCCTGTTTGGCCTTCAAATGGGCGATCTGCAGATCCTTCTGCTCCAGCCTCTCTCTCAGCTCAGCGTTCCAGGCCACTAGCTGATGTAGCAGTGGTCCGATCTGCTGTGCTGAGGACTCGTAGCCCTGCAGCTGTATCTTCGCTACTCCCAGGTCATGCTCGAGCTGGTAAGCCAGATCCCTATACTGGTCCTCCCTGGACTGGTGGGTCTGATTCTGCTCCTCCAGATGAGCTATCTGATCCTCCAGCTCCTCGTTCCTGCTGGTTAGTCCCTCAATGATATCGTCGGTAGTGGACCCCATGCCATCAACATAAGCAGGTGGCTCCTCTCCCTCGGTCTCGGGGTCTTCCTCCTCAGCATCCGGGTCCTGACTACCAGACCTCATGACTCGTCCTACGACCGGCTCTAACCGATCCTCCGGATAGTCCTCCTCTGGCTCGGACTCCTCCAGTGGTACCCCTGGGGCAGTAGGAGCATACCCCACCAAGTGCTCAGCAACTACTGGTATATCTACGAATGTCTCCTCCTCCTGGGTCCCACTAGCCCCTTCCCTGTCAGCCATCCTACAAACACAGACAGAGATAACAAATATCATTATCATAATAA
The DNA here is from genome assembly GCA_034770075.1 of Aralia elata. Classification (NCBI taxonomy): domain Eukaryota; kingdom Viridiplantae; phylum Streptophyta; class Magnoliopsida; order Apiales; family Araliaceae; genus Aralia; species Aralia elata. The sequence continues at coordinate 17,041,673 of CM068381.1, read as the reverse complement.
AATATATTCATTGATAGAATGAAATGATATTTTATCATGTACAACTCAGCTTGGCAGATTTCCACAATCCACCCCCAGACAAGACCATTACCTGAATCTCCTTAATTCATATCCTAGCGTACTCAATACGAGTTTAATGCTAAGGTTATAACCTAGGTTTAGCGATCCTAAAGTCTATAACCTACAGCTTTGATACGAACCTGTGACACCCCCAAATTCGGGTCTCCAAATACCCGGATCCGGTCATCACGATCCAATACAAACATTCACCTCTAACAACATATGGTAACTAAAATGCGGAATATAATAAGCATACGTTGTTCATTACAAAGGTGTTACTAGTCCCAGAATACAATAACCTTAAACACTTACACAAATCCATACCCTAAATAAATGTCAGGGTTTAAATTACATTAACAGTAATTAACTACACATAAATTTAAAATCTGCTACATGAAGTCTATCACTTCATCTTTTCTTTCCCTTTGTTCTTCCCTGACGTCTCGGGTTTAGCTGCAATGAAGTCATGATATAGCAAGGATGAGCAACGAGTTTGCTCAGCAAGTTTAAAGTACAACAATAAGGATATATCATGATGAAAGGGATATAGAAAGAGATTTCAACAATAGAATTATCAGAAGCAAGAACAATAAATGCTTTTAGAACAATTGATAGTCAAGTAGGCTTTGAACAATAACTTCCAAAGGAGTCAATAGCTAGTTGACCCTCTGGTTACTAGCTACATAATAAGTACTTGAGGGGATCAGCCTCGCGTACGCTATGTGTATGCATAACATTTAACTCTGCTATTTGTACCTTATATACGGTACCTGGGGTACTCCCCTATAATAAAAGGGGTGTTCATTCAGTCTAAGAATCCTCAACATTGATTGGTTCGGATAGCTTTTATAAATTCTCACATACGTGCCTGACCGAGACAAGGGTTCAGACTTAATCATGAATAGTTCATAAATTTCGGAACTTTAAATAAATATACGAATTCAAATGCACGAGTGCGAATGTCAATGAATACATAGTCGTGGAATAATTTTAAAAATAATTAGACCACTTAAGGCATGCTTGGAGATAAGATTCCAGCTTAAAGAATAACTTGCAATAATATATACCTTTTTGCACGAATTAAAAATAATGCATAAGGTTTAGAAATTTGCTCAATATAAAAGTTGAGTAAGATAGAACTGGCATTCAATATACTGAAAGAATGAAGTTAGGGAACTTGTCTGTTTGCTCAGCTACAATTTATCTTAGCTTGTAACTAATTGATCTTGGATAACCTACCAGTTGATAAAGTCGGTTTATCCATTAGCATCGTATAACTGTATATCGATACGCTCACTTATGCTATCTATTTAGCAGGCAAACAATTTACTATATATATTTAATTACCATCTAGTCATTAGCTAAACAGAAATTAATTTAATGGCCTCTAGCTATTAATTAAAAATAAATAATAATTAATCATGGTTACCCATCATCTGAGTACTCAACTATTACCCTTATTCGTCTCCAACTATGGGTTAATAATCCTTATTTATTATCTATGAAGATAATAAATTTATTATGGTTTAATAGCAACTAGATAATAGTTGATCACTTATTCAATTTTATTGCGCTTAATTACTATTTACCTTAGGGGTAATTGAGTAATTATTAACCTTGTTCCTTATTCAACATTAATTAAATATTTAATGTATTAATTCTACACACACTTAATTATTATTCAATATTAATTGAATAATCATTAAGTATTTTTTATCCTTATTTATTAAGGCCAAAAGTAAATAATCAACTTATTAATCTCACTCATAATCATTATTTCATTAATGATTAAGTAGTTGTTATCCTTATAGCTTTATCCATACCCAATTATTATTAATATTAATTAGAAAATAATTAGATATTTATTATCTTTGTTTATTAGGTGACGTTAAACAATAAATAATTATTAAATACTCGTTATCCTTATTTATTATAATAATAATCATTTCATTACTTTTATTCATATTTAATTATTATTTACTATTAAATAACAATTAAATATTTACTAACTTTATTTATTATTTATTGATAAATAATAAATAATTAATTTATTAATTTTATTGATACTTAATTATTATTTAATATTAACTAAATAATAATTAAATAACTTAACTCATACTTGATTATTGTTTAATATTAGTTAAGCAATAATCAAATATTTACTAGCTTCATTTATTATTTAAGGATAAATAATAAATAGTTAATTTATTAACCTTGTTCATACTTAATTACTAATTAACAATAATTAAGTAAGTATCATCTTTATTTATTATCAAATAATAAATAATTATTAATTTTATTTATTATCGAGTAATAACTAACTATCTTTATTTAATCAATAATTATTTATTACCTTATTATTTAATATAAATTAAATAATAATTAAATATTTATTATTTAATGTCGAATAATAAATTTATAACTTTTATTTGTACTTAATTATTATTCAATATTAATAGAATAATAACTAGATTAAATATTTATTATCTTTGTTTATTATTTAATGGTAGATAATAAATAATTATCTCATTAACCCTTATTATTATTTGATATTAAATAATAATTTAATACTTATTATTATTATTATTATTTTATTATTATTTATTGACAGTTAATAAATAATTATTAATTTGTTGTTACCCGTTGGCCCAACCAAAAGCTGGGTTCGATTTCCCAGCCATACCAATCACAATAAGGAAATTTGCTTACTACCAAATGAACAAGGTTGGTTTAGACATTACAGCGAACACCTACTGGGCATCCTAAAATTCGGCATTGGCCTAGTCCTATTATGTTCAAGGCTGCCGAACCTTATGGTTCTTAACATACAGAGTCTCAACAACACAACACAACACAACCCAAGCAATTACCAAAAACCATTAATCCAATACAGAGAAATAACTAACCCAATACCAATTACTTCCAATACAGAGAACAACTAAATCCAGTATATAGAAACAAATATCCCAATACAGAGGAAGGTTTCAATCCATACAATACAAGGTATAACATAATCAATCACAACACAATCGGCAATGCCAATCCAAGTATAGAAGAAGGAAATTTATACAAGACCTAACATAAAACTATCTCAGTAGCTTAATAACCCATTTCTGTACCTTGGGTTCGATCGACTTGCTGCCTTTCTTCTTCTCCCACAATACAAAACCCAGCCGGACATCCGCCACCGATGGTTCCCTTGATTCCCCCCCTTGCTGCGACTGCCCTCTCTTTAAAAATTTGACAGCTTCGTTTAGGGTTTGGGGGAGGGTTTCAATTTATAGAGGGAATATTACCCAATTATTGGGCAATACCCTACCTGACCAAGCTATTAGCCGACGGTAGGAGGGGGGTAAGCTGTCGATCGGTTGTCCATGTCAACCCTTTCCACCGACTGTGAGCCGCCGGCTGGTCCTTGAGCCGCGTGTCCTTACCGGTCGCGTCGCCGGATTCCTGGATCCTTTGGTCCATTCGCCACACGCTCGGTTTCTTTGGTTAACCCTTGGATCGTTCGTCGGTCTTTCCTTCACGCCGTCCGCTCGCTTCGCTGTCGCCGGCCTTCCTCTCGTCTCTCATTTCTGACTGATCGATTGATGGAGGGTTTGGGTACGCTAGATCAATTTGCTCTGACTCGAGGAGTTAGCTTTTAGGCTGCTAAATCCCCCAAATTGATTTTGCTGCTGATTTGAAACCCTTTCCACTTGAACTTGCCGGTTAACAAAAGAAATGGAACGGGTTTAACTCGGCTGGAAGGGAATTGGGCTCAACCCAATAGGGTTGGGCCGGCCAATAAATGGAGAAGAGATGGGTTCGACCCAATCCGGAAATAAAAGAAAAATGGGTCTAGTCCAATTAAAAGAAAATTGACCCAATTAAATTAATCACCTTGTATTTCTAATATTTTAAATTAAATAACTAAACCAATTGATTTATTTATTTAAAATATTTATTTTAACCATAATTCTTTATTCGAATTATTTAATCCGATAATTATTTATTTAATTACCCCAAATTTTCTTGCCAATTAAAAGTTAGGGTTAACTCGAAAATTATTGGACCATATAGTTATACAATTAAATAATATTTACATGGATTTAATTAAATTAGTAAAATTAAATAAAACGTATTTCATATATAAAAATAAATTAGTACAATGTTTTAAAAAAATCCCTGGACATTACAAATTACACATGTATTCATCAAATTTCTATGTACATAGTTAAAGTAGATGAATTACCTCTTATGTGATGAATTTCTAAGCTTGATGATGGATGAGTACAATTTTCTTGATGCAATTGACCTCTAATCCTTCCTTAATTCAATTGATTAGCTATACCTTAATGGGATTTTTAGTTCCTTAGGAGTAATTTGGGATAATTTGGGAGAGAGATATTTTAAACATGGAACTTGGTATGAAACAGGTGAGATGAGGAATATAGAGAAGACTGAGCATTTATTTCCAAGCTTCTTAGTTTCCTTACTCACCAGATAACATAGCTTAGCTTGGCTTAGTTCATTACCTATTAGTCTAACATATTGGCACCTCATACTTAAGTTTTAATGACTCAGCTTTCCTATTTTACCTTTCAAAGTCTCAGCATACATATGACACATATATTGTATATATACCATATGCATATATTACATATATTCATTACATATATACATGTACAGTATATACATAATACTAATTAACATATTATAATTACTTACTCCTTCTAATAAAATAGAATTAATACATTAAATAAAATAATACATTTAATGTAACGAACCAACTATATTAAAATAATTAATATTAGATTAATTATTTTAATTCACTTATTTAATTTAACGGACCAATTAAAATAATTAATATTCAATTAACTATTTTTATTTACTTATTTAATATATACAAGTAATTTTTGTATAATTAAATATATTTATTTCCTTCCTTCCATAAATTATTTGCAAAAAATTTAATTATATATTAAATATATAATTTAATATATATTATCCATTACTCACATTATAAATTTTAATTCACAAAATTGATGCCAATATACATATAATATATATTGGACCACATATTTTTAATATACATCCATTTGAAATAATATTAAATATTATTCCGTTATTCATGTTATATTTAATATTATAACATAAATATAACTATCATATTTAATTAAATAAATTTCATTATTTAATTACTTAAAACAAACATTTTAACCCACTATTTTTCAATTAGTGAATTAACTTACTTATTTCATTTTGTAGCTAATTTAAGCTAACTTATTTAATAGTTTTATTAACTATTAAATATAACTTTCTAAGTAAATGCATATTCTCCACATTTACTTACACAATTAACCAGTCACACAAAAATCACATATTTCACCGCACATACACATTTATGTAGTCAAACTCAACATATCTCCATTTATACATTAAATAAAATATATAACTTAATATATTTTATTTATCAATAATTTCCAAAAAACTCCTAATTGTCACATCTTTAAAGCACAAGATTCAAAACCTGATAAAAAGCGGGGAGATTGTGGTTACGCCACCAGAGCAGCCTAACATTCACATTAACCCTCTCCCTTAGTACAATATGGAAGGGGTTAATATGATTAGCTCTGGGAAGGTTGGAAACCACAAATATCTAAGGAAGGTTAAAAAATATTCTTCGCAATCCAAGACAAATACTCTGGGAGGGGAGTATTCGAAAAGCAGCTGTGCAGTGAGACAAGAATTAGCAATAGTCAATGCGCAGATGAGTCAATTGGCCGAATTAATCGTGTATCAACACCAGCTCACGCGACAAATGATTAGTTAAGTCTCAAAGGCTAAACCAACTGCAGTTCTTCCCAAAGTCATCCCCCTCACTAAGGAGGATTAGGCCCAGCTCCAAAAGCAAGAAAGATGGGCAGATAAAATAGCCAGAGAGGCCAGGCTATTGAATAAGGGAAAATGAATCGCGAATTGGCTATGAATCGAAAGTTTACTCCTTTAGGACAATCCAAGGAAGAAACGTTGCACCTATTGATAAGCAAAGGAAAGGTCACGAAATTGTTGCCACCCATAAGCCCTCGGTCGAAGAGATATGACCCCACAAAGATTTGCCTATATCATTTGAATTCACCTGGTCATGCCACAGAAGAGTGTTGGGCCCTCCAGCACAAAATCCAGAATTTCATTGAAGCTGGGGAGTTAAGAATAACGAGTAATATCGAGGTCATCACTATTGAGGGAAACACCATGGAAATGAAGGGTTTGTCATACCCATCGAAAATAGAGAGTTCAGACGAAGTTGTGGTCGTAGTCACCTATCTGGAAGGCGTAGAAATCGGACCCCTCGTAGTTCGGGGAGAAACAAGTAGAACGAAGAAGGCTCTTGAACCCCTTGTGTTGACATTAAGGCCGCAATATCCAATCATCAACTTGAAGTCAGTTCCCTGGAATTACAGGAAGGAAATGGGAGAAGCATCTGAATGCATAACTGTATTCCCCAAAGATAATCCTTTTTATTTACTGAAGCAAGTGGCGAAACCTGTGACTAAACCTATTGGGAAAGTACCCCCCGAAGAAAAGGTGGTCGAATTCTTCACCAAAATGGGACATAATGAGATGAAGGTTGTGAAGACGCTTGAAGAAGCTCCAGCTCAGATCTCCATCCTTGACTTAGTGTTGGCATCCAAGGATCACCGGAGAATATTGGTGAAAGTCCTGGAAGAGGCACATCTCCCTAAGATGGTGGACATGGAGAAATTTAGCCACCTGATTGGCCATATCCTCGATAATAATATAATCTCTTTCACCGATGACGATATACCGGCCGAAGGAACTGGGCATCGTAAACCCTTGCACATCGCGGTGATTTCTTTAGGATATGTATTAGGCGGTGTATTGATTGATGGAGGATCAGCCCTGAATATTTATCCTTACGATACCTCGGAAAGGATGAAGATCAACCCCAACCGAATCCAAAGCAACCACGTGGTAGTAAGAGCATTTGACGGATCAAGGAAGGATACTGTTGGAGAAATTGAACTCCCCATGGAAATAGGTCCGCATACCTTCAACATTTCTTTCCAAATATTGAATATCACTACAGGATATAATTTGTTGCTAGGACGGCCATGGATCCATATGGTCGGGGCAGTACCGTCCACTCTTTGTTAGGTTTGTATATTACGCAAGCATGCAATCAAATTACACAAATAGGGCGAAAGTGTGATAAAACGGATTTTAAAATTTTAATACAAACCATCACCATGATCTATCCTTGTGTTCAATTATCAATTAAACGAAAGAGAAAGAGAATAAGAATTATACCTTCGTAGATCAAAGCTTCCTCGGGTACAAGTTTAACTCCTAATCCTTCGTGTTCTCCTCGAATTCCACCGATGAGATTCCTTCCTTTGATCAACGTTAGCCACCCAAGTGTTTGGCCTTTAGAGGAGATCCACCAAAGAAGAATAGGTATTCAAGAAGTTGGGTGTTGGCAAAACCCTAGTTTCTATCTCTATAGAAATTGCAAGTACTCTCCACAATCTAATGCAAGAGTGTGTAACCCTAATCTATGATAAGACTCCTCTTATTTATAGATGTAGGAAAACCCTTCCCTAAACTATTTAGGATTTGGGTTTCTATTATAATTAAACTCCTTTAATTAATTATCCTCCTAATTCAATTAGGAATTCATGTGAGAGTACTTCTATTAATTAATTCTCAATCCCTATTAGGAATTAAATAATAGTAATAGTAATAATAATAATAAGACTCCTCTTATTAATTTATATTTAATATTTCTAAAATATTAAATAATAAATATTAAGCTATTTAATTTATTCTATCTCCATAGACTAAATTAAATACACTTAACTTATTATTACAATTATGCTATTTACTTCTTAAATAAATATTTTACTTTTTCGGTGTGACCCTTTAGGTTCTTCATATTGAACCGGTTGTGAATAAATTAATTAGAACAATTCTAATTATATTTTAATAAATAAATTAAACTATTTAATTTATTTAAATAAATAATATTTATTCTACAATAAGGGTAAGCTCCCTTAGCGATCAACGACTTTCTAGATAATATAGATTTCAACATTAATCACAAAAGAACCTTTCAGTGCATAGTTACCGTACAATTCAATCCTTCTACTATACAATGTCCCAATTAAATATTAGACATGGAATTACTGTCAAGTCTTACTTTATTTAATTATATGTATTTCGATTCCCAAATGCACAACTCTAAATAATGCAAATTAAAAACTCCTTTCTAATTTCATTCTACCTTGGCCAAGGACTACTGAGTTGTCATTTATCGAATCACATAGGACATTCACATCTTTTACTAGACGTGGTAAATTCTTTGTTGATCATTCACCTATCTCAATGTACAACTTATTATACCCAATCATACCTTTTGATATACCCTAAAGGCCTTAAGGGACATGTCAAAGTATAACTCATCATACACAAGATACTATGATGATCTCAAGTCCAAGGATCACTTGTACTACTATCACTAGAGGAATTCCTATTGACAGACGAGTAAAACTCCATTAGGTATTCCTTAGCGAGCCACGTTTAGTGTACTTATTCTCCAATAAGCACCTACATACTTGCTTTAGTGTCTCCACACAAATAATTATGAGATCAATCATCCTCTTTCTAAGAGCAAGCAACGTATGTACTAATCTATCCGGATTCACTAATCCCCTTTTTAGTAATCCAACGATTAGGAACGATCTTTGTTTGTGAGCTATCTAGAATTTAGATCTCATTAGCATGATCACCATCATGATTCTAAAAGAATTGCTCAAAACTATGGGTTTATTACATTTAATATAACAACACTATGTAGATAATGTAAAATGCCTTTTAATAAAATCAATTCTTTTATTAATAAATGAATAAGATTACAAAGTATATGTAACATCATATCAAATATGATTGGCTTGTGTGCATACTACTTTCAATCTCCCACTTGCACTAAAGCCAATCACCATGGTATCTAATACCCATCTTCTCTAAGTGACGATCAAACTACTGTTGTGTTAAAGCTTTAGTATATGGATCTGCAATGTTGTCTTGAGAGTCCACACGCTCCAGGGTGACATCTCATCTTTTAATGATCCCTTTAATCAAATGAAACCGCCGCAACACGTGTTTAGATTTCTGATGAGACCTGGGTTCCTTAGCCTGTGCAACAGCTCCGGTGTTGTCACAGAATAAAGGTACGGCTCCTCTAATACTAGGAACCACTCCAAGTTCAGTTATGAACTTCTTCATCCAACAACTTCCTTTGCAGCTTCACTTGCAGCTATGTACTCTACCTCTGTCACTGAATCAGCAACTATTTGCTGCTTGGAACTTTTCCAACTCACTGCGCCACCATTTAAGGTAAATACAAACCCTGAAACAGATTTACTGTCATCTTGGTCTGTTTGAAAACTTGAGTCTGTATAGCCCTCTAGTTTCAATTCAGACCCACCGTAGACAAGAAATACATCCTTAGTTGTAATATCCCGAATGTTTATGAGTTAGTAAATCATGATATTAAACTATTATGATAATTGTGGCATACAATGATCCTTAGAAAAGGAAATTGATGGGTTAAACATAGGATAATACTCAGAGTATATTTGAGTTGATAAAGGTTATATAATAAAAACCTACGAGAGTTGGTTGAGGAAAGTGGATTAAATAGGTAATATGAAACCTATGTTATAGTAATACGTTAAAATTTATTCAACGATAAAATTTCGGAAGAAAGTAGATGAAAACCGAGTAAGAGAGGTTTGATATTTGTGATTCCGAGGACGGAATCCTTATAAGGAGAGAAGGATGTGACAACCCGGATTTTCGAGAATAATTATAATAAGAATTTAATATAGAATAATTCTTATTATGAGTCGCGTTTGAATATATATGTGTTATATATATTTATGTGATTAAATTGATGAGCTTAATATGTATATATATAAATGTGAAATATATACGTAGATTCAGAATGAATGAGTTAATAGTCAATTATTGTAACGATCGCGAGTCGTGGGTAGCTTGGTAATTCGAGCTTATGGATATTATTGAATAAAATAGACTTTTATTAATAATATTATGTGTTAAGAGTTTAAAAGTTATATTATAACCTAGACTATGTGTTGACGATGATTAGTAAGTGTAAGAGTGTTCGCATTACCTAATTTGGTGGTTTCGAGAAAAATCGCTAGAGTACTATTTATTGGATTAAATAAATAGTTGATGGTTAATAATATTGAACGAGTAATTGTTGTAAAGACGCTAACCCAAAATATGGACGGGATATATATGCGATGATATATATGATTATGGGGAGTTAATCGTGAAGAGCAGCGATCGCGAACCGTGAATACCCTTGTAATTTTGGGTTTACTAATATTATTAAATGGATTAAATATTATTTTTATGTGATGTCCTTTAAGGTTATTTTATAACCTGGATGATGTCAATGTATGAAGATTTATGCGTTATTGAATCGTATGAGTGAATAATTGATTTTGCGAAAGATCGCAAAATCACTATTTACGGGGCACGTTTCCCGAGGCACTATTCATGCCATAAAATTTTTGTGTCTTTTTCGATGTTGAATAATTTCATAAATACGTGTACGCGTACGAATAATTTTTTCAAGTGTCTGAAATTTTATTTGAGCTGATACGTGATTTTATCCGTATCCGAAATGTATGATATGGGTGTTCCGAATATTTGGACAAATCCCACAATAATTATTTTTATGCGTCCCAATATTTATGGTAATACCCATTTTAATTTTGGGTAGAGTTATTTACCAGTTTCGGTACAAAAGTGGGAGTTTTCGGATATATTTTTGTGTATTTGGGTATTTTTTTGGCTTGTTACTCCAAGTGGGAACCACCCAACCACTTTATACCAATTAAATGAGAGCAAGAAGGGAGTTGCGGGCAAGCATTTGAATTTGTTAGCCAACCTTGAGCACCTAACCCACTACTCCAAAAATCACTCCTCCACTTCTCCCAAATCATTTATTCTTTCTTGCATTCCTTCTCTCCCATACCATCAGCTCAATTAGAGAGAGAGAGAGAGAGAAAATCTGCAGCCAAGAGGAAGAAGAAAGAAGGAGAAGGTCGCTGGAAAAGTCGCCGGAAAAGGAAGAAAGTCGCCGAAAAAAGGAAGAAGGAAGAAGAAGAGAGCACGGGTGGAAGAGAAGAAGAAGAGGAAGAGCTTCAAGCAACTCTAATAAACCCTAGCTAGCTTCTCTATCATCTATAAGAGATTTACAGAGGTAACATCTCATTAAATCCATTTCGTTTGAGTTTTGTAAAAGATTTTCCAAAGTTTTTGGTTTTTAGAGCTTGTAAGCTCGTGGATGATTTTCTTGCGATTTTTGTTGTTGTTGTTGGTTGGGGTTCCTTAATAATGTTGCCAAGAGACCTTGTAAGCCACTAATAACATCAAAGTGGAACAAACATGCAATAAATCCGTACCTATGCTTAAGGAGGATGAAGAACATGAAGAACAATGAACTTTGGACATGAACTTGGACATTTGGACGATTTAGAGGACCTTGTAGCTATGATTTCGTGTTTATTTAATTTGTTTGTTGTTATGATGTTGTACTTCCATGGGTTATGAGTTTAACCCAGTTGGAATGGAGTAAAAAGGGATTAAAACAAAGATTTGGTGATGATTTTTGTAAAGAACACCAAGAACACGAAAATATAGCATGAGTTGATACTTTGGCCTAACATTTGGCCATGTTAATGTTAATGGATAGCTCTGAATTTTTGATATGTTGTAGCCCTATGTCTTAGGAGTCCATAGAGTCCGGAACGGACCAATTTGAACGTGTATTGAGAGAGTTGTGGTGGTTGGAAGCAAGATAGGTCTAGAACACCAAAACAGAGCATTCCGGGAAGCAAAACGGGTTGGGGACTCAGGCCGAGCGCCTACGGCGCTGGGTAGGCACTGGCTATGAGTCCAGCTACTGCAAGAGAGCAGTGTAGGCGCTGGTCATAGGCCATTTTGAGCGCCTACGACGCTGGATAAGAGACTGTGCAAACAGCTTCAACGTCCTTTAGTAAAATGACCATAACTTTCTCATACGAACTTGGATTGAGGTGATTCAAGATGATTCGGAAAGAGAACGAGTAGACCTACAACTTTAGTTCTTTAAGTTTTTCCATTTGAGGTCGGGATCAATTCCTAAATTGACCATTTGTATGACTGATGTGTTTTTGGAGGTAATCGGAGGGTGTCGGGCATGCGCGTAAGCACATGTAATGCTCCCGATAATATAAAATGTTGTTCTAAGTTCTAAAACATAAATGTTATGATTTATAATGATACTTAGCATTAACTAATGAGTATTAGATAAATTTAATGGGCATGTTAGGCGTACGCAAATGCATGTCGCCTAGGCGTTCGAATAATCAAGTTTGGCGTATAGATGTGCAAGCGTCGTAACGCCGTAACTAGTGTGTATAATCTTGTTTAATATTGTGTTTCTAATAATAATGAAACATGATAGTGTGTTATAAACCAATGTATGAGCATGCTAAACACATGCAAAGGAGGCGAATTAGGTGTGTGACGTGTAAACGTCGAAACACCGCGTAAAGTGTTAAAGAACTTAAATATTGTTTCGATTTAAACAAAACGAACATTATAAGATATGAAGTAGGTTTATAATATAAACCATTATATGAAGCCTTTTTAGTGGCTAATTGGTATTTTATTGTTAAATAAATTGTGTAGGATATTTGAAGGACGAGCCATCATAATTTGGCAAGGAACGCTTAAAGGCAAGTTCTTTCAGTAACTTGTTAACTTGTTTAAATGTATTGATGTACATGACTTGATTACTAAATCTTTCACTATTATGTGGATTATATGCGAGCATGATTAAAGTGTGCACAATGTGCAATTATGTGACTATATTGTTCTATGTGGAACTTGAATTATTGTAAACATACAATGTGAGATGCATGAGGTATGCTATGAGATGCATGATGCATATATATTGATGAATTACATAAGAATTATAATGCATGAGTAAGATGCATAGTATGAGAATCATGATGCATGGATAAAATGCAAACTTATGTGTTACGTGAAGCATGAAATATGAAAACTGTTAGTTCTTGCTGAGCCGTCGTGCTCATTCTTGCAAAATAAAACTTTTGCAGATTTACGATGCAATGCAATTATCTTGATATCGTGATGATAAGGATTAGAGGTGCAGGGATACGAGAAGATTGCTAAATGTTTCTTTACTGTAATTATTTAGCTGTGATGACGGTATATGATGTACGTGAATTTGTCTACGTAAACCTTGAGTTAGAAATGAAGATTATCCATTATAGTATTTATGATGTGATTATATTAGTTACTTGTTATAGTAAACTAGAAGGATGACAATGATGTACAAAGGACATTTTTATAACGAATGTATTAGTTGTTGAATAACCTTGCGAATATTCAGGGATTGGATAAAGTCAGAATCTGAACCTTGCGTTTACACATGAGATATTGTAAAGGATCATGGTATTTATTCAATTGATCATAAGTGTTTTATTTAAGGTCTTCGTGCCTGGGATTAGATGAGGATATGTTGTTATATTATTGTAATTACATATTTATAGTAAGCCTATGTTGCATGGGTTTTACCGTGACGTACCGGACCCGAGTTCAAGGTAAGACCCGAGTTTCGAGGGCGTTACAGTTGGTATCAAAGCTAATAGGTTATAAACCTTAGGTAAGAGTACCTTAGGCTATAACTGTAGTGAAGAAAGATGATAATGATGAAGATAGATAAAACTCAAATAGAGTTTAATTGATAGTAAATGAATTTAGAAAATTCATAGTAAGAGTTGAGGTATATATAAGACGATTCAAAGAAGAATCTTGATGCGTTATAAAAGATGAGAATTAGGAGTTACCTGAGTCCAGTGATATAGATGATAAGTATTGATCAATAGACGAGGTCTATAAGACGTAAATGCAATAAAATCATATATTATGATTAGAGAGAAGAGTATAGAAGATCGTAGGATGAAACGATCGTAGGATAAGGAAGATCGTAATGTAACACGATTGTAGAGTAAGATCACGATGTGATTGGATTAAGTTAAAGAATGATAGGTGATCAACTGAATGATTGAAAATTGTAGCTCAATGCTATAGATAGATGGTGCTATGAGATAGTATGAGTAAAACTTGGAAAGAGTTATGGATGATGAAACACGAATTAAATTCTTGTTGAGTAACGAGTAAGCTAGGATTGGGGGTGATTTCAATTGAGGACTCATGTTAGTGACTGAGTTGTACAATTCCTTGTATGGGCGGGGAATTCGTGCTTGGTTTGAGAACCACTTAACTTCCTATATTGGTATAGTGGTTGAGTTGAACAATTCTTTGTATGGGCGGGGAATTTGTGCTTGGTGTAACAACCGCTTAGCTTCCTATATTGATTAGTGGCCGAGTTGACCAATTCCTTGTATGGGCAGGGGATTGTGATAGGTTCAACAATCACTTAGCTTCTTATATTGATAATCATTGGAACCTGGTATCGCGCTATCGCTATACGTATGACGAGAAGGTGATTCTTTTCTCATATTTATATTTGATAGTTATAGAATATTAAGATTAGGTGCGAGTTCTTTAAACTCACACGTATGGTAAGTTCGTGACTCATAATCATATGGTATGGTGGAACCCCTCAGCGAATGGACGATGTTGGTCTGACTAGGATAAGTTTCTAAATCCATATGATTGTGGTAAGTTCCTGAACTCATAATGTGTGGTAAGTTTGATGAACTATATTGGGGTATGGAAAGGTGGTGGATTGAGAACTGTGAATTCTCAAAATGATGAGCATTGGTGATGTTAGAAATAGATAGAATTATTAAATAATGATGCATTGAAGAGAAATTGCAGTTGATGAGGAGACAGGAATATTCCAAATCTTCTAGCTATGCTAGAATTCGAAATTTATTGACTTCGTGCTGATGTTGCACTTTTGTGTCTTTGAAAAATATACGGGGCCAGATTTCTGGACCAAGGGTTTTTTTTAATGTACTATTATTCATATGTTTATGCTAATAGTTTCGGCTAGACAAAGTTGATTTGAAAATATCAAAATGTATTTTTAAATTGTCATCAATGCATCATGAAATCTGGTGTAGAATGACAGATGATGAAGTCATCAATGCAGATTAACCTAGTGTTGGATGTGATCATAGTATCGTCAACCCACAATGGTATGATGTAGTATGACAAAATCACGAAATGACAGAATCCTCAACGGACTGTAGAAACAGTGCGGTATCATGACGTCATAAAATGATTTTTGTTTTCTCTAAAGTATAAAAAAAATATGCCAATTGAGTTGGCTATAATAATTCGATTGATGTCCGAATTGTTAATAAAAGTCTAAGCTATTTGATTCGGCTAGACGAATGTTGCAATGTGTTTATGAAATTCAAGCATTACTTGAGAATTTATGCCAAACCAAATTGTTTTGGTAAGGAATTTTGTAGTAAGCTGAGGTGAACAACCCTATTATTGGGGTATTTGATGTAGGAAAAATCTCGACTGACCTATGGTGGTCAAGCAAACGCATATAGTTGTTTAGCTAGAAAGTTGTGCACAACGTCAAGGTACAAAAGGCTGATCACCTGGCGTACGGAGGTAGATTACCTTTTTCTTAATTGAAATCGGTAGGGGTAGTAATACCCGTGAACCTCTATGTTCATGGTCTTTATGAGGTAGATTACCTTTTTCTTAATTGAAATCGGTAGGGGTAGTAATACCCGTAAACCTCAATGTTCATGTTCTTTATGGCCCCCAGCAGGGTAGATTACCTTTTTCATAATTGAAATCGGTAGGGGTAGTAATACCCGTAAACCTCTGTGGTCATGGTCTTTATGGCCCCTCAGCATAATATGAAAAGTTTTTAAGGAATATTTTATTTCCTATTTGTTCAAGTTACTTCACAATTATTAAACAATTGTTGAAGGTTCCTATTATTCGGGAAATTGATTTTGGGAAGAGTGATTATCCCAAGGAGAAGTAGTCGTAGAATGCGACAATTTTAAGTGAATCCTTGAAAGAGGACACTGTAAAGGTTAGATTGAAAACCTAGTTTTGAGGGGTAGAATAAGCAAAGATGAATGCGTTGAAATTTCGAGGACGAAATTCTTAGAAGAAGGGGTGAATGTAATATCCCGAATGTTTATGAGTTAGTAAATCATGATATTAAACTATTATGATAATTGTGGCATACAATGATCCTTAGAAAAGGAAATTGATGGGTTAAACATAGGATAATACTCAGAGTATATTTGAGTTGATAAAGGTTATATAATAAAAACCTACGAGAGTTGGTTGAGGAAAGTGGATTAAATAGGTAATATGAAGCCTATGTTATAGTAATACGTTAAAATTTATTCAACGATAAAATTTCGGAAGAAAGTAGATGAAAACCGAGTAAGAGAGGTTTGATATTTGTGATTCCGAGGACGGAATCCTTATAAGGAGGGAAGGATGTGACAACCCGGATTTTCGAGAATAATTATAATAAGAATTTAATATAGAATAATTCTTATTATGAGTCGCGTTTGAATATATATGTGTTATATATATTTATGTGATTAAATTGATGAGCTTAATATGTATATATATAAATGTGAAATATATACGTAGATTCAGAATGAATGAGTTAATAGTCAATTATTGTAACGATCGCGAGTCGTGGGTAGCTTGGTAATTCAAGCTTATGGATATTATTGAATAAAATAGACTTTTATTAATAATATTATGTGTTAAGAGTTTAAAGGTTATATTATAACCTAGACTATGTGTTGACGATGATTAGTAAGTGTAAAAGTGTTGGTATGAGCTAATTTAGTGGTTTCGAGAAAAATTGCTAGAGTACTATTTATTGGATTAAATAAATAGTTGATGGTTAATAATACTGAACGAGTAATTGTTGTAAAGACGCTAACCCAAAATATGGGTGGGATATATATGCGATGATATATATGATTATGGGGAGTTAATCGTGAAGAGCAGCGATCGCGAACCGTGAATACCCTTGTAATTTTGGATTTATTAATATTATTAAATGGATTAAATATTATTTTTATGCGATGTCCTTTAAGGTTATTTTATAACCTGGATGATGTCAATGTATGAAGATTTATGCGTTATTGAATTGTATGAGTGAATAATTGATTTTACGAAAGATCGCAAAATCACTATTTACGGGGCACGTTTCCCGAGGCACTATTCACGCCATAAAATTTTTGTGTCTTTTTCGATGTTGAATAATTTCATAAATACGTGTACGCGTACGAATAATTTTTTCAATTGTCTGAAATTTTATTTGAGCTGATACGTAATTTTATCCGTATCCGAAATGTATGATATGGGTGTTCCGAATATTTGGACAAATCCCACAATAATTATTTTTATGCGTCCCAATATTTATGGTAATACCCATTTTAATTTTGGGTAGAGTTATTTACCAGTTTTGGTACAAAAGTGGGAGTTTTCGGATATATTTTTGTGTATTTGGGTATTTTTTTGGCTTGTTACTCCAAGTGGGAACCACCCAACCACTTTATACCAATTAAATGAGAGCAAGAAGAGAGTTGCCGGCAAGCATTTGAATTTGTTAGCCAACCTTGAGCACCTAACCCACTACTCCAAAAATCACTCCTCCACTTCTCCCAAATCATTTATTCTTTCTTGCATTCCTTCTCTCCCATACCATCAGCTCAATTAGAGAGAGAGAGAAAAAATCTGCAGCCAAGAGGAAGAAGAAAGAAGGAGAAGGTCGCTGGAAAAGTCGCCGGAAAAGGAAGAAAGTCGCTGGAAAAAGGAAGAAGGAAGAAGAAGAGAGCGCGGGTGGAAGAGAAGAAGAAGAGGAAGAGCTTCAAGCAACTCTAATAAACCCTAGCTAGCTTCTCTATCATCTATAAGAGATTTACAGAGGTAACATCTCATTAAATCCATTTCGTTTGAGTTTTGTAAAAGATTTTCCAAAGTTTTTGGTTTTTAGAGCTTGTAAGCTCGTGGATGATTTTCTTGCGATTTTTGTTGTTGTTGTTGGTTGGGGTTCCTTAATAATGTTGCCAAGAGACCTTGTAAGCCACTAATAACATTAAAGTGGAACAAACATGCAATAAATCCGTACCTATGCTTAAAGAGGATGAAGAACATGAAGAACAATGAACTTTGGACATGAACTTGGACATTTGGACGATTTAGAGGACCTTGTAGCTATGATTTCGTGTTTGTTTAATTTGTTTGTTGTTATGATGTTGTACTTCCATGGGTTATGAGTTTAACCCAGTTGGAATGGAGTAAAAAGGGATTAAAACAAAGATTTGGTGATGATTTTTGTAAAGAACACCAAGAACACCAAGAACACAAAAATATAGCATGAGTTGATACTTTGGCCTAAGATTTGGCCATATTAATGTTAATGGATAGCTCTGAATTTTTGATATGTTGTAGCCCTATGTCTTAGGAGTCCATAGAGTCCGGAACGGACCAATTTGAACGTGTATTGAGAGAGTTGTGGTGGTTGGAAGCAAGATAGGTCTAGAACACCAAAACAGAGCATTCCGGGAAGCAAAACGAGTTGGGGACTCAGGCCGAGCGCCTACGGCGCTGGGTAGGCGCTGGCCATGAGTCCAGCTACTGCAAGAGAGCGCTGTAGGCGCTGGTCATAGGCCATTTTGAGCGCCTACGGCGCTGGACAAGAGACTGTGCAAACATCTTCGAGGTCCTTTAGTAAAATGGGCATAACTTTCTCATACAAACTTGGATTGAGGTGATTCAAGATGATTCAGAAAGCGAACGAGTAGACCTACAACTTTTGTTCTTTAAGTTTTTCAATTTGAGTTCGAGATCAATTCCTAAATTGACCATTTGTATGACTGATGTGTTTTTGGAGGTAATCGCAGGGTGTCGGGCATGCGCGTAAGCACATGTAATGCTCCCGACAATATAAAATGTTGTTCTACATTCTAAAACATGAATGTTATGATTTATAATGATACTTAGCATTAACCAATGAGTATTAGATAAATTGAATGGGCATGTTAGGCGTACGCAAATGCATGTCGCCTAGGCGTTCGAATAATCAAGTTTGGCGTATAGATGTGCAAGCGTCGTAACACCGTAACTAGTGTGTATAATCTTATTTAATATTGTGTTTATAATAATAATGAAACATGATAGTGTGTTATAAACCAATGTATGAGCATGCTAAGCACATGCAAATGAGGCGAATTAGGTGTGTGACGTGTAAACGTCGAAATGACGCGTAAAGTGTTAAAGAACTTAAATAGTGTTTCGATTTAAACAAAACGAACATTATAAGATATGAAGTAGGTTTATAATATAAACCATTATATGAAGCCTTTTTAGTGGCTAATTGGTATTTTATTGTTAAATAAATTGTGTAGGATATTTGAAGGACGAGCCATCATAATTTGGCAAGGAACGCTTAAAGGCAAGTTCTTTCAGTAACTTGTTAACTTGTTTAAATGTATTGATGTACATAACTTGATTACTAAATCTTTCACTATTATGTGGATTATATGCGAGCATGATTAAAGTGTGCACAATGTGCAATTATGTGACTATATTGTTCTATGTAGAACTTGAATTATTGTAAACATACAATGTGAGATGCATGAGGTATGCTATGAGATGCATGATGCATATATATTGATGAATTACATAAGAATTATAATGCATGAGTAAGATGCATAGTATGAGAATCATGATGCATGGATAAAATGCAAACTTATGTGTTACGTGAAGCATGAAATATGAAAACTGTTAGTTCTTGCTGAGCCGTCTTGCTCATTCTTGCAAAATAAAACTTTTGCAGATTTACGATGCAATGCAATTATCTTGATATCGTGATGATAAGGATTAGAGGCGCAGGGATACGAGAAGATTGCTAAATGTTTCTTTACTGTAATTACTTAGCTGTGATGACGGTATATGATGTACGTGAATTTGTCTACGTAAACCTTGAGTTAGAAATTAGGGTTATCCATTATAGTATTTTTGATGTGATTATATTAGTTACTTGTTATAGTAAACTAGAAGGATGACAATGATGTACAAAGGACATTTTTATAACAAATGTATTAGTTATTGAATAACCTTGCGAATATTCAGGGATTGGATAAAGTCAGAATCTGAACCTTGCGTTTACACATGAGATATTGTAAAGGATCATGGTATTTATTCAACCTTGATCATAAGTGTTTTATTTAAGGTCTTCGTGCCTAGGATTAGATGAGGATATGTTGTTATATTATTGTAATTACATATTTATAGTAAGCCTATGTTGCATGGGTTTTACCGTGACGTACCGGACCCGGGTTCAAGGTAAGACCCGAGTTTCGGGGGCGTTACATTAGTTCTTCTCAAGTACTTTAGGATGTTTTTCACTACCTTCCACTGCTCTTCTCCTGGATTCGACTGATATCTGCTCGTTACACTAAGTGCATGAGTGACATCTGGTCTAGTACATATCATACCGTACATGATAGATCCTATTGCTTAAGCATAAGGAATCTTACTTATACGGTCTCTTTCCTTAGGTGTCTTTGGGGCCTGTTTCTTGGAGAGAGATATTCCATAGCTCATCGGCACGAGACCTTTCTTGGAATCTTCCATGCTAAACTTCTTTAGCATCGAGTCAATGTACTTTCCTTGGGTCAAGCCCAACATCCTTTTAGATCTATCTCTATAGATCTTTATCCCCAAAATATAGGATGCCTCACCCAAGTCCTTCATGGAGAAATGTTTAGATAACCAAATTTTGATCGACTGTAGCATAGGAACATCATTCCCTATCAGTAATATATCATCAACATATAATACAAGGAATGAAACAGCGCTCCCACTAACCTTCTTGTACACACATGGTTCATCCTCATTTTTGATAAAATTAAACTTTTTGATTATCTCATCAAAACGGATGTTCCACCTTCGAGAAGCTTGCTTTAATCCATAAATGGATCATTGTAGCTTACAGACTCGGTTTGTTCCAACCGTTGAAACAAAACCCTCTGGCTGTATCATATATACATTCTCCTCAAGCTCTCCATTGAGGAAGGCCGTTTTCACGTCCATTTGCCAGATTTCATAGTCATAATAAGCTGCAATTGCAAGCAAAATCCGAATGGACTTGAGCATAGCTACTGGTGAGAAGGTTTCATCATAGTCAACTCCTTGTCTTTATTTGAAACCTTTTGCAACCAATCGGGCCTTATAGGTCTCTACCTTGCTGTCCGCTCCAGTCTTTCTCTTAAAGACCCATTTGCACCCAATAGGCTTAATACCCTCAGGTGGTGAAACCAAAGTCCATACTTGGTTTTCATACATGGAGTCCATCTCGGATTTCATGGCTTCAAGCTATTTCTCTGAGTCTTTACTACTCATAACCTATTCGTAAGTCAATGGATCATCATCATCTATGATGCGTACCTCATCATCATTCTCTATGATGAATCCATACCTATCAGGTATCTTCGGTACTCTTCCAGATTTACGAATATGTTGTGGTACAGTAGGTTCTTCTACTTGGTCAGGTACCTGACTTTGATCCGTAGTATTTTGTGGTTCTCGAATTTCTTCAAGATATATCTTACTCCCACTGACCCCTTCAAGGATAAACTCCTTTTCCAAGAAGGCAACGTGTTTTGCAACAAACACCTTTTGATCAGTAGGATGATAAAAATAATACCCTGGTGTTTCTTTAGGGTATCCCACGAATCTACATTTGTCAGATCTAGTCTTCAGCTTATTATGCTCAAACCTTTTGACATAAGCTGGACAACCCCAAGTCTTAACATGCTTAAGATTTGGTTTCCTCCCTGTCCATAACTCATATGGAGTCTTTGGGACGGATTTGGTAGGTACCTTGTTAAGTAGGTATGCAGCCGATTCTAGGGCATAACCCCAGAAGGATACTGGAAGGTAGGTAAAACTCATCATGGAACAAACCATGTCCAACAATGTTCGATTTCTCCTTTCAGATACACCATTCAACTGTGGCGTCCCTGGTGGAGTCCATTGTGAGATTATACCATTTTCTTTAAGACAATTGAGAAACTCATTGGTTAAGTATTCCCCTCCTCGATCCGATCGAAGAATCTTAATACTCTTACTAGTTTGCTTCTCTACTTCACTTCTGAATTCTTTGAACTTTTCAAATGATTCAGATTTGTATTTCATTAAATACACATATCCAAATCTAGAATGATCATCAGTGAAAGTAATAAAATAAGAATACCCTCCTCGTGCATTCGTTGTTATAGGTCCACATACGTCTGTGTGTACCAACGCTAATAACTCTGTAACTCTTTCTCCTTTTCCACTAAAAGGGGATTTAGTCATCTTACCCATGAGACAAGATTCACAAGTTGGATATGATTCATAATCAGATAGCTTTAAAAGCCCATCTTTATGCAACTTGGTTAATCTTGTTTCATTGATATGACCGAGTCTACAGTGCCACATAAAGGTATAATTAACATCATCTCTTTTTCTTTTCTTAGTTTGTTCAATTTGAAGTATATTTTCGTGCAAGTCAAGAATGTAAAGTCCATTCAGTAAAGTGCCAACACCATATAAAATATTTTTATTATAAATAAAACAACTGTTGTTCCTTATTATAATATCAAAACCATCCATATCCAATACAGAAATTGAAATAATGTTTCTAATGAGTGTTGGAACATAATAGCAATTATTTAAACTAATGGACTTGCCCGTCGGCAGTGCTAAACAATAAGTTCCTATAGCTAATGCAACAACCTTTGCTCCATTTCCCACTCGTAGGATGACTTCATCCTTGTTCAGCTTTCTACTTCTGCTTAGTCCCTGCATATTATTACATATGTGAGAACTACAACCGGTATCCAATACCCAAGTAGAATTTTGACTTTCAGAAAAATTAATTTCAATCATGAACAAACCTAGATCAGAAGTCGAAGCTTCTCCAAGCTTCTTTTGGTCCGCAAGATACTCCTTGCAGTTCCTCTTCCAGTGTCCCTACTTATTGCAATGGTAGCAAATTCCTTTGCTATCTGGATCAGGTTTCTTTTTATCCTTTCCTTTCGCCTTGCCCTTAGCCTTCTTGTTTTTCTTCTTTTCAGAAGATACCTTGGGCCTCTTCCTTTTCTTGAAAAAATCATCCACTAGTAAGACTTGGTTCTTGTTAGATGAGAAGTGACCTTCAGCAGTTTTCAGCATGTTAAGTAACTCAGGCAAGCTGACGTCCAACTTATTCATGTGAAAATTCACAACAAATTGTGAGAAGGTGTCCGGGAGTGACTGCAAGATCAAATCTTGACTTAACTCCCCATCCATCACGAACCGAAGCTGTCCAAGTTGTTCAATCAGATTGATCATCTTAAGGACATGAGTCTCAACAGCAGTGCCCTCGGTCATACGAGATCAGAAGAGCTCCTTAGATATCTGATATCTAGCAGTCCTACTTTGCTCACCATACAACTCTTTGAGGTGCAGCAATATAGTAGGAGCATCCATAGTTTCATGCTGACGCTGAAGCTTGTTACTCATGGATGCGAACATGATGCATTGAGCCAAGATTGCATCATCTTGCCACTTTCTGAAAGTAGCAATCTCTTCCTTAGCGGTTGTTTCGGCAACATTTGCAGGGACTGGCGAATTTAGGACATAAGAAATCTTTTCAGCAGTGAGAACAATTCTCAGATTCCTAAACCAATCCGTGTAATTCGGTCTGGTCAGTTTGTTAGCATTAAGTATGCTACGCAGTGATAGTGAGTTTGACATTTTTAAATTTTGCATGTAAAATAGACAACATTTTAGCATACATTCATTTAATTAATTACCAAAATAAATTAGGTCTTTATTTTAAATTGGTATCTCTCAATTTTTCATCAAACTATATTACCCTCATTATATAGTTCGGCAATTCTAATTAAAGATTTGCTAGTGAGATTAAGGATCCCATTTCAAATGAATATAGTCTTGTGGTGACACAACAAACGATATATAAATAAATAGGTAGACAACTATTGTCAATTACATCACTATGTAACTCCTTGTATTTTGCCTCTTAGATTATTTTGATCAAGTGGTGACACATCCGAATCAAAATTATCCAAGTTAAGTCCATCCTAGCACTTCCATATATATGAAGAGAAAAATACCGTCCTTGTGGTGACACAATAAAACAGTAATGTTCAATTCCTTAATAAGCATCAAATGTGATAAGGCAACATCTTAAATATTTAATACTTACCTTGTGGTGACACAACAAACTAATATTAAATATTTAATACTCTATTGCTTTACCATGCTAGAAGGCGACGTTCGATATTCTAAATATCTTTGAATGCTTAGGATTTAATATTATTTCTTTGAGTTGTTTATTATTATTGGTCTCATCTTGTTTAGCGCGCATGCACATATATATATAAAATACGCGTAATATTATTTAACATGCGAAGCATGTTGGATAATATATAATATATATAGTAAGCATGCACATATAGAATACTATATTCTACCCGGATTGATTATGGACTTTTATTCTAGTTTGGTTCACTAGAGTCACCAAGTGAACCAAAAGGTCAAACCTAGGGTGCAAGAATTAAATTTAAATATAACTATTACATTTAAAACCCGGGCTCCATTACAAACGGGTCTTCAAGCGCTCATTGCTCCTTTGTCTCCAATTCTTCAAAATAATTCTAACTAATCCTATTACATGAACTATTTACAATAAATAGAAACCTTGATCAGCAGTCAAGGGGAAGTACATAGGAGGGAGATAGAATTTATATTAGGAAAAATTAGAGAAGACGAGGTACGCAGACCCCATTTATAAAAACCCATACATTCAAGCATCCTCTAAAATAATTCCAATCACACATTGGTCAATATTCCATAATCAATCCCTATTTATTATCATACATATCTCCATATGCATCAATAAATAACATTCATCTCATGAATTATAAAACCATTCCATATATGCATTGATATCAATTAATGGGCAAAAGTTTTGCTAATATTTAGTTTTGAAACAAAATAAACTCTTTTATTTTAATCAAAAACCAAATCCAAATTAAACTCCTTTAATTTTAGCAATCTGAAATCATATTTCAGATAAAATAAACATCTTTATTTTAAACTTTTATCAATTAAATAAACCATTTATGTTAATTGAGAAAAACAAAAAATTTCAAACTCTGCATATCGGCGCGGCCACGCTCCAAATTGAACTAGGAGCGGCGCGGCCGCGCTGCACCCCAGAAACATTTTTCTAGGTTCGGGTGCGGTCGCGCTCCAAATATTGAATATCACTACAGGATATAATTTGTTGCTAGGACGACCATGGATCCATATGGTCGGGGCAGTACCGTCCACTCTTTGTTAGATGAGTATATTACGCAAGCATACAATCAAATTACACAAATAGGGCGGAAGCGTGATAAAACGGATTTTAAAATTTTAATACAAACCATCACCATGATCTATCCTTGTATTCAATTATCAATTAAACGAAAGAGAATAAGAATTATACCCTCGTAGATCAAAGCTTCCTTGGGTACAAGTTCAACTCATAATCCTTCGTGTTCTCCTCGAATTCCACCGATGAGATTCCTTCCTTTGATCAACATTAGCCGCCCAAATGTTTGGCCTCTAGAGGTGATCCACCAAGGAAGAATAGGTATTCAAGAAGTTGGATGTTGGCAAAACCCTAGTTTCTATCTCTATAGAAATTGCAAGTACTCTCCACAATCTAATGCAAGAGTGTTTAACCCTAATCTATGATAAGACTCCTCTTATTTATAGATGTAGGAAAACCATTCCCTAAACTATTTAGGATTAGGGTTTCTATTATAATTAAACTCCTTTAATTAATTATCCTCTTAATTCAATTAGGAATTCATGTGAGAGTACTTCTATTAATTAATTCTCAATCCCTATTAGGAATTAAATAATAGTAATAGTAATAATAATAATAAGACTCCTCTTATTAATTTATATTTAATATTTCCAAAATTTTAAATAATAAGATTTATGCTATTTAATTTATTCTATCTCCACAGACTAAATTAAATACGCTTAACTTATTATTATAATTGTGCCATTTACTTCTTAAATAAATGTTTTCTTTTTTCGGTGTGACCCTTTAGGTTCTCCATATTAAATTGGTTGTGAATAAATCAATTAGAACAATTCTAATTATATTTAAATAAATAAATTAAACTATTTAATTCATTTAAATAAATAATATTTATTCTACAATAAGGGTAAGCCCCCTTAGTGATCAACGACTTTCCAAATAATATAGATTTCAACATTAATCACAAAAGAACCTTTCAGTGAATAGTTATCGTACAATTCAATTCTTCTACCATACAATGTCCGAATTAAATATAAGACATGGAATTACTGTCAAGTCTTATTTTATTTAATTATATGTATTTCGATTCCCAAATGCACAACTCTAAATAATGCAAATTAAAAACTCCTTTCTAATTTCATTCTACATTGGCCAAGGACTACTGAGTTGTCATTTATCGAATCACATAGGACATTCACATCTTTTACTAGACGTGGTAGATTCTTTGTTGATCATTCACCTATCTCCACGTACAACTTATTATACCCAATCATACCTTTTGATATACCCTAAAGGTCTTAAAGGACATGTCAAAGTATAACTCATCATACACAAGATACTATGATGATCTCAAGTCCAAGGATCACTTGTACTACTATCACTAGAGGAATTCCTATTGACAGGCGAGTAAAACTCCATTAGGTATTCCTTAGCGAGCCACGTTCAGTGTACTTATTCTCCAATAAGCACCTACATACTTGCTTTAGTGTCTCCACACAAATGATTATGAGATCAATCATCCTCTTTTTAAGAGTAAGCAACGTATGTACTAATCTATCCGGATTCACTAATCCCCTTTTTAGTAATCCAACGATTAGGAACGATTTTAGTTTGTGAGCTATCTACAATTTAGATCTCATTAGCATGATCACCATCATGATTCTAAAAGTATTGCTCAAAACTATGGGTTTATCACATTTAATATAACAACACTATGTAGATAATATAAAATACCTTTTAAGAAAATTAATTCTTTTATTAATAAATGAATAAGATTACAAAGTATATGCTACATCATATCAAATACGATTGGCTTGTGTGCATACTACTTTCACTCTTCACCAGCAAGTGAAATATATCATTAACGGGATGTTGGTTTGATAAATCTCTATCCCTTGGTTTTGATGATGACTCGAGTTATGAACTAATCTTTATGGCTTTGTATCTCCACGATTCATGTAGCAGAATGAAAAACACTTATACAACAGACTGCACTGGTTCAGCTACATTGACACAAAGTGATATTGAAGAAGTACTTAGATTGGAAGCAACAAGTCCTGTGTCACTAGGATATTATGTAAGATCGTATGCTCTAAATATATCTTGATTCAAAGCTCTAGGATTGCATTGTATGACATGTTGGAAATATATTTATAATTAAATAATTATATTTTCATAAAATAAAAGAAAAAAGTGGAATAACTTCTTTTTGAAAACTAATTATTAAAACAGATTTTTTTTTGGAAAATATCTTTTGAAATCAGTTAACAATATGGGATTAACCTTTCCATACTTGTGATCTAATGGAATAAATAAGGAAACAAGTATTATGGTAATTAGTTGGTTGAGACTATTCAGTGGAATAAAATCTGCTGGAATCATGCTATACCAAACGGTAACAAGAATTCACTGAAATCCTAAAAAGATTGGTCTTAACAGTAATATGGTTTGAATTAACAAACAGATTGATTGGCTAAATCAATTAAGCACTCAAATGGATATTCAGTCCCTTCCCATTGGTTCTAAACAACTACTTTCTCTAACAGCTAGAAAATCAATTAGCATACATGTTATCAGTCTATTTTCTCTCTAATTGATTCATTCTAGTTAACGACTATAAAATGATAATACTATATAACATTAAGCCGAGTCCTGAAGAAACCATTGAGCAGAACTTAAAAACCATATACTCTGAATACTATTTTGTGTAGCTGTTGTGCATAATCGACTATCTCAATTACTTCCTGTTGGTCCAAACTATAAAGGAATATAAGGGCTGATGTATTACACTAATCACATCACTAATCAGTCCTCTATTACTTGGTGATATCTGTTACTTTCTCTGATCATTGCATATAGAAAAGCTTTGAATTAATTTATATTTATTGTTTTGATCATAGTTGACATTGTAATTTTCATTGGTTCATTATTGTTTAAATAAACTAGGGTTCTTGGTTTATTGGGTTCTAATCTGAGATTAGAGGTTGTGTTACAAACAAGTATAAAGTAAGCATTAGTGCTTGGGGTGCATAGGTGCACAAGGGGAGCATAAGTTCTCAAGTTAGTATAAGTACTCAAGGGGTGCATAAGTGCACAAGGTGAACATAAGTGTTCAAGATTATCTGTAAACTCATTTGTAACAGAGTCAAAATCAATTAATAAAGTAAGTCTCCAATACTAGTTGGTATTGGACGTGGATTAGGCCACTAGAGTAGATGATATGTGCCGAACCACGTAAAAATTCTCGGTGTTATTGTGATTGGTTTGTCTCTTTAAACTGCTCTTTGCTTGAATTAACTTAAAGTGTAAAACTAAATTATAAATACTTTAACATAAATATTTCATCAGGAAAGTGTTTATATCATCTCAGGTCATAAATTGATTAAGTAAAATTAACTTGCAAAACTGATCAGTAAAACTGTTTAAGAAAACTGAGACTATAACAGGTTGAATTATTTAATATGATAGACTGCATTCTTAATAGATCTTAGATCTTATAAAAATAAAAATTGGACATCACTTGCTCCACACTTATTCAACCCCCTTCTAAGTGTGCCTATCTAAATTATTTGGTATTAGAGCAAGGCTCTACTTATCTTGGTCTTAATGGTGACTTGTACAGGAAGATTCGGCTATGGCACAATTCAGAAGTAATCTTCAAGAAGGGCAATCAACAAACAGACCCCCATTGCTTTATAGAATGGAGAACTATAATTTCTAGAAATTCTGGATAAGGATCTATCTAAAAAGGGATCCTTGGAATGGTGGGTCGTGGAGAATGGTCCGGTTATCCCGAGGAAGGATGATGGCACACCGAAGACACTAATGGTGATAGATTCAACCGTAGTCTATATGTCATCATATGATTCCAAAGCTATGAACACTCTCTTTAGTGGTATGGTACAATCGGAGATTGACAAAGTATCTTCATGCAACTTGGCAAAAGAAATATGGGATACCTTGAGATTCAGTCATGAAGGAACAACAAAAGTTAGGGAGGTAAAGCTAAGCATGCTTATGCATGGTTACGAGATATTTAAGCTCGAAAAAGAGGAAACTATCAAGGAAGCACAAGAAAGATTTCTGACCCTCATGAACTCTTTGAAGTTACTTGATAAATCCATTCTCAAAATCAAATTAATCGTAAGCTACTTCGAGCTATGCCCAAAAGGTTTGCATAAAAAATAACTACTCTTCAAGATTCTTCTAATATTTCTGTTATGGATACATTAACATTATTTGGTCAGTTACAAGAATATGAACATCAATTGAAAAGATATGATGATGAGGAGGAAACTCCTAAAAAGAAAGTGCTAACTCTTAATGCGGGAAATGAAGAAGCACCAAGTGATGATTCGGATGAAGAGATTGCTATGATCTCAAGAAAGCTCAAGGGATTGATACAAAAGAAGAACAAAAGGAAGAATATTATATCATCAAACAAATTCAAAGGAAAGCAAAATGACAAAACATGCTTCGAATGTGGGCGACCAGGTCACTTTAAGAAAGATTGCTTTCAATTAAAGAACAAAGGAAAATCAAACTTCAAGAATACTAGAAAGAACATGGCACTTGTTACTTGGAGTGATGATGAATCTGGCATTGAAGTAGATAAGAATGATGAAATAGCTCAAATATGCTTCATGGGACTCGAAGGAGAAACAAGTGAGGTAAACATTTCAACCTTAGATTTTTTGAAACATGAAAATGAGAAACTTAGAGAAAAAAATATGTATTTAAAAGATTTAATAAATACATTAATGAATGAAGTTGAAACATTAGTTGAAGAAAAGAAAGAAATTGAAATACCATCACAAGAGGAAAGAGTTTTAATTGCTAAAAATGATTACCTAGAAAATTATACTAAAATCCTCCATAACAAAGTAAACCATTTGAATGGTGAAATAGATAAACTGAAAAACGAAATAAAGATGAGAGATGTTTATATTGATGCTTTCAATGATGATACTCACATAAAAGAAAATAATAATGATAAATTACATGAAGAAATAAAATCACTAAAGTTATTATTAGCCAAGTTTGTACAAGGAGAAGAAAACTTAAATATCATGTTAGGAAAACAAAAACTGTAACAATTCGGAATTTCCCAAGATTATATTAAGATAATGATTTAAATAATTTTTACGATATTTTATTATATTTTAAAATATTTATTGCGATAATATTAGGGTACATTTACGCATAATGTGTCATTACGCGTTATGTACAGAAGGGTATTTATCTATTAATCAGATGATAGGTTAATTGCCTGAGTCACCTAATAAGTAAGTAGGAGCTGTATTGATTTAAGCCTAGCAGCAATGACTCAGATAAATAACATACGTGAAGAGCAAGACCCTTACTCTATAAAGCCCAAGCTAGTTCAATATATTCAGATTTTTGGATTTTCAGAGAGCTAAACCAGAAATCTTCTTCATCAATTTCCTTTTTGTATACCATCTAAATCAAGTTAGACTAGTATTGAAGAACTGATTTTGTTTTTAAACAAATATCGATAGCAAACTGGAATTGGGAATAAAAGCAATCAAACTAGAATCATCTATTAAAAGGTATTGTAAATCATGTAATATCCGAGAATTTTCAAACTTCATTATTAATTAAATATGAATTTAATTTCTAATGAGTCAGCTTTGTATGCTTAATTAAATCTTGTGTGATTAATTTATTTTGTGAATAAGTGATTATGTGAATAATTACTAGAATTAATTTTAAAGGGAGTCACTAATGGTTTAATTAAATTAGTGGACTAGCCCTAAGGTTTAATATCAAAGGAATTGATATAGTTGTCTATTAATTAAATATTCAATTTACTTGAATATAGTAAAGGGATTGAATTGCGTATGTTAATTAATAAAAGTATTAATTAATGTGAGACATATTAATATTAATATTAATATTTAATAAGTCTATTTAGTAATTTAATACTAACGGACTAGATTTATTATTTCATGTATTAATTCAATCTTTTGCGTATTTATGAATGGGGTAATTTATGCATACTAAATATGCATTTGGGTTCATATTGTATGGTTTATTTAATTATTTAGTAGCAATAGAGGGGGACACAAATTTTGGGACATATCCCATTTTATTTTTCAACCGTGTCTGGCAAGAGAGGAAGAGAAATCAAAATTAATTAAATGCAGTGGAGTCACCTTCCTTCTTTTCCTCCTTCTTCCTAGCCGCATATAGGCACAATGCCTAGCCTAGCTTGCTTGCTCCAGTGATAATCGTAATGAAGGAGGGTGTGGGTTGATACTCAGCTTTCCACCAAACCTCCATTGCCCAACATGTTCTTCTTCTTCCCACTGGTTTATCATTTTGGGCAAAAGCTTTGAATGGTTAAAGAAACTTCTATAAATTGGAGCCCATTTCTTCATAATTGCAGTTGCTAAATCTTCTGATAAGATAGTATAGTGAGTGAGCATTGTTGAGAGTAAGAGAAATCTGATATTAAGCAAGTTAGGAGTATCAATTTTAGCTTCATTGAAGGTAAGAGTATATCACTGTGTTATTGAATTTTATTTGGTTAAGTTCTAAGAAAATCCATGATGCTTGCCAATTAGTTTAGTAATTATTGTGGAGATGTTATATGGGTCTATATACATGTTTGGGACCAATGTGGTTGCATTAAGTTGCATTTAGGAAGGATAAGTCATGGCCATTTTCGGTTTCTGCAGAAGCAGAGCCGATCTTGTGCTTCAGCAGGAGTGGCGCGACCGCGCCACTCCCAAGGCCAAACACAGCGCGGCCGCGCAGGCTGCCAGAGATGGATAGTAAGTTTTGTTGTTTTGAGCATGCTAGCTTAGCTCCTTCAGGCATAAAGATAGGTTGATATGTATCTAGAATCCCTATAAATACCATGAGTTGCATATGTTACTCTATGTATGTAATTTCAAAAAGGAAACCTAAGAATTTCGAAATGAAAATTGTCCAATGGGTGTCTCTTTATAATCTGACCATTTGAGTATATGTATATAGCTTATATATGTGTTCAAATGCATACGAGTTACGATTTCCAAGTTGTCTTGCTTGAGCAATGTGATATGAGTTGTTTTAGTGTGATGTTTAAAGAGAAATATAGCATTTATAGACAAGTATCATCTAATGTTGTGGAACTTATGTTCTAACCATACAAGCATGATTGTTAGGACTCATGATGCCTCTAGACATGTTTGACATGAGCACCGTTTGGCTAAATATGATTTCGGTATGTGCGAGCATGCTTAAGGCATGAATTCCAAATGTAAGCTATGTGTTAGCATATGCATGTGTTGTTTATATCCGAGCATGCGTATTAAGTATTGTCTAGTATTATTATAGTACCTTATGACAATAATAACGGACTACTTGTGAAACGGACTTGTTTGGCCTAGAGCGTATGAATTTCTGACATTTAACTATGTGACTTTGAAATGGATTTAGAATGAGCATGCTAGGTTCCAAACTCAAGTTAATAACATTACGAGCATGTGTAATTGAGTTATATCAGTAACCTGTATGCTAAGGATAAACTAGGTTCCTGCTGAATGACATTCCATTCTTGGACAGTCCAGAGAGTGGCGCGGCCGCGCCACTCCTAAGGCAAAAACAAGTGCGGCCGCGCCGGTCGCCAGTTTTGCCCAGTTGCTTTAAATTTTATTCAGAGTCTAGTAGCAAGTATATATGTGTGTCTTAAACTGTAATGCATGACTTAATTGATGTGTTATATGTTCAAGCTTACATTGATGCATAGAACCAAGCTATTCTAAACTTGTTAACTCAATTACCTAAGATGGGAAGTAATGCTTATAGACTTATTAAAGACGGTTACATCTACGTGCCTATGTGATAGGATTACTTGGTGTGTAATCTCTTATATGGGTAAACCCATGCTAGTTTATACTGTACTAACTAAGGGATCGACTTACTAATGATAGGTCGTTTCACGCTATTAATTTAAAGCTAGATTATTGTAGTTGAGCAAACAGGCAAGTTCTCTACCCCAAACCTTATTTATTGTGCAAGTTTCCCCGAACTTATTCTTGTATTATGTATTGCAAGATATTGTTTAAGCTTGAACCTCTAATTCCTCAAGCATGTTCTAAGTGGTTTAATTACTTAACAAATTACTCCACATCGTTGTTATTGACACTCGCACTTTGTGCAATTGCTTTCGTGCCGACATTGTCCGGTACTTTATTAAAGTTCTAACATAGATGAACTGCTATAGTTAAGTCTTAGCCATTGTCCGGCTAGACATATGCAGTAAAAGATTTTAAAAGCTATCCAAACCGATCGATGGTGCGGAAATCTTGGACTTTATGAACACCCCTACAATATAAGGGGAGTACCCCACGTATCGGATATAAGATACAAAGAACAGAAATTAAATGTTATGCATACACATCGGATACTAGAGGCTGATCCCCTCGTGTACTTATTTCTGAGCCAGTAACCAAATGGTCAAATAGCTATTGACTCCCTTGGACGTTTATTGTTCAAAGTCTATTTGACTATCTTTCATTCTAAAAGCGATTATTATTCTTGCTTCCGATATTTATATTGTTGACTTTCTCTGTTTACATTCTGTTCATCATGATATATCCTTTATTGTCATATTTAAACTTACTGGGCAAACTAGTTGCTCACCCTTGCTATATCATGAACCTTATTGCAGTTAAGCCCAAGACCTCAGGAAAAGACAAGGGCAAGGAAAAGATGAAGTACTAGACTTCAAGTAGCTGGCTTGTTTTATGCTTAGATTTAATTACTGTTAATGTAATTTGAACCCCGATTGATGTTTAGGGCATGAATTGTGTTATGTATTAAGGTTATCGAATCTTGGGACTAGTAACACCTTATGAATGAACAACATATGTTTATTATATTCCGCATTTTGTTATAGTATGTTGTTTGTAGGTGGATGTTTGAATTGGATCGTGATGACCAAATCCGAGTAATTGAGACCCGAATTTTGGGGCATCACAAATCCTCTCATATGAATTAGCAATTGGGTTTGATGATTAATTAATTGGTATGCCATGATAGAATAAGTTGTCTGTGATAGTTCAAATTTGATTTCAATAGAAATTTGGGAGTATGCATGAAGAATCAGCTATGAACATTGAGTTCAATTTGAATGCCTGCATGATATATGCTTATATGCCTAAATGAAAGTTTTGCTAGCAACAATTAGGAATTCAATGTAATTGAATGAAGTAATTGTTATAGATGAGATGGATTAGGAGTATAAGATGTCAAAGTATGCACTAATCGATGTATGCTTGCTATATATTGGTTTAAAATGAATCAATTTGGGTTTGAGACAACTTCTGCTGAAGCAGAGCAGTTCTAGGCAAAAATTCGAAGTGGTGTAGCTGCGCCACTTCCAAGGTAAATGACAGCGCAGCTGTGCCGTATGCCAGTCACACCAAGAAGAAATTTTCATGTTTTGGACCTTTGAGCATATGTATACAAGCAAAATAATATGTTGTATAAGCCTAGAATGATAGTTTTTCTAACAGGGCAAGAATTGATTTGCTAAACCATGAAATTGAACTTAAAACTCTATGTAAAAGCTATGAAATGCTAATGCATTGTGTAAAGACTTATGACTGAGCTTGAGCACGTCTAATATGTGCTAGCTAGGGTCAAGACAAGTGCCCAATTGTGTATGTAAACTGTTTTAGTCAAAATGAGCTTATAAAGCTAAATTTAAGAATGAAAATAGGAGTAAAATTTAAAACTTTAAAAAGGCCTAAACTAAGGTTGGTTTAGGGGACCAAAGACTTTGTATGAATGTTTTTGAGTGTTGTGCATATAACCATAAATGCTAGAAATGAACTTAAATTGAAAAACTTAAGTTTGGCTAGTTCAGGGAGTAGCGCAACTGCGCCACTCCCAAGGCTAATTGCAGCGCAGCTGCGCTGCCTTGCTGAAGCTCGAAGACAATTTTGCTCTGACAATCTGATCTTGTAGCATGTAAACATAAGTGTGTTAATATGCCATGCATGTATAGGATGATGTTACAAGTACGTTAACAGGATAAGATTAATTAAATCGTGGATTTTGAAAATAATTGCAAGAGGCTTCTAAAATGAAGTCTAATGGTTTTCAAAACGAAAATGCAAAACAAGGCATGAGACGATGTGATACGCTGGTTATATTTGGATTTTGTAACTAACATGGACTAATAATAAGACATTATGCATATGATGTATGTGAATATTGTAAATATGCAAAGTATGCTTATTTGATATATAGATGATCATGTATGTGTAAACACATAGAATATGAATATATTAGATGTAAATCTAATATGTGCCTATACATAAATCAAAATGTGTAGGATACACCAAGTAAAAGTTAAGCGAAATCTTAATCTACGAACCAGGCAAGTACTTCGAACTTGTTTATATTAAGCAAGTATTTCGAGTTGATTTCATGAAAGTTTTATATCTCATATGATTCTACTTTTATGAAAACGATAAGATATCTAAAGTGATATTTTGTTATAAGATCGTGTTCTAACGCACTTTGTCAAGGCATGAATATGCATAATTCTTCAAGCGAAAATCTATGCCAATTGACTCGACTAGATTATATTAAATATTTCATTGTTTTACATTCAATTCTTTGAGATATTATTGATAAGTTGTTCAACTAAATTGCTTTGGTGGAACTCAAGACAGAGAAAAGATCCTCCCTATAATGGGAAAGTTTTCTGCCGAAAGGCGCTAAGAGGAGCACAAATGTGCATCCCCTAAGATAGTGTTGATCAATACAGTGGCATAACAGACTAATCACTCACCGTTCTTATAAGCTAAAACGGTTCCTCGATGAATTTCCTTATGAACCTATACGGAAAAAAAATGTTCCTGGTCTTATGTCCGCTCAGCATCTCAGTAGTTAATATGTTGTTTCAAACATAAATGAGCTAAGATGTTAAGAAAGTTTTCAAGTGCTTTACAGCATTGTTTCACTGTAAGAGCGTATGTTCAATGAAAGCATTTATTATTTATGCATTGTAGTTTGTTAAACTGTTATTACTTGCTGAGCAATTAAATGCTCACTCTTGCTTTGATTTTAAATGCTTTCAGCTAATCAAGATCATGTTGAAGGGTCTAATAAGGACAAAGGCAAAGGAAAAGCATAAGGATTAGCTAAAGACTTGCTATGTAGTAACTAAATGTTGTGTAATAAGTACAATACCTATGATGTATTAAATGATTAAAGGTTTACGTACCTGGGTTAGATATTATGTTGTAATAAAGATAGTAATTTTATATTATCTTGAAATGAATGATTAGTATCGTGTTGCACCGAATACGGGTTATTAAGTACCCGAATTTGGGGGTGTCACAGGTTGGTATCAGAGCCGTAGATTAGAAACCTTAGGTAGGATACCTTGGGTTATAATCTTAAGGGAATTATACAGGTTATAATCTTAAGGGAATTAGACAGACAGAATAGTAAATAACTCAACTAGAGTTGAAAAAAAGAGAGAGGGTGAATTGAGGAAATTCATCTAAGAGAGATTAAAATGTAAATAAAAGATAACATAAATGAAGTTGTTATATGATATGTAATTTTATAACTTGTATTATGTATTAATCGAGTTGTTTAAATTATGTGTAGATGTTTGGTGCTGAAGACCATATTGTACACATAGAGCCAGAGGAGCAGCTAGCTCCGCAGCCCATAAAACCATAGCCGACACCGTTACCAGTGCAGGAGGTGGTGGTACTTTCTGACTCCGACTCTGCTGAAGATCCCGAGGAGAAACCTTATCCTAAAGAGTTGCAGGAACCCTTAGAGGAGCATGAGCCTACTGATCCTGAGATGAGCACAGTTGGGGGCTTTGGTTCATCATTTATTGGCTCGTGCTGTAGAGATGAGCACTCTTCTCCAGGAAGCTGAGGAGAAAGCTCAGTATTATGAAACGAAAGTTTAAGAGATGCAAACAGAGCTGCATCAGATGAATAATGTTTGGGATCAAGAGATCTTGAAAAGAGAAGAAGCAGAGGAAGAATCCCAGCATCTCAAGCAACAACTACAAGGGATTAAGAGGAAGGAAGATGATATGAATTGTGCCTATATTACTTCTATGGAGCACGTGCAGAAGGAAGTTTGGTCTTACCCTGACGAGATAGGGCAGTTCAGGAACTCTATCTCTAGAGCTCGGGTGATTGTTATCTCTGAGAACGAGCGCCTCCAGACCATTACCCATAGGATTACTTGAGTTGGTAGTTGGGTTGAGAAGATGTTATGTAAATATATGTGAATATGTGAATCCCTAGCTTCTGTTAAAGCGGGATCTCTTTTGGTAATATCCTTCTTTTGAAGTGTAAGCTAAGACATATAAATCCCACTTTTGTATACGAAAAGGGATCTAACGAAAAGGTAGCAAAAAGTGCTACAAATATGTAAATATCTAGTTAAGCTATATGCCAGATGTTTTGTAAACAACAAGTATGTTAATATAAAAGTATTATTAATATGCTGTGCAAGTATGAGATATTAGCATTCAATAAAGAAATGACTAAAAAGTAAGAAATGTTTAATAATAATAAATTTTGAAAATCAGGAAAATGCCGCCAAAAGGAAGAGGTAGGGGTAGAACCTTTATGCATAGGAATAGAGATCAACAATCTAGTAACAATGAAAATGAGAATAGGGGTCAAGAGAACTCGATGCAACAGTTTATGGAGTTTATGACGGGAGCTTTCCAGAATAGAACCCCTCACAATCCAAATATGACTGTAAATCCTCCTGTTATACCACTAACGAACTTCAAGGATTTTAAGAGCATGGGACCACCCAAATTCAGAGGAACCACCGAACCAATTGAGGCCCAAACTTGGGTAAAAGAGATCGAAAAGGCATTCGACATAGCAAGAGTGAGTGACGAACAGTAGACATCATTCGCCGCTTACCTACTGAAGGGAGAAGCCAATTATTGGTGAGAGGCTAATAAGATTAGGGCTGGAGAAGGAATCATCGGTTGGGATAAATTCAAAGAAATATTTTTTTAAAACTATTTCCCAGAAAGTATGCAGAGCAGAATGGAGGTGAGATTCCTGGAACTGAAACAAGGAGAACTGATAATGCCTAGTATGCGGCCAAATTTAATAAGTTGGCTAGGTTTGCTCCACATCAGGTGGACACTGAAGCCATGAAGACTAAGAGGTTTGAGTTGGGCTTGAAACCTTGAATCTACAATAGGGTTGTTATGACCCAAGAAAAAACATTTGGAGAACTCCTGGAGAAGGCGATAATTGCTGAAGGGGGAAGTGAGGCCATGGGCCTTTACAACAAAGAAAGGAAGGATAAGGCGAGGTTCGAGGGAAATGTTAAGACAAAACAGGGTAGTGGAAGTCGAAGTAAGAAGAGGAAGTGGAACAACTTTGGAAATATCGGAAGCCAGCAGGGGGAACATAAGAAGAAAATAGAAGCCTGCAAAAGCTGTGGGAAGAATCACACGGGGATTTGTTTAAAAGGAAAAGCAGTATGCTACATATGTGGTCAAGAAGGGCACACTGCTCCCAATTGCCCAAATCCAAGGAAAAAAACAGTGGTTGTTTCATCTGCGGATCAACAGACCATATGGCTAGGAACTGTCCAAAGAAAGGAAATGAGGGAGGCAGTGCAATAAGTGGAATAACATCGGGAAGTCTCTAACAGCTAGACCACTTGCATCAAATAAGCCAACTGCCAGAACCTTCAACATGACAGTACAGGATGCAGTTGCTTCGAAAGATGTAGTCTCAGGTATTGTCCCAATTAACCATATAAATGCTTATGTGTTGTTCGATTTGGGGGCAACCTGTTCTTTTATATCTCATGAATTTGCTAAGCTTTTAAATATACCTTTAGCGAATCTAGAAATTCCCCTGAACATAGAAGTCGCTAATAAAGAAGTAATTCCTGTAGAGCACGTCTATAGGAATTGTAGAATTCAGATAAAAGAACATGAGTTGACGGTAGACTTGATTCCAATTCAACTGGGCGAGTTCGATGTTATCTTGGGAATGGATTGGTTGTTTAACCATGGGGCAGTGATAGATTGCCAAAAGAAGTGAGTAAGTCTAAAATCGATAAAGCAGTCAAAGATAATATTCTACGACAGCAAATCGCCAAAATAGTCTCACTGTTTAACAAGTATGCAAGCACAGAAGTTGTTACGAAAAGGGTGTGTAGGTTATCTGGCATATGTGATGGATACCCAACAAAAAGGAGTGGACATAAATCAGATTGCAGTAGTGGATGAGTTCATGGATGTCTTTCCGGATGATCTGCCAGGTCTTCCGCCAGACAGAGAGATTGAGTTTGTTATTGATGTAGTGCATGGTACGACACCAGTATCTAAGGCACCATATATAATGGCACCGGTAGAGATAAAGGAACTAATGGTTCAACTGCAAGAACTATTGGACAAAAGATACATTCGACCAAATACGTCTCCCTGGGGAGCGCCAGTGCTATTTGTAAAGAACAAAGATGGATCAATGAGACTTTGTATCGACTATCGAGAGTTGAACAAAGTAACAATTAAAAATAAGTATCCGTTACCTAGGATCGACGATCTCTTTGATCAATTAAAAGGGGCAAGGTATTTTTCAAAGATAGACTTAAGGACTGGATACCACTAGTTGAAAGTCAGAGATGAATATGTTCCGAAGACAACATTCAGGACTCGTTACGGTCATTATGAGTTCCTGGTGATGTCGTTTGGTTTGACAAATGCGCCAGCCGCATTTATGGATATGATAAACAGGGTGTTCAAGCAGTACTTGGACAAGTTTGTGGTAGTATTCATTGATGATATTATGGTCTACTCCAAGACACATGATGATCATGCAGAATACTTAAGAATAGTGTTGGAAACACTAAGGAAAGAGAAACTCTATGTGAAATTCACTAAATGTGAATTTAGGATGGAAAGAGTGCAATTTCTAGGGCACGTGATTGATAAAGATGGTATCTCTGTTGACCCTGGAAAAGTGGAGTCGGTGATGAATTGGGAACAACCAAAGACGCCGAATGAAGTACGTAGTTTTTTAGGGTTAGCGGGCTACTATCAGAGGTTTGTTCAAGATTTTTCGAAGATAGCTGTCCCGCTAACTAACCTAACAAGGAAGACAGTGAAGTTTATATGGACAGACAAGTGTGAAGCCAATTTCCAAGAACTCAAAAAGAGGTTAAGTGAAGCGCCAGTATTGTCCTTGCCAAATGAAGCAGGAAATTTCGTAGTATATAGTGACGCATCGCATAAAGGACTAGGGTGTGTGCTTATGCAACACGGGAGAGTCATTGCGTACGCATCACGACAGTTGAAAGATTATGAGAAGGGATATCCTACTCATGGTCTAGAATTGCCAGCAGTAGTATTTGCCCTCTACAGGGAAAAATGTAGCTTCTCAAAGATGAAACATTCATTTTGATGAGACAATCAAAAGAGTTTGATTTTATCAAAAATGAGAATGAACCTAGTGTGTATAAAAGGGTCAGTGGGAGCACTGTGACATTCCTAGTATTATATATTGATATACTACTGACAAGGAATGACATACCAATGCTACAATCAATAAAGATAAAATTATCTAAACATTCCTCCATCAATAACTTGGAAGGAGCATCTCATAAATTGGGGATATAAATCTATATAGATAGATTTAAAAGGATGCTCGGCTTAACCCAAGGAATGTATATTTATTCGATGCTAAAGGCATTTAGCATGGTAAACTCCAAGAGAGGTCTCATGATGATGAGCCATGGAGTGTATCTCTTTAAATTGTCCTCAATAAAAAGGAGATCGCATGAGTTACTATCATGTATACTATGAATATACAAGGCCTGATGTTGATCAGTCATATTCGGGAGAAGATCACTGTAAGATAGTGATAAACATCTTTAAGTACTTAACCGGTACTGAAGATGTGATCATGATTCATGGTAGGTCTGAATTAAAACTAGAGGGTTAAACAGACTCAAGTTTTTTTAGACTGACCAAGACGATAATAAATCCACTTTAGGGTAAATCGTTACCTTGAATGGTGGTGGAGTGAATTGGAAAGGTTCCAAACAGCAAAGAGTTATTGGTTTAGTGACAAAGATAAAGTATATAGCTATAAATGAAGCTGCAAGTTGACTGTTTGGATGAAAAAATCGTTACAGAACTAGGAATAGTTCCTAAGTCTCATCTTGGATTCAAACATGTGTTGCGACACTTTCATTTGATTAGAGGAATCATTGAAAGAAGAAAAAGTCACTATAGAGATGGTGGACTCTCAAGACAACATTGCAGATCCATTTACTAAAGCTTTAACACAACAACAGTTTAATCGTCACTTAGAGAAGATGGGTATTAGATACCATGACGATTGACTTTAGTGCAAGTGAGAGATTTAAAGTAGTATGCACATAAGCTAATCATATTTGATATGATGTAGCATATACTTTGTAATCTTATTCATTTATTAATAAAAGAATTGATTTTTTTAAAAGGCATTTTACATTATCTACATAGTGTTGTTATATTAAATGTGATAAACCCATAGTTTTGAGCAATGCTTTTAGAATCATGATGGTGATCATGCTAATGAGATCTAAATTCTAGATAGCTCACAAACTAAAATCGTTCCTAATCGTTGGATTACTAAAAAAAAGATTACTGAATCCGGATAGATTAGTACATACGTTGCTTGCTCTTAGGAAGAGGATGATTGATCTCATAATCATTTGTGTGGAGACACTAAAGCAAGTATGTAGGTGCTTATTCGAGAATAAGTACACCGAACGTGGCTCGCTAAGGAATACCTAATGGAGTTTTACTCCCCTGTCAATAGGAATTCCTCCAGTGATAGTAGTACAAGTGACTTTTGGACTTGAGATCATCATAGTATCTTGTGTATGATGAGTTATACTTTGACATGTCCCTTAAGACCTTTAGGGTATATCAAAGGGTATGATTGGATCAACAAAGAATCTATCACGTCTAGTAAAAGATGTGAATGTCCTATGTGATTCGATAAATGACAACTTAGTAGTCCTTGGCCAAGACAGAATGAAATTAGAAAGGAGTTTCTAATTTGCATTATTTAGAGTTGTGCATTTGGGAATCGAAATACATATAATTAAATAAAATAAGACTTAACAGTAAATCCATGTCTTATATTTAATTGGGACATTGTATGGTAGAAGGATTGAATTGTACGGTAACTATGCACTAAAAAGGTTCTTTTGTGATTAATGTTAAAATCTATATTATCTGGAAAGTCGTTGATCGCTAAGGGGCCTTACCCTTATTGTAGAATAAATATTATTTATTTAAATGAATTAAATAGTTTAATTTATTTGTTTAAATATAATTAAAATTGTTCTAATTGATTTATTCACAACCAGTTTAATATGGAGAACCTAAAGGGTCACACCGCAAAAGGAAAAATATTTATTTAAGAAGTAATTGGCATAATTGTAATAATAAGTTAAGTGTATTTAATTTAGTCTATGGAGATAGAATAAATTAAATAGCTTAATATTTATTATTTAGTATTTTAGAAATATTAAATATAAATTAATAAGAGGAGTCTTATTATTATTATTACTATTACTATTATTTAATTCCTAATAGGGATTGGGAATTAATTAATAGAAGTACTCTCTCATGAATTACTAATTGAATTAGGAGAATAATTAATTAAAGGAGTTTAATTATAATAGAAACCCTAAATAGTTTAGGGAAGGGTTATTTCTACATCTATAAATAAGAGGAGTCTTATCATAGATTAGGGTTACACACTCTTGTATTAGATTGTGGAGAGTACTTGCAATTTCTATAGAGATAGAAACTAGGG
Organism: Aralia elata; assembly: GCA_034770075.1. Taxonomy (NCBI): domain Eukaryota; kingdom Viridiplantae; phylum Streptophyta; class Magnoliopsida; order Apiales; family Araliaceae; genus Aralia; species Aralia elata. The sequence continues at coordinate 16,998,296 of CM068381.1, read as the reverse complement.
TTTTGCCAACACCTATCTTCTTGAACAACTATTCTTCCTTGGTGGATCACCTCTAGAGGCTAAACACTTGGGTGGCTAACGTTGATCAAGCGAAGGAATTTAGTCGGTGGAATTTAAGGAGAACACGAAGGAATTAGAGGTGAACTTGTACCCGAGGAAGCTTTGATTCACGAGGGTATAATTCTCTATCTCTATCTCTTTCGTTAATTGATAATTGAACACAAGGAAAGATCACGGTGATGGTTTGTATGATTTTTTTTTAAAATCCGTTTTATCACGCTTTCGCTCTATTTATGTAATTTGATTGCATGCTTGCGTTATATACAAACCTAACAGTGGTATCAGAGCCTAATCTTTGTGTTAATTATTGATTTTGATGATTCCATGTATGAATTGATATGCGATACGATCGAATTTTGGGCAGAAATTTTTTTCCTGAATCTGCATCGCGGCGCGGCCGCGCCGCTTCTAGTTCATTCTGGAGCGCGGCCGTGCCCGAAAATGGTTTATTTAATTGATAAAAGTTTAAAATAAAGATGTTTATTTTATCTGAAATATGATTTCAGATTGCTAAAATTAAAGGAGTTTAATTTGGATTTGGTTTTTTTATTAAAATAAAAGAGTTTATTTTGTTTCAAAAACTAAATATTAGCAAAACTTTTACCCATTAATTGATATCAATGCATATATGGAATGGTTTTATTATTCATGAGATGAATGTTATTTATTGATGCATATGGAGATATGTATGATAATAAATAGGGATTGATTATGGACTATTGACCAATGTGTGATTGGTTTTATTTTAGAGGATGCTTGAATGTATAGGTTTTTTATAAATGGGGTATGCGTACCTCATCTTGTCTAGTTTTCTTGATGTAAATTCTATCTTCCTCCTATGTACTTCCCCTTAACTGCTGATCAAGGTTTCTATTTGTTGTAAATAGTATATGCAATAGGATTAGTTAGAATTGTTTTGAAGACTTGGAGACAAAGGAGCAAGGAGCGCTTGAAGACCTATTTGTAATGGAGCCCGGGATTTGAATGTAATAGTTATATTTAAATTTGATTCTTGCACCCTAGGTTTGACCTTTTGGTTCACTTGGTGGCTCTAGTGAACCAAACTAGAATAAAAAGTCCATAATCAATCCGGGTAGAATATAGTATTATATATGTGCATGATTACAATATATATATATATATATATATTATATATTATCCAACATGCTTCGCATGTTAAATAATATGACGCGTATTTTATATATATGTGTCCATGCGCGCTAAACAAGATGAGACTAATAATAATAGACCCCTCAAAGAAATTATATTAAGTCCTAAGCGTTCAAAGATATTCGGAATATCGAACGTCGCCTTCTAGCATGGTAAAGAAATAGAGTATTAAATATTTAATATGAGTTTGTTGTGTCACCACAACGCAAGTATTAAATATTTAAGATGTTACATCATCACATTTGATGCTTATTAAGGAATTGAACATTATTGTTTTGTTGTGTCACCAAAAGGACGATATTTTTCTCTTCACATATATGAAAGTGCTAGGATGGACTTAACTTGGATAATTTTGATTCGGATGTGTCACCACTTGATCAAAATAATCTAAGAGGCAAAATACAAGGATTTACATAGTGATATAATTGACAATAGTTGTCTACCTATTTATTTATATATCGTTTGTTGTGTCACCACAAGAGTATATACATTTGAAATGGGATCTTTATTCTCACTAGCAAATCTTTAATTAGAATTGCCGAACTATATAATGAGGGTAATATAGTTTGATGAAAATAGTGGGAGATACCAATTTAAATAAAGACCTAATTTATTTTGATGATTAATAAAATGAATGTATGCTAAAATGTTGTCTATGTCACATGTAGAATTTTACAATGTCTAATTTACTATCACTGCGGAGCATATTAAATGCTAATTAACCGGACCAAATTTAAAAGGACTGGTTAAAGAATCTGAGAATAGTTCTCAAGACTGAAAAGCTATCTTATGTCCTTAATATGCCTATCGCTGCAATGATTGCAGACAATGCCTCTGAGGAAGAGATTGCTACTTTTAGAAAGTGGCAAGATGATGCACAGTTGGCTCAATGAATCATGCTCGCATCCATGAGTAACGAGCTTCAGCGACAACGTGAAACTATGGATGCACCTACTGTACTCCTGCACCTTCAAGGAGTTGAATGGTGAGGAAAGTAGGACTATTAGATATCAGATATCTAAGGAGCTCTTCCAATCTAGAATGACCGATGGCGCTACAGATAAATGTCCTAAAATGAACAATCTGATTGAACAATTGGGACAACTGGGTTTTGTAATGGATGGAGAGTTGATCCAAGATTTGATCTTGCAATCACTTCCGGACTCTTTCTCACAATTTGTTGTGAATTTCCACATGAATAAGCTATATGTCAGCCTGCCTGAGTTGCTTAAACATGTTGAAAACTGTAGAGAGTCATTTTTCAACCAAGAAAGACCAAGTCTTACTGGTAGGGGCCAAAGGATCTTTTGAAAAGAAGAATAATTCAAATAAGTTATAAGGAAAGGCAAAAACAAAGGATAATAAGAACAAAACTGATGTGGATAGCAAATGAGTTTGCTTCCACTACAATAAGCCTGGACACTGGAAAGGAAACTGTGAGGAGCATCTTGTAGAGGCTAACCAGAAGAAGCTTAGTGAAGTTTCGGTTACAGATATAAGTTTGCTCATGATTGAAATAAATTTCTATAAGTCAAGGTTCTATTTGGGTATTGGATACCGGCTATAGTTCTCACGTATACAATCCAATGCAGAGAACAAGCAGAAGTAGAAAGCTAAACAAAAAGTAAGTAATCTTACGTGTGAGAATGGAGCAATGGTTGCTACATTAGTCGTAGGAACTTATAGTTTAGCGTTGCCTGCGGGCAAGTCTATTAAGTTAATAAGTTATTATTATGTTCCAGTTCTCTTTAGAAACATTATTACTTTCGTTGTTGGACAAGAAAGGTTCTGGTATTAATTTAAGAACAATTGTTGTTCTATTTATAATGATAATGTTTTGTTTGAAATTGGAAGATTACTTAATGGACTTTGTATACTTGACTTATATGAAAATAATTTTGCAAATTGAACAAACTAGTAAAAAGAAAAAGGAGATGATCATTCAAAAAGTTGAATATGTGTATTTGATGAAATACAAGTCTGAATCATTTGAAAGGTTCAAAGAATTCAGAAGTGAAACAAATGACAAAGTAGTAAAATTCTTTGATCAGATCGAAGAATGAATACTTGTACAATGAGTTTCTAGATCATCTCAAAATGGTATTTTCTCATAATGGACGCTTCATGATACACAATAATTGATTAGTGTATCTAAAAGGAGAAATTGTACCTTATTGGACATGGTGCGGTCCATAATGATTTTTTACCGACATTCTAGTATACATCTGGGGTTATGCCTTAGAAATGGCTGCATATCTACAAAATAAGGTAACCTCAAAATCCGGCCCCAAGACTCCATAAAAGTTATGGATAGGGAGGATTCCAAATCTTAAGTGTGTAAAGATAAGGGGTTGTCCAACTTATATGAAAAAGGTTTCAAAAGATAAGTTTGGGACAAAATCTGACAAGTGCAGATTTGTGGGATATCCTAAAAAGGGTTTAGGATATTATTACTATAATCCTACACGCTGACTTCTTGGATAAAGGTGTTTATCATTGAAGGAGCTAGTGGGAGGATAATAGATCTTGAAAGAGTTCAAGAACCACAAAGCATTTTGAGTCAAATCGAGGAACCTGTAGATAGACCTATTGTACCACAACGGAATCGTAAATCTGGAAGAGTACCGAAGATATCTAGAAGGTATGGATTCATCACAAAGGATGATGATGAGGTACGCATCATAGATGATGATGATCTAGTTATATACAATGAGGCTATGAGTAGTAGACACTCAGAGATAGGGCAAATGGCAAGATGGAGACCTATAAGACCAGACCTGTTTAAAAGGTTTAAAATCAAGTCGAGGAGTTGACTGTGATAAAACCTTACTAACGGGTAATGCTCAATTCCATTTGGATTTTACTTGCGATTGCAGTTTATTATTACTAAATCTGGCAAATGGACGTAGAGACGCCCTTCCTCAATGAAGACTTGAGGAGAATGTATGTATGATACAGCCAGAGGAATTTGTTTCAAAGGTTGAAGCAAATCGTGTATGTAAGCTACAATGATCCATTTATGGATTGAAGCAAACTTCTCAAAGATGGAACATTAATTTTGATGAGACAATCAAAAGAGTTCGATTTTATCAAAAACGAGAATGAACCTAGTGTGTACAAAAGGGTCAGTGGGAGCACTGTGACATTCCTAGTATTATATATTGATATACTACTGATAAGGAATGACATACCAATGCTACAATCAATAAAGATAAAATTGTCTAAATATTCCTCCATCAATAACTTGGAAGGAGCATCCCATAAATTGGGGATATAAATCTATATAGATAGATTTAAAAGGATGCTCGGCTTAACCCAAGGAATGTATATTCATTCGATGCTAAAGGCGTTTAGCATGGCAAACTCCAAGAGAGGTCTCATGATGATGAGCCATGGAGTGTATCTCTTTAAATTGTCCTCAATAAAAAGGAGATTGCATGAGTTACTATCATGTATACAATGAATATACAAGGCCTGATGTTGATCAGTCATATTCGGGAGAAGATCACTGTAAGACAGTGATAAACATCTTTAAGTACTTAACCGGTACTGAAGATGTGATCATGATTCATGGTAGGTCTGAAATTAAAACTAAAGGGTTAAACAGACTCAAGTTTTTTCAGACTGACCAAGACGATAACAAATCCACTTTAGGGTAAATCGTTACCTTGAATGGTGGTGCAGTGAATTGGAAAGGTTCGAAACAGCAAAGAGTTGCTGGTTTAGTGACAAAGACAAAGTATATAACTGTAAATGAAGCTGCAAGTTGATTATTTGGATGAAAAGTTCATTACAGAACTAGGAATAGTTCCTAAGTCTCATCTTGGATTCAAACATGTGTTGCAGCACTTTCATTTGATTAGAGGAATCATTGAAATAAGAAAAAGTCATTATAGAGATGGTGGACTCTCAAGATAACATTACAGATCCATATTAAATATAAATTAATAAGAGGAGTCTTATTATTATTATTACTATTACTATTATTTAATTCCTAATAGGGATTAGGAATTAATTAATAGAAGTACTCTCTCATGAATTCCTAATTGGATTAGGAGGATAACTAATTAAAGGAGTTTAATTATAATAGAAACCTTAATCTTAAATAGTTTAGGGAAGGGTTATTCCTACATCTATAAATAAGAGGAGTCTTATCATAGATTAGGGTTATACACTCTTGCATTATATTGTGGAGAGTACTTGTAATTTCTATAGAGATAGAAACTAGGGTTTTGACAACACCCATATTCTTGAACAACTATTCTTCCTTGGTGGATCACCTCTAGAGGCCAAACACTTGGGTGGCTAACGTTGATCAAGCGAAGGAATTTAGTCGGTGGAATTCAAGGAGAACGCGAAGGAATTGGAGGTGAACTTATACCCGAGGAAGCTTTGATTCACGAGGGTATAATTCTCTATCTCTATCTCTTTCGTTAATTGATAATTGAACACAAGGAAAGATCATGGTGATGGTTTGTATGAATTTTTTTTTTAAATCCGTTTTATCACGCTTCCGCTCTATTTATGTAATTTGATTGCATGCTTGCGTTATATACAAACCTAACAAAAATATCATTTTATTTTATCAATGAATATATTTTATTGTGACACTAACATCTTGTTGTCTATTTGTTTATGTCTATGGTTGTAGGATGTCTGAGATGGGAGAGTCCAGTCCTGCTAGAAAGGTGGAGTTCACAGACATTCATGTTGACGCAGGGCATTTAGTGGAGGTGCAGCCGAGTGAACTAGAGATGATTTGACAACCCGAGAATTTAGAAGATCTTAAATGATTAATTAAAGGTTAAAGAATAAAACCTAGATTGAAATTTGAGGATTTATTTAAAATTTTTAAAGAAGAACCTATATGGTTCACTATTTGAAAGAGAATTGGGAAAATAAGGGTTACAAAATTCAAAACCCCGAATGGAACTATACTTGAAGGTATGTTAAGAATAAGGTACTATGTTACCTTTAACCTTACGTGAATTGAGAAATGCAGCAAACTGAATTGACGAATGCAGCAAACTGAATTGAGGAATGCAGCAAACCATATTCAAGCCAAATATATGAAAATCAAGATTTAGCTATGCTACGTGAAATTTTATTGCATAAGTGAATATTAGCTATGCAATATGAGATTTTGGAATATAATAAATATATTAGTATATATATTCATTATATGTAAGTGAACGATGGAAACAATTTCTAAAAGGAAATGAGACGAGTAAAGTTAAAATAACTTATTATATAAAGTTATTGGTGGCATTAAATATACTTAAGGTATAACTGTCATTTTATTGAAGAAATCATATATTATATGATTGAGTGTAATGTATGTGTATTTTAAATGTAGTGAATATATACAGTTAAATTGTTAAAAACAATTTATAGAAGGGAAAAGAAAATAATTAGTTTTAAGTATGCGAGGATTAATGTATACTTTAAATAAATATTATTAAAATAAATTCGAGCGTTGAATTATTTTGAAGAGAAGATATTATTTTAATATCTTATTTACTAGATAAATTTCCATTTATAAGGTAAATATATTAAGTTATATTTACTATATGTAAATAAATTGATATAAATAATTTATAATGTGAGAGAATAAATTTATTATTTATTTTCTATATGTGATGTGAAATGTGTTTGACATTTAATAAATATATATATATTATATATATGTATTTATTTATTTGTTTGTTTTATAAAAAGAATTATAAAGAAAGCCTTGTAACCTAATATTTTATATTAGGAAAGGTAATTAAATAACCTAAAGGTTATGGTATTGAGGAATTTTAGTATTTAAAATATATACTAACATAAGAGATTTATTTTATTATCTCAAGGCTTTATTTATTTTTAAACCTAATTAAAGTAAGCTTAATTGGGTTATATGAATTAAATGCACATGAGTAATTAATTAAATTTCTAAATGAAAGGAATAGAAACTCTAATTAAATAATTAAGGTAAGGCAAATTTATGTATTGGACTATGTTATTTTTACATAGCCCAAAAGAATTATTAATTAGAAGCCCAAAATGAATAAATGAGTTAATTACTTTAATACGCAAATAATGCAATTAGAATATATTAATTTGGGCAAATGAGGAAGGAATGCTTCGGTTAAGGATGGGTGTAATAAATAGAATTAGGGAAAGTTAATATATATATATATATATAAGAATAAGAAAGGAATAAAGGAAGTAAAATATATATGTATATTATTTACTCTCCCATTCTCATTCTCGGCAAAAAAAAAACAAAAGAAAGAAATGAGAGAGAGAGAGAGAAAACCGACCGAAGGAAAGAGAGAGGGAGGGAGAGAGAGAAGGCTTGGCCAAGGATGAAGGAAGGAGAAAGTATAGGAAGATCAAGCCATGGAAGAAGATCCATGGAAGGAAAGAAAGAGAAATGAAGAATACAAAAGGTAAAATTCAAAACTCTATCCATTTTTATCGTGATTAAGCTTGGATCTAGGTTTGGGTTAGTGTTATTATATTTTATATTGATAGATCTACATGATTTATAAAGATTCATGGTTAGATCTAACGGTTTGATGGGTTATTAAGTTTGGATTTGAGAAATACTCTTTTAAAACTCTAAAACCCCCATTTTCTTGTACTGCCCTTCGGCTCGGCAATATGGAACCTCTCAACAGCTCCCGTTCCTTTATGTTTATCCTTAGGTCCGCATAGTGGGTATGGATGAAAAATTGTGTAGATTTAATATGTTGTAATATTATGAGTTACGAGTTCATAGAACTTGAAATCATTTGATTTGGTTGTGTAAAACTCAAAATATGAAAATCAAACGGAGAGGAGAGAAGAACCAATAAGCTGCTGCCCAAAATTAGAAAATTCGAGCTTAGCTAGATTGCTCTAAAAATTCTGGGCTTTTGGTATGTTATTGTACACTAAATAAGCTTTCCATAGACTCCAGAACGGACTAATTCTAACTTCGGAGCAAAACGTTATGACCAATCTAAGTTATAATGTAAAATTGCCCAGTGAATTTTAGGGTCAGCCCCCTTACGTGCGATTCCTGTATTGATATGTTGGGAACTGGAAAATTTTCAGTAGGACAAAATTGTAGATATGGAAGTTAGCTTCGCGTGACCACTAGAATCACCCAAAAATTATAAATAACGAAGAAGTTATGACTATTTAAGCGAGATTGGGTCTGAAATTCGCGAGCTAGGCAATGTGATTTTGACATCCAAAACTAAGATAAGCATAACTTTTGCGTACGAAGTCCAAATTTGATAATTCAAAATGTTTTGGAAAACTTAAAGATAGTACTACAATTTTAGATAATAAAAACTAAAATTTGAGATTTTAGAAAAAGGTCAAAATGAGCATTTTGAAGATGTTGCTCAACCGGATGCGAACGAAAGGTGTCGGGCTTGCGTTCCATGAACCGTAAAGCGTTCCGAACCTACTAATTTTCGTTCTAAGTATTATAAAGTGTAAATCTTGAATAGTAAGATAAGGATTAACCATAATAGGTTATATTTTAAAAGTTTAAATACTTAACTACATGTTAAGTATAAATGGGAGAAGTTAAGCGAAAGCATGATTAAAGATTTTCTTTTATTAATCTAATATACATCCAAAACAATGTGGAGACATTTGATAAGGACTTAACTACATGTTAAGTATTAATTGAAATAAATACCTTGAGGTTATAATATGAAGTTAAATGATGACTTGAATGTTGATGTAATTATTCTATTAACCTAATAAACTTGTGAAGGATGTTAATACAAAAGTATAAGAACTTAGCTAAAGTGTTAAGTAAACATTAAAAAGAAATTGCCTAAAGGCAAGATGCGAAAGTTATTTAATTAACTTTAATGAAGATAATACATTGATATAATGTAACTTCAGACTAAGACTACTTAACCGGACGTTAAGTGTCAACGAAAAGGAAAACATAAAGAAATATGATACGATGGTTTACTAAATATTGTTAACAAATGTAATACCTCTAATATGATGTAACGACGACTACGATAACTTAACCAAACGTTGAGTGTCGATCAAAAGAGAACTTTAAACAAGGATGAGTTGAACGTTAACCTTATTAATGTTAACGATAATTATACATCGAGCGTGATGTAAAGATAAGATTTAAGACTTAAATAAATGTTAATTATCTATCGAAGACAGATATAAAGGGACTTGATATAAAAAGTTACATAATTAACCTTAATCAATTATATGGAATGAGAGGCTCTCAATACATAGTCAAGTCAAACTTTAAACATTTAACCGACTGTTAAGTGTCAACTAAAATAGGAATTTACAGTTGAATCCAGCTTGCTGGATTGTAGTATCTGGCTTGCTGAATTGGTAAATATGGTTTACTGAATTAATGAATATGGTTTACTGAATTAGTGAATCCAGGGTGCTGGATTGTAGGATAGTTCGAATCCAGGTTGCTGGATTAGATAGTTTAAATCCAGGTTGCTGGATTGGTATGTTTCGATAATCCAACTTGCTGGATTAGGTATACAGGCTTAATGGATTATAAAGAAGAACTTATAAAAGGAAAGACTTAGTGTTAAGTCACATGGTTTACGATAAAGTAGTAGTACAGTCATGTTCTTTAATAGTTGATGTATAGTAGCTGGGCTAAACAATTCCTTCAAGGAGCGGAGGTATATACGAACTAGCAACCGATCTAACTCACTGTGAAAAACAGTGTAGACGAGACGAAAACTAGTTTGTTGGTTGTTTGTAGGAAACCACTCAACATACTATATTGAACAATGTTAAAGACTCGATGTGTACTAGTTTTAGAATTATGAACGTGTAAGGTGCTATCTAATATTTGCTTATGTGCTTAAATATTAGAAGTAGTGTTATGAGGTATATGTGTTGCTAATTGAAAGGTCAATCTTATAACTGATAGGTCTTTCATAAGAGAATAAGTTTAATTGTGTAGCTGTAATCGACGGTACAGTCAAGTTCCATCTTACTCAACTTTTATATTGAGAAAGTTTCCCTAACTCACACTCGAGTTATTATCTTTCAAGCATGTTAGTGGATAATTATTGTTGATTATTCCACAACTATGATTATTGATTCGCACTTAGTGCATATTGCATATGTTCATTAGGTATGAAAGGCTGATCACCTTCATTACCTTAAGGTCCAGTTAAATTTGTTCATGGTCATTATTGACACCCTGTATTATTGAATTCAGTCATTCAATTATTGAAATTCTGAATCATGCCCTTTCACAATTATTATATTGTTGAAAAGTTCTAAAGCTTATTCATTTTTTCAATCATGATATATCTTTATTGTATTTAAACTTACTGAGCAAAGTAGTTGCTCACCCTTGCTATATCATGATAACAAATTTCAGATTAATACGAATGCTCGAGGAAATACAGAGACAGAAGCAAAGGACAAGAGTATAGTATTATGCATGATAACCAAATTGGTTATTTGATGTAAGTTAATTGTGTAAATCTTTTGTGAATCTAAAGGTAAATATGTATTAAAATAAAGGTTATAGACCTTGGGATATGTAGTAGAGATTATCGTATAAACAATTTATGTTTATATCTTCCGCAATAGTTATAAATATGATGTATCGTGACGCACCAGGTCCGAGGTTTAAGGGACCCGGGTTTGGGGGCCTCACAGATGATGGACACTAGGGATGAGTCTGAGGCCGAGTATGGTTCTGAGGAGGAACTAGTTACCGGAGGAGTGCTGAGGTTGTTAAGCGATGAGGGGGAAGATGAGGACCCCGAGGAGGATCCAGTGACGGAGGATGATGAGCCACCTTAGTATGCAGATGGCATGGGCACTACTGCTAGTGACATCATTGAAGAGCTGACAAATAAGAATGAGGAGCTCGAGAATCGAGTAGCCCACTTAGAGGAGCAGAACCAGGATCACTAGGACCGAGAGGAACAGTATAGGTCATTAGCGTATCAGACTTTGGGGGAAAAGGCTGAGTTGACCCAGAAGCTGCAGGAAAAGGACCAGAGGATTGCCGAGCTAGAGGCAGAGGTTCAAGGTCGGCGTGGGGCTTCTGTTCAACTTGGTGTGATGGTTTATGACCTCTTAGAGAGGAGTGTGGTGCTGGTAGGACAGACGGAGCGGATAGAGGATCAGCTAGAGACTACTCGTCTAGAGAGAGGTGAGGCTATAGAGCAGTTGGCAGCCCTGACTGCAGAGATTGATTCCCTCCGTTTAGGATTGACTACTTCCATTGGCAGGCTGAGGGACAGGGTGAGGAGGTACCCCAGGGAAGAGGGGAGCAGCAGGCGCATAATTAGGCGCCGAGTGGTCGACAGGCTGGCTCGACGGGAGCTCAGGGTTGCAATTCACCGCAGCAGGTGATGATGTGTTATTTTTAGCATTATGTTATAGTAGGTCCCACTTTTGTTGTAATAGGGGTATACTTATGTTGTAAATCCCTATGCTTGTAGCGTGCATGGGATAGTAGTTGAACCCCAATTTTGTTCCTGATAGAGGGGTGGAAGGTTATTATTCCCCACTTTTGTTTGTTAGGGGATAGTTAATGGTTGGCAGGCTATGTCATTTAGCGTTTATAGAAGTATGTAACATGTTGAGTTAGGTTGTATTAAAATAGTGACATGTGGTTATAAATGCAGTTGTTTTATTTAAATCAAACGTGTTTGATAAATGCTTTTGCTTTTAATTGTTGACTTAAATGACTTTTTTTGCATATGGCATAGATCTAGTAGTAAAAGCCGACGGTTTACTTTTATCAGATCATGCCTCCAAGAAGACAGCCACGAAACCAAAGGGTTGAGGAATCGGTTAATAACACTCAGGGTCATCCAGACCTAATGAGAGTGTTTGCTGAGTTGCTGGTAGAAGCCATGCGAAATAGACCCCCACCTGTTGGAGAACAGCCAGAGCGACAGCCCGTGCAGCATTTGGCTAGCTTCAAGGATTTTATGCTAGTAGGACCTCCTGAGTTCAAGGGAACATTAGACCCGATTGAAGCCCAAACCTGGATCGAAGAAATAGAAAAAGTGTTTGAGGTTGCAAGGGTGGCCGAAGAACAGAAGACAGGGTTCGCCACTTTTATGATGAAAGGTGAAGCGAACTATTAGTGGAAGGCCAACAACAGCCGTGCTGGAGATGGTGTGATACCATGGGAACGTTTCAAGGAGTTATTCTTCGAGAACTACTTCCCGGAGAGTATGCAACAGAACATGGAGGTGAAGTTTCTGGAGCTCAAGCAGGGGAGCATGTTAGTGGCAGAGTATGCAGCTAAATTTAATGAGTTAGCCCGATTTGCACCTCACCAGGTAGACACTGAAGCCAGAAAGGCAAGGAGATTTGAATTAGGCCTGAAACCATGGGTGTACAGTAGGGTGGCAGTTTTAAGGATTGACACATTTTTACACTATTGGAAAGGGCTATCATTGCCGAAGGAGGTAACGAGGCTCTAGCAAAGTTCAATCAAAATAAAAAGAAGGGTCACGAAGGAAGCAGCGGGGGAAGTAACCCGAATAAAAGGAAATGGAGTGATAGCCAATCTTTCGGTGGCAACAAGTCTGGAGGAGAGGTTAAGAAGGGTAATAAGTGCAATAATTGTGGAAAGAATCACTCTGGAGAGTGCATGAAAGGAAAAAGGAGTTTGTTTCAACTGTGGGCAACAGGGGCATTTTGCTCCTTAGTGCCCAAAAGGAAAGAAAGCGGGATGCTTCTCATGTGGAGCATCAGATCATCAAATCAAGGATTGCCCAAAAAGGAAGGGGGATGCAACAAGTGTTAATTGGAACAACAATAATAGCAACAACAATAACAACAACAGGCTGAACATTGGAGGGCAAGCTAGCCAAACCAACAGACCAACGACACGCACTTTCAACATGACCGTTCAGGATGAGGTGGAGTCAAAGGACGTGGTGTCAGGTATTATTTTGATCAACAATATCAGTGCATATGTATTATTTGATTCGGGTGCTACCTGTTCCTTTGTTTCGGAAGATTTTGCTAAACGGTTAAAATTACCTCGTGAGAAATTAGAGAATCCAATGAATGTGGAAGTAGCTAATAAGGAAGTTATTCCTATAGAACATATTCATAGAAATTGCTATGCTGAAATAAGAGGATATAATTTGGGGGGCGTAAATTTGATTCCGATACGACTAGGAGAATTTGACGTTATCCTTGGAAAGGATTGGTTGTCTAATCATGGAGCTGTGATTAACTGCCAGAAGAAATTTATACACCTGAAGACTCCGAATAAGTCAAAGGTTATATTCCATGGGAGTAAATCGCCTAGACAATCTTGTTGTCTGACGATGATGTAAGCAAGGAGACTGCTTAGAATAGGTTATCTGGCTCACATGGTTGATACCCGAAGAGTAGAGGGTGAGTTGGGTCAGATACCTGTAGTAAGGGAATGTCCAGATGTTTTCCCAGACGAGTTACCGGGTTTACCGCCTGATAGAGAAGTGGAATTTGTAATCGATTTAGTACCGGGGACAGCACCGATCTCAAAGGCACCATACAGGATGGCACCGATGGAGATGAAAGAATTGATGGTTCAACTGCAGGAGTTACTAGATAAGGGGTATATTCGTCCGAGTGTATCTCTATGGGGAGCGCCAGTACTATTTGTAAAGAAGAAAGACGGATCACTTAGGCTTTGCATTGACTATCGGGAGTTGAATAAAGTCACGATTAAGAACAAGTACCTGTTGCCCAGGATTGATGATTTGTTCGATCAATTGAAGGAAACAAAATACTTTTCGAAGATTGACTTGAGGACGGGGTATCACCAACTGAAGGTGAGAAAGGAGGACATACTGAAGACAGCATTCAGAACTCGATATGGACACTTTGAGTTTTTGGTAATGTCGTTTGGGCTGACGAACGCACCAGCAGTATTTATAGACATGGTGAACAGAGTGTTCAAGCAATACCTAGATAAATTTGTTGTCGTTTTCATAAATGACATCCTAGTATACTCAAGGACGGAAGAGGAACATACCAAACATTTGAGGATTGCCTTGGAAACGCTGAGAAGAGAGAAGCTATATGCAAAGTTTTTTAAGTGTGAATTTTGGCTACAAAGGGTGCAATTTTTGGGGCACGTAATTGACAAGGATGGTGTATCAGTGGATGCAACGAAGGTAGAATCAGTAATAAACTGGGAACAACCGAAGACACGGACAGAAGTCTGGAGCTTCTTGGGATTAGCAAGTTACTATCGAAGGTTTATTCAGAACTTCTCAAAGATAGCGACGCCGTTGACAAATTTGACGAGGAAGACTGTGAAGTTTGTATGGACGGATAGGTGTGAAGAGAGTTTCTTAGAGTTGAAGAAGAAACTTAGTGAAGCACCTGTGTTATCACTACTGGATAATACAGGGGGATATGTAGTGTACAGTGATGCGTCACATAAAGGCCTTGGATGCGTGTTGATGCAGCATGGGAAGGTCATTGCGTACGCGTCACGGCAGCTGAAAGACTATGAGAAGGGATATCCGACTCATAACCTGGAACTAGCGGCAGTGGTGTTTGCTCTGAAGATTTGGAAGCACTATCTGTATGGGGAAAAGTGTGAGATATACACAGACCACAAAAGTCTGAAGTATATCTTCACCCAAAAGGGACTAAACATGAGACAGAGGCGATGGTTGGAGTTGATCAAGGACTACGATTGTGAGATTCTATACCATCCCGGTAAAGCCAATGCAGTAGCTGATGCTCTAAGTAGGAAGGGCAGAGATAAGTTGATGATGCTGACAGCTCAAGGAGAACTGATAAAGGACATGGAAAGACTAGAGTTGGAAGTCAAGTATCCGAAAGATGCAGGCGAGAAACTGTTCGCAGTGGAGGCGAGTCCAACTTTATTAGACAAGATAAAGGAGGCTCAGGGAAAAGATGATGAATGTGTTGCCATAAGGGAGCGAATCTCTGAAGGAGGGGACCTAAAGTATAAAATTGATAGCACAGGACCGCTAAGGTTTGAAGGGAGGATCTGGATACCGATGGTTCAGGATTTGAGAGAAGAGATTTTGCAAGAAGCTCATTCTACAAGGTATTCGATACACCCAGGTAGTACTAGGATGTATCAGGATTTGCGCCTACACTTCTGGTGGCCGAACATGAAGAGGGAGGTCGCGGAATGTGTTGGGCGATGTTTGACATGTCAAAGGATAAAAGCCGAACATCAAAAACCGGGCGGACTACTACAACCGTTGGAGATTCCGGAGTGGAAGTGGGAGCATATCACGATGAATTTTGTGATAGGGCTTCCACCAACTCAGAAGGGTTATGACGCGATCTGGGTGATCGTGGATCGTTTAACTAAATCTGCACATTTTCTACCGATCAAGATAAGGTACAATCTGGAGCAACTAGCAAAGTTATATGTGAAAGAAATTATGTCACGACATGGAGTGCCGGTATCGATTGTATCTGACAGAGATCCGTGCTTCACGTCGAATTTCTGGAAAAGCTTACAAGAAAGATTGGAAACCCAGTTGAGGTTGAGTACAGTGTATCATCCTCAAACAGATGGGCAAAGCGAACGAACGATTTAGACGCTGGAGGATATGCTTAGAGCATGTGTGATGGATCTTAAAGGCAGTTGGGATGATCAACTACCATTGGTGGAGTTTTCCTATAATAACAGTTATCATGTGAGTATTGGCATGCCACCATATGAAGCATTATACGGGAGGAAGTGCCGAACACCTCTGTGTTGGGACGAAGTCGGTGAACAGAGACTGTTGGGACCTGAATTGGTGCAGCAGACCGGGGACGTCATCAAAGTGATAAGAGCTCGACTGGTAGTGGCTCAGGATAGACAGAAGAAATATGCCGATTTGCATCGTCAGAAGCGAGACTTTGAAGTTCGCAGTTTTGTATTTTTGAAGGTATCTCCCTGAAAGGGGAAGATCAGATTTGGGAAAAAGGGGAAATTGAGTCCCAGGTTCGTAGGACCTTTTGAAGTTTTAAAGAGGGTAGGTGAAGTGGCGTACGAGGTAGCTCTACCTCCTGAACTTAAGCACATTCATAATGTGTTCCACGTTTCTGTATTACGGCCGTATAAACCCGACTACAAGCATGTGATATCCTATGAACCAATTCAAGTTGAGAAAGACTTGTCATATGAAGAGATTCCTGTCCAAATATTAAATAGGAAGGAACAAACGTTAAGAAATAAGGTCATCCATTCGGTCAAAGTCCTTTGGAGGAACCACACGGCTGAAGAAGCTACGTGGGAACTGGAAGAGAAGATGAGGAAGAATTATCCGCATCTTTTTGAGTGAACCCATGTTAAGCTTTCCGTACCTAGATTGTAATTCTGGGGACAAAATTCTTATAAGGGGGAGGATGTAACGACCAGGAATTCTGGATTTACCTTGTAATTCGAATTTTTGAATATTAATGAATATATTATATTTTATTAATATTATTTTTATGTTGCATGTTTAAAGGTTGTGTGACAACTTGGATTATGTGAATGCATGAAATTTTACGTGTTATAGTTTTATTTAAGTAAATAATTGATTTCGTGTAGCGTCGCTAAATCACTATTCACGGGGCACGTTTCCCGAGGCACTATTCACATCATGTTATTTTTGTGTCTCTTTCGATTTCAATAAATTTCATTAATGCGTGTATGCGAACGAATAATTTTTCCAAGCGTCGAAAATTTTATTTGAGCTGATACGTGATTTTATCCGTATCCGAAATGTATCATATGGGTGTTCCGAATAAATGGACGAATCCCATAATAATTATTTTTTTAGCCATCTCAATATTTATGGGTGTACCCATTTTAATTTTGGGTGGAGTTATTTACCAGATTTGGTACAAAAGTGGGAGTTTTCGGATATATTTTTGTGCATTTGGGTATTTATTTTGGCTTGTTACTCCAAGAGGGAATCAACCCACCATCTTTAGACCAATCAAATGAAAGAGTAGAGGGGATGGTCGGACAACATTGAGCAACCAACCCATTTCTCCCTAAATCACTCCCTCCACTTCTCCCAAATCATTCATTCTCTCCCATTCCATCAGCAGATAGAGAGAGAGAGAGAGAGAGCTGCAGAGGGGAAGAAGGAAGAAGGAAAAAGTCGCCGGAAAAGGGAAGAGAGTCGCCGGAGAAGAAGAAAGAAAGAAGAAAGAGAAGCGCACGGGTGGAGGAAGAAGAGAATCCAAGCAAGAAGAAACCCTCAAAGCAAAGCCTAGCAATCTTCTTAACCTCTAGGAAGGATTTACAGAGGTAAACAATCAACCACAATCCATTTCATTTGATTTTCGTTAAGATTTTTGAGTTTTTCTTAGTTTTGAGCTTTTAGCCTTGTGGGTCGGATTTATGGCGATTCTTGATGTTTTTGTTTGTTCTAGATGTTTGTAAATGTTGTTAAGAGGTTATGTAAGACATTAATAACATCAAAGTGGAACAAAAATGGAACAAATCCGTACCTTTGCTTAATGGAGCAAGAACAATGAACTTTGGACATGAACTTGGATAGTTTGGACTTTTAGAGGACTGTAAAGCTATAATTTCGTGTTTGTTAATTTTATTTGTTGTTATGTATTTTAGTTCCATGGGTTACCTTCATAACCCAGTTGGAATGGAGCAAAAAGGAGTTAAAACGAGTTCGTAGTAATGATGTTTGTAAAACTTGTCAAGAACTCGAAAAACAGAGCATAACTTTGTACTTTGATCAAAGATTTGGACTTGTTAATGTTTATGGGTGCTTCTACATTTTTGATATGTTGTATCCCCATGAATTAGGAGTCCATAGAGTCTGAAATGGACCAATTTGAATGTGTGTAGGAGGAGATATGAAGGTTGGAGTGGCTGGAGGTCGGAGTCGCGAACTGGGATCAAACCCAGAATCCGGCTACTGGTGAATGACGCCGCAACGTCATTCATAAGCCTTGCAGCCGTCGCCGCAGCGAGGGGCATAACAGGGAAATGAACGGAGCTCACGCTGTAGCGTGGCTTCTAATACTAAGCTTCATGTCGCAGCGACGCCACGCGGCAGAGTCAGGACACGGGAACGACGCCGCAGCATGGGTTCTAGCAATGAGCCTCACGCCGCAGCGTCAGTTCCGTGTCTGGACCGGGTCAGTTCAGTCAGGTCGGGTCAGGTCGGGTCGGACCTAGTGAATTTTTCCAACGAGTCCAAAACTTATATTTTTGTACAAAATGATTAGACACGTTAGTAATTATATTTTTGTCAAGCCTTATGTGCTTAATTTATATTAAGTGTCAACCAAATTGGTGTTGTCTTAAGGCGTAAATTGAGTAACCTGGTTACAACTTACGTTTGGGTAGTCGTAGTGGCAATCAACGTGTTTTAATGATGCAACGTCTGTTTTGAACATAATCCTTATGTGACTAATTGTTATATGAATATGTACTTACATGTGTAGGATATTAAGGAGCGTGTGTTGTAATATTGTAGCAGACACACCAGGCAAGTTTCCTAACGCTTGTCTAACCCTTGTGTTGGGCAAGTTTCCTTACCCTAACTCAATTTAATGTTGGGCAGATTTTCTCAACCACACAACTTTTATTTATTGTGCGAGTTATTTATTGATTGAGCAATTGTTCTATATTATTGCAAGTTCCTTACTCAACTATTTTTATTTGAGCAAGTTTCCTAACGCTTGTCTAACCCTTGGGTTGGGCAAGTTTCCCTAACCTTACTCGAATTATACTTGAGCAGGTTTAATATTATATACAAATGTTGTATATTATTGCAAGTTTCATGACTCAAAACGAGTTATTACTTTCAAATTATATTAGTGGATTAATTATTGTAAATTACTCCACATTCAAGATAATTATTGATATTCGCACCTTGTGCATTTGAATTCATTATCTGTTGTTGGACTGTGAAACGTTTAAGTTCTTCATTCATGAACTGTTTAAGGAAATAGTCTACGCTATTTGTTTCGGCTAGACATGTACAGGTTATTATTTTAAAAGCTATCCAAACTGGTTGTTGGTATGGATTCTTGGACTGAGAGAGCAACCCTTATTTAGGGGATTTTAATGTGTCGGTTATTCAATGCAGTCAGAGTTAAATGTTATGCATATACATAGGGTACGAGAGGCTGATCCCCTCGAGTACTACTGACGGGCCAGGCGTTTAAAAGGGTTAGTTGAATGACTGATCCTTTGGCCAAAAAGTTCATGGTCTATTGGACCACTCAGCAGTAAATAATCAATATTCATTATTTCATTTAGACTTTGATTATATTGTCAACTATTTCTTCAATGTTCTTAAATTGTTGAACTATGCGATTATTATTCTCATCCATTCATGATATATCTT
Organism: Aralia elata; assembly: GCA_034770075.1. Taxonomy (NCBI): domain Eukaryota; kingdom Viridiplantae; phylum Streptophyta; class Magnoliopsida; order Apiales; family Araliaceae; genus Aralia; species Aralia elata. Next base: position 16,978,743 of record CM068381.1, on the reverse strand, counting down.
CCTTATTCATTTTAAACTTGCTGAGCAAAATAGTTGCTCACTCTTGCTATATCATGAACCTATTGCAGTTAAGCCGGGGAGTTCCAAAGCGGACAAAGGCAAGGGAAAACTTAAGGAATAGTTATATGTACTATCCCGTTATGTAATCGTGGAATCGTTTTGTATTATTATTGTGACACCCCCAAATTCAGGTACCAATACCTCAAATATGGTGCTCACGATAAAGTACATCCATACACCTCTAAACAACATAAATTAACTAATGCGGAATAAATAAACATATGTTGTTCATTACTAAAAGGTTTACTACGGTCCCAAGGTCTATAACCTTAAATAAATACATCACGAAATACAATAATAATACAAAACGATTCCACGATTACATAACGGGATAGTACATATAACTATTCCTTAAGCTTTCCCTTGCTTTTATCCGCTTTGGAACTCCCCGGCTTAACTGCAATAGGTTCATGATATAGCAAGAGTGAGCAACTACTTTGCTCAGCAAGTTTAAAATGAATAAAGAGGATATATCATGAATGAATGAGAATAATAATCACATAGTTCAACAATTTAAGAACATTGAAGAAATAGCTGACAATATAATCAAAGCTCAAATAAAGAAATGAATATTGATTATTTACTGCTGAGTGGTCCAATAGACCATGAACTTTTGGCCAAAGGATCAGTCATTCAACTAACCCTTTTAAACGCCTGGCCTGTCAGTAGTACTTGAGGGGATCAGCCTCTCGTACCCTATATATATGTATGACATTTAACTCTGACTGCATCGAATAACCGACACATTAAAATCTCCTAATAAGGGTTGCTCTCTCAGTCCAAGAATCCGTACCAACAATCGGTTTGGATAGCTTTTAAAATAATAACCTGTACGTGTCTAGCCAAAACAAGTGGCGTAGACTATTTCCTTAAACAGTTCATGAATGAAGAACTTACGTTTCACAGTCCAACAACAGATTACGAATTCAAATGCACAAGGAGCGAATATCAATAATTATCCTTGATGTGGAGTAATTTACAATAATTAATCCACTAATATAATTTGAAGTAATAACTCTATTTGAGTCGTGAAATTTGCAACAATATACAACAATTGTATAAAATAGGAAACCTGCTCAAGTATAATTCGAGTAAGGTTAGGAAACTTGCCCAACACAAGGGTTAGACAAGCGTTAGGAAACTTGCCTAATATATACCTGTTTGCACGAAATAAAAATAGTGCATAAGGTTTAGAAACTTGCTCAAATATAAATTGAGTTAAGTTAAGAAACTTTCCTGATGCACTGCTTCAATATTACAACACACGTTCCTTAATATCCTACACATGTAAATACAAATTCACATAACAATTAGTCACATACTGGATACCAAACAATGATTTATACTACTCTATATTAAAATCGTCCTAACGATTAGTCACATAAGGACTAGGTTCAAAACAGACGTTGCATCATTAAAACACATTGATTGCCACTACGACTACCCAGTCGGGGGTCTCAATTTACGCCTTAAGACAATACCAATTTGGTTGACACTTAATATACAATTAAGCAATTAAGGTTAAGGTTTAACAAGGTATAAATAACTAACTTGTTCAATCATTTAGTACAAAAATATAAGTTTAGTCTTGCTGGAAAATTCACTGGGTCTGACCCGACCCGACCTAGTCTGACCCGACCCGACCTAGTCTGACCGACTCGACCTGGTCCAGACACGGAGCTGACGATGTAGCGTGAGGCTCATTGCTAGAGCTCACGCTGCGGCGTGAGTCCCGTGTTCTGCCTCTGCCGCGTGGCGTCACTGCGGCGTGAAGCTTAGTATTAGAAGCCACGCTGTAGCGTGAGCTCCGTCTCCCGTCTCCTGCCACGTGGCGCTGCGACGCCAAGCTTAGTGCTTGGAAGCGTCGCTGCGGCGTGAGCTCCGTTCATTTCCCAATCCTGCCCCTCACTGCGGCGTCAGATGCAAGGCTTATGAATGACGTTGCGCCGTCATTCTCCAGTAGCCGTATTCTGGGTTTGTTCCCAGTTCGCGGCTCCGACCTCCGGCCATTCCAACCTTCATATCTCTTCCTACACACGTTCAAATTGGTCCATTTTAGACTCTATGGACTCCTAATTCATGGGGCTACAACATAGCAAAAATGTAGTAGCACGCATAAACATTAACAAGTCCAAATCTTTGATCAAAGTATAAAGTTATGCTTTGTTTTTCGAGTTCTTGACAAGTTTTACAAAAATCATTACTACGAACTCGTTTTAACTCGTTTTTGCTCAATTCCAACTGGGTTATGAAGGTAACTCATGGACCTACAATACTATAATAACAAATGAAATTAACAAACACGAAATCATAGCTTTACAGTCCTCTAAAATGGTCCAAATGTCCAAAGTCCATGTTTTGTCCATTGTTCTTGCTCCATTAAGCCAATGTAAGGATTTCTTGCATTTTTGTTCCACTTTGATGATATTAATAGCTTACATAACCTTTTAACAACATTTACAAACAATCATACCAAACAAAAATAACAAGAATCGTCACAAATCCGACACACAAGCTTAAGAGCTCAAAACTATGAAAAACTTGAAAAACTTAACAAGAAATCGAATGGAATGGATTTTGGTTGGTGTTTTACCTCTGTAAATCCTTCCTATAGGTTAAAAAGATTGCTAGGCTTTTCTTTGAGGGTTTCTTCTTGCTTGGATTTTCTTCTTCCTCCACTCGTGCCTTGTTCTTCTTCCTCCTTTCTTTTCCGGTGACTTTCTCCTTCTTTTCCGGCGACTTTCTCCTTCTTTCTTCTTCCTTTTTGTAGCTCTCTCTCTCTTCCTCTCTCTCTCTCTATCTGTTGATGGAATCCTGCTGATGGAATGTAAGAGAGAAATGGAATGGTTTGAATGGGATGGGAGATTGGAGGAGTAATTTTGGGAGAAGTGGGTTGGTTGCCCAATGAGCTTGCGGGCAACTCCCTCTACTCTCTCATTTGATTGGTCTAAAATGGGGGAGTTAGTTCCCTCTTATAGTAACATACAAAAATAAATACACAAATACCCAAAAATATATCCGAATACTCCCACTTTTGTACCCAATTTGATAAATAACTCTACCCAAAATTAAAATGGGTACTCCCATTAATTATTGGGACGCATAAAAATAATTATTATGGGATTTGTCCAAATATTCGGAACACCCATATAATACATTTTGGATACGGATAAAATCACGTATCAGCTCAAATAAAATTTCCGACGCTTGGAAAAATTATTTGTTCGCATACACGCATTAATGAAATTTATTAAAATCGAAAAAGACAAAAATATTATGGCGTGAATAGTGCCTCGAGAAACGTGCCCTGTAAATAGTGATTTAGCGACGCTACGCGAAATCAATTATTCACTCAAACAAAACTATAACACGTAAAATTTCATGTATTCACTTCACCCAGGTTGTCACACAACCTTTAAACATGCAACACAAAAATAATATTAATAAAATATAATATATTCATTAATATTCAAAAATTCGAATTACAAGGCAAATCCAGAATTCCTGGTCGTTACAATTATTGTATTTCGTGATGTATTTATTTATGGTTATAGACCTTGGGACCGTAGTAAACCTTTTGTAATGAACAACATATGTTTATTTATTCTGCATTAGTTAATTTATGTTGTTTAGAGGTGTATGGATGTACTTTATCATGAGCACCAGATTCGAGGTATTGGTACCTGAATTTGGGGGTGTCACAAAGAGGCTGTGGAAAGTGTGGTTGTGGATTACCTCAAAAGTATGTTCAGTGCTTCTCTAGATCCCCCATATGATGGCCTTGGGGAATTTAGTTCTTTATCTCAAAGATTGATTAACTAGGAACAAGCCAGGCTTTATCTGCATCTATAACTGGTACGAAAATCTTCAAAGTTCTTAAATCATTGAAGCGAAACAAGAGCCCTGGTCCAGATGGGTTCAATGTTAACTTCTTCATTCACTATTTGGACTTGGTTGGGGATGATTTCACCAAGGTCGTCATGTTCTTCTTCTCATCACGCAAGATGCTACAGGGGTTTAATTCTACGGCTAGTGCTCTCATTCCAAAAACTGATAATCTTACCTCTATGGCTGACTTCAGACCCACTGCTTGTTGTAACACCATTTATAATTGCATTGCCAAGATTCATTCCAATAGACTTAAAGAGGTTTTGCCTACAATTATTGATAAGGCTTAATCTGCATTTGTTAAGGGTAGGAGCATCAGTGACAATATTCTTCTTGCCCAGGAACTGTTCAGGAATTACCATAGAGTTTCTGGACCTCCAAGATGTGCACTCAAAATTGATCTTAAGAAGGCATTTGATATTGTTCGTTGGGATTTTCTCTTTGACACCCTGGAATTCTTCAAGTTCCCTTCTACCTTTATTGCATAGATTAAAGCCTGCGTTACCACAACCATGTTCTCTATTAAGATTAATGGCCCTCTGGCTGGATTTTTTGCTAGTTCTAGAGGTCTTAGACAAGGTGATCCCCTATCCCCCTAGTTGTTTGTGCTTATCATGGAAATGTTATCTCTCAAGTTGAACATGGGTTCTAAGGAGTCAGGCTTCAAATTCCATTGGAGAACCAAAGAATGTGGGATTACTCATCTACTCTTTGCTGATGATATCCTTATTTTTGTCATGCTAGTTTGCTGTCAGTTGCAATTGTTCACTCCTACATTAACTCATTTTCTCTCTATTTTGGGTATATTCCTAATATTCAAAAGAGCCAATGCTACCTTGCTAATACTGACCAAATCTCAGCCCAAAATATCCTGGCTCTCCTTGGTTTCACATATGGTATTCTTCCTTCAAAGTTTCTAGGGGTTCCCCTTGTATCCTCTAAACTTTCATTTCAGGACTGTATTCGTCTTATTCACAGGATTACCCAGCGAGACTCCTCATGGACTACTAATGTTCTTGCCTTCTCGGGTAGACTGCAATTGATAAAATCCATCCTCTTTCCTATTCAAACCTTTTGGAGCAATCACTTTATTCTTCTGAAAGCTGTGATAAGGTCTATAAATCCATTCTCAATCGATTTCTTTAGAAAGGTTCGTCTCTGGCTAACTGTGGTGCTAAAGTGGCTTGGTCTACTATTTCTCTTCCTACTACTGAAGGTGGTCTAAAAGTGAAAAGTATCTTGGACTGGAATAGAGCATTAATAATGAAGTATCTTATTCATTTAATCTAGTTACACTTAAAATCTGATAGACTCCACGGCATGCTTGCGTGAGGTGGTCGTCGCCCGGATCGTTTCTAGCAAAGTTATAGTGTGGAACTCTTTCGACACCTCAACCCAATGCCTATAAAGAGACGAGAACATTGGTACAATCGATCAAGCAATGAATCTGCGTTGAATGGAACACCAACGAAAACCCCGTGTTTATAATGAAACAGGAACCTCGGTACAAACGACGATTGATGCATGGTAGAAGATGCCACACATAACTATGATCTGTTATATGATAAGTCAATAATTAAATTTCAAGAAAACTAAGACCTTGTCTAGGAATTTTTAAAGAACCAAAAGATGAGAAAAACCTCACAAAGTAATTTTATTGAATAATCTGAAGTATCACTATTACATAAGCCATGTATTCTATTTATACTAATAGAATAAAATCCTAATTCTAAAAGGAATAATAATTTGAATGGAAATAGAAATCCTAGCTAGCAAATCATAAGGAAATCAAATCCTATCTAACAAACATCCTAGTTACATTAGAATTGGAAAAGATATAATAAATCCCTAAAATTATGGAAGAAATCTGATAAAAAGCAAGAAAACGCGTCTCCTCAATTTTTGTGCACGGCGCTGCCCAATAAGCCTAGGAACGGCGCGGTAGCGCCGGACCTCCAGAGTTTCTTACGCGAACTGTTGTGGCACGGCAGCGCCATTTTTATACTTTGTTTTGGCGCGGCTACGCCAACCCTCCAGAGAATCTGAATAACTGCTACGGCACGGCAGCGCCAGGAATGGCCTGGGAATGGCTCTGTAATACCCTGAATATTTATGAGGATTATAAATACGATCGTATATGGTTAGAGGTTAATTTAGTGACCTAAAACTAGGTATTGAGAAGTTTAAAACCTTAAACCCTAATGAAGTTTGAATTTTGTAACATATGTGCTTAATAAAGATTGAACTAATAATTCGAAGTAGGTGTTTTGTGATTTTATAGTGTAAATGATGAATTAGGTCAAATAAAAAAATTTTGTCAAGCTACTTAGTCATGCTTACATTGATAAAATGATTTGTCGTGCTTTCCACAATTTCACCAAGAAGCATCCCGACAAATTATTTTTGACAAGTTGTTGTGTCGTGCTTGGGAATGACAAAGTGATTTGTCGTGCTTACGGTGACAAGCTTGTCACCGTAAGCACGACAAATCACTTTGTCGAGCTTGGAAGATATTTTCATTAAGGAGCTTAGAAGATAGGTTAGATTGCAAGTTGCATTGTTGAGCTTGGAAGATATTTTCATTGAGGAGCTTAGAAGATAGGTTCAATTGCAAGCTGCATTGTCGAGCTTGGAAGATATTTTCATTGAGGAGCTTAGATTGAAAGCTGCATTGTCGGGCTTGGAAGATATTTTCATTGAGGAGCTTAGAAGATAGGTTTAATTGCAAGCTGCATTGTCGAGCTTGGAAGATATTTTCATTGAGGAGCTTAGATTGCAAGCTGCATTGTCGAGCTTGGAAGATATTTTCATTGAGGAGCTTAGAAGATAGGTTCAATTGCAAGCTGCATTGTCGAGCCTGGAAGATATTTTCATTGAGGAGCTTAGATTGCAAGCTGCATTATCGAGCTTGGAAGATATTTTCATTGAGAAGCTTAGAAGATAAGTTCAATTGCAAGCTGCATTATCGAGCTTGGAAGATATTTTCATTGAGGAGCTTAGAAAAATATTCTAAGAATATGTTAGGGTACAAAGTGTAATAAGCCTAGCCCCTAACGTGCAATTAGTGAAACTATGTTTTCCTATAAATAGCAAGCTAAGTTCATTCATTCCTTACTATTTTTCAAGAGCAGTTCAAGAGCAAAAACACTCTATATTTATATTCTGAGAGATATTGTGAGAGAAAAATTACTTTCTAAGCATCGAAGCGCTACGCGATTGGAAGTAAAGCTAGCAACTACAAGAGGTATTACTCTAGTGGTATTATTTTCATGCTTCTTTATATATTTAGTAAAAATATACTTTTACGAGCAGTTATAATGCCCAAATTATTTTATGTATATAGTACAAAAGTCCTATTTATAAGCAATTATAATGTCCGATTTATTTCTCTTATATATTAGAAAATATACTTTTATAAGCAATTATAATGTCCGATTTATTTCTCTTATATATCATGATTGAAAGAATGAATAAGCTTTGGAGTTTTTTTCAACAATATAATAATTGTGAAAGAGCATGAATCAGAATTTCAATAATTGAATGACTGAATTCAATAATACAGGGTGTCAATAATGACCATGAACCAATTTAACTGAACCTTAAGGTAATGAAGTTGATCAGCCTTTCATACTTGATGAACATATGCAACATGCACTAAGTATGAATCAATAAACATAAATGTGGAATAATTGTCAATAATTAATCCACTAGCATGCTTGAAACATAATAACTCGAGTTTGAGTTAAGGAACTTGCATTTCGATGTAAAAATGAAGTTAAGATACTTGCACAAGGATAGGAAACTTGCTCAATATAAAAGTTAGGTAAGATGGAACTTGCCTGTACCGTCGATTACTGCTACGCAATTTAACTTAATCTCTTATGAAAGACCTATCAGTTATAAGATTGATCTTTCAATTAGCATCACATATATCACCTTATAATATCACTTCTTTATAACTAAGTTATCTAACATTTAACCACATAACTAAATATTAGATAACACCTTAGCACCATACGCATTCATAATTCTAAAGCTAGTACACATCGAGTTTTTAATAGTGTTCAATATAGTATGCTGAGTGGTTTCCCACAAACAACCAACAAACTAGTTTTCGTCTCGTCTACACTGTTTTCACAGTGAGCTAGATCGGTTGCTAGTTCGTATATACCCCCACTCCCTGAAGGAATTGTTTAGCCCAGCTACTATACATCAACTGTTAAAGAGCACGACTGTACTACTACATGATCATAAACCTTATGACTTAACACTAAGTCTTTCATTTTATAAGTTCTTCTTTATAATCCATTAAGCCTGAATACCTAATCCAACAAGTTGGATTATTCAAACATACCAATCGAGCAGCTGGATTCTAACTGACATCCAATCCAGTAACCTGGATTCAAACTATCCTACAATCCAGCAACCTGGATTCACTAATTCAGTAAACCATATTCATTAATTCAGCAAACTATATTCACCAATTCAGCAAGCCGAATACCACAATCCAGCAAGCTGGATTCAACTGTAATCCTTTTTTAACATATCAAATCTCCAATTCATCAAATCAAATAATACTACAGCAAATCGAATGCTAATACAGCAAACTGAATGCTAGAACATTAAACCAAATATGAATATAGCAAACCGAATTGGAAGCTGCATTCTCAAAATGACTTAACCTCTTTTAATAATCGATTTTTATATTCTTCAAATCTTGCCACACATATGTACATATATTCCATACTCACAAATACTTTCTTTATGAAAGTTTTCAATTTCCTTTAACATTTTTCAAACGTCCGTTTTAACTTTCGAAACTAAGAAAAATGATCACTATCTTGCACAACTCCGATGACTCCAAATTTTTGATAGTATCTTATACATATTAACAAGTACTCCCAGTTAAAATTTCGTGGTCATCGGATTTACAGAACTCCAATTTTAGCCGTTTTCGTTGAAAAACTCTACGTTTTTATTTTAGCTGTAGATTCTTCGTCACAAGTCGGAATGCGGCTATTTTTGGACAGGTGCACATAAGCAAGGGGTCAGCGGGTTTTGGTCCCGTTTTTTGACTTGAGGTCTTTCGCCATAAAATCCATAACTTTCATTCTACAAATCCAAAAATTCTCAAATTTTTACACGACTCATATAACTTATCATATTATCACTCCAAATTTTTTTGAAATTGTTTTAGCACAAAAAAATGACGAAACTTCCCCTGGATGGGACTGCCCTGTAGCAGCCCCTTTCCTCTTTTGAAAAACCTGGACTGTTTTGACAAAACAGTCCCTACGAATTTTGTACACATTATTTTGACTTGTACCACATGGGTTTAACACTTAACTTATATATCTAGCACCCCTCTTTGACGGATCGTAAAAAGAGTGCATAGATTTCAAATGATACTCATATAAAGTGAGAGAAAGCTAGGGTTTTCTAACCCTTTTTAAAACAAACAAGTTTTCTTTTCTTTTCTTTTCAACCAATCAACACACAAACTTGTAAGATCTATACATAATACACTTATTAACATATAGATCAAGAGTTCTAGAATTTGAAAACATAATCTCAACATTTATTCCAAAAGAACCACAATAAACATAAAGATCTAACTCAAGGTAGGAGTTTAATTTAGAGACATTTAAACCTTTTTGGTTCTTCTTCTTCTTTTTCTTCTTCCATGGCTTCCATGGCTACTTCTCTCTCTCCTCCTCTCTTATGGCCGGCAACCCTCTTCCCTTTTTCTCTCTCTTTCTATTTTTTTGCTAACTTGGTAAGTGAGAGAAAATAAAAGATAAGAATAAGTATTCTTTTGTTAATTATTAAATATGTATAGATATACTATATGTATATCTATATTAGATCTCCAATATCTTCCATCTTCTCTCTCTATCTTATCTCTTCTTATCTTGCAATCTAAAATGGCCCAATAATAAGGTGACACGTGTATGAAGTGGGTCACCAACTTTGACAAATGAAGATATGAAATGATTTGAGCACATGCCTAATACTCTCTCTTTTCTCTTCCTAGCCGCCCATCTTGCCTCATTTTTTCTCCATTTTTGATTTATTTTAATAGCCACATTTTGCTTAGTCAAATGACATAAAAAGCCCCTCCCAAGTTTGGCTAAAGTTTGGGCCATTCCTTTAACTCTTTTGAGCTTGAAATTAATTAGTTTGGGCTACTAATTAAAATGAACTTGGGCCTCCATCACAATTCTTTGTGCCAAGTAATTTAGCATAGTCCAATACATCTATTTTTATTCTACCCTAATTATTTAATTAGGGTTTCCATTTCCCTCATTTATAATATAAATCATTACTCATGTACATTTAATTTCTTAACCCAATTAGACTTACTTTAATTAGGTTATAAAATTAATTAGTTGAGATATATAAAATAAATCTCTTAGGATTAGTATTTATTTTAAATACTATCATTCTCCCATACCATAACCCTTTAGGTTATTTAATTTTTCATACCTAATATATAATGATTAGGTTACAAGGCTTTCTTTTATTTGTTTATTATAGTATAAACAAATAAAAACAATCACATAATATTCACATTCATTTACTCACATAATCACACAAACTAATTGAGATAATAAAATAAATCTCTTAGATTAGGTCACTAGTATATAGTTAAAATACTAAGACCACTAAATAAAAACAACCCTTTAGGTTATTTAATTCTAATGCCTAATTTATAATATTAGGCTACCAAACTTTCTTTAATTCTCTTTCATTATTAGAATAATTAACTTACTAGAAAGTTTACACCAAATGTGCCATTAATTGGACTTTCATTTAAAATTGTTTGAGTCACTAGTTTATTAAATCTTTTAATAAACATTCCAATTGGGCTAAGTTAGTAAGTTTACATATTAATTACCCAAGTCCATAATCAATTAAATGAGTGGGCTTGGTTATTTAACCAATTGGACTAGTCCACTAGTGTTTATTTACTACTTGGACTATTAATATAACACTTAAGTTTATTACCTCCTCATATTTATAATATTTATAAATATGATACATAGCTTTCCTTTCCCTTTCTTTGCTTACTTACTTTAAATAAATTAACTAACTTATTTAATTCACATAACACATAATCACTCATATTTCCTTACAAATGGAAATTTATTCAATAAATAAGATATTACAATTAAAACAATATTCCCTCTTTATTAAAATAATTCAATGCTAGAATTTATTTTAATATCCTTTATTTAAAGTATACACTATTTATGTATACTTAAACTAACTATTTTCTTTTCCCTTCTATAAATTGTTCCCAACAATTTAACTATAATAAATATAATAATATACTTACTACATTAAAAACATACATACATCACATCCAATAACATAATACATGATTTTTTTTAATAAAATGGTGGTTATACCTTAAGTATATTTAATGCCACCAATTTAAAATAATTTATATATTATTTAACTTACATCGATAGATTAATTTTACTCATCTCCTTTCGTTTAAATAAATTGCCCCTATAATTTATTTACATATAATAAATATATAATAATGATATATTTATTAAGCATAAAAGTCACATATTGCATAGTTCGTATTCACGTATGCAACACACTATCACATAACATATCATTTAATAAGAATTTTATTTATTTAAATTCTTAATTTAGTATATTTCAAAAATTTGAAACGTCGCATTCGATCAAATATTAAACCATATAAGTTCTTTGCAAAAATTTTAATCAATCCTCTAATTCCAATCTAGGTTTTATTCTTTAACCTTTAATTTATCATTCAAGATTTTATTTATAAATCTTATAAATTTTCAGGTTGTCACAGTTGCAAGCCCAATGTATAAAATAATTGTGGAGAATTAAGTTGGCCCAAATTTTGGTCTAACTTTATATGAGAAAGTCCAAAGAATTATAGTGTCAAGCTCAATTTTAAAGAATTAAGATGACCCAAGTTATTTAATTAAAAACTTATGACAAGTCCAATGAAGAAGCCCAGTGAGAATTTAATTTAGTAGCCCAAAATAATGGGACATGTGTTAGTAGAATAACTATGGTTAGGAACTAACAATGTTTGAGTTAAATGTAGGAAATTGTGAGAAATGATTATATTATCCAAGAGAAAGTGATTAATGACTCATGTGTCCTAAGAAGGAAATTGCTAGGAAGTTTCCTAATAATTGGGGAATGAGTATTTTGTCCCAAAAGAAAAGTATTAATGACCATGGTATCCTTGAAGGAAATTTATAGGAAATTTCCTAATAGTGAGGGAAAGACTATTTTGTCCTTAGAGAAAATTATTAAAGACCATTGTGTCCTAAGAAGAAATTGCTAGGAAGTTTCCTAGTAATGGGAGAATGACAATTTTATCCTTGAAAAAAATTGTTTATGACCATTGTGTCCTGGGAGAAATTTTCTAGAAAATTTCTTTGAGATATTTTAAAGACCATTATGCCCTTCCCTAGCAATGGTTGATGACCATTTTGCCCTTGATGTTGGCTAAATGATTAATCTTAATTAGGCAAATTTTTAACACTTCATCTTCCATTCCTCACACTCTCACCCAACCAAATAGAGAGAGAAGAAGAGGGACAAGGCTGCCATTAATGGAGAAAAAGGAGAGAAGAGAAGAAAGGAAGAGGAAATCAAGAGGAATATTACAAAAGGTATAAAATCCTAAACTTTGATTAATTTCTTTTGATTTCTTTTGTTAAATCATGAGATTATGATCTTGAACATAAGAACACTAGATCTACTAGTTAGATGGTGTATTATGTTTAGATCTAGCCATTTTGGGTATTAAAAAGTTTGATCAAAGTAAGAAAAGAAAGTTATTTTTCTAAAGTTAGAAGAACTAGTGGACTGCTGTCCCTAAACCAAAAATTCGGGGTTAGCTAGAGTTGCTAGAAAATTCTGGGCTTTTGGTATGCTATAGTACATTGAATAAGCTTTCCATAGACTCTGAAACGGACTAATTCCGACTTCGGAGCAAGGAGTTATGATATTTCAAAGGAGGCGTGTCGAATCTATCTAGATCTGAAAAACGGATTTGGGTCAGTCCCCTTGCATGGCATTCTTGGACTGATGTGTTCGGAACTGAAAAAATTTCAATAGGACAAAGTTGTAGATACGGAAGTTACTTCGCGTGTCCACTTAAATCACCCAAAAATTATAAAAAACGAAGAAGTTATGACTGTTTAAGCGAGCTAGGGTCTGTCAGCCAGTTTTCTCGCAAAACAGTTTTAATTTAGTCATTCCTTGATGTGTGCAGCCTCGTGTGTTTGGAATTTGAAGATCATGTAAACACGAAAGTTGTAGATCTTGAAGTTTTCTAGCCGAACTGGCGAGATTGAGTTATTTTATGGAACAGATCATGTTCGAAATAAATTGTTTATTAAAGCTGTCCAGAAAATGAAATTTTCTGGACTAGTTGATGAAATTACAGAATCTGTTTTAAATGGTTAAGGGTCTGACTTTAAGGCCTAGACGAGGTTGTAGTACACTGAGTAAGGTTTAATTTGATATAAAAAGGAACAAAAAGGGTCATGTAACGAAGGAGTTATGTTAAAAATGAAAACAACGTTTTGTTAAAAAAATTATGAAAATGAATTTTATAATTTTATTTGAAGTAAAATTTTGGAAAATGATATATTTTGTTATGTGATGGTATACTTTGACATGTTGGGGATCATGGTGAATCCGGTGTATAAGGATAGATAAATATTGATGTTATATGCTTATATGTAGTTCATAACATATAAATTGTTAATGAATGCATACAACATGCTCGATAAAGTGTCCAAGTCATTGGTATTATGTGCTTGGAGTAATATATAATGTAGACACCCGATTTTTGCATTTCCTATACTAACCCTGACAGGAGGGCAAAATCGTCAATTGACCCGGCACACGAGAATAAAGGGTGGACATAAAGACGAACCCTCAAAACCACCACGACGGGATGATATTGAAGCCGACACGACAAAAAGCGAATGTCGAGAGTCAGTTACTGATCACTGTGCTTACCCGGATGACGTGGCACGTTTCCCGACGATTTCCGGACTGCCGAGCGCAAACCCGTCAGCGGGAAACAACGGTACGACACGAAAATCGAGATGAGGCACGGAAAACGAGAAAATCAGCACAGTTAGCCGCAGATCAATTCGCGGCCAAGGACGGAACTCGAGGCAGCACGGGACTCGAGCGCGGCTGGGGGGAGAACCAAGGGCCAGCCGCAGATATATCTGCGGCCAGCCGCAGATAGATCTGCGGCTGCCCTTGGCAGTGCTATATTAGGCCAGTTCGCATACAGGAAGAAAAAAAGGGAGAGGATTCAGCAGCAGCAGCAGTTCGGGAGAAGAAGAAAAAACAGCAAGAAAACAGCAATAATTAGGAGAGAAAAGAGTGAAAAGAGTGAGGAATTGTACCAATTTTGTGAGATTATATCTCATATTTTCCACTCTACTCAATACACAAATTCATACATATTGTGGGGATTAATTGCAAGGTGAAAAAACCATTTGTTCTTAGCATTTTGTTATACCATGTTGTTAATCTTTTGGTCATCCGAATCACCTTGAATGTAGTTTTTTCTCATATGTTATCGTGAAGCCATGGGTTAGGGACTATTAGTGAGGGTCTCATCGGAATGAAATTCCCCCTAATAGCCCGATGATATCCGTTTGGTGCAAATCTTAGCTATTATGGTATGGTATCATTCATAGTGTATTTCGATCGTCATTGTAAGATATCCTAGAGTGTTAGGCATCCCGTTGTTGTTTATTTTCGTTATATCCATTTGGCGGTTGTGCAATAAGTTCGGATGTGAGCCTAGGAATGCGACCCCGTGGTCCAAATCCGATGATGGACATTTTTGAATGTATGTAATCGGGTGGATGTATCCGTTATTGTAAATATGTAATCGTCGGGCCTTAAAACGACGCCAAGGCGATAATCGTGTCTAAGGCCCCGAAATAGTGAAACTTGTGATTGTGGGCGTTTGGGGTTATTTTGATGGCTTACATGCCCATGAATAGCCCCGACGCGTGTTTATGCTTGATTGGATGTTGTGACACGAAAAAATGATTTCAAAGATTAAACGATGAAGGTTTTTTTTCTTAAAATCAAGCAAACTAGGAGGTTAGCATCACGTAGCTAAAAATTTGGAGGTGTTAATGAATGTCGATTTCTATTAAACGAGAAGGCTAAAGAAAGTCGTTTTCAAATGTCACAAAAATGGTTTTATAAAAATAAAATAACGTTTTATTAAATCTTGGTGCGTAGGGTGAAAGATATCCTAGAAGTTGCCCATCATTTTATGAAGGCAATGTATAGATTTCGATTCCTATTTTTACGAAGGTTTTAAAAACTCTTGTTTTGCCAAAACGACACCTAAGGAAAATCTCATAGTTTTGCCAACTAAAATCAACCCTTTCTTGCAAAGCTTTCTCGTTTAAACCGATGGACATCCTAAGGCATTTTCAAAAGAAAAAAACACAATTTTCCCTAATAATCCAAATGATTCTTTTATGCAAACTCATCATAACATTTACATAGGCACACACACACACACGCACACACGCACACACACATTTCATGAATTAAAGGATAGGAGAGCATCAAGATTGCGGTAACCGTGCTTCACGGAAGTCGAGGGGTGCCTAACACCTTCCCCTCACTTAAGCAAGCCCCCGAACTCTATGAATCTCGATTCGCAGACCAATTAATTCGGAGTCACATATGAGCCAGCGATTTATAAAAAACGAAAACTCGGATGAGTTGGTACATCCATTTCAAATATACCAACTGGCGACTCTGATTAAATTGGCTCATCATAAAAACAATCTTTAAAAACCCCGTCGACATTAATGCCGACCCTTTTCCAAAAAATCATCTAATAAAAAGGCTAAAATTGGAAAGGGTTACAACCCCCGCGTTAAGCGATTCCTCCCGGCGTCGACAACTGGCGACTCTGCTGGGGACATTAGAGGGCTTAAGCCGCATTAAAATCTTGATGCTTCCCTATCCTTTAAGAATTCAAGAATGTGTGTTTACGTGCGATATTTTTGACGTGTTTTGATTATTGTTGTGCGGATGTGTGTTGTTGTCCAATGAATGAATGATTGAATGGGTTTTTCTTTATTTCAAAGTAATCATTTGCATGCGGTGAGGACGATGAATGTGAATGTATGTTGAGAGAGTACCTCCTCCTGAGGCGAACCCGTCGGTTGCTTATTACTGGACTCGATGGGGCTGCTCCCCGGAGATGGCTCAGGAAACGCACCACTCAAATCCGCTCCAATCGAAAGGGCTCAAACGAGTAGATTGCGAAGATTTGGGAACCTTCATGCCGAAAAGCCCGTGAGAGTAACCCTAGGGTAGGTCAGCCTCTGATAAACCCAACGCAGGAAAAGTCTCTTCATGCCCTTTTTACGTTCAAGCGTATAAAATGTCATGATCCCATTTCATATAAACCTCCCCTGTTGTCAAAAGAGAATACTGACCTCCATGTTTTGCAGGAAACAGCTGGGGAAGCATAATAAAGTCATGTTTAGCATTTGTTATTGCACTAAAAGACTACTAACTTTCTCTTTTGCAGGGAAAGATTAAAAAAAAACCCAAAACACAAAAAATTTTTACAGCTTTAGCATGCATCCGCATCCTTTCATTGCCCAAGACTGAAACTTCGAACCGTTTGCCTGCAGGATTGCTCCTCAAACCCGTTCGCAGTCTAAGAAAGCCCAGGTCTCTAACTCTGAAATGGCTGATCTCCCCAATCATAGTTCTGTATCTCGAGAAGAGTTTGATGACTTTAGGAAGCAGATGATGGAAATGGCCACAATGCTAAAAGAGCAGTTCTTAATCAGACAGGATCCGTCAAACCAGGGACCGCACAATGTACCACCGCCAGGGGGTGACCAGAATCCTCCTAAGGATGATGCAATCCTATTTAAAAATAACCAACATCAGCTTAAGGACGAGCCGATCCTCCCAAAGGTCATTCCTGCCCTCAACAAGACAGTAATCACAATTCCAGAGGAGGGAGATACTAATGACCTTCGCAGGAAAATGAAGCAGATGGAGGAGACCATCCAATCTCTAAAGGGCATGGGCTCCTTGGGTAGGGTTAATTATGCAGATTTGTGTGTCTTCCCCGGAACCAGATATCCAGAGAAATTTAAGATCCCCGAATTCGAGAAATACAATGGGAAAGGGGATCCTTACACTCACCTGAAAATATATATTGGAGAACTGGGGTCCTATGCGGAAGACGAAGGATTAAGGATGCAATTATTCCAGAAAAGCTTGACGGGGGAGGCGAGGATCTGGTATGCCCGTCTCGATAATGCCCGGATTCATAATTGGGAGGAGCTGGCCCATACCTTTCTGACACAGTATAGCTTTCAGGCACAGATGGCCCCTGATAGATATCAAATGACAAAAATCAAGAAGCAACCAAGGGAAACCTTCAGGGACTATGCCCAACGATGGAGGGGTATGGCCGCACAAGTGAATCCTCCAATGAGTGAGTCAGAGATGGTGATGACCTTTGTGGATATACAGGAAGCACCTTATTATGAGCGGGTCATATCAGGGATTGGAAGACCTTTCGCCGAGATGATAAAACACGGAGAAATGGTGGATATGGGGTTGAAATCGGGTAAAATCCGGGACTTCACAGCTCTTGAAACGGCTGCGGAACAAATCCAAAGTGGGAATTATGGCAATACTTCCCGCAGGCCCCAAAAGCGAAAAGAGGAAGATGTCTCTCTCGTGCTGCAGGGATCATCCAGGAAAGTGGAGAATAGCCCTCCTGTACAAATACAGAGATTTGGGCCGCCCCGGCAACCCAATTTTGATAATCCCAGAACGGACGGACGAAGGAGGTTTGAGACCACACAGAGGCGGGTATTTACCCCGCTTGGGGATCCTCTTGAGCAAATTTTGGCAATATTGATATCACAGGGGAAGATTGTCGATTTGGCACCTCCATGTGACCCGAAGGGAAGAAAATTTGACCCCAGTAAAAAGTGTGCATATCATTCGGGTTCCCCGGGTCATGACACTCAGGAATGTTGGACGCTGAAACACATAATTCAAAACATGATTGATAGCGGGGAGATCGTGGTGGAACAGCCCGAGCCGCCAAATGTTAAAATCAATCCCCTGCCGAAGCATGATGGGGGAGGGGTCAATATGGTGGAAGCCATCGAAACCGAAGGACCGCCAAGGCGAAATTATATAACAGGGATTTATGAGATGGTTGGCATGACGGGTAGTCAGGAGAATATGCAAGGGGCACCGATTAGGTTGACGGGTGCAAGCCGGAGTATCACAGGGGGGCCTATCAAGTTAGCGGCTCCAAAACCTCTCATCATCGCAGCAAGACCACAGATCCCTGTTTGCAATCTAAAAACAGTACCGTGGAACTACGGGGGTGTATTAGAGGAGGCGGCCAGTTGTGCTTCCGTAACATCAAAGGGGAATCCCTTGTATCTTCCTGGAAGAGTCCTCAAGAGTCAGAGAAAGGAGAACGAGAGGATATCCGAGGAGAAAGCCGTGGAGTTCTTGGAAAAGATGGATCATCCTGAAGTAAGGGGGATCAGGACGGTGAGCGAGGAATCGACTCTAACGTCGATCATGGATTTGGTGTTATCGTCCAGCGACCACTGCAGAATCTTGGCCAAAATCCTAGGGGAGGCTCACATTCCCAAGACAATTAGCCAAGAAAGTTTCGGCCGCCTAGTGGACCATCTGCTAGAGAACAATGTGCTATCATTCACAGATGATGATATCCCGAAAGAGGGAAGGGGGCATCGGAGACCGCTACACATCGCAGTGATCTCATCAGGGTATGTCATGAATGGGGTATTGATTGATGGGGGATCAGCACTGAATATTTGTCCCCTCAGTACACTGAGAAAAATGAACATTAATCCCAAGCGCTTGCGGGCCAGTCACGTGGTGGTGCGAGCCTTCGATGGATCCCGGAAGGATACGTTGGGAGAAATAGAGTTGCCCGTGGAGATAGGGCCGTGTACTTTCGATATTTCCTTTCAGGTATTGGATATCTCGGCCAGTTATAACATGTTATTGGGAAGACCATGGATACATATGGCCGGGGCAGTTCCCTCTACACTACACCAACAAATCAAGTTCATCGTCAGCGGGAATCTGGTAACAATCTCCGCAGAGCGTAATGACCCTTTCCCGTCCAAGATTGGTCTGCCAGTAATCAATGTGGACGAATCCGCGGCGCCTGCCAGTTTTCAAGCACTGGAAATCAGCTCCCCCCACTATAGAGGTCTGGGAGCCCCAGCCATAAAATCGAAAGCCTCCCCTGAGCTCACCTTCGTTGCTAGAGAAATGATGAAGATGAAGTTTCAACCTGGGCAGGGGTTGGGAAAAGACAGCCAAGGAATTTCCACGCCTATTCAACTGCCCAACCAGACAGGCAGGGCAGGGTTGGGATATCATGGAGGCATAGAGCGGAACCACTCTCAAAGGGAAGCCCCATTTCGATCGACTGGAGTCCTAATGCCGAGGGACCATAATGAACAAGGAGCGGACAAGCCCGTGTCCGAATTAGAAGGTAAAGATTTGACTCCTGCGGACGATGAGGCAGTCAAAAGGAAGAGTTTCCTACGGGAGGTCATGCAGCAGTTCGAAACCAAATGCTATATCTCTGGACCATCAATAAACATTGGAGAGGGGAAGGATACGGCCACAACGTCGGGAGCCCAACAGAGTATGCCTGTCATCGATTGGGCAGGGTTAGTTATCCCTAACAAGGCTATGAGGGAGGACCGATACGATGTGGCGGTAATCGTCAAGGAAGTCTCTGGTGCGCAGCCGCCTGTCATATGTCGCATCCCGACTGATCTGACCACCGATAACTGGACGGTGGAGCCAATAATATCCAGACAAGGGTAAAGCACGGTGTCGGGGTGGTAGACCCCGGAGAGTGGGGGATGAATGTCTACCAGTTTTGGTTCTTTATTTTATATTTTGCATAACTATGTTAGTTTGTCATGTTATTTTAAGAGCAACCATTGTGGAAAGATGAATTATATATATGACAGTATTTTGTTTCAATGTCAGGTGTACCAATTTGAGTATTCCTTGCTTAACAAGCGATCCCTCAAATTTGAATGATGACTATGATTTTGATATCGAGCTGGATTTCGATTTAATGGGTATTGAGCAGGACGAGACAGATTACGACGACGCGCCTGACGAGATCAAAGGGTGGGTCGAGGATAAAACCCAAACCCAACTTAGACCAAACCATCACCATAAATATCGGAACCCCTGACCAACCCAAAGAGCTCAAGATCGGGACAGACCTGACCCCTAACCAGAAAGTAGAAATGACCAAATTGCTACGCCAGTATGAGGATGTGTTCGCCTGGTCTCATGAGGACATGATCGGATTATCCACCGACATTGTGATACACCAGCTGCCCATCAAGGAAGGTTTCAAGCCCGTCAAGCAAAAACTAAGAAAGCTAAAACCGGAATGGAGCTTGAAGGTAAAGGAGGAGATCATCAAACAGTTCAGGGCTGGAATCATCATGGTGTCCACCTACCCAGAATGGTTGTCCAATGTGGTCCCAGTGGCTAAGCCTGGAGGAAAGGTAAGGGTATGTGTTGACTATAGAGATCTGAACAAGGCCAGTCTCAAGGATAATTTCCCAGTACCTTTTATACACATATTGGTGGATAACACAGCCCAATACGAGATGTACTCTTTCGTTGATTGCTTTGCGGGGTATCATCAGATAATGGTGGCAGAGGAGGACCGGGAGAAAACAGCCTTCATCACCCCTTGGGGCACTTTCTGCTATAGACGGTTGGCTTTCGGTCTCACAAATGCAGGGGCTACTTATCAAAGAGCTATGATGGCCCTGTTCCACGATATGATGCACAAGGAGATAGAGGTCTACGTGGATGACATTATCGTGAAGTCAAAGATAGAATCTGATCATGTGACCCATCTCCAAAAGCTATTTGATCGGCTCAGAAAATATAATTTAAGGCTCAATCCGGCAAAGTGTGCTTTCGGAGTGCAATCGGGCAAACTCTTGGGATTCCTGGTTAGTGATCGTGGCATCGAGTTGGATCCGGCCAAGATTAAGGCCATTGTGGATATGCCGGCACCCCGCACTGAAAAGGAAATAAGAGGATTTCTAGGAAGAATAAATTTCATCAGCCGCTTCATCTCCCATTTGACAACCACGTGCGAGCCAATTTTCAAGCTGTTAAGAAAAGATGTCTCCCAAGAATGGAATGAGCAATGCCAGGAAGCCTTTCAGATCATTAAGAAGCAGCTGACGGAATCACCCGTGCTGGTATCCCCGAAGGATGAGATCCCTCTATTCATGTATATATCAGTCAATGACATTGCGATGGGCTGTATGCTGGGGCAGAAGAATGAATCAGGCAAAGAGCAGGCCATTTATTACCTCAGCAAGAGATTTAGCCGATGTGAACAGAATTACACCCCTATCGAAAGGACCTGTTGTGCTTTGGCTTGGGCTGCAATGAGATTACAGCATTATCTCCATGGGCACACCACGTACCTGATATCAAGGATGGATCCCCTAAAATATATCTTTGAACGACCCATGCTGAACTGTCGACTGTCAAGATGGCAGTTAATCTTACAGCAGTTCGATATTGTATACGTAACTCAGAAAGCCATGAAGGGGCAGGGAATTGCAGATCAATTGGCAGAAGCGCCATCAGGGGGAATGGAGCCTTTAGACACTCCTCTGCCGGGCGAAGATGTATTCTGGATCTTGCGCGCGAGAGGAGATGACGAGGGGCAGTTCTGGAAATTATATTTTGATGGTGCCATGAATGCGGAGGGGGCAGGAGCCGGAGCAGTCTTGGTCTCTATCACAGGAGAGCAATACCCCGTAGCCACTAAATTGCAGTTCAGTAACTCGAACAACACCGCTGAATACGAGGGGTGTATCTTGGGACTCCGTTTGGCCCGTGACATGGGAGTGAAAAGGTTAGCGGTGTTCGGGGATTCGGAGCTGGTAATCAGACAAGCGATCGGGATGTACAACACTAAAGAGCTCCGGTTGCTTCCATACCACCGTTGCGTTATCCAACTGATGCAAGAGTTCGAAGATATCGCTTTCCGACATATCCCCCGGGGACGAAATGATTTCGCCGATGCATTGGCGACTTTAGCTTCCCTAATCCACACAATCAAGAGCAGGGACGTTCCACAGATGGAGATAGCAGTGCAGAACGCCCCGGCATACGAGGAGCACGTGGCGGTACTATTGGACGAGGGGGTTCTGCCAAAGCAGCCTTGGTATCACGACATAAGGGAATATCTGAGGGATAGATCCATTCCCGACCAAGCCAGCCGAGCGGAGAGGTTGAGAATTCAAAAGATGGCAATGAAATTTTATCTGAGCGGAGATTCACTGTACAAAAGGGATGCCAATTTGGGATTGCTACGATGTGTAAATGAAACACAGGCCCAAAAGATTATGGACGAAGTACATGGTGGAGTGTGTGGGCCACACATGAGTGGGCCGATGCTGGCCAAGAAGATTTTGAGAACGGGGCATTACTGGTTGACGCTGAAAGCCGACTGTGATGATCACGTCAAACGGTGTTACCAATGCCAGGCGCACGGTAATGTTATCCATGCGCCCCCCAATGAACTGCACTGTATGACCTCCCCTTGGCCATTCTCAATGTGGGGTATGGATGTGATCGGACCAATAGAGCCCAAAGCAAGCAACGGCCACCGATTCATCTTCGTCATGATCGATTACTTCACTAAATGGGTAGAAGCAGCTTCCTTCCCCAAAGTAACTCAGGAGATCATCGTCGGTTTCATCAGGAATAATGTCATCTGCCGATACGGGCAACCTGAGGTTTTAGTCTCCGACAATGCCAAGAATTTGAACAATATCCTCATGAAGGGATTATGCGACCAGTTTAAGATCAAACACCTCAATTCTGTCATTTACCGTCCTAAGATGAATGGGGCAGTGGAGGCTGCAAATAAGAATATCAAGAAGATCATGGCGAAAATGTCCGCTAATCATCGGGGATGGCCGGATCTGCTAACCTCTCACCTTGCTGGCGTACAGAACGTCGGTACGTACTTCTACAGGGGCAACCCCGTACGCTCTGGTATACGGAATGGAAGCGGTTCTGCCAGTTGAGGTTGAGATGGCGTCCCTCAGAATCTTGATTGATGCTCAGATAAACGAGGAGGATTGGATGCAAAGTCGATATGACCAATTGGCCCTAATTGATGAAAGGAGGGTGGCCGCTGTGTTGCACGGCCAGTTATATCAGCAAAGGATCTCCCGATCATACGACAAGAAGATAAGACCTCGAAAATTCAAAGAAAATGACCTAGTGTTAAAGAGAGTAATGCCTTGTCAAGACGAAGCCAAAGGGAAGTTTGCCCCGAACTGGGAGGGGCCTTTTGTGATTAAGAAAGTGCTGTCCGGAGGAGCCCTCATACTGCAGGAGATGGATGGGGAGGTGTTCCCACAACCCCTCAATTCCGACTCGGTGAAGCGGTTCTATGCATAAAAAAAAAAAAAAAAAAAAAAAAAAATATATATATATATATATATATATCCCTCATCATTTTCTCCTCGTTCTTTGAAGGAACGAACTACGTAGGACCTGATCTCCCGACTTGTGGGGGTACGTAGGCAGCCATCATGGCACGGTCCCATTCCTTACCAAATAACACTTTCTTCTATCAAAACTGATTCCCAACAGCCAGGAAACCTTCTTATACACTCGAAACTCTCCCGAAACCAGCCACCTGATCAGTTTCATCTCAAATGACCTAACCCTAACCCAACCAAGCAGTTATCCCGAATCCAAGACTCAGCCGATGAAATCGACAGGATATGCGGCAATATCTGACAGGTCCCCATCAAGACTTGAGAAGAGAAAGAAGGCGAAATATCAAAATCATGGTTAGCTGGATAAAATGAGGGTCCAATGAAAGGCAACGATACGACAAAAAGGAAAAATGACTAAATTTAAATACCTGTCTATATAAATAAGTCATTTTGTTACAAGGTTTCTCTTTTGATAACCGATGAAACTGACATAGTCCATGCAGGAAATAAAATGATCTACAAATCTGAAACTAATCGAAGCAGGATGGGTAAAATGGTGGATGGATCTGAGGCATCGACATTCCCTGCAATCTGCTGCCCCATCATGTCGACGCGATCCAACAAGCAGTCGCTCGGCTAACGGTCTCAGAGTGAGCATCTATAATTGCCTTAGTCTGCAATACAATGGCGTCTCTATCAGCATGAACAACATCCCTGGCCAGAATAGCAGCATCTCTCTCAACAAGAGCAGCATACCTCTCAGCCTCGGTAGTAATCGAGATGCGTGAACACCGGACGGACAGGGACCTAATGGCTCAGAATGCCCTCCGCAAAGCCCGCCGACACCGGAAAGAATAATAAGGATCAGGAACGTTCCGGAAGATCACCTGCCATATCTCTGTCACCGGCGACAAACCGTCCAATCAGCGGAGAAGCCACCGACCAATCCTGTGGGAGGATCGACATCCAAGCATATCACGGCATCTGGCGACGACAGCTGTGGAAAATAGTATCAAAAAGACTGTACAGGGGTCATTCTCTATCCATGAATGAAAAGCATGCATCATACATGACTCGCTATGTGAAAATAAAATACAAAATTCTGAATAAGTCGGACGTCGAACACGACGAATCAAGGCAAGACCCGACAGAAACCTGGGAAGGCATCCACGCGAACCACAACAAGATGGTGAGCAACCCTGGGAAGGGCTGATATCCACAAAAAGAAAAAAAGACAAAAATAGCAAACCCTGGGAAGGGCTGAGATCCACGCGAACCACAACAAGATGGTGAGCAACCCTGGGAAGGGCTGATATCCACAAAAAGAAAAAAAGACAAAAACAGCAAACCCTGGGAAGGGCTGAGATCCACGCGAACCACAACAAGATGGTGAGCAACCCTGGGAAGGGCTGATATCCACAAAAAGAAAAAAAGACAAAAACAGCAAACCCTGGGAAGGGCTGAGATCCACGCGAACCACAACAAGATGGTGAGCAACCCTGGGAAGGGCTGATATCCACAAAAAGAAAAAAGACAAAATCCAACAAACCCTGGGAAGGGCTGAGTTCCAAGCAAACCGCGACAGAGTGGTGAGCAAACCTGGGAAGGCATCCAAGCAAACCGCGACAGAGTGGTGAGCAAACCCTGGGAAGGGCTGAGATCCACGCGAACCACAACAAGATGGTGAGCAACCCTGGGAAGGGCTGATATCCACAAAAAGAAAAAAGACAAAAAACAACAAACCCTGGGAAGGGCTGAGATCCAAGCAAACCGCGACAGAGTGGTGAGCAAACCTGGGAAGGCATCCAAGCAAACCGCGACGGAGTGGTGAGCAAACCCTGGGAAGGGCTGAGATCCACGCGAACCACAACAAGATGGTGAGCAACCCTGGGAAGGGCTGATATCCACAAAAAGAAAAAAGACAAAAAACAACAAACCCTGGGAAGGGCTGAGATCCAAGCAAACCGCGACAGAGTGGTGAGCAAACCTGGGAAGGCATCCAAGCAAACCGCGACAGAGTGGTGAGCAAACCCTGGGAAGGGCTGAGATCCACGCGAACCACAACAAGATGGTGAGCAACCCTGGGAAGGGCTGATATCCACAAAAAGAAAAAAGACAAAAAACAACAAACCCTGGGAAGGGCTGAGATCCAAGCAAACCGCGACAGAGTGGTGAGCAAACCTGGGAAGGCATCCAAGCAAACCGCGACAGAGTGGTGAGCAAACCCTGGGAAGGGCTGAGATCCATGCGAACCACAACAAGATGGTGAGCAACCCTGGGAAGGGCTGATATCCACAAAAAGAAAAAAGACAAAAAACAACAAACCCTGGGAAGGGCTGAGATCCAAGCAAACCGCGACAGAGTGGTGAGCAAACCTGGGAAGGCATCCAAGCGAACCACGACAGAGTGGTGAGCAAACCTGAGATCCAAACTAAAACCCTGGGAAGGGCTAAGATCCAAACCAACAACAACCCTGGGAAGGGCTGAGATCCAAGCAAATCACGTATGTATGGTCATTCTTGTGCACTGTCATTCATGCATCGAGTGTCTATTCTTTATCCTGTTCATTTCATTTATCATTTCATAAACATGATAAAGAGGGGCAGCTGTAGACACCCGATTTTTGCATTTCCTATACTAACCCTGACAGGAGGGCAAAATCGTCAATTGACCCGGCACACGAGAATAAAGGGTGGACATAAAGACGAACCCTCAAAACCACCACGACGGGATGATATTGAAGCCGACACGACAAAAAGCGAATGTCGAGAGTGAGTTACTGATCACTGTGCTTACCCGGATGACGTGGCACGTTTCCCGACGATTTCCGGACTGCCGAGCGCAAACCCGTCAGCGGGAAACAACGGTACGACACGAAAATCGAGATGAGGCACGGAAAACGAGAAAATCAGCACAGTTAGCCGCAGATCAATTCGCGGCCAAGGACGGAACTCGAGGCAGCACGGGACTCGAGCGCGGCTGGGGGGAGAACCAAGGGCCAGCCGCAGATATATCTGCGGCCAGCCGCAGATAGATCTGCGGCTGCCCTTGGCAGTGCTATATTAGGCCAGTTCGCATACAGGAAGAAAAAAAGGAGAGGATTCAGCAGCAGCAGCAGTTCGGGAGAAGAAGAAAAAACAGCAAGAAAACAGCAATAATTAGGAGAGAAAAGAGTGAAAAGAGTGAGGAATTGTACCAATTTTGTGAGATTATATCTCATATTTTCCACTCTACTCAATACACAAATTCATACATATTGTGGGGATTAATTGCAAGGTGAAAAAACCATTTGTTCTTAGCATTTTGTTATACCATGTTGTTAATCTTTTGGTCATCCGAATCACCTTGAATGTAGTTTTTTCTCATATGTTATCGTGAAGCCATGGGTTAGGGACTATTAGTGAGGGTCTCATCGGAATGAAATTCCCCCTAATAGCCCGATGATATCCGTTTGGTGCAAATCTTAGCTATTATGGTATGGTATCATTCATAGTGTATTTCGATCGTCATTGTAAGATATCCTAGAGTGTTAGGCATCCCGTTGTTGTTTATTTTCGTTATATCCATTTGGCGGTTGTGCAATAAGTTCGGATGTGAGCCTAGGAATGCGACCCCGTGGTCCAAATCCGATGATGGACATTTTTGAATGTATGTAATCGGGTGGATGTATCCGTTATTGTAAATATGTAATCGTCGGGCCTTAAAACGACGCCAAGGCGATAATCGTGTCTAAGGCCCCGAAATAGTGAAACTTGTGATTGTGGGCGTTTGGGGTTATTTTGATGGCTTACATGCCCATGAATAGCCCCGACGCGTGTTTATGCTTGATTGGATGTTGTGACACGAAAAAATGATTTCAAAGATTAAACGATGAAGGTTTTTTTTCTTAAAATCAAGCAAACTAGGAGGTTAGCATCACGTAGCTAAAAATTTGGAGGTGTTAATGAATGTCGATTTCTATTAAACGAGAAGGCTAAAGAAAGTCGTTTTCAAATGTCACAAAAATGGTTTTATAAAAATAAAATAACGTTTTATTAAATCTTGGTGCGTAGGGTGAAAGATATCCTAGAAGTTGCCCATCATTTTATGAAGGCAATGTATAGATTTCGATTCCTATTTTTACGAAGGTTTAAAACTCTTGTTTTGCCAAAACGACACCTAAGGAAAATCTCATAGTTTTGCCAACTAAAATCAACCCTTTCTTGCAAAGCTTTCTCGTTTAAACCGATGGACATCCTAAGGCATTTTCAAAAGAAAAAAACACAATTTTCCCTAATAATCCAAATGATTCTTTTATGCAAACTCATCATAACATTTACATAGGCACACACACACACACGCACACACGCACACACACATTTCATGAATTAAAGGATAGGAGAGCATCAAGATTGCGGTAACCGTGCTTCACGGAAGTCGAGGGGTGCCTAACACCTTCCCCTCACTTAAGCAAGCCCCCGAACTCTATGAATCTCGATTCGCAGACCAATTAATTCGGAGTCACATATGAGCCAGCGATTTATAAAAAACGAAAACTCGGATGAGTTGGTACATCCATTTCAAATATACCAACTGGCGACTCTGATTAAATTGGCTCATCATAAAAACAATCTTTAAAAACCCCGTCGACATTAATGCCGACCCTTTTCCAAAAAATCATCTAATAAAAAGGCTAAAATTGGAAAGGGTTACAACCCCCGCGTTAAGCGATTCCTCCCGGCGTCGACATATAACATGCTAAAATCAAAGAAGATGTAAGAACTATGTTTTGATTTCATAAAACTAGTTTAGTTGGTAAATACTTCAATTAAACAAAAATGATTTTAAATGAAGTATGTATAGATTCATGTGTGGTTAATATGAATCTAGAAAGGTTATGAGTAACTTGTTTTAGTAGATATGAGAAAGGAGTCTAATGAACTCGATATTGGTTTTTATAAAAAACTAGTTTAATTGGATGAAAATCCAACTCAAGGGTCATTTTTGGCCATTTTGAGAATTTAATGGTGAAACAAGGTTAGATGACTTAGATTTATGTAATTACGCCTTTCGTATTGATTTGGTAGCCTTTTTAATGAAAATGGTTATGAAAATGAAGGTTAGGCGATCGTTAACGTTCGTCGGCGAATAAAAACGTATTGTTTGAAAAATAAACCCAATTAGAAGAGTAGATTGTTTTTCAAAGTCCACACATGTGTAATATGTGTTATGGATGCTAAAGCAAGTGTCGGAAAGAAATTTAGTTAAAGTTTGGTATCATAAAAACCAGTACATGGTTTGATTCAAACTAAAATGATTAAACGTTTTAAGTAACTCATTGAGAGTCAATGTTATTTAACATAAAGGTGATAAAAGGAAGTAAATATCTTAAAAATAAGATTTAAGCATTGAGTCAAGTGTGACTAATATTGAGTTATTGATCTCACATACCATGTAGGTCGTGCAAGGAACACGACAGGTTAGCGTAAACTGGTTATGCAGTTCAGGCAAGTTTTTCAGAACTTGCTCTTATGTGTAAAATGTCATTATATGCTAATGCGTTGTTATATTACAATATGCTATGAACTGTGCCGTGATGTCCATTTGAACTGTTCAATTTGAACTTTATACCGTGCAATGAAAAACACGATGATATGTGATTTACGTGTTAATATGTTTACATGTATAACTGTCATATATGAAAATATTGTGAAGCATGCATAATACATGATTTATGTGTTATGTGTAACTGTTAAACTTGTGGGCAACGTAGTTGCTCACCTACGCCACAAACAGATTATTTTTGCAGCTAGCGTGGGAGGACCTGGCTGGTCAGAAGAAGATGATTGAAGGAAAAATGTTTAAAAGAAGAATTAAAAATCTATGTCGAGACATTGCATTATTTTAATGTTGCACTAATATTTACAAGCTGATGTATTGTATACCTTGAGTTAGAATGATTTAAACGATTAAAGGTTAGAAAACCTGGGATTAGATTGAGATGTATTATAATATTATAGAAATTACTTGTACGTCATAGAGAATTGTATTGTATATGTAGTATCGTGGCGAACCGGACCCGAGGTCAAGGTGACCGGGTTTTGGGATCGTTACACCTTAACCCTTCGCCTATATTGAGACGAGAACCTTGGTACAATGGCTCTACACTAGGAAGCTTGCATTGAATGGAACACCAACGACACTTTGACCTTGACCCAATGTCTATAAAGAGACAATAACCAAAAGTACGTCCGGCGATTGATGCATGGTAGAAGACAACACACACATCTATGAATTTGTTGTATGATAAGTCAAAGTTATGACGCCCCCGAATTCGGGCGCTGGCCGCCTGAACAAGGGTCGATGTTATCTCGTACTTCTATCGAACTTAACCAATGATCCCATAATCATATTAGTTGAATTAGTCTATTACAAACTATAAAATAATAAATTTCTTTTATCTTCATCCCTAGATCTTAACTTGATCTCGATCTCATTCTTTCTACAAGTATCAACTTGTAGTTCATTCGTATATATGGATAATACCATATATATATCAGTCAAATTTTTAACCTTATGATTTAAACATTATATACTTCCATATACCCAAGGTTCACAACATTAATAATAGGATGGTTCTTGGGAACAGAAGAATCTTGCGATAAATGTTTGCATCTTTATCCGTGATAAGATTCCTTTTCTTTATAGAACATACCGTATTATTCAATACCCTCACTTGAATACATATCGTTCTAGAGATATCTCTTTATATCGATATTCCATATCTATCTAAAATCACAGTATTAATGATAAGATTGTTCTTGGAACCGAGGGGCGCATTCCGGTAAAGGTGGCACCTTACCGACGCTCATTAAGTGTAACCTCAGTGCTTACAGAACTCCCAATATCATTCAATACCCTCAGTCAAATGTATAGTTCTTTATCAACATTGTATTAATGTTTTACTATTTATCTGAAGTTCAGAGTATCGGCATAACATGATCAGTCCATATTACCAATACCCTCATTCAGTTTAATAGATCTTTAACAATTCTAAGTTATATCAAAGTAAAGACATAACACCATTTCATGATGATAAATAATATCATTGATAGAACATTCGGTTACATGGTTTGCTCGTTCATATTACAACAGTCATTATGACTTAATACAAATAACAAGTACTCAACATGACAACCTAATCTACACTTCTTCTTTACGTTCATGATCTTCTTATCATTTTCTCTTAACTGCAAATAAAGTTTTATTCGCAAGAATGAGCACTACGGCTCAGCAAGTCTAACTAATAACACATAAACAGGTTATGCTTTCATATAAACTTTAACATGCCTTGATATATCACATATATCAATTTGATATTACAAATAACTTTTCATTCAATAGTTTATATCACATTGTCACACAAAGCGTATAAACCACATATATATAACTTATAAAAATAACACATAAGAGTTAGAATACTTGCCTCGTATATCTTTTAAAGATAAATATAACGGTCTAAACGTTCATCGTAAATCCTCTTGAAGTTGCAAGCTTTAACTATTTCTTTGCAAGGCTTCAACACTTTAACTCACAAGAACTCTCTCTAAAGATTATACTAGCTTCTTAAGCTCTTGAAATACTTGTGAATTCGTAAAAATTTAGAAGAGAATGGCTTGCTATTTATAGAAAACCAAGAGTTGGGGCATTTTGGTCATTTCCCATCTCAACCATAGTTTATTACTATTTTGCCCTAGCATATTCTTGGAATATTCTTAGCATATTCCCTCAAAATATCTACCAAGCTCGACAATGCACCTTACAACTGAAAATATCTTCTAAGCTCGACAATATAGCTTGCAACTGAAAATATCTTCCAAGCTCGATAATGCAGCTTGCAATTGAACCTATCTTCTAAGCTTCTCAATGAAAATATCTTCCCAAGCACAACACAACAACTTGTCAAAAAAATGATTTGTCAAGATGCTTCTCGGAGAAATCGTGGAAAGCACGACAAATCATTTTGTCAATGTAAGCGCGACTAAGCAGCTTGACAAAAAAATTTTATTTGACCTAATTAATGGTTTACACTATAAAATCACAAAACACCTGGTTCGAAATATCATTTCGATCTTTATTAAGCAGATATGTTACAAAATTCGAATCTTATTAGGGTTTAAGGTTTTAAACTTCTCGATACCTAGTTTTTCTAAACGTATACGATGGCATTTATAAGCCTCATAAATATTCGAGGTATTACAAAATTGAATCTCATGAAAACTAAGACCTAGTCTAGGAATTCTCAAAAAACCAAAAGATGAGAAAAATCTCACAAGTAATTGTATTGAATAAATTTGATGTATCTGATGTATATTTAAATTACACCCCAAATGACTATTTATACTAGTAACAATGAAACCCTAATTTCTATAAGGAATTGAACTACTAAATAGAAACCAAATCATAATCAAATCCAAATTAACAAGCTTCCTAATTACATTAGAATAGAAAAGATATGAAATTCCTAAAATCTTGAAAGAAATCTAGAAAAATGCATAAGAAAACACGTCCTCGGAATCCGTGCCCCCGCTCCAGCGCCAGCGGTGCTCAAAAGCAAAGGAACCAGCACCGGCCACGCTCAACTCCAGAGGCCCCAGCACCGACGGCGCTCAAATCAAGCCATTTCAGAGCCGGCTGCGCTCAAGTCTGAAAATTGATTATTTTCGTCCTTTTAAGCCCCGAACATGATCCTTTGCTCCTCTCTTGCTTCCTCCATCAAACTTGAACCAAATTAATGAACTTAAAATGATATCGCATATTAAATGTCTTGTCATATAGCTTGAATCTTTCTCCTTGGTTACGTGCAATGCAATCTTGTGATGTCACATGATGAATTGTAACCTCTCAGCCCTGCTTGAACATCCACAATGTCGCGTGATCACTTGATGACTTGACTTGCATTGATTTGGTCTTACTAAATAGATTGAATCTAGCAATCCCAAATCAAATGATTGATCCTCCACTCGTGGTTCACTTGAATTGATCTTCAATGTTTGTATATAACGCGAATATACAATCAAATTACATAAATAAAGCGGAAGCGCAATAAAATCGGATTTTAAATTTTATAGAAACCATGATCATTCTTTATGCGCAATTATTAATTAAACAAAAGAGATAGAGAATAAGAATTATACCCTTGTAGAATTCTAGCTTCCTCAGGTACAAGTTCAACTCCAATTCTTTCGCGTTCTCCTTGATTTCACCGATTAAATTCCTTCCTTTGATCAACGTTAGCCACCCAAGTGTTTGGCCTCTAGAGGCGATCCACCAAGGAATAATACTTGTTCAAGAAGATGGATGTTGGCAAAACCCTTATTTCTATCTCTATAGAAATTGTAAGTACTCTCCACAATTCTAATGGAAGTGTGTGTAACCCTAAATCATGATAAGACTCCTCTTATTTATAGATATAGGTAACCCTCCTAAACTATTTAGGATTACGGTTTTTATTCTAATTAAACTCTCTTAATTAATTAAACTCCTAATCCAATTAGAAATTTATGAGAGTACTTTTATTAATTAATTCCTAAACCCTTTTTAGAAATTAAACAATAAAAATAGTAGTAATAATAATAATAAGACTCCTCTTATTAATTTATATTTAATATTTCTAAAATATTAAATAATAAATATTAAGCTATTTAATTTATTCTATCTCCATAGACTAAATTAAATACACATAACTTATTATTATGATTATGCGATTTACTTCTTAAATAAATATTTTCCTTTTGCGGTGTGACCCTTTAGGTTCTCCATATTAAACCGGTTGTGAATAAATCAATTAGAACAATTCTAATCTTATTTAAATAAATAAATTAAACTATTTAATTCATTTAAATAAATAATATTTATTCTACAATAAGGGTAAGCCCCTTTAGCGATCAACGACTTTTCAGATAATATAGATTTCAACATTAATCACAAAAAAACCTTTCAGTGAATAGTTACCGTACAATACAATTCTTCTACCATACAATATCCCAATTAAATATAAGATATGGAATTACTGTCAAGTCTTATTTTATTTAATTATATGCATTTCGATTCTTAAATGCACAACTCTAAATAATACAAATTAGAAACTCCTTTCTAATTTCATTCTGTCTTGGCCAAGGACTACTGAGTTGTCATTTTATCGAATCGCATAGGACATTCTCATCTTTTACTAGATGTGGTAGATTCTTTGTTGACCATTCACTTATCTCCATGTACAACTTATTATACCCAAGCATACCCTTTGATATACCCTAAAGGTATTAAGGGAGATGTTAAAGTATAACTTATCATACACAAGATACTATGATGATCTCAAGTCCAAGGATCAATTGTACTACTATCACTAGAGGAATTCCTATTGACATGCAAGTAAAACTCCATTAGATATTCCTTTAGCGAGTCATGTTCAGTGAACTTATTCTCCAATAAGCACCTACATACTTGCTTTAGTGTCTCTACACAAATGATTATGAGATCAATCATCCTCTTCCTAAGAGCAAGCAAAGTATGTACTAATCTATCCGAATTCACTAATCCCCTTTTAGTAATCCAACGATTAGGAATGATTTTAGTTTTAAGCTTTCTAAGAATTTAGATCTCATTAGCATGATCATCATCATGATTCTAAAAGCATTGCTTAAAATTATGGGTTTATCACATATTAAATCACAACACCATATAGATAAAGTAAAATGTTTTTAATAAATCAATTCTTTTGTTAATAAATGAATAAGATTACAAAGTATATGCTACATCATATCAAATATGATTGGCTTGTGTGCATACTACTTTCACTCACACACCCATGAATGAAAGAATCGAACCCTTGACCTCATGAAAACCATAAGGCAAGGGTTATCGCTGGGCCAAGAGCCACACGACTCCACTCTTACCTTTTACCGCTCAATATTCTCTTTAGTAGGTTCTTTTTGAATTCACCAAACAATTTCACAGTTTTACTATTCAATTCAACAAGAACTTGTCACGAACAAAATATAGAAGGTATGAATATCTCAATGGTAGCAAGCAATAAATCGCAACAAATAATAATTTTTTCCAACAATAGAAATCAATCGAAATAACTGAATTTTTTTGAACTCTTTTTTTTACTCTTCAACAAGAAAAATAAAGGATTAGTAACTTGCTAAGAACTTAGTTTTGATACCAAATGATAGACTTCACGGCACGCTTGCGTGAGGTGGTCGTCGTCCGGATCATTTCTAACAAAGTTATAGGGTGGAACTCTTTCGACACCTCAACCCAACGCCTATAAAGAGACGAGAATCTTGGTACAATCGATCAAGCAATGAATCTGCGTTGAATAGAACACCAACGAAAACCCTGTGTTTATAATAAAACAGGAACCTCGGCACAATCGACGATTGATGCATGGTAGAAGATGCCATACACAACTATGATCTGTTGTATGATAAATCAATAATTGAATCTCAAGAAAACTAAGACCTAGTCTAGGAATTTTTAAAGAACCAAAAGATGATAAAAACCTCACAAAGTAATTTTATTGAATAATCTAAAGTGTCACTATTACATAAGCCATATATTCTATTTATACGAATAGAATGAAATCCTAATTCTAAAAGGAATAATAATTTGAATTGAAATAGAAATCCTAGCTAACAAATAATAAAGAAATCAAATCATATCTAACAAACATCCTAGTTACATTAGAATTAGAAAAGATATAATAAATTCCTAAAATTATGAAAGAAATCTGATAAAAATCAAGAAAACATGTCGCCTCGATTTTCGTGCACAGCGCGATATTTTATGGAATAAGCCTAGGAACGGTGCGGCAGCGCTGGACCTCCGGAGTTTCTTCTGCTAACTGTTGCGCTGTGACAGTGCCGCTTTTGTACTATGTTTCGGCGTGACAACGCCAACCCTCTAGAGAATCTGAATAACTACTACGACACGTCAGCGCCAGGAATGGCTTGGGAAACGGCATGGCAGCGCCGGTCTGGTAGAGTTGCTTCCTCGATGCTTTGAAGACCCGAATGTGATCCTTTGCTCTTCTTTCAGTTCCTCCCCAATCATAAACCTTTTTATAAACCAAACCATTGAGCTAAAAACCATATCCCATAATGAATGCCTTGCCATGAAACTTGAATCTTTCTCCTTTGTTTGGTGCAATGCAACCTTGTGTTGTCGCGTGATGAATTGTAACCTCTTAAACAAGTTTGGACATCCACAACATCGCTAATCTCCCCATGAAATGAATCGTATCTTTGTCAAAGATTAAACGACACGGATAAACACGGATTTGATGACTCGGTATGCGTTAATTTGGTCTCACTAAATAGATGGAATATAGCAATCCCAAATCACATAATTGATCCTTTCCTCGTAGTCTCCTAAAATTGAGCTCCAATGTAAGCATCCATGAGTTAACGTTAGCCCAATTACTTAAGATCATTAGTCGAACCCCTTGGACTTGAATTGAGTCATTGACGTTTAATGCAAGCCTGGTTAGGATCTCATCAAAATCCCTCTGGGCAGAATGGGCTAAAATTACTATTCTTAAAGGAAGATCATTTTGGCAATTGTCCATTTCGAAAGATTGTTCCTGGATCTGGAAACAAGTTCTGAAACTTAGGCCTCTTGCACTGCTGCACCTACATTACATAGTTGGAAGGGGGACAAAATTAGCTTATGGTATGACCCTTGGCTAAATGGTATTGCTCTGAATCCTAGTCCTACTTTGCTCTCTAATTTTGGCTTACAAGATAAGGCAACTGTTAGCAATATTTACAGAATACAGCATGGTGTCTTCCTACCAGGAATCATCACAAGGTAATTCTATTTCGTCGGCAATTTGAATCCGGTCCTCCCCCATCCCAACTTGAGGACTCTATTCTTTGGGATACTTGGGATGTTCACACGGTAAAGGCTAAACAAATTTAGGAAAGCACCCGTAACAAGTAGGAACCAGTTCCTTGGCATCTCATTCTTTGGAACAAATTATAGGTCCCTCGTTATTCATTTATTTTGTGGTTAGGTGATATAATCCTGACCATGCTCACATCGAACGACAATTACTCAACTCAAGTTCTGGTGGTTCAACAAACGATTTTAAGTAATTGGGCTAAGGTCTACTCAAGGATGCGTATAATTGATGCAATCCTGATCAGGCTGAAAGTAGTATGCACACAAGTCAATCATATTTGATATAATGTAGCATATACTTTGTAATCTTATTCATTTATTAATAAAAGAATCGATTTTCATAAAAGGCATTTTATATTATCTACATAGTGCTGTTATATTAAATATGATAAACCCATAGTTTTGAGCAATGTTTTTAGAATCATGATGGTGATCATGCTAATGAGATCTAAATTCAAGATAGCTCACAAACTAAAATTGTTCCTAATCGTTGGATTACTAAAATGGGGATTAGTGAATCCAGATAGATTAGTACATACGTTGCTTACTCTTAGGAAGAGGATGATTGATCTCATAATCATTTGTGTGGAGACACTAAAGTAAGTATGTAGTTGCTTATTGGAGAATAAGTTCACTGAACGTGGCTCGCTAAGGAATACCTAATGGAGTTTTACTCGGCTGTCAATAGGCATTCCTCTAGTGATAGTAGTACAAGTGATCCTTGGACTTGAGATCATCATAGTATGTTGTGTATGATGAGTTATACTTTGACATGTCCCTTAAGACCTTTAGGGTATATCAAAGGGTATGATTGGGTATAATAAGTTGTGCATGGAGATAGGTGAATGATCAACAAAGAATCTACCACGTCTAGTAAAAGATGTGAATGTCCTATGTGATTCGATAAATGACAACTCAGTAGTCCTTGGCGAAGGCAGAATGAAATTAGAAAGGAGTTTCTAATTTGCATTATTTTGAGTTGTGCATTTGGGAATCGAAATACATATAATTAAATACAATAAGACTTGACAGTAAATTCATGTCTTATATTTAATTGGGACATTGTATGGTAGAAGGATTGAATTGTACGGTAACTATTTACTTAAAGGTTCTTTTGTGATTGATGTTGAAATCTATATTATGTGGAAAGTCGTTGATCGCTAAGAGGGCTTACCCTTATTGTAGAATAAATGTTATTTATTTAAATGAATTAAATAGTTTAATTTATTTATTTAAATAAGATTAGAATTGTTCTCATTGATTTATTCACAACCGGTTTAATATGGAGAACCTAAAGGGTCACACCGCAAAAGAAAAATATTTATTTAAGAAGTAAATGGCATAATCGTAATAATAAGTTAAGTGTATTTAATTTAATCTATAGAGATAGAATAAATTAAATAGCTTAAAATTTATTATTTAATATTTTGGAAATATTAAATATAAATTAATAAGAGGAGTCTTATTATTATTATTATTATTATTATTATTATTATTATTACTATTATTTAATTCCTAATAGGGATTGGGAATTAATTAATAGAAGTACTCTCCCATGAATTCCTAATTGGATTAGGAGCATAATTAATTAAAGTAGTTTAATTATAATAGAAACCCTAATCCTAAATAGTTTAGGGAAGGGTTATTCCTACATCTATAAATAAGAGGAGTCTGATCATAGATTAGGGTTACACACTCTTGTATTAGATTGTGGAGAGTACTAGCAATTTCTATAGAGATAGAAACTAGGGTTTTGTCAATACCCAACTTCTTGAATACATATTCTTCCTTGATAGATCACCTCTAGAGGCCAAGCACTTGGGTGGCTAACGTTGATCAAAGGAAGGAATCTCATCGGTGGAATTCGAGGAGAACACGAAGGACTAGGAGTTGAACTTGTACCCGAGGAAGCTTTGGTCTACGAGGGTATAATTCTTATTCTCTTTCTCTTTCATTTAATTGATAATTGAACACAAGGATAGATCATGGTGATGGTTTGTATTAAAATTTTAAAATCCGTTTTATCACGCTTCCGCCCTATTTATGTAATTGGATTGCATGCATGCGTTATATACAAACCTAACAGTGGTATCAGAGCCAAATCCTTGTGTTAATTATTGATTTAGATGATTCTATGTATGAATTGATATGCGATACGATCTGGATCGCGGCCGCGCCTTAACCCGTAAAACGTTTCTGGGGGTGCAGCGCGGCCGTGCCGCTCCTAGTTCTATTTGGAGCGCGGCCGCGCCGGTGTGTAGACTTTGAATTTTTTTTTGTTTTCTCAATTAACATAAATGGTTTATTTAATTGATAAAAGTTTAAAATAAAAGAGTTTATTTTATCTGGATTAGAATTTCAGATTGCTAAAAAATTAAAGGAGTTTAATTTGGATTTGGTTTTTGATTAAAATAAAAGAGTTTATTTTGTTTCAAAACTAAATATTAGCAAAAATTTTGCCCATTAATTGATATCAGTGCATATATGTAATGGTTTTATTATTCATGGGATGAATGTTATTTATTGATACATATAGAGATATGTATGATAATAAATAGGGATTGATTATGGACTATTGACCAATGTGTGATTGGAATTATTTTAGAGGATGCTTGAGTGTATGGATTTTTATAAATGGGGTCTGCGTACCTCGTCTTTTTCTAATTTTTCTAAATATAAATTCTATCTCCCTCCTATGTACTTCCCCTTGACTGCTGATCAAGGTTTCTATTTATTGTAAATAGTTTTTGTAATAGGACTAGTTAGAATTAATTTTGAAGAATTGGAGACAAAGAAGTAAAAAGTGTTTGAAGACCCGTTTGTATTGGAGCCCGAGTTTAAATGTAATAGTTATATTTAAATTTTATTCTTGCACCCTAGGT
Source organism: Aralia elata (assembly GCA_034770075.1). Taxonomy (NCBI): domain Eukaryota; kingdom Viridiplantae; phylum Streptophyta; class Magnoliopsida; order Apiales; family Araliaceae; genus Aralia; species Aralia elata. The sequence goes on along the minus strand of CM068381.1, from coordinate 16,939,337 downwards.
TTGATCTTTTGGTTCACTTGATGGCTCTAGTGAACCAAACTAGAATAAAAGTCCATAATCAATCCGGGTAGAATATAGTATTCTATATGTGCATGATTACTGTATATATATATTATATATATTATACAACATGCTTCGCATGTTAAATAATATGACGCGTATTTTATATATATATGTGCATGCACGTTAAACAAGATGAGACTAATAATAACAAACCCCTCAAAGTAATATATTAAGTCCTAAGCGTTCAAAGATATTTAGAATATCGAACGTCGCCTTCTAACATGGTAAAACAATAGAGTATTAAATATTTAATATGAGTTTGTTGTGTCACACAAGGCAAGTATTAAATATTTAAGATGTTGCTTTATCACATTTGATGCTTATAAATAGACTAAACGATGTTGTTTTGTTGTGTCACACAAGGACAGTGTTTTTCTTTCGAATATATGGAAGTGCTATGTTGGACTTAACTTAGATAATTTTGATTCGGATGTGTCACACTTGATCAAAATAATCTAAGAGGCAAAATACAAGGAGTTACATAGTGATGTAATTGACAATAGTTGTCTACCTATTTATTTATATATAGTTTGTTGTGTCACACAAGGCTATATACATTTGAAATGAGATCCTTATTCTCACTAGCAAATTTTTAATTAAATTTGTCGAACTATATATATTGAGGGTAATATAGTTTGATGAAAAAGTGAGAGATACCAATTTAAAATAAAGACCTAATTTATTTTGGTAATTAATTAAATGAATGTATGCTAAAATGTTGTCTATTTTCACATGCAGAATTTAAAAATGTCAAACTCACTATCACTACGTAGCATACTTGATGCTAACAAACTGACCGGACCGAATTACACGGACTGGTTAAGGAATCTGAGAATTGTTCTCACTGCTGAAAAGATTTCTTATGTCCTATATTCGCCAGTCCCTGCAAGTGTTGCAGAAACAACCTCTAAGGAAGATATTCCTACTTTCAGAAAGTGTCAAGATGATGCAATCTTGGCTCAATGCATCATGCTCGCATCCATGAGTAACGAGCTTCAGCGTCACCATGAAACTATGGATGCTCCTACTATATTGCTGCACCTCAAAGAGTTAGCAAAGTAGGACTGCTAGATATCAGATATCTAAGGAGCTCTTCCGATCTCGTATGACCGAGGGCACTACTATTGAGACTCATGTCCTTAAGATGATCAATCTGATTGAACAACTTGGACAGCTTGGGTTCGTGATGGATGGGGAGTTAAGTCAAGATTTGATCTTGCAATCACTCCCGGACACCTTCTCACATTTTGTTGTGAATTTTCACATGAATAAGTTGGACGTTAGCTTACCTGAGTTACTTAACATGTTGAAAACTGCTGAAGGTCACTTCTCATCCAATAAGAACCAAGTCTTACTAGTGGATGATTCTTCCAAGAAAAGGAAGAGGCCCAAGGTATCTTCTGAAAAGAAGAAAAACAAGAAGGCTAAGGGCAAGGCGAAGAGAAAGGATAAAAAGAAACCTGATCCAGCTAGCAAAGTAATTTGCTACCATTGCAATAAGCCGGGACACTGGAAGAGGAACTGCAAGGAGTATCTTGCGGACCAAAAGAAGCTTGGAGAAGCTTCGACTTCCGATCTAGGTTTGTTCATGATTGAAATTAATTTTTCTGAAAGTCAAAATTCTACTTGGGTATTGGATACCGGCTGTAGTTCTCACATATGTAATAATATGCAGGGACTAAGCAGAAGTAGAAAGCTGAACAAGGATGAAGTCGTCCTACGAGTGGGAAATGGAGCAAAGGTTGCTGCATTAGCTATAGGGACTTATTGTTTAGCACTGCCTTCGGGCAAGTTCATTAGTTTAAATAATTGTTATTATGTTCCGACACTCATTAGAAATATTATTTCAATTTCTATATTGGATATGGATGGTTTTGATATTATAATAAAGAACAACAGTTGTTCTATTTATAATAAAAATGTTTTATATGGTGTTGGAAACCTACTGAATGGACTTTACATACTTGACTTGCATGAAAATATATTTCAAATTGAACAAACTAAGAAAAGAAAAAGAGATGATGTTAATTATACCTTTATGTGGCATTGTAGACTCGGTCATATCAATGAAACAAGATTATCCAAGTTGCATAAAGATGGGCTTTTAGAGCTATCTGATTACGAATCATATCCAACTTGTGAATCTTGTCTCATGGGTAAGATGACTAAATCTCCTTTTAGTGGAAAAGGAGAAAGTTACAGAGTTGTTAGCGTTGGTACACACAGACGTATGTGGACCTATGACAACGAATGCACGAGGAGGGTATTCTTATTTTATTACCTTCACTGATGATCATTCTAGATTTGGATATGTGTATTTAATGAAATACAAATCTGAATCGTTTGAAAAGTTCAAAGAATTCAGAAGTGAAGTAGAGAAACAAACAGGTAAAAGTATTAAAATTCTTCGATCGGATCGAGGAGGGGAATACTTGACCAATGAGTTTCTCAATTGTCTCAAAGAAAATTGTATAATCTCATAATGGACTCCACCAGGGACGCCACAGTTGAATGGTGTATCTGAAAGGAGAAATCAAACATTGTTGGACATGGTTCGTTCCATGATGAGTTTTACCGACCTTCCAGTATCCTTCTGGGGTTATGCCCTGGAATCGGCTACATACCTACTTAACAAGGTACCTACCAAATCCGTCTCAAAGACCCCATATGAGATATGGACAAGGAGGAAACCAAATCTTAAGTATGTTAAGACTTGGGGTTGTCCAGCTTATGTCAAAAGGTTTGAGCATGATAAGTTAAAGACTAGATCCGACAAGTGTAGATTTGTGGGATACCCTAAAGAAACTGTAGGGTATTATTTTTATCATCCTACTGATAAAAAGGTGTTTGTAACGAAACACGCTGCCTTCTTGGAAAAGGAGTTTATCCTTGAAGGGGTCAGTGGGAGTAAGATATATCTTGAAGAAGTTCAAGAACCACAAAATACTCCGGATCAAAGTCGGGTACCTGACCAAGTAGAAGAACTTACTGTACCACTACCTATTCGTAAATCTGGAAGAGTACCGAAGATACCTGACAGGTATGGATTCATCATAGAAGATGATGATAAGGTACGCATCATAGATGATGATGATCCATTGACTTACGAAGAGGCTATGAGTAGTGAAGACTCAAAGAAATGGCTAGAAGCCATGAAATCCGAGATGGACTCCATGTATGAAAACCAAGTATGGACTTTGGTTTCACCACCTGAGTGCATTAAGCCTATTGGGTGCAAATGGGTCTTTAAGAGAAAGACTGGAGCAGATGGCAAGGTAGAGACCTATAAGGCCCGACTGGTTGCAAAAGGTTTCAAACAAAGACAAGGAGTTGACTATGATGAAACCTTCTCACCAGTAGCTATGCTCAAGTCCATTCGGATTTTGCTTGCAATTACAGCTTATTATGACTACGAGATCTAGCAAATGGACGTGAAAACGGCCTTCCTCAATGGAGAGCTTGAGGAGAATGTATATATGATATAGCCAGAGGGTTTTGTTTTAACGGTTGGAACAAACCAAGTCTGTAAGCTACAACGATCCATTTATGGGTTGAAGCAAGCTTCTCGAAGATGGAACATCCGTTTTGATGAGATAATCAATAGGTTTGATTTTATCAAAAACGAGGATGAACCTTGTGTGTACAAGAAGGTTAGTGGGAGCGCTGTTTCATTCCTTATATTATATGTTGATGATATATTACTGATAGGGAATGATATTCCTATGCTACAGTCGATCAAAATTTGGTTATCTAAACACTTCTCCATGAAGGACTTGGGTGAGGCATCCTATATTTTGGGGATAAAGATATATAGAGATAGATCTAAAAGGATGTTGGGCTTGACCCAAGGAAAGTACATTGACTCGATGCTAAAGAAGTTTAGCATGGAAGATTCCAGGAAAGGTCTTATGCCGATGAGCCATGGAATACATCTCTCCAAGAAACAGGCCCCAAAGGCACCTAAGGAGAGAGACCGTATGAGTAAGATTCCTTATGCTTCCGCAATAGGATCTATCATGTACGGTATGATATGTACTAGACCATATGTCGCTCATGCACTTAGTGTAACGAGCAGATATCAGTCGAATCCAGGAGAAGAGCACTGGAAGGCAGTGAAAAACAACCTAAAGTACTTGAGAAGAACTAAGGATGTATTTCTTGTCTACGGTGGGTCTGAATTGAAACTAGAGGGCTATACAGACTAAAGTTTTCAAACGGACCAAGATGATAGTAAATCCGTTTCAGGGTATGTGTTTACCTTAAACGGTGGCGCAGTGAGTTGGAAGAGTTCCAAGCAGCAAACAGTTGTTGATTCAGTGACATAGGCAGAGTACATAGTTGCAAGTGAAGCTGCAAAGGAAGCTGTTTGGATGAAAAAGTTCATAACTAAACTTGGAGTGGTTCCTAGCATTAGAGGAGATGTACCTTTATTCTGTGACAACACCGGAGCTGTTGCGCAGGCTAAGGAACCCAGGTCTCATCAGAAATCTAAACACGTATTGCGGCGGTTTCATTTAATTAGAGAGATTATTGAAAGAGGAGATGTCACCCTGGAGCGTGTGGACTCAACAACGGTTTGATCGTCACTTAGAAAAGATGGGTATTATATACCATGGCGATTGACTTTAGTGCAAGTGGGAGATTGAAAGTAGTATGCACACAAGCCAATCATATTTGATATGATATAGCATATACTTTGTAATCTTATTCATTTATTAATAAAAGAATCGATTTTCATAAAAGACATTTTATATTATCTACATAGTGCTGTTATATTAAATGTGATAAACCCATAGTTTTGAGCAATGCTTTTAGAATCATGATGGTGATCATGCTAATGAGATCTAAATTCAAGATAGCTCACAAACTAAAATTGTTCCTAATCGTTGGATTACTAAAATGGGGATTAGTGAATCCGGATAGATTAGTACATACGTTGCTTGCTCTAAGGAAGAGGATGATTGATCTCATAATCATTTGTGTGGAGACACTAAAGCAAGTATGTAGGTGCTTATTGGAGAATAAGTTCACTGAATGTGGCTCGCTAAGGAATACCTAATGGAGTTTTACTCGGCTGTCAATAGTAATTTCTCTAGTGATAGTAGTAAAAGTGATCCTTGGACTTGAGATCATCATAGTATGTTGTGTATGATGAGTTATACTTTGACATGTCCCTTAAGACCTTTAGGGTATATCAAAGGGTATGATTGGGTATAATAAGTTGTGCATGGTAATAGGTGAATGATCAACAAAGAATCTACCACGTCTAGTAAAAGATGTGAATGTCCTATGTGATTCGATAAATGACAACTCAGTAGTCCTTGGCCAAGGCAGAATGAAATTAGAAAGGAGTTTCTAATTTGCATTATTTTGAGTTGTGCATTTGGGAATCGAAATACATATAATTAAATAAAATAAGACTTGACAGTAAATCCATGTCTTATATTTAATTGGGATATTGTATGGTAGAAGGATTGAATTATACGGTAACTATTTGCTTAAAGGTTCTTTTGTGATTGATGTTGAAATCTATATTATCTAGAAAGTCGTTGATCGCTAAGGAGGCTTACCCTTATTGTAGAATAAATGTTATTTATTTAAATGAATTAAATAGTTTAATTTATTTATTTAAATAAGATTAGAATTGTTCTAATTGATTTATTCACAACCGGTTTAATATGGAGAACCTAAAGGGTCACACCGCAAAAGAAAAATATTTATTTAAAACGTAAATGGCATAATCGTAATAATAAGTTAAGTGTATTTAATTTAATCTATAGAGATAGAATAAATTAAATAGCTTAATATTTATTATTTAATATTTTGAAAATATTAAATATAAATTAATAAGAGGAGTCTTATTATTATTATTATTATTATTATTACTATTACTATTATTTAATTCCTAATAGGGATTGAGAATTAATTAATAGAAGTACTCTCCCATGAATTCCTAATTGGATTAGGAGCATAATTAATTAAAAGAGTTTAATTATAATAGAAACCATAATCCTAAATAGTTTAGGGAAGGGTTATTCCTATATCTATAAATAAGGGGAGTCTTATCATAGATTAGAGTGACACACTCTTGCATTAGATTGTGGAGAGTAGTAGCAATTTCTATAGAGATAGAAACTAGGGTTTTGCCAATACCCAACTTTTTGAATACCTATTCTTCCTTGGTGGATCACCTCTAGAGGCCAAACACTTGGGTGGCTAACGTTGATCAAAGGAAGGAATCTCATCGGTGGAATTCGAGGAGAACACGAAGGACTAGGAGTTGAACTTGTACCCGAGGAAGCTTTGGTCTACGAGGGTATAATTCGTATTCTCTTTCTCTTTCGTTTAATTGATAATTGAACACAAGGATAGATCATGGTGATGGTTTGTATTAAAATTTTAAAATCCGTTTTATCACGCTTCCTATTTATGTAATTGGATTGCATGCTTGCGTTATATACAAACCTAACACAGGCTTGCATCGAACAACATTCAATCAACTCGAGTTTGAGAGGTTCATCAGTTGATCACGAGTGATTGGGCTGAATACTATTCAAGAATGCGTATATTGAAGCTCAATTCAAGTGAACCGCAAGGAGAGGATAAACCATATGATTTGGGATTACTAGATACAATCTATTTAGTAAGACCAAATCAACGCAAGACAAGTCAAGCTATCCGCGTTCATTTTTGTCGTCTAATTTTCAACGAAGCTATGTTTCAAATCATGGAGGGAATAGCGATCACATAACATTGTGGATGTCCAAGCATGTTCAAGAGTTTATAATTCATCACGCGACAACACAAGGTCGAATTGCACGGATCAAAGGAAAAGGATTCAAGCTACAAGGCAAGGCGTTTATTGAGGAATATGATTCTAAGTTCATTTAATTGGTTCATACATAGGCTCAAGTTTGGTGGAGGAAATAAAGGATGGACAAGGGATCAAATTCGGGACTTAAAAGGATGGAAGAAACATTTTTGTTGTTTAAGCGCCGAGACGCTGGAATTAAGCCTAATTACAGCGTTGGGGCACTAGTTTTAGTACATTTTGTAGCGCTGGGGCACTAGGGACGCGGTACAAAAATCGAGGAATGCGTTTTGATCAGATTTTCTTCCATAATGTTAGGGATTTATTATATCTTTTCCAATTCTAATGTAACTAGGATATTTGTTAGATAGGATTTGATTTCCTTATTATTTGTTAGTTAGGATTTGGATTTCCATTCCAATTATTATTCCTTTTTAGAGTTAGGGTTTTATTCTATTAGTATAAATAGAATACATGACTTATGTAATAACATATACTTCAGATTAATAAAATTTCTCTTGTGAGATTATTCTCCTTTTGGTTCTTTGAGAACTCTCGAATTATTCATGGTTTGTCTATGAATGTTCAATTGACTTATCATACAACATTTTATAGTTGTGTGTGGTGTCTTCTACCGCATCAATTGTCCATTGTACCAAGATTACTGCTTACATATAAGCGAGGGGTCAATGTGTCGTTGGTGTCCATTCAACGCAAGCTTCCTAGCGCAGGCAAGGGGTTGAGGTGTTGTGAACGTTTCACTTTATAACTTGTTGGAAATGATCCGGGCGACGACCACCTCACACAAGCATGACGTGGAGTCTATCATTTGGTATCAGAGCTAAGTTCCTAGCATGTTACTTATCTTTTATTTTACTTGTTGAAGAGTAAAAAAAAGTATAAGAAAAAAAATTCAGTTATTTCGATTGATTTCTATTGTTGGGGAAGATTATTATTTGTGCCAAATTGCTTGGTATCCTTAAGTTTCGAGATTGTTGAGAATTCATTCAAGAAGGGTATAATTGGCGATCGTGAATTCTTGTTAGTTATCATATATTACCTTTTATGTTTGTTCTTGATAAGTTATTTTTGAATTGAGTAGCAAACTGTGATATTATTTGGTGAATTCGAAAAGAACCTATAAGAGGGAATATTAGAGAGGTAAAAGGCAAGAGTAGTGAGCTTAATAGAGATTAAAAAAAGCCAATTGAGCGATACACGAGCGATTTCATAATTGTGTGATACATTGTTTGAGCGAAACACGTAAGGTAGTGTGTGAGAAAAATTTTTATCTACTAACCTTTGTTTTGTAGTAAATATGTATGGTTATAATTATGAAAGTGTTTATGGGTCTTGAAGGAATCATTTCCAAGGCAGGAATGATCCAGATGCTTATTTGAGATGGGAGGAAAAGATGGAGCGAGAGTTTGACTATCATGGTTATGCCGAGCGGATGAAGTTTAAACTTACAGTTCAAGATTGTTCTGGTCATGCAGCTACATGGTGGGATTAATTTGTTCTTAGCAGGAGAAGATATGGAGAGCATCCGATCGAGAGGTGGGAAAATTAAAAATCGTGATGAGAAAGCGGTTTGTTCTAGTACAACCTAATAGGAGGAATGAGTATGCAACTCCAAGACATGTAGAGCAACCTTTAACGCAATCGATGTGGGATGATGACAAGGAGGTTCATAGACGAATATATAGGCATGAAGATTCGCATCGGAGGCAACCACGAGAATCTCCTAAGGTGTATAGGGAACCGGTATCATTTGAGGACGTCATGAGGACATATAATAAGATAAAGGACGATTACTCGAGGCAGCGACAAAACATCTCCAAGGCACAAAAGGAGCAAGATCAGTCGAGAGAGATGGACGATGGAATAGAATATGTAATCCAAGGAGAATTGTTAGGTTCCAGTGTACATGACGAAGTCCATGAAGATTTAATGATTGTACAAAAAGATTATGATCAAGAAAAAGAAAGTGAACAAAAAAGAGACATTGATCAAGAGAGAGAAAAAGAAAAGATTGAAAAGAGTGAGGAAGAAAATAAAAGAGGGAATGAGAAAAATGAGAATGAAAAGAATAGAGAGATTGAAAAGAATGAGATTGAAAACAAACGAGAGAAAGTGAGAGTGAAAGAGAGTTGTATTTTAAAAAGCCAACGACTGAACATTCGTACAAGACGGCGCTTTTGAATACTAACCCGATTAACTCTGTTTTATCTAGTTCTGTTGTTTCTCTTATACAGGTGAGAGATTACATACCCAGTGCTATTATTCCATACCCGTCAGCTTATGGTGTTCTTGAGGAGACGAAGGAGTCACCAAGGCATGTTGGAGAGTTGGTAGAGAGAGGTATCGTGGGTGAAGACATAAGTTCATGTGCCGTTCATGAGATCATAGTACCTGAGAAGGAAAGAACATCGAGCATGTTTATCGATTTTAAATTGGTAAACAAGTATCGTTGTTATTTTCTTTGCTTAGATAATGTGCTTGATAAATTGTATAGTTCTTATATTTTGTCTAAATATGATGTTGACCATGTGGTGATAATGCCTAATCAATTTAGCATGAGAGAATGTGATGATTGGAAAATTGCGTTGACATGTGATTTATATAGGTGGATAGTTATTTCGGTTCAATTAACTGATGCATCTAGTATTTTCATGAGTTTGTTAAAACATGTTTTGCATACTTCCATTGGTAAATGTGTTGTTAGCAATTTTGAGGGTGGAATCGTCTTTATCATAAATTATGGAGGATATTTGATTTTTGTTGAGTTAGTTTATGATCATGTTGTCTGTTCTCGTTTTCAGTTTTTTTGCTATCATTTGGTATATTCTCGTTTTCAATGATCTAATTTGCATGAAATTCATTATAGGATTTCTTATCCATATGTTGAGTTGGGTTTTCATGCTAGCCAATCTTTACATGAGTTGTCGTTAGTTAGTAATGGTAGTAATCATGAATTTCCGTTAGGGCAGTCTTCTTTACATGATTTACTATCATTTGAACTTGATTTGAAAAGTGTTTATCATCGGATTGGAATGAGATATGGTTTATATTCATGTCTAGTTAAATCATTTGGATTAGCTAGTGGAATAAATGTTTTCAAATTAAATCATGTTTTGCATTCTTTTATGGGGAAATTAGTTATTATCTGTTTTGATGATATTTCTATTTTTATCTACATTTGGAAAAATTCTTTAGCATGTGTTAAGTATGATTGTGATCGTCGTAGTGTTGGATATGCTATTGAGTTTTCATCTTGTGAAGTTGGATGTGATCTTTCAATTCCATTAATACCATTACTTGATTTTGAATATGTTAATGTCAATGGAAGGGGAAAGGTTGATTTTGTTTTGCAGATTCAAGATGGGTTCTTAGTCGTTGAGGAGAAAAGAAAGATTTGTTGGGCAAAACAATTCGATCATTGCATTGAGAGTCTATAGGGAAGTGTTTTGAATATTATTTTAGTATACTATACGTGTAAATTTGTATTATTTGATTTCTTTGTGATTAGACAAAAGATACACGATGATTGTGTTTGTTTTGTGTTTAATCCAGGAATTCAAGAGTGTTTGCATCTGAGATATGGAGAGTTTCAAAGATTGTTATTTGATCCAGGTGCAATGGAATGGTTGTTAGTGCGAATGATCGAGATCATAATGTTCATTTTTGATCCGAGAATTCGTCATTGGGAGTATTTGCGAATGGACGAGATCATCACGTTGATTTTTGATACGGGAATTCGTGAATGGGAGTATATGCTGCATTAAGAGTTGATACAATCCTGGTCAGGCTCGCATCAAGCTTCAACGATTCGATTCGAGTTCAAGAGGTTCAACGAATGATTTCAAGTAATTGGGCTAAGGTTTACTCAAGGATGCTTACATTGGAGCTCATTTCAAGTGGACCACGAGAAGAGGATCAATGCATGCCGAGTCATCAATTCTGTGTTCATTCGTATCATCTAATCATCGACAAAGCTACATTCCATTTCATGCGAAGATTAGTGCTTACGCGACATTGTGAGTGTCCAAGCATGTCTAAGAGATTACAATTCATGACGCGACAACACAAGGTTGTAATACACGGATTAATGGAAAAGGATTCGTGCTACATGGCAAAGCATTTATTGAGGAATATGATTCTAAGTTCATTCAATTGGTTCATACATAGGTTCAAGATTGGTGGAGGAAATAGAGGATGGACTAAGAATCGCGTTCGGAACTTTAATGGACGAAATGGTCAGAAATTTCAGACCAACGTCGGGGCGCTGGATTTGGCCTTTGTTGCAGCGCCAGGGTGATGGGATCCAGGGAAGTTCTTGTATTGCAGTGCCAGGGTGCTGGTTCTACTATATTTTATAGCGTCGGGGCGCTGGGGACGCAACACAGTTTTTAAGGAACGCGTTTTTATCAGATTTTCTTCCATAATTTTAGGGATTTATTATATCTTTTCCAATTCTAATGTGGCAAGGATGTTTGTTAGATAGGATTTGATCTCTATTCAAGCTATTATTCCTTTTAGAGTTAGGGTTTTATTCTATTAGTATAAATAGAATACTTGGCTTATGTAATAGATACAATTCAGATTACTAATAAAACTTTTGTAAGATTATTCTCCTTTTGGTTTTTTGAGAACTCCCGAATTATTCATGGTTTGTTTATTAATGTTCAATTGACTTATCATACAACAATACATAGTTGTGTGTGGCGTCTTCTATCGCATCAATCGTCGATTGTACCAAGATTACCGCTTATATATAAGCGAAGGGTCAAGGTGTCGTTGGTGTCCATTCAACGCAAGCTTCCTAGCGCAGAGCAATTGTACCAAGATTACCGTCTATATATAGGCGAGGGGTTAAGGTGTTGTGAGTGTTTCACCTTATAACTTGTTGGAAATGATCTGGGCGACGACCACCTCACGCAAGCGTGCCTGGAGTCTATCATTTGGTATCAAAGTTACGCTTTCTAGCTAGTTACTTATCTTTAATTTTCTGCTGATTATATGTATTGGAAAACAAAATTCGTGAAAACAAAAGAAGAAGTCGTGAGTTAAAAAAAAGTGTTGAAAAAAATAATATTATTTGTGGCAAATTGTTTGGTATCTGTAAGTTTCAAGATTGTTGAGGTTTCATCAAGAAGGGTTTAATTAGCGGCTGTTGATTTAGTGGTTATCATACATCTTATACTGCTTTTGTTTGTTTTGTGATAAGTTCTTATTGGATTGAATAGTAAACTGTGCAATTGTTTGGTGAATTCAAAAAGAACCTAGAAGAGAGAATAACGAGTAGAAAAAGGTAAGAGTGTGAGCTTATTAGAGGGTAAAAGCCAATTGAGCGATACACGAGTGATTTCATAATTGTGTGATACATTGTTGAGCGAAACACGTAAGGGAATGTGTAAGGGAAAATTTTCTTTATCTACTAACCTTTGTTTTGCAGCAAATATGTATAATTATGGTTACGAAAGTACTTATGGGTCTCGAAGGTATACTTTCCAAGGCAGGAATGATCCAGAGGCGTATTTGAGATGGGAAAAGAGGAAGGATCGGGAGTTTGAACATCAAGATTATTTTGAGCATAGGAAGGTCAAACTAGCAATTCAAGACTTTTATGATCATGCAGCTACATGGTGGGATCAATTAGTGCAAAGCAAGAGAAGATGTGGAGAGCCTCCGATCGAGACTTGGGCAGAGTTAACAACCGTGATGAGAAAGCGGTTTATTCCAGTACAGCCTAACAGAAGGAATTAGCATGCAACTCCAAGACATATAGAGCAACCTTCAAGGCAATCGACGTGGGATGCTGACAAGGAGGTTCATAGATAGATAGATAAGCATGGAGATTCACATCGAAGATAACCACGAGAAACTCCTAAGGCGTATAGGGAACCGGTATCATTTGAGGACGTCATAAGAACATATAATGAGATAAGGGACGATTATTGGAGGCAGCGACAAAACATCTCTAAGGCGCAAAAGGAGCAAGATCAGCCGAGAAAGGAAGAAGATGGAATATAATATGTAGTCCAAGGAGAATTATTAGGGTCCAATGTGCAAGATGAAGTCCATGATATTGTAAAAGAAAATACATGTGAAATTAAAAGTGATCGACAAAAAGAAATTGAAAAAACGATGGAGTGTGAAAAAGAAAAGATTAAAAAGAGTGAGGAAGAAAACAAAAGAGATATTGAGAAAAATGATGTTGAAAAAAATAGAGAGATTGAAAAGAATGAGAGTGAAAACAAACGAGAGAAAGAAATAGTTGAGAGAAAAAGTGAGCAAAAAGAAAAGAGAGAAATACGTAACTGTGAAAAAGAGAGTGACTTAGACCCTCGCTTAGATGCAAGTGATAATCTCCGTACGATTGTATGATGCGGTAGAATAATGTCATACACAACTATGGTTTGTTGTATGATAAGTTAATTATGAATATCAAAGAAAAAAAACTAAGAATATAACTTATAAATTCTTCAAAGAACCAAAAGTAGACAATAACTCTCAATTGTATAAAATTCAGAATAATTGTTGATCATCCAATTACATCATTCATGTAATCTATTTATACTAGCGAAATAAAACCCTAATTACAAAAGGAAGTGAAATACTAGTTAACAACTAATTAGGAAGTAAAATCTATCTAATAAACATCCTAATCATAATAGAATTCTAAAATATATAATAAAATCTTAAAAACCTTCTACATCTGGTCAAAAACGCGTCAAAACTGCGTCCTAAAAATCGTGCCATGCTCCAGCGCCGACGGCTCTCAAACACAAAGGAACCAGCGCGGTCCGCGCTCAACGATTGAGGGTCTAGAGCGGTCTGCTCTCAACGCATGCCATTTCAGAGTCGGCTGCGCTCAATTCTGAAAATGTTGAGCATTTTGTCCTCTCTTCGAATTTGGAGCCTGAACTTAACACGTCGCTTGCTCCAATTATTTGTAACATAATAACAAACTTCGAACCATCATCCTTAGTATAAGGTTTTAATCCATTCTCTATCCAGACCTCTTGAATCAAGCCAATAAGTCCTTCTTTGAAGCGTTTAGCTCTAGCTCTCGTCACGGGTCCGACCAGAACTTGCACCAGATGCGCTCTATAGCATCCATCCTTGTCCAAGCTAGGCAAGTTCTCATCATTCCTCTCCTCTTAAAAAGGATTTATCCTCAAATCATCACCTACATCAAACGGACTGAGGTCAGAAACATTAAAAGTTGCACTAACATTATACTCACCCCATAAATTCAATTTGTAGGCATTATCATTAATGCGCTCGAGAACTTGAAATGGACCATCTCCCCTCAGAAGCAACTTTGATCGCCTTTGAGCGGGAAATCTCTCTTTCTGCATATGTAACCACACCCAATCTCCCGGCTCAAAGATCACCTGACGACGACCTTTGTTGGCATGCTTGATATATTGCTCCGTCCTCCTCTCGATGTTGAGCCTCTCTTTCTCATGTATCTGCTTAACAAATTCAGCCTTTTTCTTTCCATCCATGTTAGTATATTCAGAAACAAGTAATGGCAATAAATCCAATGGTGTTAAAGGATTAAAACCATATACAATTTCAAATGGTGAAAATTGTGTAGCAGAATGAACAGGTCTATTATATGCAAACTCAACATGCGGTAGACACTCTTCCCAAACTTTAATATTCTTTTTAATAATAGCGCTTAACAATGCAGATAAAGTTCTATTAATAACCTCAGTTTGCCCGTCAGTTTGTGGATGACATATAGTAGAAAATTATAATTTAGTTCCTAACTTACACCACAACGTCTTCCTAAAATAACTCAAATTTAGAATCTCTATCAGACACAATGGTTCTAGGCATACCATGTAATTGTACAATCTCCCTAAAGAACAAATCCGCTACCTGTGAAGCATCATCTATTTTGTGACATGGAATAAAATGTGACATTTTAGAAAACCTATCCACGACCACAAAAATTGAATCATTACCACGCTTAGACCTAGGCAATCCTAACACAAAATCCATAGATACATCAACCCAAGGTTCACTAGGAATAGGCAACGGTATATACAATCCATGAGGTTGAACACGAGACTTAGCCTATTTACACGTAATGCATTTATCACAAATTCTTTCCACATCTCGTTTCATATGAGGCTAATAAAAATGTTCTTTTAAAACAGATAAAGTTTTTTCAACACCAAAATGACCCCTCAGACCTCCCCCATGTGACTCCCTAATCAACAACTCACGTAAAGAACATGCAGGTATACATAGCTTATTTTCTCGAAACAGAAAACCATCAACTAAAAAGTATTTACCTACAGCATTCTTTTCACATGATTTAAACTCTTCACAAAAATCAAGGTCATTAACATATAACTCTTTAATTCGTTTAAAACCGAGCAATTTTGTATCAGGGGTATTTAATAACACGTACCTTCTCGAAAGAGCATCAGCAACAACATTCTCCTTACCTTATTTGTATGGGACTCGGCCACTCCCGAATAGCACGTATCTTCTCATCATCAACCTGTACTCCCTGCGCACTAACAACAAAACCAAGGAACACAACTTGATCCGTACAAAATGTGCACTTATCCATGTTAGCAAATAACTTCTCTTTTCTAAGAAAATCAAGATATCATCAATGAATGGACCCAAACATGATTCATTAATATCATCAAAGTGCTAGGTGCATTAGTTAAACCAAAAGTTAATACTAACCACTCATATAAACCATATTTTGTTTTGAATGCAGTTTTCCATTCATCAGCCTCATGCATCCTAATTTGATGATATCCACTCTTTAAATCAATTTTTGAAAACACAAAAGATACATGCAATTCATCTAACATATCATCTAAACGCGGAATGGGATGTCGATACTTTATCATAATATTGTTTACCGCTCGATAGTCGATGCACATACGCCACTTTCCATCCTTTTTAGGCACCAAGATCACTAGAACTGCACATGGACTCATGCTTTCTCTCACGAACCCTTTTTCCATCAATTCTCCAACTTGCCTCTATAACTCCTTCGTCTCGTCGGGATTGCTCCGATAAGCTGGACGATTTGGAATGGTAGCACCGGGTACGAAGTCGATTTGATGCTCAATTCCCCGAATTGGTGGTAATCCTTGTGGAAGGTCCTCGGGAAATACATCCTTATTCCTTAACCAGTCCGTTTAATTCGGTTCGATTAATTAGCATCAAATATGCTTCGCGGTGATAGTAAATTAGACATTGTAAAATTCTGTAAATGAATTTGTAATTTAACAATATTTTAGCATACATTCATTTGTTAATTACCAAAATAAATTAGGTCTTTATTTAAATTGGTATCTCCCACTATTTTCATCAAACTATATTACCCTCCTTATATAGTTCGACAAATCTAATTAAAGATTTGCTAGTGAGAATAAGGAACCTATTTCAAATGTATATAGCCTTGTGTGTGCACAACAAACTATATATAAATAAATAGGTAGACAACTATTGTCAATTACATCACTATGTAACTCCTTATATTTTGTCTCTTAGATCATAATGGTCAAGTGTGTGCACATCCGAACTAAAATAATCTAAGTTAAGTCAGACCCAGCATTTTCATATAAGTGAAGAGAAAAATACAGCCCTTGTGTGTGCACAACAAAGCGGTAATGTTTAATTCCTTATAAACATCCAATGTAATAAAGCAACATCTTAAATATTTAATACTTGCCTTGTGTGACACAACAAACTCATATTAAAAATTCAATACTCTATTGTTTTACCATGCTAAAAGGCTACGTTCGACATTCCGATATCTTTGAACGCAATTAACTTAATATATTATTTCTTTGAGGGGTTTGTTATTATTTGTCTCATCTTGGTTAGCGCGCATGCACATATATATATATATATTAAATACGCGTCATATTATTTAACATGTGAAGCATGTTGTATAATATAATATATATATATATATATATATATATATATATAGTAAACATGCACATATAGAATACTATATTCTATCCGGATTGATTATGGACTTTTATTCTAGTTTGGTTCACTAGAGCCACCAAGTGAACCAAAAGGTCAAACCTAGGGTGCAAGAACTGAATTTAAATATAACTATTACATTTAAATCCCGGGCTCCATTACAAACGGGTCTTCAAGAGCTCCTTGCTCATTTATCTCCAATTCTTCAAGTAATTCTAACTAAACCTATTACATTTACTATTTATAATAAATAGAAACCTTGATCAGTAGTCAAGGGGAAGTACATAAGAGGGAGATAGAATTTATATTAAGAAAAATTAGAGAAAGTGAGGTACGCAGACCCCATTTATAAAACACATTCATTCATGCATCCTCATAAAATAAAATCCAATCATCCATTGGTCAATAGTCCATAATCAATCCCATTTATTATCATACATATCACCATATGCATTAATAAATAACATTCATCCTATGAATAAGAAAACCATTCCATATATGCATTGATATCATTTAATGGGCAATTAAAAGTTTTCTAGAAATCCAATTTTGAAACAAAAATAAACTCCTTTATTTTAATCAAAATTTAAATCATTATAAACTTCTTTATATTATTTTATCCAATTTTGAATAAAAATAAACTCCTTTATTTTAATTAACATGGAATCAAATTTCAAATTCAAAATAAACTCCTTTATTTTAACTTAAAATTGCTGGAAAAATAAAAAATGTTGAATCCTATTCCTTATCAAAATAAACATCTTTATTTTTAGGAAACATGGAATCCTATTCCATATGTGAATAAACTCCTTTATTCTAGGAAAATGGAATCCTATTCCAAAACAGAATAAACTCCTTTATTCCAGTTAACGTGGAATCCAATTCTAAGTTAAAGTAAAACTTTTAATTTTAATCATATTCCAATTCAAAATAAACCTTTTATCTTAATTGTAAATAAATAAAATCAAAATAAAAAAATTTCAAATTTTGCAGACCGGCGCGGCCGCGCTGCAAAATGAACTAGGAGCGGTGCAACCGCGCTGCACCCCCAGAAATGATTTCTAGGTTAGGGCGCGACCGCGCTCTAGAATGAACTGGGAGCGGCACGGCCGCGCTACATCGCAAAGTTTGAAAAATCGATTTTGCCCAGAAAATTGATCCAATCTAATACCCATACATACATGGAATCATCAAAATCAATAATTAGCATATGGTTGGGCTCTGATACCACTGTTAGGTTTGTATATAACGCGAGCATGCAATCAAATTATACAAATATAGCGGAAGCGAGATAAAATCAGATTTTAAAATTTTATACAAACCATCACCATGATCACTACAAGAAAAAGGTATAATTCCGACGGAACTAATTCCCTCGGAATTAGTATAATTTCGACGGAACATTCCGTCGAAAATAATTCCCTCGGAAATAATGTAAATCCGACGGAATTCCGTCGGAGATATGAGCCATTATTGGCGCCAACTTTCCCGCCAGCGCGGAAACATTAAACTCGATGGACCATGTTATGTTCGACGGAACTTCCGTCGAGGTTAAGTTAATTTCGAGGGAATTAGTTCCGACGGAAGATCCGTCGGAAATAACTTATAAACCTAATCGCCTTCTCTTCAGCCGCCCCAAATAATTTCATTTCTCTCTATCCTCACATCTCTACCCTCTGCACTCTCTCACTCTCGTCGGCAACCAACCTTCCTTCCGCCGACCAACCTTCCTTCCTCCTTCAATTCTTCCCTCTTTGGACCGTCGAAACAGTGGTGGCAGCCGGACCGTCCAAACCTTGTGACGACCCGAGAATTTATAAGATTTATTAATAAAATCTTGGATGATTATTAAAGGTTAAAGAATAAAACCTCGATAGGAATCTGTGGATTTATTGAAAATTTCTAAGAAAAACCTATATGATTTACTATTTGAAAGAGAATTAAGAGAATAAGGGTTACAAAATTCAAAACCCCGAATGGAACTATACTTGAATGTATGTTATGAACAAGGTATTATGTTACCTTTAACCTTACGTGAATTAAGGAAAGGGATTATGTAAAGATACATATGGAAAAAGAAACGTTTTGCTGAATTAGTGTATTCAGTTTGCTGAATTAGTGTATTCAGTTTGCTGAATTAAAAAAACAGTTTGCTGTATTAGTGATATTAGCTTGTTATAATAAGGAACAAGAGAATGAGTATATGTATAATCATACTTAGAAAGGTTAATTAAATTGATCATACAGATTAATGGAAACTGAGCCTGAATGGTAGTTTCAGAGAACCCAAAGATATTAAATTGGGAAGAGATAAACTAAGTGTGGTGGTGTTAATTAAATGAGCCTAACCTAGTAGTCAAGTATTGAAAGTTAATAAAAGTTCATGAAGGGATTAAAATCATGGTAAGTGAACTGTATATGGCAAGCCATATAATAAAGGCTTGTGGAGCTTAGCAAATAGTAAAAAGAGATTTTTGATAAGACATGAGGTTAAATATCAAGCCTATTATATAGGAAATATTAATTATTTGATGATAAAGTGAATATGTGTTATGTGAATTAAATAAGTTAGTTAATTTATTTAGTTTAAGTGACTAAGAAATGAAGAGGAAAGTTATGTAATATATTTATAAACATTATAAATATGAGGAGCTTAGAAACTTAAGTGTTATATTAATAGTCCAACTAATAAATAAATACTAGTGGACTAGTCCAATTGGTTAAATATCCAAGCCTACTCATTTAATTGATTTTGGACTTGGGTAATTAATATGTAGACTTACTAACTTAGCCCAATTGGAATATTTATCAAAAGATTGAATAACTAGTAGCCCAAGTGATGGTCTTGTAATGCTAGAATACTAGTATTCAAATTTGCATACTAGTAGATTGATTTAAGAGACTTTTTTTTAATATATCTCAGTTATTATTTGTTTTAACTTAATTAAGAAAGAATTTAATTGAGTTATATAATAAATCGATATTTTAATTCCAAATTTTGTGGAATAAAATCCTAATTAAATATTAGGATAAAGTAATTATGTGGGTTGAATTATTTTATTTCATGACCCAAAGGATTTAATTAATTAAGTAATAAATAGAATTGGGGAAAGATAATGTATATGTATGTATATATATATATATATATATATATTAGAATAAGAAAGGAAGAAAAGAAAAAGGGTAAGGAAATAAATTTTTCCTCATTCACTCACATTCTCATTCTCGGCTAAAAAAGAAAGAAGGAAGAGAGAGAGAAGTCCGACCGAGGAAGAGAGAGGGAGAGAGAGAGAGAGAAGGCTCTACCATGGAGCAAGAAGAAAGCTTAGGAAGAAGCCATGGAAGAAGATCCATGGAAGGAAAGAAAGAAGAAAAATGAAGAACACAAAGGTATAAACCCAAAACTCTAGCTATTTTATTGTATTTTAACTTAGATCTAGTGGTGGGTTGTTGTGATTGAACTAGATAATGATAGATTTACATGATTTATGATGATTCATGGTTGGATCTAGAGGTTTGATGGGTTATTAAACTTAGATCTAAGAAATAATTTCTTAAAACTCTAAAACCGTCATTTTCCTCTTTGATCCTTAGATCCGCATAGTGGGTATTGATGAAAAATTGTATAGACTTAATATGTTGTAATATTATGAGTTAAGAATTCATAGAACTTGAAATCATTTGATTTGGTTGTGTAAAACTCAAAATATGAAAATCAAACGCAGAGGAGAGAAGAACTAGTGAGCTGCTGCCCAAAAATAGAAAATTCGGGGCTAGTTAGATTGCTCTAAAAATTTTGGACTTTTGGTATGTTATTTTACACTGAATAAGCTTTCCATGGACTCCGGAACGGACTAATTCCGACTTCGGAGCAAAGAGTTATGACCAATCTAGGTATTGATGCAAACTGTCCAGCGAATTTTGGGACAGCCCACTTACATGCGATTCTTGCATTGATGTGTTGGGAACTGGAAAAATTTAAGTAGGACAAAGTTGTAGATACGGAAGTTAGCTTCGCGTGGCCACTGGAATCACCCAAAAATTATAAATAACGAAAACGTTATGACTGTTTAAGCGAGGTTGGGTCTGAAAATCACGAACTGGGCTTTTGCTGCTTGGGGCGCTGACTGCCATGTAGGTGCAGAGCGCGAGCACGGGACGCGCACGGGCGGGGCGCGCGGGCGCGTGGCTTCAGAGCTGACCTTGGCTGTGCTATGTGATTTTGACATCCAAAACTAAAACGATCATAACTTTTGTATACAAAGTCCAAATTTGATAATTCAAGATGTTTTGAAAAGCTTAAAGATAATACTATAATTTTATGTAATAAAAACTAAAATTTGAGATTTTTGGAAAAGGTCAAAATGGGAATTTTGAGGATGTTGCTCAACCGAATGCGAACGAAAGGTGTCGGGTTTGCGTTTAATGAACCGTAAAGCGTTCCGAACCTACTAATTATCGTTCTAAGTATTATAAAGTGTAAATCTTAAATAGTAAGGTAAGGATTAACCATAATGGGTTATATTTTAAAAGTTTAAATACTTAACTACATGTTAAGTATAAATGGAAGAAGTTAAGCGAAAGATTGATTAAACATTTTTCTTGTTAATCTAATATACATCTAAAACGATGTGGAGACATTTGATAAGGACTTAACTACATGTTAAGTATTAATCGAAAGAAATACCTTGAGAGTATAATATGAAGTTAAATGATGACTTGAATGTTGATGTAATTATTCTATTAACCTAATAAGCATGTAAAGGATGTTAATACAAGAGTATAAGAACTTAGCTAAAGTGTTAAGTAATCATTAAAAAGAAGTTGCCTAAAGGCAAGATGTGAGAGTTATTTAATTAACTTTAATGAAGATAATACATTGATATAATGTAACTTCAGACTAAGACTACTTAACCGGACGTTAAGTGTCAATGAAAAGGAAAACATAAAGAAATATGATACGATGGTTTACTAAATATTGTTAACAAATGTAATACCTCTAATATGATGTATGTAATGTCCAGGAATTTTGAACCTTGTTATCAATTTATTTTGATATATGAAATTATTTTATCTAAGTTTTACGAACTCAATTGGACCCATGTAGGTATTAATATTTAATTATATAACTATATGACCTAAAAATTTCCCTTAAAAGGATTAACTAATGGTTCGAATAAATTAATAATCCAACCCTAAGAGTTGGTTGGCAAGGAAATTGGGAAAAAAATCTAAATAAATAATTTTATTTCGTCATGATACTGCATTATATTTATCGAATTAAATAATTTGAACGAGGGATATATTGTTAACATAAACATTTTAAAACAATTAAATTATTTAATTTGTTATTTAATTTAAATACTAGAAGTATGGTGTTATTAATTTCAATAAATGAATTGGGCCATATTTCTTTTCGTTCGGTTGGCCCAACCTCAATTGGGTTGGACCCCTTTCTATTACACTATCGGTTTGGACCCATTCCAGATAAGATTGGGGCAAGTCCACGCTAGTAGACCAATTTGGTGCAGAGGATGAGTTTGGGCGTAATAAGAGCCTAGCGACCTAGACCCTCAAATCGGACGGAACGAGCAAAAGGGATGTGTGATGTGCGGCAGGGGTTGCCAACGTCGGCGACGGCATATGGGGAAACAACCGGTCGTTAGACCGAGAGGGAAGCGCGGCGACCAGTGTGCTATCCCAGGGTTCGAGGCGGGCAAAGCAATGGAGACCACGGACGACCGGGCACTACCGTTCGGACCAAGGGGTTTGAGACGACCGGTGATTCGACCGATTGAACACGCGGCTCAAGGGTCGGCGACTGAACAGCTGACCCCCACTCCCTCCTACCGTTGGTCCTTGTTGATCAATTAAGGTAATACCCAGCTAAATTGGGTAAACAATTTGCTATAAATTGGGAACCCAAACCCTAGCCAAGCTGCCGATTTTTCCTTGAGTCAAAATTAGGGAAAATAGAAATTGCAGAAAAGAGAGAGAACAGGGGAAGTTGCTGCGGATGCCCTCTAATTTCGTTGATTATTTTGGGAAGAGAAGGAGGACTGCCAATCGGACGACACCAAGGTATAGAATGGTTCAAGCGACTGTGATGATTTTCTGTTTAGGTTTGGTGTAAAAATTCTTTCTTTTCTTCTATCTGCGTTTGGAAAAAAAATATTATTGTTCCTTGATATTGAGAATTGTATTAAACTGAATGGTCCTCTGTATTGGGGTATTATATTTTCTATATTAGATTAAGATGGTTTTTTGGAATTGTTTAGTGTTGTTTCATGTATTGGGTTGTGTTGAACTCTGGTGTTAGAGAACTATAAGGTTCGGCAGCGTGGTCTTGTGTATTGAATAGGCCAGTGCTAAATTTTTTGTATGCTCACAAGGTGTTTGATGCAATGTGTATAAGAATATATTGGTAGAATTTTTGTTCTTCTTATTGTGATTCGTGATTGAGTAGCAATCTGGTAGCTTGAATAACATGTCAGAATATCAGCTATATCGTATATTCATGTGTTGTGGGTTGCGGCAAGATTGTAAGGGAATAAATTGTGTTGCACATTTGGTTGATATGTCAAAACTATGGTATGCACCTTGACTGTGTTGGCTTACAAGCTTGAGCGTATGCATCCTGATACAGGGACTTGGCATAAAATTTGTAGGGCTAATAGCTAAGTTAGTATCAAGAAGGTTAATCAGGTGGTTTAGACACTCCAAATAACCATAAATTTCTTCAATTATTTTCCAAATTGGTTATGTAATTCATTGATTTATTTAAAACAACAATAAACTAGGGTTAATAATTATTTATTATTTAACATTAAATAATAAAGAAAATAAATATTTAATTATTTTTAATTTTAAAGTATGAATAATGTTAAGGAAATAATTATTTATTATTAACATTAAATAATAAATAAATATCTAATTATTATCTAATTATATTAAATACGAGTAGAATTAATAAGTAGAGATAATAAATATTTGGTTATTACTTAATTAATATTAAATAATGATCAAGTATGAGTAAAGTTAATAAAATAATTATTTATTATTTATCAATAAATAATAAATGAAGATAATAAATATTTAATTATTATTTAATTAATATTAAATAATAATTAAGTATGAATAAAGTTAATAAAATAATTATTTATTATTTATCAATAAATAATAAATAAAGATAATAAATGTTTAATTATTATTTAATTAATATTAAATAATAATTAAGTATGAATAAGTTAACAAAATAATTATTTATTATTTATCAATAAATAATAAATAAAGATAATAAATATTTAATTATTATTTAATTAATATTAAATAATAATTAAGTATGAATAAGTTAGCAAAATAATTATTTATTATATATCAATAAATAATAAATAAAGATAATAAATATTTAATTATTATTTAACTAATATTAAATAATAATTAAGTATGAATGAAGTTAATAAAGTAATTATTTATTATTTATCACTAAATAATAAATAAAGATAATAAATGTTTGATTGAATTAATAGTAATTAAGTTAATACATGAAATATTTAATTAACGTTGAATAAGGGACAAGGAATAATAATTACTCAATTACCCTTAAAGGTGAATAGTAATTAAGCACAAATAAAACTAAATGACTTATAAACTAGTCACTATTAGTAATGCATAATAAACTAATTATTTATTTTCATAAGTAAGGATTATTAAATAATAAGGGTAATAATCGGAGTATTCAAAGAATAAGTAATCATGATTAGCTATCATTTATTTTAATAGCTAAAGGTCATTAATTAAATTATGTTTAGTAGTAATTAAATGTAGATGGTGAATTGTTATCTGCTAAATAAATAGCAATAGTGAGTGTAACGATATACAGCTATGCAATACTAATGGATAAATCGACTTTGTCACATGATAGGTCGTCCAAGGTCAATTAGTTAAAGCTAAATTTTATTTGTAGCCGAGCAAACAGGCAAGTTCTCTAACTTCATTCTTTCAGTATATTGAATGCAAGTTCTTCCTTACTCAACTTTGACATTGAGCAAATTTCTAAACCTTATGCACTATTTTAATTCGTGCCAAAAAGGTATATATATATTGTTGCAAGTTATTCTTTAAGCTTGAATCTTACCTCCAAGCATGCTTTAAGTGGTCTAATTACTTTTAAAATCATTCCACTTCTATGTTTATTGACATTCGCACTCGTGCATTTGAATTCGTACATTTATTAAAG
Source organism: Aralia elata (assembly GCA_034770075.1). NCBI lineage: Eukaryota > Viridiplantae > Streptophyta > Magnoliopsida > Apiales > Araliaceae > Aralia > Aralia elata. Next base: position 16,914,243 of record CM068381.1, on the reverse strand, counting down.
TTCCGAGATTTAGGAACTACTCATTATTAAGTCTGAACCTTTGTTCGGTCAGACAAGTATGTGAAAATTTATAAAAGCTCTCCGAACCAATCGAGGGTAATGATTCTTAGACTGTATGAACACCCCTTTATTATAGGGGAGTACCCCATGTACCGTAAATAAGGTACAAATAGCAGAGTTAAATGTTATGCATACACATAGCGTACGCGAGGCTGATCCCCTCAAGTACTTATTCTGTAGCCAGTAACCAGAGGGTCAACTAGCTATTGACTCATTTGGAAGTTATTGTTCGAGGTCTATTCGACTATCAATTGTTCTAAAAGCATTCATTGTTATTGCTTCTGATAATGCTATTGTTGAAATCCCTTTCTATATTCCTTTCATCATGATATATCCTTATTATTGTATTTTAAACTTGTTGAGCAAACTCGTTGCTCATTCTTGCTATATCATGATTTTATTGCAGCCAAACCCGAGACGTCAGGGAAAAACAAAGGGAAAGAAAAGATGAAGTGATAAACTTCATGTAGCAGACTTAAAAATTATGTGCAGTTAATCATTGTTAATGTAATATTAAACCCTGCTTGTTACTTAGGGTATGGATTCATGAATGTATTAAGGTTATTGTATTCTGGGACTAGTAATACCTTGTAATGAACAACGTATGTTTATTATATTCCGCATTTTAGTTACCATATGTTGTTAGAGGTGAATGTTTGTATTGGATCGTGATGACCGGATCCGGGTATTTGGAGACCCGAATTTGGGGGCGTCACAATGTAACTACGACTACGATAACTTAACCAAACGTTAAGTGTCGATCAAAAGAGAACTTTAATGAAAGATGAAACCAACGTTAACTTTATTAATGTTAACGATAATTATATATCCAACGTGATGTAAAGATAAGATTTAAGACTTAACTTAATGTTAAGTATCAATCGAAGACAGATATAAAGGGGCATGATATAAAGGGTTATACAATTAACCTTAATCAATTATATGGAATGAGAGGCTCTCAATACAAAGTCAAGTCAAGCTTTAAACATTTAACCGACTGTTAAGTGTCAACTAAAATATGAAATTATAGTTGAATCCAGCTTGCTGGATTGTAGCATTCAGCTTGCTGAATTGATTGAATCTGGCTTGCTGAATTGGTGAATATGGTTTACTGAATTAGTGAATCCAGGTTGCTAGATTATAGGACAATTTGAATCCAGGTTACTGGTGTAACGCCCCCGAAATTCGGGTCTTGCCTTTAAACCCAATTCCGGCGCGTCACGGTACTACCCATACAACATAGTCTCACTACATGAATGTAATACAAAATTATTACAACATATTCTCACCTAATCCCAGGTACGAAGACCTTTACTAATACATCAACAAATAATATTACTAAATTTCATAATATCACAACAAAAATTTCGTCCTTCTACTTAACAGTTACTAACTCTTCTCTTCTTCGTACAAATCTGGCCCTTCGACTCTAGCTGCAAAAAGTTAAAATTTTTGCAAGAGTGAGCATTCAATTGCCCAACAAGTATAAGCAGTTGAACAAATAACATCATAGGAGTAAAATAACATCTCACTGAAATTTTCAACAATTGAACAATAATTGTGAAGTAATGCGAATAAACAGGAATAATATAAATTCCTTATCATATATCATTGTTAACATCATCATAACCATCACTATATTTAAAAACAATTAACATTAACCTATTTCTCTCAGAAAGTTCTTGATTTCTACTACTTAGTATATTAAACAGTTCGATTAACGAACATTTCTTTGAATTGCACCTAAGTGCGAATATTGGTCTAGCACGCTAATATGTATAATCGCCATCACATCATTGCACGGAGTGCAAATCGTGACTACATTTACTTACAACAACACATTATTGCACGGGGTGCAATTTATACCATCAATTGCCCAAAATATTTGATAAGGCGTCAATACTCTATCACAATTCAAGAATTATTACAATTCACATCTTCATCAATAATATTTTCGAATGGAAAAGCTCATCTCATGTCATCTTAGGAATTTCATGTAACTGATGAAATTCAAACATCAAATATATACATACATTTGCAATTTAGCAAAACTTGAACATCTAGTACAATTATTAAAGAAATTGCACCCGTTTAGCATCCACAAAATATATACACACATTTCGTAACTTGAGCTTTACATCACATAGCCTTCATAAGAAAATTATCATATGAAGTTAGAAAACTTGCTCAAATATAAATATTGAGTAAGTTAGGAAACTTGCCTTATGCGCTGCTTACAACTTACGCTATATTGCTCGTCGAATAGCCTACACAATATCATTTATAAAAATATACCAATTAGTCAAATATAGACTTCATATTGGTTTACATACTAAAGTAATAACTTTCATCTCAAGTTGTTCGGGTTTTACAAATTAATAAACGCGATAAAGACTAAACATCTCTCGGTGTCGCATCGTTCAGAAACGTTACGACCATCATCATCATCCATACCTATTGCTTTATATTAACCCCATTCCATATCTTATACTATTCATTTCATTAGACTCGAAACACTTTTTAAGTGCATTAACACTTTACATGGCGTTTCGACGTTTATACGTCACACGCCTAATTCGCCTCCTTCGCATATGCTTAGCATGCTCATACAATTATCTAATTGATCAATGATTAATCTTAATCATCAATATTATTCACAATATTCATGTTTTAAAACTTAGAACATCATTTTACATTGTCGGGAGCATTACATGTGCTTACGCGCATGCCCGACACTCTCCGTTTGCCTCCAATTACACATCAGTCCTATAAATGGCCAATTTAGGCCATGATACAGTCCTCAAATCGAAAAACTTAAAGAATGAAAGTTGTAGCTCTACTCTTTCTCTTTCGGAATCATCTTGAATCATCTCAATCCGACTTCGTATGAGAGAGTTATGCCCATTCTAGTAAAGGACGTCAAAACTGACTTTTACCACCTGAGGGCTAAAGCCCCGGCGTCCAAACTAGGCTTAATATCAAAGCCCCGGCTTTGGTATGCAGGAACGTATATTTCTCACTTGCCCAGCTTTGGGATTTCGACCTCCTTCCATTCCGATCTTCATATCTCCTTCTATACACGTTCAAAATGGTCCATTTCGGACTCTATGGACTCCTAACTTATGGGGCTACAACATATCAAAAATTTAGACACACCCATTAACAATAACATGTTGAAATCCTTGACCAAAGTATCAAATCACGTTTTATTTTCGTGTTCTTGGTGTTCTTGGTGATCTTCACCAAAATCAACACCACAAACGCGTTTATACACCTTTTAACTCCATTCCAACTAGGTTATGAAGATAACCCATGGAATTATAACCTCAACACATCAATTAAACACAACCAACACAGAAACACAACATTATAGTCCCCTAAAATCGTCCGAAGGTCCATTTGTCCAAAGTTCCATAGTTCTTGCTCCATTAAGCCAAGGTTCGAATTTCTTTTCGTTTTTGTTCCACTTTAAAGCTATTAATAGTTTACAGAGTCTCTTAATAGCATCCTTGAGCAACCACAACCAACAAAATCAACAAAGATCGTAACAAAAATTCAAACCCATCACAAAAGCTTGAAAAGCTTAAGAAATTCGAAAATGGAGGATAGAAGGTTTGGAGGAGGTGATTACCTCTTGCTTCTTGCTACAATGGAGTCACTGAGCTAGCTAGGACTTCCTTCCTCCTTCCTCTTGCTCCTCTCGAGTTCCTCCTTCTTCTTCTCTTCCTCTTCCCGCGTCCTCTTCTCTTTCCTTCAATTTTGTCTCTATATCTCTCTCTCTCCCGACATTCTCTATTCTTTCCTCTCTCTAACTGAGCTTATGCCTGAAGCTTGCAAGGAATGGAGGTGGGAGATGGCTTCGGGTGAATAAGGTTTGGGAGAGAGGAATCGTGGTGCCCGAGTTCTTGAGGTTGAGGAGAATGTTTGCAAATATAGGATTCCTATGTATTGAGCATAGTGACTGCTCCCTCCCTCCTTCCGATTGGTTGAGGCCAAAACTTGGCCAATTTCTATTGGCTCATAACTTAAATGCTTCCCAACATGTACGAAATATACACATAATTCTATCTGAATGCTTCTACTTTTGTACCGAATTTGGTAAATAACTATACCCAAAAATTAAAATGGGTACTCCCATAAAATATTGGGACACGTAAAAATAATTATTATGGGATTTGTCCAATTATTCGGATAACCCATATAATACCTTTCGGATACGGATAAAATCACGTATCAGCTCAAACAAAATTTCCGACACTTGGAAAAATTATTCATTCGCATACACGTCTTAACAAAATTAATAGAAACCGAAAGACGTAAAAATATTCGGGTGTGAATAGTGTCTCGGGAAACGTGCCCGTAGGATAGTGATTTTGCGATTTTTCGCGAAATGAATTATTCACTCATACGGTTCAACAACACATAAAAAAATTCATACATTCACATCATCCGGGCTATAAAATAACCTTAAAGCACATCACGTAAAATAATATTTTAATATAATCTATAATATTGATAAACCCAAATTACAAGGGTGTTCTTAGACTAACCTTTAGCTCACATCTCATCACTTAATCGATGATAAATATATAATACACATATATTTATTCACTTATCACATAAATCACATAAGTATATACATAACACATGCATATCTTACATTCAACCCTCTACTCCTCATAATAAGAATTTTATTTATTAAATTCTTATTATAAATATCCTTCTTGAAAAATTCGGGTTGTTACATTCTTCCCCTCTTATAAGGATTCCGTCCTCGAAATCACCGAAACATACTTACCCGGTTCGCGTAAACCTTCTTCCGAAATTTTGTCGTTGAATTATTTCAACGCATCACTATTCTCATTTAGGTGCTACATTACATATTTAATCCATCAATTCCCCTTCTAAGGATTGTCGTATATCACAATTGTTATGATAATTTAATATCATAATTTACTAACTCATAAACATTCGGGATATTATATTCACCCCTTCTTCTCAGAATCTCATCCTCGAAATTATAACATATTCATCTTTGCTCATTCTATTCTCTTCTAAGTATTTCACTTTTCTTTCCGGAACTTCATCCGCTTCTTCTAGGAAATATTTAGAATTGTCGCATTCTACGACTACTTTTTTTTTCTAGGGGAAAATTACCCTCTTAACAATCAGTTTCCGAAATAATAGGAATCTTCAACCATTTCTCAATAATTGTGAAGTTGCTTGAACAAGTAGGGAATAAAAGAATTTCCCTTAGTTTCATATTTTAGAAACAACATACTGAGGGGTCATCAAGACCTTGAACAATGCTTAAAAATCATCCGACAACAGGTGATCAGCCTATTGTATATCTTTCTATTGAAACGACTATATGCGTTTCTTTATCACCCGACAGGGTCAATCGGTATTACCGACCAAAAACTTGCCCCAATATTAGGGTTGTTCACCTCAGTTCTACCATACAAGTCCGCACCAAAACAATTTGGTTTGGAAAACATTCTCAAAGAATTCTTGAATTTCATAACATTTTTCAACATTCGTCTAGCCGAATCAAATAGCTTAGACTTACATCAACGGCTCGAACATCAATCGAAATATTTTAGCCAACTCAACTGGCATACTTTTTCATACTTTAAAGAAAATAAAAATCATTTTATGATGTCATGATACCGCACTGTCTATATAGTACGTTGAGGATTCCGTCATTTTATGACTTTGTCATACTACATAATACCATAGTGGGCTGACGATCCTATGATCACATCCAACACTAGGTTAAACTGCATTGATGACTCCATCGTTTATCATTGTTACACCATATTCCATGATGCGAATGATTACATAAAATACATTTTGATATTTTCAAATCATCTTTGTCTAGCCGAAACTATTAGCATAGACATATGAATAATAGTACTTTTAAAAATTGTTGGTCCAATAATCTGGCCCCATACATTTTTCGAAGACACAAAAGTGCAATTATCAGCACGAAGTCAATAAATTTTGAAATCTAGCATAGCTAGAAGATTTGGAATATCCATGTCTCTTTATCAACTTCAATTTCTTCCATTTCTATCCAATTTAGTAATTCTATCTTTTTCTAACATCATCAATGCTCATAATATTGAAAATTCACGATTCTCACTCTACAACTTTCCTATACCCCAATATAGTTCATCAACTTACTACACATTATGAGTTCAGAAACTTACCACAATAATATGAGTTTAGGAGCTTGTCCTATTAATATGTAATCCAAGAACAAATCAAGGACTGTCCATACGCTTAAGGGCTCAAAACATACCATACGATTATGAGTCACAAACTTACCATAAGCATGGGTTTCAAGAACTTGCACCTAATCTTATTATTCTCTAACCATCAAATATAGATATGAGAAAAGAATCACCTTCTCATCGTATATATACTGATAACGCAATACCAACATTTCAATGATTATCACTGTGATAAATTGAGTAGTCGTTAAACCAAGCACAAAACCTCTGCCCATACAAAAAGGTTGTACAACTCAGCTACCACATGAGTCCTCAATTAAAATCCCACAAATTCTAATATTCTCTTTACCCAATACGAATTTTTTTAAATCCGTATTTATCATCTCTAACTCTACTTGAGTTTACATCGTACTAGTTATAGTACCTTCTCTTTATAGCGTTAGCTATAACTTTCTAATCATCAACAGACTATCTGTCATTTCATAACTCAATCCGATCACGTCGTGATCTTATTCTACAATCGTTTTACATCACGATTTGCCTTACCTCACGATCATTTCATCTTACGATTCTTCTTTACTCTTCCCTCTAATCATGTTATATGATTTCTATACCTCTACGTCTTATAGACCTCGTCTATTTATCAATACTTATCATCTATAATACTGGAGTCAGGTAACTCCAAATCCTCATCCTTTATAACTCTTCAAGATTCTTCTTTGAATCGTCTCATATATATATCTCAACTCTTACTATGAATTTTCTAAATTCATTTACTATCAATTAAACTCTATGCCCGATACACATCGAGTCTCTAACAGTGTTCAATATAGTAAGCTGAGTGGTTTCCCACAAACAACCAACAAACTAGTTTCCCGTCTCGTCTACACTGTCTTTCACAGCGAGTTAGATCGGTTGCTAGCTCGTATTAACCTCCGCTCTCTGAAGGAATCGTTTAGCCCAGATACCATACATCAACCACTAAAGAGTACGATTGTACCATAACTTGTACTTAACTTCTATCCAAGTTTACTCCTCGCCATCCTCATCGTCATCCCTACGGTTATAGCCTAAGGTACTCTTACCTAAGGTTTATAACCTATTAGCTCTGATACCAACTATAACGCCCCCGAAATTCGGGTCTTGCCTTTAAACCCAATTCTGGCGCATCACGGTACTACCCATACAACATAGTCTCACTACATGAATGTAATACAAAATTATTACAACATATTCTCACCTAATCCCAGGTACGAAGACCTTTACTAATACATCAACAAATAATATTACTAAATTTCATAATATTACAACAAAAATTTTGTCCTTCTACTTAACAGTTACTAACTCTTCTCTTCTTCGTATTAATCTGGCCCTTCGACTCTAGCTGCAAAAAGTTAAAATTTTTGCAAGAGTGAGCATTCAATTGCCCAACAAGTATAAGCAGTTGAACAAATAACATCATAGGAGTAAAATAACATCTCACTGAAATCTTCAACAATTGAACAATAATTGTGAAGTAATGCGAATAAACAGGAATAATATAAATTCCTTATCATATATCATTGTTAACATCATCATAACCATCACTATATTTAAAAACAATTAACATTAACCTATTTCTCTAAGAAAGTTCTTGATTTCTACTACTTAGTATATTAAACAGTTCGATTAACGAACATTTCTTTGAATTGCACCTAAGTGCGAATATTGATCTAGCACGCTAATATGTATAATCGCCATCACATCATTGCACGGAGTGCAAATCGTGACTACATTTACTTACAACAACACATTATTGCACGGGGTGCAATTTATACCATCAATTGCCCAAAATATTTGATAAGGCGTCAATACTCTATCACAATTCAAGAATTATTACAATTCACATCTTCATCAATAATATTTCCGAATGGAAAAGCTCATCTCATGTCATCTTAGGAATTTCATGTAACTGATGAAATTCAAACATCAAATATATACATACATTTGCAATTTAGCAAAACTTGAACATCTAGTACAATTATTAAAGAAATTGCACCCGTTTAGCATCCACAAAATATATACACACATTTCGTAACTTGAACTTTACATCACATAGCCTTCATAAGAAAATTATCATATGAAGTTAGAAAACTTGCTCAAATATAAATATTGAGTAAGTTAGGAAACTTGCCTTATGCGCTGCTTACAACTTACGCTATATTGCTCGTCGAATAGCCTACACAATATCATTTATAAAAATATACCAATTAGTCAAATATAGACTTCATATTGGTTTACATACTAAAGTAATAACTTTCATCTCAAGTTGTTCGGGTTTTACAAATTAATAAACGCGATAAAGACTAAACATCTCTCGGTGTCGCGTCGTTCAGAAACGTTACGACCATCATCATCATCCATACCTATTGCTTTATATTAACCCCATTCTATATCTTATACTATTCATTTCATTAGACTCGAAACACTTTTTAAGTGCATTAACACTTTACATGGCGTTTCGACCTTTATACGTCACACGCCTAATTCGCCTCCTTCGCATATGCTTAGCATGCTCATACAATTATCTAATTCATCAATGATTAATCTTAATCATCAATATAATACACAATATTCATGTTTTAAAACTTAGAACATCATTTTACATTGTCAGGAGCATTACATGTGCTTACGCGCATGCCCGACACTCTCTGTTTGCCTCCAATTACACATCAGTCCTATAAATGGCCAATTTAGGCCATGATACAGTCCTCAAATCGAAAAATTTAAAGAATGAAAGTTGTAGGTCTACTCTTTCTCTTTCGGAATCATCTTGAATCATCTCAATCCGACTTCGTGTGAGAGAGTTATGCCCATTCTAGTAAAGGACGTCAAAACTGACTTTTACCACCTGAGGCCTAAAGCCCCGGCGTCCAAACTAGGATTAATATCAAAGCCCCGGCTTTGGTATGTAGGAACGTATAGTTCTCACTTGCCCAGCTTCGCGATTTCGACCTCCTTCCATTCCGATCTTCATATCTCCTTCTATACACGTTCAAAATGGTCCATTTCGGACTCTATGGACTCCTAACTTATGGGGCTACAACATATCAAAAATTTAGACACACCCATTAACAATAACATGTTGAAATCCTTGACCAAAGTATCAAATCACATTTTATTTCCGTGTTCTTGGTGTTCTTGGTGATCTTCACCAAAATCAACACCACAAACGCGTTTATACACCTTTTAACTCCATTCCAACTGGGTTATGAAGATAACCCATGGAATTATAACCTCAACACATCAATTAAACACAACCAACACAGAAACACAACATTATAGTCCCCTAAAATCGTCCGAAGGTCCATTTGTCCAAAGTTCCATAGTTCTTGCTCCATTAAGCCAAGGTTCGAATTTCTTTTCGTTTTTGTTCCACTTTAAAGCTATTAATAGTTTACAGAGTCTCTTAATAGCATCCTTGAGCAACCACAACCAACAAAATCAACAAAGATCGTAACAAAAATTCAAACCCATCACAAAAGCTTGAAAATCTTAAGAAATTCGAAAATGGAGGATAGAAGGTTTGGAGGAGGTGATTACCTCTTGCTTCTTGCTACAATGGAGTCACTGAGCTAGCTAGGACTTCCTTCCTCCTTCCTCCTGCTCCTCTCGAGTTCCTCCTTCTTCTTCTCTTCCTCTTCCCGCGTCCTCTTCTCTTTCCTTCAATTTTGTCTCTATATCTCTCTCTCTCCCGACATTCTCTATTCTTTCCTCTCTCTAACTGAGCTGATGCCTGAAGCTTGCAAGGAATGGAGGTGGGAGATGGCTTCGGGTGAATAAGGTTTGGGAGAGAGGAATCGTGGTGCCCGAGTTCTTGAGGTTGAGGAGAATGTTTGCAAATATAGGATTCCTATGTATTGAGCATAGTGACTCTCCCTCCCTCCTTCCGATTGGTTGAGGCCAAAACTTGGCCAATTTCTATTGGCTCATAACTTAAATGCTTCCCAACATGTACGAAATATACACATAATTCTATCTGAATGCTCCTACTTTTGTACCGAATTTGGTAAATAACTATACCCAAAAATTAAAATGGGTACTCCCATAAAATATTGGGACACGTAAAAATAATTATTATGGGATTTGTCCAATTATTCGGATAACCCATATAATACCTTTCGGATACGGATAAAATCACGTATCAGCTCAAACAAAATTTCCGACACTTGGAAAAATTATTCATTCGCATACACGTCTTAACAAAATTAATAGAAACTGAAAGACGTAAAAATATTCGGGTGTGAATAGTGTCTCGAGAAACGTGCCCGTAGGATAGTGATTTTGCGATTTTTCGCGAAATCAATTATTCACTCATACGGTTCAACAACACATAAAAAAATTCATACATTCACATCATCCGGGCTATAAAATAACCTTAAAGCACATCACGTAAAATAATATTTTAATATAATCTATAATATTGATAAACCCAAATTACAAGGGTGTTCTTAGACTAACCTTTAGCTCACATCTCATCACTTAATCGATGATAAATATATAATACACATATATTTATTCACTTATCACATAAATCACATAAGTATATACATAACACATGCATATCTTACATTCAACCCTCTACTCCTCATAATAAGAATTTTATTTATTAAATTCTTATTATAAATATCCTTCTTGAAAATTCCAGGTTGTTACAACTGGATTGGATGTTAGCTTAAATCCAGGCTGCTGGATTGGTATGTTTAGATAATCCAACTTGCTGGATTAGGTATTCAGGCTTAATGGATTATAAAGAAAAACTTATAAAATAAAAGACTTAGTGTTAAGTCATATAGTTTATGATAAAGTAGTGGTACAGTCGTGTTCTTTAACAGTTGATGTATAGTAGCTCTGCTAAACAATTCCTTCAGGGAGCGGAGGTATATACGAACTAGCAACCGATCTAACTCACTATAAAAACAGTGTAGACGAGACGGAAACTAGTTTGTTAGTTGTTTGTGGGAAACCACTCAGCATACTATATTGAACATTGTTAAAGACTAGATGTGTACTAGCTTTAGAATTATGAATGCGTATGGTGCTAAGGTGTTATCTAATATTTAGTTATGTGGTTGAATGTTAGATAACTTATTTATAAAGAAGTGATATTATAAGGTGATATATGTGATGCTAATTAAAAGATCAATCTTATAACTGATAGGTCTTTCATAAGAGATTAAGTTAAATTGCATAGCAGTAATCGACGGTACATGCAAGTTTCCTTGACATTACTCAAGTTTATAATGAGCAAGTTCCTTAACTCAAACTTGAGCTGTTATGTTTCAAGCATGCTAGTGGTTTAATTCTTTATAATTATTCCACATCTATGATTATTGATTCGCACATAGTGCATGTTGCATATGTTCATTAGGTATGAAAGGCTGATCACATTCATTACCTTAAGGTTCAATTAAATTGGTTCATGGTCATTATTGACACCTTGTATTATTGAATTCAGTCATTCAATTATTGAAATTCTGATTCATGCTCTTTCACAATAATTATATTGCTGAAAAATTCTAAAGCTTATTCATTCTTTCAATCATGATATATCTTTATTGTACTTAAACTTGTTGAGCAAAGTAGTTGCTCACCCTTGCTATATCATGATAACAAATTTCAGATTTAAGGCGAACGTTCGAGGAAAGACAGTACAAAAGTAAAGGACAAGATTAGATGGTTATGCATGATAACTATTTAATTATCTAATGTAAATGATATGGTGTAAACCTTTTGTGAATCTAAAGGTAAATATGTATTATAATAAAGGTTATAGACCTTGGGATATGTAGCAAAGTTTAATGTATAAACAATTTATGTTTATATATTCCGCAATAGTTGTAAATATGATGTATCGTGACGCACCAGGTCCGAGGTTCAAGGGACCCGGGTTTGGGGGCTTCACAGGTTGGTATCAGAACTGTAGGTTATAAACCTTAGGTAGGGGTACTTTAGGCTATAACCGCAGGGATAAGGATAAGGAATAAACTCAAATAGAGTTTAAGCGTTAAAAGATGAATTTTTGGAAATTCATTATTGAATAAAGAAAAAGATAAATAAGATTCAAAGAAGAATCTTGAAAAGTTATAAACATAAGAATCTGGGTTTACCTGACTCCAATAGTAAAGATGAAAAGCTTAAATAAAATCATAATATAACATGATTAAAGGGAAAGATAAGAAGATCGTAAAACAAAACGATCATGAGATAGAAAAGAATCGTAATATAACACGATTATAAGAAAGATCACAATGTGATCTGATTAAGACATGGAATGATAGATGATCAATCGAATGATTGAAAACTTTATAGCAGAATTGCTGTACGAAAAAGGGTACTAGAAGATAGTACAAAGATAAAACTCAGAAGGAGTTATAAATGATGAAATACGGATTGAAAGTTCGTATTGAGCAAAGAACATGATAAGATTAGGATTATGTGGGTTTTTAATTGAGGACTCATGTTAGTGGCTGAGTTGTACGATTCCTGGTATGAGACGGGAATTTGTGCTTGGTTTGAAAATCACTTAGCTTCCTATATTAATATAGTGGTTGAGTTGAACAAGTCCTGGTATGGGACGGGATTTGTCCATGGTTTAACAATCGCTCAGCTTCCTATATTGATTAGTGGTCGAGTTGGTTCGACAACCACTTAGCTTCCTATATTGATAATCATTGGAACCTAGTGTCGCGCTATTCGCTATATGTATGTTGAGAAGGTGATTCTTTTCGCATGTGTATAATGGATAGTTAGAGAATGTTAAGATTAAGTGCGAGATCTTTAAACTCATACGTATTGTGACGCCCCCAAATCCGGGTCACCTGAGCCACAGACTTGGTTCATCACTATCCAATACCAAAATGATACAATCGATAACTAATAGCGGAATAAAAGAATATTTACATTGATATAACATAAATAAACCTGTCCCAAGTCTCGAAACCAAAACTATTACAAAACATAACATAATACAAAAGGGTAAATATGTCTTAATACACGACGTCAATAATAAGTCTTAATACAAACGGTAATTCTAGAACAACAAATTACAACTACTCCATAGCTTTCCCCTTTCCCTTATCTTTTCCTGAGCTCTCGCCACGTGCCGCACTAACTGAAATGGTTTTAAGGAGAGCAAGGGGTGAGCAACAATTTGCCCCGCAAGTATAATAGCAATGAATAATCACATGAATAACTTTATAGCTCACAAGAGTAAAAATTTATCTGAACCAAGGAAATAAACAACTTCTTTTTATCACCGTTATAGTGGTCACTAAGGACCGAAGGATTTCTGAAGTATCCAAGGATTTCAAAGTTTCCCAAAGGAGGGAACTATTCAATACTGAGGGTGCACCAAGGCACAGAACTCTATTCTAGAATTACTGGAAATTCATCCGATAATCCACAAAACTGGTACAATAGGTGATCAGCCTAAAATACCTGGCGTTATGCATAAGCCTTACATTTTCCATTTACGCGCGTGTCGGTTTCCCGACGTTTATACAATTTCCCCTGCTGTGAGGGTTGTTCCACTCAGCTTTACATGGGAGTCCAGACCAAAACAATTTGATCGGACAATTTTACTTAACAACAATAATAGTTGGAGGACTTTAACCTCGCTTTAGTAACCAAATCAATAAGTGTCTAGCTGAAACAATTAGCCTTGACATAGCTTTTAAACAGTCTATGGAATAAAGAACTTTAAGGTTCAACAACATGCATGATAGCATTTAAAAATATCTTGAATGAATAAAAATTCATAATCTTTGGAATCACACAATATATAACATTGCATGAAATGGGCTTTCATTGCAATACTTGAATAGAAGTATGAATACTAGCACATTAATTGCTAAATTGATAAGTAATTTGAACGGAGTCAAGAAGCTCAATAAGCTTGCTCAATAAATAATATTTGCTCGATAGATAAATGAATTCGAAACTTGCCCAATAAATGAATCGAGTAAGGAAACCTCGCACAATTAAATAGGAGTTGTATGAGTTAGGAAACTTGCCTTGTACGTGCGTTAATAACTTGACGTTAATCGTCCGTCAACAAAATATCCTACATAGTTTATTAAAATCATCATAAATATTAGTCACAAAAGAACTAGGTTCATTACAGTCATCACATCATTAAAATACATTGATTTACGCCTTAGGACAACATCGTTTAGGTCGACACGGGTATAAATTAAGCACATAAAGCTTTAACAAGATATAAGCGTTTTTAATCATTTTGTACAAAAATATAAGTTTTAGACTCGCGGGAAAAATTTTACCCGGTCCGGTCCGACCCGACCCGGTCCAGCCTGACCCGACCCGGACCAGGCGCGGAACAGCGGCATGCAGTAGCAGTTCTGCAGTTCCTGCAGAACCGCGAACTGGTAGACTCTCGCCCGCTTTAGCTCCTATATCTCCCTCTATACTCGATCAATTCGGTCCGTTACGGACTCTATGGATTCCTAAGACACGAGGCTATAATATATCAAAAATGCAAGATGACCCATAAACACTAACACAGCCAAATCCTTAGCCAAAGCACAACATTGATGCTCTGTTTTTCGCAACCATGAAATATCTCACACAAATGGCTATTGTGACTTCATTTAAGCATCATTTTAGTTCATTCAAATTGGTATATCTTCACAACTGATAGAAGTACAATATTCCAACAACAAACCATCAAAATAATCACAACATCCAGGCTTTATTGTCCTCTAATTGTCCGAAGGTCTAAACAGTCCATTAATGTCCATTATCTTCCTCCTTAAGCTTGGGTCCGAATCATTCTTTGTTTTTGTTTCACTTTGAAGGTGTTAATGGTTTATATAGCTTCTTAAGAACCTCCATGATAGATTCAACACAACCAACAACAACAAAAATTAACAAAATCCATCCCGCAAGCATGAAAGCCAAAAAAACTCATGAAAACTTCAATGGAGAAGAAATAGGTTGTAGTTTGATTACCTCTCCTTCTTAGCTTCGGGTAGGTTGAGATAACTTGCTAGGCTGCTCTTCTCCTTGCTCGTTTCTGCTGAAGCCTCTCTTCCTCTTCTCCTTGCTTGCCTTCTACGTCCTTGCCGCACACACACAAACACACACGCACACTTACTCTCCCTCTAACTGCAGTGAGCTTCTTGCTTAGCAAACTAACTCTCTCTCCCTCTTAAGTTGCTAACAGTTGGGTATGGCTGGAATGGAGGAGGAGAATGAGCTGAGGGGGATAAGAAGAATGCTTCGGGAGCATATAGAATGTATGGGTATGCAGGAAATGGTTTACCCGAGCCATTGGAAATGTTATTTAGGCAAAGTGTTAACAGCCCCATGAATTGTGTACTGTGCATGTTTATTCCTTTCCCCCCAATTGGCTCTCAATATACACGTGGCCTCCCCCAATTGGTTTGAGGCTTAAATGTCTCACCAATTAATTCGAATATACAGATAAATATACCCGAATATTCCCACTTTTGTACCAAATTTGGTAAATAACTCTACCCAAAATTATAATGGGTACTCCCATAAATTATTGGAACACGTAAAAATATTTATTATGGGATTTGTCCATTTATTCGGAACACCCACAATATACATTTCGGATACAGATTAAATCACGTATCAACTCCAATAAAATTTCTGACACTTGGAAAAATTATTCCTCAGCATATATGCCTCATCTAAATTAATAAAAATCGAAATAGACGAAAAAGTTTGGGTGTGAATAGTGCTCGTGAATAGTGCCTCGGGAAGCGGGTCCCGTTAATAGTGATTTTATGAATTTTTGCAAAATCGATATATTCACTCTAACGACACAACAACACATAAAATTTAACATATGCACATTTTCTAGGCTGTAACACAATTCTAAACACGTAGTATAGATTAATATAAAAATAATAATAATAATAATAATTCATTTTATTCATACATAACTCGGGTTACAAGGAAATCTAAAATTCCCGATCGTTACACGTATGGTAAGTTCGTGACTCATAATCGTATGGTGGAACCCCTCAGCGAATGGACGATTTTGGTCTGACTAGGATAAGTTCCTAAACCCATATGATTGTGGTAAGTTCCTGAACTCCTAACGTGTGGTGTGTTTCATGAACTGTACTGGAGTATAGAAAGGTTTTGGATGAAGAATTAAGGATTCTAGTATAGTAAGTTTTAAGGATGATAGAAATAGATAGAATTATTAAGCAATGGATCATTAGAAGAATTGAAGTTGATGGTGGAAGCATAGGTATTCCAAATCTTCTAGCTATTCTAGACTTTGAAATTTTTGACATCAAGCTAAATTCGCACTAATGTGCCTTTAAAAATCAAAATGAAATTTTTAGTATCCTCAAAACAGAGTGATGAGTGTGTAGAAGTGGGCTTCGAACCATTAATGCATCGTTACCTGTTGCAGTATGATAACACCAAAAGAATGATTTTTGGTTTTGAACTGTTTAAAGAAGAGTCTACGCTATTTGTTTCAGCTAGACGAAAAATGATTTAAAATATCAAAATATATTTTAAATAGTCATCAATGCATCATATAACCTGGTGTAGAATGACAGATGATGGAGTCATCAATGCAGATTAACCTGTAATTCTATAGATAAACACACCTAGAGGGGGTGAATAGGTGTAATTGATAATTAATGAGCAACAGTGACAAATTTTAAAAATAACTTTCTGCAGAACATTCAGACAGTGATACCCTGTCTGAATTGTTGTCTGAATTAGTATATGTTCTTCATGTTGATATGAACAGACAGTTATACCATGTCTGAATTGGTGTCTGAATTAGTATATGTTCTTCGTGGTGATATGAACAGACAGTTATACCCTGTCTGAATTGGTGTCTGAATTAGTGTATATTCAAGAATAACAAATTACTTTTTTTATAAAAATAAAAGTAATTCAGAACAGAATAAAACAAGAGATCACACCAAGATTTTTACGTGGTTCAGCCCTTAAACCTCTAGTCTATCGGCCTACATCCACGTCCAATACCAAAAGGTATTGGAGACTCTTTTATTCAGTTAATAAGTAATCAATTTACAAATTAACTCCCTGTACAAACAGCTCTGATTAGTTGGACACCACTACCCCCTTTGCACCTCTGCAACCTTTTGCACCACTGCAACCTTTAGAGCATGCTTTGTACAGACCTATCCACCACTGGATCACACAAGCTAAACTAGGCTTGTATACAAGTATTAATATGAACGAATGGGTTTACAATATATGTATGAATTCCTAGCACCATAAATTAAGAACTATGTAAGAATAATCTGCTAGAAACTTTTTCTTTGAGGCTCTTGTATTTTTGTGTCCGTTCACCTTTCTTTTCTCCCCTTTTCGCTCTCTATAAGCAAATGGCTGATGAGCTTTTGTAGAGAAGGATAAATGTAGCTGTTAGAGAGAGCGGGACAATAATGTTGCTGAAGATAAATTTTCCTATCGTTGGAATACCACTTCGTCTGCCATGAAGAGATGTTGGCCAGCTTCGGATAAAAGAAATGAATAACAAGAGCCTCCAATAATTCTGAGATGATGGGCAACAAAAACTATTCTGCCCAACACATGGTGTCATGGGAAATAGATAAAGTAATGGGCAATATGGGCAAGACAGCACATGCATGGAAGCATACTTTAATAAACAAAGCTTTTATATGATATGAAAGGGGAATGACTGATTCGGATTTTCCAAGGGAGACCTACCCATGATACTAAGGACAACAATAGTTTGAGCATTATACTTGATAGAAGGGCTGATTAATATTCCCTTATGGGACCAAGTGCCACCCACTTATGGAACAAGTAATGGAAAGAATTCGTGCAAGACAAATGGACAGTGGGTAGGCAATATTAAAATTATATTTAATGCATTAAAGGCTCCCCCATGTCAAAATTATGCAAAGAATGAGAGGTGGGCGGATGGGATAGTATTAGTATTATATTTAATACATTAATAGAACTTGTCCATGATTGAGATGATAGACAAAGAAAGTGGACATCATTAGATATAATAAAATGAAATGCATTTGTCAGCATGTAAACTTAATGAAGATGACTTCATTAATTCTTTAGTGATTCATGTTAAGTACACATTAGCATGCTCAATTAACTAATGATCAAACGAATGTAGTAGATCTATGAATATGATTCAATCAATTAATTAACATTTGATCCATATACATATTGAAAGTTTAATTAATTATTTTCATAATTAATTAAATTACTTCCATAAATATTTTCATGCAAATGCAAATCCTGTAAAATAATAATAACACTACAAAGTAAGTTGTCATCATTAAAACCAAAATACCATAAACCAACATTCTCCCCCTTTTTGATGATGACAACCTATAATATATATACTCCCCCTAAAACCATGCATTTAATCATTAAGCACAAGTTGACTTATTTTGCTCCTTAATATCTATAGCATATGCATATTAATATAGATATTAATTTAGATATCTCTCTCCCCCTTTGTCATCAACAAAAAAATAATTCAGAAGAAGTATTTAAACTCATATAGATTATCTCTCCCCCTAAGATTATGCATATTAAAGATCAATAAATACTATGATCATAAAAAACTGTCAACATAACCAATAAACAGCTTAGCATGAATAAAATGCACACATGTTTAAACAGATTTTCATGTCCCATCATTAATCATATCGCAGAGCCATCAAAGCAAATAATCAGACCCATCAGACTTATATTAGTGCATCAGAAATCAAAACCAAATCAAATTAATTTGCCCCCATAACCTCCAATACCAATTTTCTCCCCCTTTGACAAAAACAAATAGTTCATAAGAAACATTTAAAGCCAAATAAATTCTCTCTTCCCTTTTCATTATTACCTTTGAGTTCATTTTTATTTTATGAACTGGTCTTGAAACAACAGTCTTTCTATCACCTCACAAGTACATTAGAGACCCAACTCCTAGTTAACCTCTCTAAGACTCTAGTCTTGGTCAAAGGAATACTCGTCTTTCTCATAGGTACATAAAAAAACTAACTCACCTTTTTCAAGTTAAGTTTAGAACATATATGTTTCCAAAAAGGGAAAGGGACACAACAAAGACCCTTGGGCTTTCTAAATCCTGCTAAAATTTTTTAACAAGTTTTCAAAAATATCCATGATTACCATATATTTTATTTGAATTTTGGAAGCCATAAATTGAAAGACAAAAATATTAAACACAAAATAACTATAATATCAAGCCCAAATGTACACATATGAATGCTATGCACAGATAGTTATGCCTAATTCTCTTCTTAAAGTGCAAAAACGTTCTTTGCATAAAGGTTTTGTAAAAATGTCAGCAGACGATGCTCAGTTGGGACAAATACAATCTTAATTAATCCTTTAGCAACATTATCTCTTAGAAAATGATGTCTAACCTCAATATCTTTAGTACGAGAATGAAGCATAGGATTTTTAGAATATCTATTGCACTAGTATTGTCACCCAAAATAGGCACATTTTCACATATGTCATTAAGATCATGCAAAGATTGAATCATCTATAAAATGTGTGAACAACAACTGCCTGCTGCCAAGTATTCACCTTTTGTAGTGGATAAAACAATTGTTGTTTGTTTCTTACTGTGCCAAGATACAAGACTTTGAATAATAAATTCATAAGCACCATTTAAACTTTCTATAACATGCATAAGCTAATAAGATTCTTATTACTTCCAACCTTGCAACAGGGACAAAATTTTCTTCATAATTTATACCTTCCTGTTTATTATAGCCTTGAGCTACCAATCTAGGTTTGATTCTCGTGATTATGCCATTTTCATCAAGTTTATTTTTAAAAATCCATTTTGTACCAATAATAGATGCATTTTTAGGAGGTTTAACAAGTTCCCATACCTGACACCTTTCGAATTGGTTTAATTCTTCCTGCATGGCAATAGACCAATTTTCATCTTCAATTGCTTCCTTGGCATTCTTTGGTTCTATTTGTGAAAAGGAGATGTTCTAGATGATCTAGGAAGCCTTCCTGCAGTCATTTGCTCTTCAGGTTCAGGCTTTGGAATGTCAAGTTCTGCATCTGACTGTTCGTCTGACTTTTCTTCTAATGCAGACGGATCAAGCTGTCTGGATTTAGGTGTCTGCATGCCTGAGTTTTCTTCCAAAATGGACGGGTCAGGTTGTCTGATTTCATCTGTCTTTCCTTCTGATACAGACGACTTAGGCTGTCCGAATTTAACTGTTTGGGTTTCACGATTCAAATTATCATTTCCTGCAGAATCCTCATCTTCTTTTGACAGATCATGGTTAATATCAATAAAAATAATATGCTTTGATTCCTCATCAAGATTATTATTTTATTAAATATGGAGCATTAAGCACAATAAAAACTTTAGAATAAATGATGTTATGAACCCTTTTGTTACGAAATTCATAGAATTTTCACAACAAATATATCTAATTAAAATTAAAAAACAATATGAGGTACTTACAGATTCCGCCAAATAATTTATAGGTACCTTACTCTCTCAAAGTAAAGTACTTTCCGTCACCTACAAAACAAACAAATACTCTCTATCTGTTTGGTACCCAAATCTTATTGGGTCCTTTTGGGTTAGTAGAATATAAATCACATTTCTTTACCAAAATCTGTTTTATTCTAATTTTATTACAATTAGAATCAAAATGACCTTTACAACCACATTTTTTACAAATAACAAATGGTGAACAATAAAGTGATTTATGTCTTAGTTTACTGCAATTAGTATCAAAATGTCCTTTAAGCCCACACTTATTGCAAGTAATAAAAGGAGAACAATAGAGAGGTTTATTCCTTGGTTTGTTATTGATAACTCTAATTTTATTCATAGTGCTCTTGATATTCTTAACAGGATTATAACCAATTCCTTGTTTATCAATACTACACCTTTGAGCACCCAACATGATATTCAAATTTTCCTCTCCTTGTACGAATTTAGCCAAATCTCTTTTTAATGAAACTATTTCTTCCTCATAACTACTTTGTATATTTACCACATTTCCATCATTAAAAGCGTCTATACATGCATCTCTCATTTTCAAATTCTCTTTTAGAACTTCATTTTCCTTTTTGAGAGAATTATTTTCGTCATTCATTTTATTAGCACGATTATACAAAATCTTATTGTAATTATCCAAATAATTTATTCTAGCATTCAACTTAGACATTTCGCTTGATATACAATCTTTAGCAATATCTTGCTTTTCTTCAATAAGTTTTTCTACTTCATTCATTAAATCGTTTATCCAATTTTTTAAATGAACAATTTTTTCTTTAATACGAAGATTTTCATTTTTTAAAGCAAGATAATCAGAAATAGTAACTTCGTGAGTTTCATTGTTTACCTCAGATGATTCTTGGTTGTCTATTCCTGTAAAGCAAAGTTGAGCAGTTTCATCATCTTGATCAGATTCATGTTCAGATTCATCATCACTCCATGTCAACAAAGCTCTGCCTTTGTTCTTCTTTTTAAGTTAAAAGCAATCTTTCTTGAAATGGCCAGGCCTTCCATATTCAAAACAGGTATCTTCTTGTGATATCTATTTGAAGTCCTTGTTGTTGAAATTCTTTCCTTTAAGTTTTGACTGATTCTTCCTTCTAATTAGATCTCTCAACTTTCTTGATAGCATTTCAATTTTTTCATCGAAATCTTCATTTTGATCATTATGATTGCTATCAGCTTGAAGTGCCAAAGTCTTCTTCTTTGGTGTCTCCTCTTCATCATCATACCTTCTGAGTTGATTTTCAAACTCTTCAGATTCTCCAAATAGTGTAAGTGTCTCCATGGTACTAATTGTTGACGAGTCTTGAAGAGTGGTGACTTTTGGTGCGAACCGTTTGGGCATGACTCTTAGCAGCTTTCTATTAATTTCTCTCTGATCAATTTTCCTTCCAAGCATACTAAGCGAATTCATTAGAGTGAGGAACCTTTCTTGAGCTTCTTTGATTGACTCATCTTTCTCTAATTTGAACAACTCGTACTCTTGCATTAACATGCTGAGTTTCACTTCTTTTACCTTAGAAGTTCCTTCATGACTCATGATGATGGTATCCCAGATTTCCTTTGCCGTGTTGCAACCAGAAACTTTGTCAATTTCTGTTTCGACCATTCTGCTCAGCAAAGTATTCATGGCTTTTGAGTTATAAGACACCATATATGATTCATTAGCATCCATCTCCATGAGTGTTTTTGGTCTGCCATCCTCATGCCTTGGAATAACGGGTCCGTTGTCAACCACCCACCATTCCCATGGATTACTGTTAAGATATATCTTCATTCTGAATTTTCAAAAGTTGAAGTTTTCACTACCGAGCAACAATGGTGGTCTGCTAGTGGATTGCCCTTCTCGAAAATTAAGGTGTGCCATAGGATCTTACTCTACGGTCTGCAAAGACAAGTATTAGTAGAGCCAAGCTCTGATACCAAATGTAATTCTATAGATAAACACACCTAGAGTGGGTGAATAGGTGTAATTGATAATTAATGAGCAACAGTGACAAATTTTAAAAATAACTTTCTGCAGACCATTCAGACAGTGATACCCTGTCTGAATTGTTGTCTGAATTAGTATATGTTCTTCAGGATGATATGAACAGACAGTTATACCATGTCTGAATTGGTGTCTGAATTAGTATATGCTAAGTCTGAGGTGAACAACCCCGAAAAATGGGGGTATACCAGTTGGATAATATATTCCAATTTAGGAACGCATATAGTCGTTCCGAAAACTAAGGTGCAAAAGGTTGAACACCTAACGTACCCGACTAGGTAGTTTACCTTCTTCGTGATTGTAAATATACCTGGTAAATTACCGTTTTGCGGTGCGAATACCGTTAAAACTATGTGTTCATGGTCTATATGACCCCTCAGCATGATATGAAAAGTTATTTTAACTCCTTAAAGAGAGGTTATGGTAACTAGTGATGATGGAAAAGATCCTCATAGAAAGAAATAGCATGTACTCATTAAATTGAGAATGTAATCAGATGTGATCAGATAAAGGTTAAATTGAAAACCTAGTTGCGATGAATATACTTTTAGTATAATAGTGATTCTGGGGACGGAATCCTTATAAGGGGGGAAGATTGTGACGACCCAAGAATTTATAAGATTTATTAATAAAATCTTGGATGATTATTAAAGGTTAAAGAATAAAACCTCGATAGGAATTTGTGGATTTATTGAAAATTTCTAAGAAAAACCTATATGATTTACTATTTGAAAGAGAATTGAGAGAATAAGGGTTACAAAATTCAACACCCCGAATGGAACTATACTTGAATGTATGTTAAGAACAAGGTATTATGTTACCTTTAACCTTACGTGAATTAAGGAAAGAGATTATGTAAAGATACATATGGAAAAAGAAACGGTTTGCTGAATTAGTGTATTCAGTTTGCTGAATTATAAAAACAGTTTGCTGTATTAGTGATGTTAGCTTGTTATAATAAGAAATAAGAGAATGAGTATATGTATAATCATACTTAGAAAGGTTAATTAAATTGATCATACAGATTAATGGAAACTGAGCCTGAATGGTAGTTTTAGAGAACCCAAAGATATTAAATTGGGAAGAGATAAACTAAGTGTGGTGGTGTTAATTAAATGAGCCTAACCTAGTAGTCAAGTATTGAAAGTTAATAAAAGTCCATGAAGGGATTAAAATCATGGTAAGTGAACTGTATATGGCAAGCCATATAATAAAGGCTTGTGGAGCTTAGCAAATAGTAAAAAGAGATTTTTGATAAGACATGAGGTTAAATGTCAAGCCTATTATATAGGAAATATTAATTATTTGATGATAAAGTGAATATGTGTTATGTGAATTAAATAAGTTAGTTAATTTATTTAGTTTAAGTGACTAAGAAATGAAGAGGAAAGTTATGTAACATATTTATAAACATTATAAATATGAGGAGCTTAGAAACTTAAGTGTTATATTAATAGTCCAACTAATAAATAAATACTAGTGGACTAGTCCAATTGGTTAAATATCCAAGCCTACTCATTTAATTGATTTTGGACTTGG
The DNA here is from genome assembly GCA_034770075.1 of Aralia elata. Lineage (NCBI taxonomy): Eukaryota > Viridiplantae > Streptophyta > Magnoliopsida > Apiales > Araliaceae > Aralia > Aralia elata. The sequence goes on along the minus strand of CM068381.1, from coordinate 16,889,846 downwards.
GTAATTAATATGTAGACTTACTAACTTAGCCCAATTGGAATATTCATCAAAAGATTGAATAACTAGTAGCCCAAGTGATGGTCTTGTAATGCTAGAATACTAGTATTCAAATTTGCATACTAGTAGATTGATTTAAGAGACTTATTTTTAATATATCTCAGTTATTATTTGTTTTAACTTAATTAAGAAAGAATTTAATTGAGTTATATAATAAATAGCTATTTTAATTCCAAATTTTATGGAATAGAAATCCTAATTAAATATTAGGATAAAGTAATTATGTGGGTTGAATTATTTTATTTCATGACCCAAATGATTTAATTAATTAAGTAATAAATAGAATTGGGGAAAGATAATGTATATGTATATATATATAAGAATAAGAAAGGAAGAAAAGAAAAAGGATAAGGAAATAAATTTTTCCTCATTCACTCCCATTCTCATTCTCGACTAAAAAAGAAGGAAGGAAGAGAGAGAGAAGTCCGACCGAGGAAGAGAGAGGGAGAGGGAGAGAGAGAGAGAGAGAGAGAGAAGGCTTTACCATAGAGCAAGAAGAAAGCTTAGGAAGAAGCCATGAAAGAAGATCCATGGAAGGAAAGAAAGAAGAAAAATGAAGAACACACAGGTATAAATCCAAAACTCTAGCTATTTTATTGTATTTTAACTTAGATCTAGTGTTGGGTTGTTGTGATTGAACTAGATAATGATAGATTTACATGATTTATGATGATACATGGTTGGATCTAGAGGTTTGATGGGTTATTAAACTTAGATCTAAGAAATAATTTCTTAAAACTCTAAAACCGTCATTTTCCTCTTTGATCCTTAGATCCGCATAGTGGGTATTGATGAAAAATTGTATAGACTTAATATGTTGTAATATTATGAGTTACGAATTCATAGAACTTGAAATCATTTGATTTGGTTGTGTAAAACTCAAAATATGAAAATCAAACGGAGAGGAGAGAAGAACTAGTGAGCTGCTGCCCAAAAATGGAAAATTCGGGGCTAGCTAGATTGCTCTAAAATTTTTGGGCTTTTGGTATGTTATTTTACACTGAATAAGCTTTCTATAAACTCTGGAACGGACTAATTCTGACTTCGGAGCAAAGAGTTATGACCAATCTAAGTATTGATGCAAACTGTCCAGCGAATTTTGGGATAGCCCACTTACGTGCGATTCCTGTATTGATGTGTTGGGAACTGGAACAATTTCAGTAGGACAAAGTTGTAGATACGGAAGTTAACTTCGCGTGGCCACTGGAATCACCCAAAAATTGTAAATAACGAAAAAGTTATGACTGTTTAAGCGAGGTTGGGTTTAAAAATTGCGAACTGGGCTTTTGCTGCTTGGGGCGCTGACTGCGATGTGGGTGCAGGGCGCACGCACGGGACGCGCACAGGCAGGGCGCGCGGACGCGTGGCTGCCGAGCTGACCTTGGCTGTGCTATGTGATTTTGACATCCAAAACTAAAACGATCATAACTTTTGTATACAGAGTCCAAATTTGATAATTCAAGATGTTTTGAAAAGCTTAAAGATAATACTATAATTTTATGTAATAAAAACTAAAATTTGAGATTTTTGGAAAAGGTCAAAATGGGCATTTTGAGGATGTTGCTCAACCGGATGCGAACGAAAAGTATCGGGTTTGCGTTTTATGAACCGTAAAGCGTTCCGAACCTACTAATTACCGTTCTAAGTATTATAAAGTGTAAATCTTGAATAGTAAGGTAAGGATTAACCATAATGGGTTATATTTTGAAAGTATAAATACTTAACAACATGTTAAGTATAAATGGAAGAAGTTAAGCGAAAGATTGATTAAACAGTTTTCTTGTTAATCTAATATACATCTAAAACGATGTGGAGACATTTGATAAGGACTTAACTACATGTTAAATATTAATTGAAAGAAATACCGTGAGAGTATAATATGAAGTTAAATGATGACTTGAATGTTGATGTAATTATTCTATTAACATAATAAACTTGTAAAGGATGTTAATACAAGAGTATAAGAACTTAGCTAAAGTGTTAAGTAATCATTAAAAAGAAGTTTCCTAAAGGCAAGATGTGAGAGTTATTTAATTAACTTTAATGAAGATAATACATTGATATAATGTAACTTCAGACTAAGACTACTTAACCGGACGTTAAGTGTCAATGAAAAGGAAAACATAAAGAAATATGATACGATGGTTTACTAAATATTGTTAACAAATGTAATACCTCTAATACGATGTAACGACGACTACGATAACTTAACCAAACGTTAAGTGTCGATCAAAAGAGAACTTTAAAGAAAGATGAAACCAACGTTAACTTTATTAATGTTAACGATAATTATATATCCAACGTGATGTAAAGATAAGATTTAAGACTTAACTAAATGTTAAGTATCAATCGAAGACATATATAAAGGGGCATGATATAAAGGGTTATACAATTAACCTTAATCAATTATATGTAATGAGAGGCTCTCAATACAAAGTCAAGTCAAGCTTTAAACATTTAACCGACTGTTAAGTGTCCACTAAAATAGAAATTACAGTTGAATCCAGCTTGCTGGATTGTGGCATTCGGCTTGCTGAATTGATTGAATCTGGCTTGCTGAATTGGTGAATATGGTTTACTGAATTAGTGAATCCAGGTTGCTAGATTGTAGGACAATTTGAATCCAGGTTACTGGATTGGATGTTAGCTTAAATCCAGGCTGCTGAATTGGTATGTTTAGATAATCCAACTTGCTGGATTAGGTATTCAGGCTTAATGGATTATAAAGAAAAACTTATAAAATAAAAGACTTAGTGTTAAGTCATATAGTTTATGATAAAGTAGTGGTACAGTCGTGTTCTTTAACAGTTGATGTATAGTAGCTGGGCTAAACAATTCCTTCAGGGAGCGGAGGTATATACGAACTAGCAACCGATCTAACTCACTGTAAAAACAGTGTAGACGAGACGGAAACTAGTTTGTTGGTTGTTTGTGAGAAACCACTCAGCATACTATATTGAACACTGTTAAAGACTAGATGTGTACTAGCTTTAGAATTATGAATGCGTATGGTGTTAAGGTGTTATCTAATATTTAGTTATGTGGTTGAATGTTAGATAACTTATTTATAAAGAAGTGATATTATAAGGTGATATATGTGATGCTAATTGAAAGATCAATCTTATAACTGATAGGTCTTTCATAAAAGATTAAGTTAAATTGCATAGCAGTAATCGACGGTACAGGCAAGTTTCCTTGACCTTACTCAAGTTTATAATGAGCAAGTTCCTTAACTCAAACTTGAGCTGTTATGTTTCAACCATGCTAGTGGTTTAATTCTTTATAATTATTCCACATCTATGATTATTGATTCGCACATAGTGCATGTTGCATATGTTCATCAGGTATGAAAGGCTGATCACCTTCATTACCTTAAGGTTCAGTTAAATTAGTTCATGGTCATTATTGACACATTGTATTATTGAATTCAGTCATTCAATTATTGAAATTCTGATTCATGCTCTTTCACAATAATTATATTGCTGAAAAATTCTAAAGCTTATTCATTCTTTCGATCATGATATATCTTTATTGTACTTAAACTTGTTGAGCAAAGTAGTTGCTCACCCTTGCTATATCATGATAAAAAATTTTAGATTTAAGGCGAACGTTCGAGGAAAGATAGTACAAAAACAAAGGACAAGATTAGATAGTTATGCACGATAACTATTTAATTATCTGATGTAAATGATATGGTGTAAACCTTTTTGTGAATCTAAAGGTAAATATGTATTATAATAAAGGTTATAGACCTTGGGATATGTAGCAAAGTTTAATGTATAAACAATTTATGTTTATATATTCTGCAATAGTTGTAAATATGATGTATCGTGACGCACCAGATCCAAGGTTCAAGGGACCCGGGTTTGGGGGCTTCACAAACCGTGGTGGCCGTTGTACTAGTACTGTACTTCTTCCAATTTGGCAAAGGTTAGGTTTTATTTATGTTGTAATTAGCTTCAATAAATTCAATAAATAGCTTCAATAATAACTAGATTGTGTTGTGGGTAATTTGTCAATGTTGATTGCTTTGTAAATTAGCTTCCAGAAATTCATGAAATTGCCTATTGATTTGGGTATACACGAAAAATTGGGTACTGATTTTGGTATATGGGAAATCTTGGGTACTGATATTTTGGGACTTTTGGGTACTGTTTTTAATTTATCAAAGTTATGTTCATTTGACTCAATTGAGACTGAATTTGTGTTTTGGTACTGATTCATAGTGATTTTAATTGATCAAAGTTATGTTAATTGCCTCAATTGAGATTGATTTTGGGATTGCCATAATGATGTTAAGTAGACTGTTTATCATGCCCTAATTACTTATGCTCTATATATATGGATTAATGTTCTTGCAATTTTTGTCATCATCTTGCCTTATGATTGCCTTATGATTGTTGTTGTGATATTGACTACATAATAACTTGGTATATTTGCTATTTTCGACGGAATTCCCAACGGAATTTTTGTCAGGATTATCTCAAATAATACATAAATACATAAATAATACATGTATTTATGTATTATTTAATTAGTTACTTAATATTAAAAGAAACTAAGTAGCATTTACTTAGTTTTCTACTAATAAAATAAAATAAAATGAACTAAGTAGCATTTACTTAGTTTTGCATTACTAAATAAAATAAAATAAAAGAATATAATAATATAAACCAATTTTAAATAATATAATATAATATAAAACAATAAAAGCAAATAACATAAAATAAAACAAAATAAATTTATTTTAATTTACTACAAGTAAATTAAATTGAATTAAATCAAATAATATGAATATAATACAAAATAAAATAATTTAAAATTTAATATTAAATTAAATTAAACTATAGTAAATTAGATTAAATAATATAATATAATATAGTAACATATAAATTAAATGGAATAAATTAAAACAAAGTAAATTACTTAATATAATATAATATAATACAAAATAAAATAAAATAAAATAACTTTTTAAAATAAATAAATAAAGTAAATTAAATTAAATAATACAAAATAAAATAAAAATAAATTAATTAAAATAAATAAATTAATTAATTAAAGAAAAATAAATTAAATTAATTTAAATTAAAAAATATAATATAATACAAAATAAAATGAAAAACAATAAAATAAAATATAATAAATTAAATTAAATTAAATTAAAAGAAAATAAATTAAAGTAAATTTGCTACAATAAATTAAAGTCATTAGATAAATTATATTAAATTAATAAAAATTACATTATTTTAAATTAATTAAAATAAATAAATTAAATTAAATGAGGAAATAAAATAAAGTATTATAATACAATATAGAATATAATATAATAAACTAAGTAGCATTTACTTAGTTCCACTAATACACACAATAAAGTAGAAATAATATAATATATTCAAATGATTGTACTAATATTAAATTAAGTAGCATTTACTTAGTTTATCATTGGAAAAATAAACTAAGTAGCATTTGCTTAGTTTTTCACAATTACAGTAAACTGCATATATAATACGCATGTAGTATAGTTTGGAGCTTAGAAACCCGTTTGACATTCACTCATTAGGAGTGAATGTCGAATAGTCCCCAGTTTGGGACTGTGACTGGATGTTATGTCTCTCACTTAGGCCGGTGTCAATGAGTTAAGTACGTTTTTAATTGTTTTGATGATTTTTCGACGGTTATCTCTACATGTTCTTCGAGTTCATACTTAGACTAATTTATCTTAGTCTATTTCGTGTACTTGGAGACTATGGGGAGGTTGTTAGGTTTGTATATTACGCAAGCATGCAATCAAATTACACAAATAGGGCGGAAGCGTGATAAAACGGATTTTAAAATTTTAATACAAACCATCACCATGATCTATCCTTGTGTTCAATTATCAATTAAACGAAAGAGAAAGAGAATAAGAATTATACCATCATAAATCAAAGCTTCCTCGGGTACAAGTTCAACTCCTAGTCCTTCGTGTTCTCCTCGAATTCCACTGATGAGATTCTTTCCTTTGATCAACGTTAGTCATCCAAGTGTTTGGCCTCTAGAGGTGATCCACCAAGGAAGAATAGGTATTCAAGAAGTTGGGTGTTGGCAAAACCCTAGTTTCTATCTCTATAGAAATTGTAAGTACTCTCCACAATTCTCATGCAAGAGTGTGTTAACCCTAATCTATGATAAGACTTCTCTTATTTATAGATGTAGGAAAACCCTTCCCTAAACTATTTAGGATTAGGATTTCTATTATAATTAAACTCGTATAATTAATTATGCTCCTAATCCAATTAGGAATTCACGTGAGAGTACTTATATTAATTAATTCTCAATCCCTATTAGGAATTAAATAATAGTAATAGTAATAATAATAATAAGACTCCTCTTATTAATTTATATTTAATATTTCCAAAATATTAAATAATAAATATTAAGCTATTTAATTTATTCTATCTCCATAGACTAAATTAAATAGACTTAACTTATTAATACAATTATGCCACTTACTTCTTAAATAAATTTTTTTCCTTTTGCGGTGTGACCCTTTAGGTTCTCCATATTAAACCGGTTGTAAATAAATCAATTAGAACAATTCTAATTATATTTAAATAAATAAATTAAACTATTTAATTCATTTAAATAAATAGTATTTATTCTACAATAAGGGTAAACCCCCTTAGCGATCAACGACTTTCTAGATAATATAAATTTCAACATTAATCACAAAAGAACCTTTCAGTGCATAGTTACCATACAATTCAATCCTTCTACCATACAATGTCCCAATTAAATATAAGACATGGATTTACTGTCAAGTATTATTTTATTTAATTATATGTATTTCGATTCCCAAATGCACAACTCTAAATAATGTAAATTAGAAACTCCTTTCTAATTTCATTCTGCCTTGGGCAAGGACTACTGAGTTGTCATTTATCGAATCACATAGGACATTCACATCTTTTACTAGACGTGGTAGATTCTTTATTGATCATTCACCTATCTCCATATACAACTTATTATACCCAATCATGCCCTTTGATATACACTAAAGGTCTTAAGGGACATGTCAAAGTATAACTCATCATACACAAGATACTATGATGATCTCAAGTCCAAGGATCACTTGTACTACTATCACTAGAGGAATTCCTATTGACAGGCGAGTAAAACTCCATTAGGTATTCCTTAGCGAGCCACATTCAGTGTACTTATTCTCCAACAAGCACCTACATACTTGCTTTAGTGTCTCCACACAAATGATTATGAGATCAATCATCCTCTTCCTAAGAGCAATCAATGTATGTACTAATCTATCCGGATTCACTAATCTCCTTTTTAGTAATCCAACGATTAGGAACGATTTAGTTTGTGAGCTATCTAGAATTTAGATCTCATTAGTATGATCACTATCATGATTCTAAAAGCATTGCTCAAAACTATGGGTTTATCACATTTAATATAACAGCACTATGTAGATAATGTAAAATGCCTTTTAAGAAAATAAATTCCTTTATTAATAAATGAATAAGATTACAAAGTATATGCTACATCATATCAAATATGATTGACTTGTGTGCATACTACTTTCAATCTCCCACTTGCACTAAAGCCAATCGTCATGGTATCTAATACCCATCTTCTCTAAGTGACGATCAAACTGCTGTTGTGTTAAAGCTTTAGTAAATGGATCTGCAATGTTGTCTTGAGAGTCCACACGCTCCAGGGTGACATCTCCTCTATCAATGATCTTTCTAATCAAATGAAACCGCCGCAACACGTGTTTAGATTTCTGATGAGACCTGGGTTCCTTAGCCTGCGCAACAGCTCCGATGTTGTCACAGAATAAAGGTACGACTCCTCTAATGCTAGGAACCACTCCAAGTTTAGTTATGAACTTCTTCATCCAAACAACTTCCTTTGCAGCTTCACTTGCAGCTATGTACTCTGCCTCTGTAACTGAATCAGCAATTGTTTCCTGCTTGGAACTTTTCCAACTCACTGCGCCACCGTTAAAGGTAAACACATACTCTGAAACGGATTTACTGCCATCTTGGTCCGTTTGAAAGCTTGAGTCTGTATAGCCCTCTAGTTTCAATTCAGACCCACCGTAGACAAGAAATACATCCTTAGTTTTTCTCAAGTACTTTAGGATGTTTTTCACTGCCTTCCAATGCTCTTCTCATGGATTCGACTGATATCTGCTTGTTACACTAAGTGCATGAGCGATATCTGGTCTAGTACATATCATACCGTACATGATAGATCCTATTGCGGAAGCATAAGGAATCTTACTCATACGGTCTCTCTCCTTAGGTGTCTTTGGAGCCTGTTTCTTGGAGAGATGAATTCCAAGGCTCATCGGCATGAGACCTCTCTTAGAATCTTCCATGCTAAACTTCTTTAGCATCGAGTCAATGTACTTTCCTTGGGTCAAGCCAAGCATCCTTTTAGATCTATCTCTATAGATCTTTATCCCCAAAATATAGGATGCCTCACCCAAGTCCTTCATAGAGAAGTGTTTAGATAACCAAATTTTGATCGACTGTAGCATAGGAACATCATTCCCTATCAGTAATATATTATCAACATATAATACAAGGAATGAAACAGCGCTCCCACTAACCTTCTTGTACACATAAGGTTCATCCTCATTTTTGATAAAATCAAACTTTTTGATTATCTCATCAAAACGGATGTTCCATCTTCGAGAAAATTGCTTCAATCCATAAATGGATCGTTGTAGCTTACAAACTTGGTTTGTTCCAACCGTTGAAACAAAACCCTCTGGCTGTATCATATATACATTCTCGTCAAGCTCTCCATTGAGGAAGGCCGTTTTCACGTCCATTTGCCAGATTTCGTAGTCATAATAAGCTGCAATTGCAAGCAAAATCTGAATGGACTTGAGCATAGCTACTGGTGAGAAGGTTTCATCATAGTCAACTCCTTGTCTTTGTTTGAAACCTTTTGCAACCAATCGGGCCTTATAGGTCTCTACATTACTGTCCGCTCCAGTCTTTCTCTTAAAGACCCATTTGCACCCAATAGGCTTAATGCCCTCAGGCGGTGAAACCAAAGTCCATACTTGGTTTTCATACGTGGAGTCCATCTCGGATTTCATGGCTTCTAGCCATTTCTCTGAGTCTTCACTACTCATAGCCTCTTCGTAAGTCAATGAATCATCATCATCTATGATGCATACCTCATCATCATCATCTATGATGAATCCATACCTATCAGGTATCTTCGGTACTCTTCCAGATTTACGAATAGGTTGTGGTACATTAGGTTCTTCCACTCGGTCAGGTACCTGACTTTGATCCGTAGTATTTTGTGGTTCTTGAACTTCTTCAAGATATATCTTACTCCCACTGATCCCTTCAAGGATAAACTCCTTTTCCAAGAAGGCAACGTGTTTCGTAACAAACACCTTTTGATCATTGGGATAATAGAAATAATACCCTACAGTTTCTTTAAGGTATCCCACAAATCTACACTTGTCGGATCAAGTCTTTAGCTTATCATGCTCAAACCTTTTGACATAAGCTGGACAACCCCAAGTCTTAACATACTTAAGATTTGGTTTCCTCCCTGTCCATAATTCATATGGGGTCTTTGGGACGGATTTGGTAGGTACCTTGTTAAGTAGATATGCAGCCGTTTCTAGGGCATAACCCCAGAAGGATATTGGAAGGTCGGTAAAACTCATCATGGAACGAACCATGTCCAACAATGTTCGATTTCTCCTTTCAGATACACCATTCAACTTTGGCGTCCCTGGTAGTCCATTGTGATATTATACCATTTTTTTGAGACAATTGAGAAACTCATTGGTTAAATATTCCCCTCCTCGATCCGATCGAAAATTTTTAATACTTTTACCAGTTTGCTTCTCTACTTCACTTCTGAATTCTTTGAACTTTTCAAACGATTCAGATTTGTATTTCATTAAATACACATATCCAAATCTAGAATGATCATCAGTGAAAGTAATAAAATAAGAATACCCTCCTCGTGCATTCGTTGTCATAGGTCCACATACGTCTGTGTGTACCAACGCTAACAACTCTGTAACCCTTTCTCCTTTTCCACTAAAAGGAGATTTAGTCATTTTACCCATGAGACAAGATTCACAAGTTGGATATGATTCGCATCAGATAGCTCTAAAAGCCCATCTTTATGCAACTTGGTTAATCTTGTTTCATTGATATGACTAAGTCTATAGTGCCACATAAAGGTATAATTAACATCATCTCTTTTCCTTTTCTTAGTTTGTTCAATTTGAAGTATATTTTTATGCAAGTCAAGTATGTAAAGTCCATTCAGTAAATTGCCAACACCATATAAAATATTTTTATTATAAATAGAACAATTGTTATTCTTTATTATAATATCAAAACCATCCATATCCAATACAAAAATTGAAATAATGTTTCTAATGAGTGTTGGAACATAATAAAAACTAATGGACTTGCCCGTAGGCAGTGCTAAACAATAAGTTCCTACAACCATTGCAGCAACCTTTGCTCCATTTCCCACTCGTACGACGACTTCATCCTTGTTCAACTTTCTACTTCTGCTTAGTCCCTGCATATTATTACATATGTGAGAACTACAACCGGTATCCAATACCCAAGTAGAATTTTGACTTTCAGAAAAATTAATTTCAATCATGAACAAACCTAGATCGGAAGTCGAAGCTTCTCCTAGCTTCTTTTGGTCCGCAAGATACTCCTTGCAGTTCCTCTTCCAGTGTCCCGGCTTATTGCAATGGTAGCAAATTCCTTTGCTATCTGGATCAGGTTTCTTTTTATCCTTTCTTTTCGCCTTGCCCTTAGCCTTCTTGTTTTTCTTCTTTTCAGAAGATACCTTGGACCTCTTCCTTTTCTTGGAAGAATCATCCACTAGTAAGACTTGGTTCTTATTGGATGAGAAGTGACCTTCAGCAGTTTTCAGCATGTTAAGTAACTCAGGCAAGCTGACGTCCAACTTATTCATGTGAAAATTCACAACAAATTGTGAGAAGGTGTCCGGGAGTGACTGCAAGATCAAATCTTGGCTTAACTCCCCATCCATCACGAACCCAAGCTGTCCAAGTTGTTCAATCGGATTGATCATCTTAAGGACATGAGTCTCAACAGTAGTGTCCTCGGTCATACGAGATCGGAAGAGCTCCTTAGATATCTGATATCTAGCAGTCCTACTTTGCTCACCATACAACTATTTGAGGTGCAGCAATATAGTAGGAGCATCCATAGTTTCATGCTGATGCTGAAGCTCGTTACTAATGGATGCGAGCATGATGCATTGAGCCAGGATTGCATCATCTTGCCACTTTCTGAAAGTAGCAATCTCTTCCTCAGAGGCTGTTTCTGCAACATTTACAGGGACAGACGAATTTAGGACATAAGAAATCTTTTCAGCAGTGAGAACAATTCTCAGATTCCTTAACCAGTCCGTGTAATTCGGTCCGGTCAGTTTGTTAGCATTAAGTATGCTACGCAGTGATAGTGAGTTTGACATTTTTAAATTATGCATGTGAAATAGACAACATTTTAGCATACATTCATTTTATTAATCATCAAAATAAATTAGGTCTTTATTTAAATTGGTATCTCTCACTATTTTCATCAAACTATATTACCCTCAGTATATATAGTTCGGCAATTCTAATTAAAGATTTGCTAGTGAGAATAAGGATCCCATTTTAAATGTATATAGCCTTGTGTGACGCAACAAACTATATATAAATAAATAGGTAGACAACTATTGTCAATTACATCACTATGTAACTCCTTGTATTTTGCCTCTTAGATTATTTTGATCAAGTGTGACACATTCGAATCAAAATTATCCAAGTTAAGTCCAACCTAGCACTTCCTGAAAGTAGTATGCACACAAGCCAATCATATTTGATATGATGTAGCATATACTTTGTAATCTTATTCGTTTATTAAAGGCATTTTACTTTATCTACATTGTGTTGTTATATTAAATGTGATAAACACATAGTTTTGAGCAATGCTTTTAGAATCATGATGGTGATCATGCTAATGAGATCTAAATTCTAGATAGCTCACAAACTAAAATCGTTCCTAATCGTTAGATTACTAAAAAGGGGATTAGTGAATCCGGATAGATTAGTACATACGTTGCTTGCTCTTAAGAAGAGGATGATTGATCTCATAATCATTTGTGTGGAGACACTAAAGCAAGTATGTAGGTGCTTATTGGAAAATAAGTTCACTGAACGTGGCTCGCTAAGGAATACCTAATGGAGTTTTGCTCACCTGTCAATAGGAATTCCTCTAGTGATAGTAGTACAAGTGATCCTTGGACTTGAGATCATTATAGTATTTTGTGTATGATGAGTTATACTTTGACATATCCCTTAAAACCTTTAGGGTATATCAAAGGGTATAATTGGGTATAATAAGTTGTACATGGAGATAGGTGAATGATCAACAAAGAATCTACCACATCTACTAAAAGATGTGAATGTCCTATGTGATTCGATAAATGACAACTCAGTAGTCCTTGGCCAAGGCAGAATGAAATTAGAAAAGAGTTTTTAATTTGCGTTATTTAGAGTTGTGCATTTGGGAATCGAAATACATATATTTAAATAAAATAAGACTTGACAGTAATTTCATGTCTTATATTTAATTGGGACATTGTATGGTAGAAGGATTGAATTATACGGTAACTATGCACTAAAAGGTTCTTTTGTGATTAATGTTGAAATCTATATTATTTAGAAAGTCGTTGATCGCTAAGGGAGCTTACCCTTGTTGTAGAATAAATATTATTTATTTAAATGAATTAAATAGTTTAATTTATTTATTTAAATAAGATTAGAATTGTTCTAATTGATTTATTCATAACCGGTTTAATATGGAGAACCTAAAGGGTCACACTGCAAAAGGAAAATATTTATTTAAGAAGTAAATGACATAATTGTAATAATAAGTTAAGTGTATTTAATTCAGTCTATGGAGATAGAATAAATTACATAGCTTAATATTTATTATTTAATATTTTGGAAATAGGGATTGAGAATTAATTAATAGAAGTACTATTTCATGAATTCCTAATTAGATTAGGAGTTTAATTTAATTAAAAGAGTTTAATTAGAATAGAAACCCTAATCCTAAATAGTTTAGGGGAGGGTTTTCCTACATCTATAAATAAGAGAAGTCTTATCATAGATTAGGGTTACACACTCTTATATAAGAAATGTGGAGAGTACTTACAATTTCTATAGAGATAGAAACTAGGGTTTTGCCAACACCCATCTTCTTGAACAAGTATTATTCCTTGGTGGATCACCTCTAGAGGCCAAACACTTGGATGGCTAACGTTGATCAAAAGGAAAGAATTTAATCGGTGGAATTCAAGGAGAACACGAAGGAATTGGAGGTAAACTTGTACGTGAGGAAGCTAGAATTCTACAAGGGTATAATTCTTATTCTCCATCTCTTTCGTTTAATTAATAATTGTGCATAAAGAAAGATCATGGTGATGGTTTGTATAAAATTTTAAAATCTGATTTTATCGCGCTTCCGCTTTATTTATGTAATTTGATTGCATGTTCGCGTTATACAAACCTAACAGTGGTATCAAGAGCCAAACTTTATGCGAATTATTAATTGTTTTGATTCTGTATATACATTGATATGTGTTTAGAACAAATTAATTCGGCATAACTATTTGTGTAAAATTATTTTATTTTTTATTTTAAAAAAAAAGTTGGTCAAAGTCAACGGTCAAACGTTGACTGGTCAACTGTTAACTGGTTAACTAATGACGTGGCACTGGCTGCTGATGTGGCGCTGACTGGTCAACTGTTGACTGCTGACGTGGTGCTGACTGGTCAACTGTTGACTGTTGACGTGGCGCTGACTGGTCAACCTTTAAAAATAAAATAATTAATTTGGAACTAGAAGGTTTTGAACCCTTGACCTATTGGTCATAAGTTGGAAGCCTTACCACTACACCAGAATCACTTTTGATTATGAATCAGAATGTTTAATATTTAAACTATATAATTCTGGGTTTGAAGTTTGACTTAAAGGCTTGTTTGATTATTTCTTTTAAAGGTTTATGATAAAGGGTTGACCTCATTTTATTTTTTTATTTTTGTAAATTAAAATAAAGGAGTTTATTTTGATTTGGAATTCGATTAAAAATAAAAGAGTTTATTTTTATTCAAAATTGGATAAATTAAAATAAAGAAGTTTATTTTAATTTGGAATTTGATTAAAAATAAAAGGAGTTTATTTTTTATTCAAAATTGGATAAATTAAAATAAAAGAGTTTATTTTGATTTGGAATATGATTAAAATAAAGAAGTTTATTTTAATTGGAATTGAATTTCATGATAACTAATTAGAATTGGAATTGGATTCCATGATAACTAATTGGAGTTGAAATTAGATTTTATATTAACTAATATTGCCCATTAAATGATATCAATGCATATATGGAATGATTTAATTATTCATGAGATGAATATTATTTATTGATGCATATGGATATATGTATGATAATAAATAGGGATTAATTATGGACTATTGACCAATGTGTGATTGGAATTATTTTAGAGGATGCTTGAATGAATGAGTTTTATAAATGGGGTCTGCGTACCTCGTCTTCTCTAATTTTTCTTAAGGTAAATTCTATCTCCCTCCTATGTACTTTCCCTTGACTGCTGATCAAGATTTCTATTATAGTAAGTAGTTCATGTAATAGGATTAGTTAGAATTATTTTGAAAAATTGGAGACAAAGGAAAAAGGAGTGCTTGAAGACCCGTTTATATTGGAGCCCGGGTTTAAATGTAATAGTTATATTTAAATTTAATTCTTGCACCCTAGGTTTGACCTTTTGGTTCACTTGGTGGCTCTAGTGAACCAAACTAGAATAAAAGTCCATAATTAATTCGGGTAGAATATAGTATTCTATATGTGCATGCTTACTATATATATATATATATATATATATATATATATATATATATATATATATATATATATATATTATCCAACATGCTTCGCATGTCAAATAATATGACGCGTATTTTATATATATATATGTGCATGCGCGCTAAACAAGATGAGATAAATAATAACAAACCCCTCAAAGAAATCATATTAAGTCCTAAGCGTTCAAAGATATTTGGAATATCGAACGTCGCCTTCTAGCATGGTAAAACGATAGAGTATTAAATATTTAATATGAGTTTGTTGTGCACACACAAGGCGAGTATTAAATATTTAAGATGTTGTTTTATCACATTTGATGCTTATTAAGGAATTGAACATTACTGTTTTGTTGTGCACACACAAGGGCGGTCTTTTTCTCTTCACATATATGGAAGTGCTAGGTTGGACTTAACTTAGATTATTTTAGTTCGGATGTGCACACACTTGACCATTATAATCTAAGAGGCAAAATACAAGGAGTTACATAGTGATGTAATTGACAATAGTTGTCTACCTATTTATTTATATATAGTTTGTTGTGCACACATAAGGCTATATACATTTGAAATGGGATCCTTATTCTCACTAGCAAATCTTTAATTAGATTTGCCGAACTATATATTGAGGGTAATATAGTTTGATGAAAATAGTGGGAGATACCAATTTAAATAAAGATCTAATTTATTGTAGTAATTAATAAAATGAATGTATGCTAAAATATTGTTAATTCATTTACAGAATTTTATAATGTCTAATTTACTATCACTGCAGAGCATATTAGATGCTAATTAACTGAACCGAATTACACGGACTGGTTAAGGAATCTGAGAATAGTTCTCAAGGCTGAAAAGCTATCTTATATCCTTAATACGCCTATCCCTGCAATGGTTGCAGACAATGCCTTTGAGAAAGAGATTGCTACTTTTAGAAAGTAGCAAGATGATGCACAGTTGGCTCAATGCATCATGCTCACATCCATGAGTAACGAGGTTTAGCGTCAGCATGAAATTATGGATGTGTAGACACCCAAATTTTGCGTTTCCTTCTACTAACCTTGACAGGAGGGCGAAATCGTCAATTGAACCAGCTTGCAGGAGCAAAAGAGCGGGCACAAGGGCGAGCGCCCGGCACCGCCGCAATGATTTGGGCAGCCCAGGTCGACGTGACAGCATGACCGTCCAAGGCAGGCATTTCCGAATGAGGTGGCACGTCTCCCGGAAGTTCCCGGACTGCGGAATACGAGCCTGTCAGCGAAAACCGACGTTGCGGTACGAAAATCGAGGCGTGGCACGAAAATCGAGAAAGTCAAGCCCGCCAGCCGCGGATAGATCTGCGGCCAAGTGGGTGCGCCAGCACGAAAACCGGGAAATCAGCACTACCAGCTGAGTGCGATGGGAGGCGTGCCAGCTGGCCAGCCGCAGATCCATCTGCGGCCAGATCTGCGGCTGGCTCTGGCCAGCCTATTTAAGCCAGCTTCGGCAGCATACAGGAGGTTCAGCGAATTTTGGAGAAGAAGAAGAAAAACAGCAAACAGCAGCACGGAATTTGAGAGAAAAATAGTAGATTTTGCAACAAAAATAGGAAGAAAAGAGAGGAAAAAGAGAGAAATTTTACTCCTTTAATTTTGATTGTATCAAATATATTTCTCATCCTATTCAAATACCAAGACTTCATCCTTTTTGAGATCATTTTGCAAGGTAAAAATTCCTTTTGTTATAACAATTCATATCATCTTATTTGCTTAGATGGGATGTAGTTTTCATGTATATTGTTTTGAACAATCATGGATTATGGATTATTAGGGAGGGTTCCATCGGAACAAAATTCTTCCTAATAACCCGAGGATATCCAATTGATAAAATTTCTAGCTTGTTTGTGATAATTTATTGGGTGTAATTTATTTAGATTGTCATTTCCGGATATCATGGTATATTAGATAAAACCGGGTTGGTTAGTTATGTAATATTCATTTTGTAGGCATGTATTAATCTCGTGTGAGCCTAGGAATGCGACCCCGAGGTCCAAATCCGATGATGGACGTTTTGATGTATGTGATAGATTCAAGATGCTCGTTTTGTAACATGTAACCTTTGGGCCTTAAAACGACGCCAAGGCGGGAATCGTGTTTAAGGCCCCGAAATAGTGAAATCTGTGATTGTTGGCGTTCGGGGATATTTTGATGGCTTACATGCCCATGAATAGCCCCGACGCGTGTTTATGCTCGATTCGATTTATGACGCGAAATTGATTTCAAAGCTAAATGATAAGATTTTCATAAAAATCAAGCAAAGTAGGATATTAGAATCACGAGGTTAAAATTTGAGAAATGTTAATGAATGTCGATTCCTATCTAACGAGGAAGCTAAAGAAAGATCGTTTTCAAACATCACAAAATTTGATTTTAGAAATAAGTAACGTTTTATTAAATCTTTGTGCATAGGGTGAAAGAGATTCTAGAAATTGCCCGATCATTTCATGAAAGCAATGTATAGATCTCGATTCCTATTTTGACGAAGGTTTAAAACTCTTGTTTCGCCAAAACGACACCTAAAGAAAATCTCATAGTTTTTGATAAATATAAAATCAAAATTTTCTTATAACGAACCAAGCTTTCTCGTGTATACCGAAAAGACATTCCGAAGCGTTCTCAAATTAAAACACGATTTTCCCTAAAAATCCAAATGATTCTTTCATACAAACTCACCACAAAATTCACATAGGCACACACACACACACGCGCGCGTACAACACAACATTTCATGAATTAAAGGATAGGAAAGCATCAAGATTGCGGTAACCGTGTTTCACGGAAGTCGGGGGGTGCCTAACACCTTCCCCTCGCTTAAGCAAGCCCCCGAACTCTATGAATCTCGATTCGCAGACCAATTAATTCGGAGTCACACATGAGCCAGCGATTTATAAAAAAAAAACGAAAATTCGGATGAGTTGGTACATCCATTTCAAATATACCAACTGGCGACTCTGGTTAATTGGCTCATCATAAAAACGATCTTTCAAAACCCCGTCGACATCAATGCCGACCTTTTCCAAACGTCATCTAAATCAAAAGGCTAAAATTGGAAAAGAAGAGAAAGCGAAAACCCGGCGTCGACAGCTGGCGACTCTGCTGGGGACATTAGAGGGCTTAAGCCGCGTTCAAGTCTTGATGCTATCCTATCCTTTAAAATTCCTGAATGTGTATGTGCGTGCGACATTTTGACCTGTTTTACTTATTGTTGTGTGAATGTGTGTTTTTGTCCAATAAATGAATGATTTGAATGTAATTGCTTTACTTCAAAGTAATCATATGCATACGGTGAGGACGATGAATGTGAATGCATGTTGAGAGTGTACCTCCTCCTGAGGCGAACCTGTCGGTTGCTTATTACTGGACTCGAAGGGGCTGCTCCCCGGAGATGGCTCAGGAAACGCACCACCCAAATCCGCTCCAATCGAAAGGATTCAGACGAGTAGATTGCGAAGATTTGGGGACCTTCATGCCGAAAAGCCCGCGAGAGTAACCCTAGGATAGGTCAGCCTCTGATTAACCCAACGCAGGATAAGTCTCTTCATGCCCTTTTACGTTTCTGCGCATAAATGCCATAATTCCATTGCAACATATTCATATATGCTTCCCCTTTATGTCAAAAGAAAATACTAACCTCTGTGTTTTGCAGGGAACGACACGGGAAGCATAAATCATATCTAGCATGTATTATTTCAATAAAGAACCGCTAACGAGTTGTTTTGCAGAAAAAGATTAAAAAACCCAAAAAAACACAAAAATTTTTACAGTTTTAGCATGCATCCATGTTTTCATTTCCCCGGGACTAAACTTCGAACCGTTGTCTCTGTAGGATTGCTCCTCAAACCCGTTCGCAGTCTAAGAAAGCCCAAAATTCTACATCTGAAATGGCTGATATTCCTAATCATGGTTCCATATCTCGGGAAGAGTTTGATGACTTCAAAAAACAGATGATGGAAATGGCCACAATGCTAAAAGAGCAGTTCCTACTCAGACAGGATCCGCCAAGCCAAGGACCACATAATATTCCACCACCAGGGGGTGACCAGAATCCTCCTAAAAATGTTGTAAACCTGGGTAAGGATGACCAACCCCAACTCAAGGACGAGCCAGTCATTACAAGGGCCATTCCCATACCTAGCAGGACAGTGATTACTATCCCTCCAAGGAAGAAGGGGACAATGACGACCTTCGGAGAAAAATGAAACACATGGAGGAGACCATCCAATCTCTAAGGGGCATAGGCTCCCTGGGTAGGGTTAATTATTCGGATCTATGTGTTTTCCCCGGAACCAGATATCCAGAAAAGTTCAAAGTTCCCGAGTTTGAAAAGTACAATGGAAAGGGAGACCCCTATACACACTTGAAAATATACATTGGAGAACTCGGGTCTTATGCCGAAGACGAGGGGTTAAGAATGCAACTATTCCAGAAAAGCTTAACGGGGGAGGCAAGAATCTGGTATGCTCGCCTCGACAACGCCCGAATCCACAACTGGGAGGAATTGGCCCATACCTTCTTAACCCAATACAGCTTTCAGGCCCAGATGGCCCCTGACAGGTACCAAATGACAAAGGTTAAGAAACAGCCTAGGGAATCCTTCAGGGAGTATGCACAACGGTGGAGGGGCATGGCCGCACAGGTGACCCCCCCAATGAACGAATCAGAGATGGTGATGACCTTTGTAGACATCCAGGAGGCACCGTATTATGAGAGGGTCATTTCGGGGATTGGAAGACCTTTTGCTGAAATGATTAAACATGGAGAGATGGTAGACATGGGGTTGAAGTCGGGTAAAATCCGGGATCTTACTGCTTTAGAAACTGCTGCCGAGCAAATACAGAATGGAAACTATGGCAGCACTTCCCGGAGGGTCCAAAAGAAGAAGGAAGAGGATGTTTCCCTCATCTTACAGGGGTCATCCAGAAAAACAGAAAATCATCTTCCGGTTCAGGTACAGAGGGGAGGGCCATCCCGTCAGCCAAACTTCACAGATCAAAGGACAGAGGGGCGAAGGAGATATGAGGCCTCGCAGAATCGAGTATTCACCCCGCTCGGGGAGCCGCTTGAACGAGTATTAGCGGTATTAGTAGCCCAAAAGAAGATAATCAATTTGGCTCCCCCAAGTGACCCGAAGGGAAGGAGATTTGATCCAAGCAAACGGTGCGCCTATCACTCGGGTTCCCCGGGTCACGATACACAAGATTGTTGGACATTGAAACATATAATTCAGAACATGATCGACAACGGGGAAATTGTGGTGGAGCAACCGGACTCCCCGAATGTTAAAGCAAATCCCCTGCCAAGACATGATGGGGGGGGGGAGTCAATGTGACGGAGGCAAGTGAGGCTGGGGGGCCGCCAAGGTTGAACTATGTGCAGAAAATTGAGGAGATGATCAACGTGATACATGATCATGGGGATGCACGGGTAGCGCCCATCAGGTTGATAGGGGTAAGTACAAATAACATAGAGGGACCTGTCAAGCTGACAGCCCCGAGGCCCATCATCCTTGCAGCAAGGCCGCAACTCCCTATCAGTAGTCTGAAGACTGTACCCTGGAATTACGGGGGAATACCCGAGGGAAGCGGCCAGTTGTGCTTCCGTGACGACCAAGGGGAACCCCTTATAATCTTCCCGGGGCGAGTCCTTGAGAGCCAAAAGAGAAAAAATGAAGAGGTTTCCGAGGAAAGGGCCATAGAGTTTTTGAAAAGGATGGATCACCCAGAAATGAGGGGGATCCAGATTTTAAATGAGGAATCAACCCTAACATC
Organism: Aralia elata; assembly: GCA_034770075.1. NCBI lineage: Eukaryota > Viridiplantae > Streptophyta > Magnoliopsida > Apiales > Araliaceae > Aralia > Aralia elata. Next base: position 16,869,017 of record CM068381.1, on the reverse strand, counting down.
AGTCATGGACTTGGTGTTGTCATCCAGCGAGCATTGCAAAGCCCTGATGAAGGTTCTGGAGGAGGCATTTGTGCCCAAAGAAATTAGTGAGGAGGGTTTCGGCCGACTGGTAGGCCACTTATTGGAAACCGATGCAATATCCTTTACGGATGAAGACATTCCCAAGGAAGGAAGGGGGCATCGAAAACCGCTACACATTGCGGTAATCTCCTCAGGATATGTCATGAATGGGGTGTTGATCGATGGGGGATCGGCATTGAACATATGTCCCCTCAGTACGCTAAAGAAAATGAACATCAGTTCCAAACGCCTCCGAGCCAGTCATGTGGTGGTTCGGGCTTTTGACGGCTCCCGGAGGGATACCATTGGGGAAATAGAATTGCCAGTGGAGATAGGGCCCTGTACTTTTGATATATCCTTCCAAGTCCTAGATATTACGGCGAGCTACAATCTGCTGTTAGGGAGGCCGTGGATACACATGGCCGGGGCAGTTCCTTCCACGCTCCACCAACAAATCAAGTTGATCACCGATGGGAATCTGGTAACAATCTCGGCCGAATGTGATGACCCTTCTCCTCCCAGGAATGGCCTACCAGTAATCAATGTGGATGAGTCAGCGGCGCCTGCCAGCTTTCAAGCACTAGAGATTAGCACTCCCCATTATAGATGCCTGGGAGCTCCAGCTGTGAAACCAAGGGTCTCTCCGGAACTCACCTTTGTGGCAAAGGAAATGATTAAAATGAACTTCCAACCTGGACAGGGACTAGGGAAAAGCAGTCAGGGAATCACCGAGCCCATCCACCTACCACAGCAGATAGGCAAAGCAGGATTGGGATACCATGTGGGCGCAGTACGGGGGCACCGTCAGGGTGCAACTCCGATTCGACTAGTTGGCAGTCCAGTGACCAAAGTCGACAATAAGCAGGGGATCAGCGGACCTGTGATTGGGGCAGGGAATGAAGAGTCAACCCCCACATGTAATGAGTCGGCCCGGAGGGAAAGTTTCCTGCGGGAGGTCGCAAAAGAGTTTGAAACCAAATGCTATATCCCCGGACAATCAACAAGCAGTAAGGAGGGGACGAATGTTATCACACCATCGGCAGCCCAACAAGTTGTGCCTGTCATTGATTGGGCAGGGCTGATTATTCCTGGAGAAGATATAGAGAAGGATTCAGGCGACGTATCCGTAATCATCGGGGAGGTGTCCGATGTGAGGCCCTCCTTTATCCGGCGCATTTCAGCTGACCTGACCATCGACAATTGGACCCAGAAACCAGTGATATCCAAACAGGGGTAAAGCTCGACGTCAGGGTGGTTGACCCCAGATGATGGGGGAATGAAGAAGTTTTATTTTGTTGTGGTTTTATTTCTGCATAATTGTGTCGTTTCTTCGTGTTATTTGAAATTGCGATCGTCGTGAAAAATGACTTATATATGACAAGTATTTTGTTTTATGTCAGGTGTACCAATTTGAGTATTCCTTGCCTAACAAACGATCTTTCAAATTTGAATGGTGATTATGATTTTGACATTGAGCTGGATTTCGATTTGATGGGCATTGAGCAAGACGAGACAGATTACGACGACGCACCTGATGAGATCAAAGGATGGGTCGAAGATAAACCCAAACCCAATTTGGACCAAACCATCACCGTTGATATTGGAACCCCTGACAATCCAAAAGAACTCAAGATAGGGACAGACCTTAACCCCAGCCAAAAAGCAGAAATAATTGAGTTACTAAGCCAATATGAGGATGTCTTTGCCTGGTCGCACGAGGATATGATCGGATTGTCCACCGACATTGTGGTGCACCGGTTACCTATCAAGGAGGGTTTCAGGCCTGTCAAGCAGAAACTAAGAAAGTTGAAACCTGAATGGAGCTTAAAAGTGAAGGAAGAGATCATCAAACAGTTCAGGGCGGGAATCATTATGGTGTCCACTTACCCGGAATGGCTATCCAATGTGGTCCCAGTGGCTAAACCTGGAGGAAAGGTGAGGGTATGCGTGGACTACAGAGATCTAAACAAGGCCAGTCTCAAGGACAACTTCCCGGTGCCTTTCATACACATCCTGGTGGATAACACAGCCCAGTACGAAATGTACTCTTTTGTGGATTGCTTCGCAGGATATCATCAGATAATGGTGGCGGAGGAAGATCGGGAAAAGACCGCGTTCATCACCCCCTGGGGCACTTTCTGCTATAGACGACTGGCTTTCGGTCTCACAAACGCGGGGGCTACTTATCAGAGAGCCATGATGGCCTTGTTCCACGATATGATGCACAAGGAGATAGAGGTCTACGTGGATGACATTATTGTGAAATCAAAGGTAGAATCCGATCATATAACTCATCTTAAAAGGCTATTTGATCGACTCAGAAAGTATAATTTGAAGCTCAATCCAGCCAAGTGCGCTTTCGGAGTACAGTCGGGCAAGCTCTTGGGTTTCCTGGTTAGTGATCGGGGCATTGAGTTGGACCCAGCAAAGATTAAGGCCATTGTGGATATGCCAGCACCTCGCACAGAGAAGGAGATAAGGGGATTCCTGGGGAGAATAAACTTCATCAGCCGTTTTATATCTCACTTGACGACTACATGTGAGCCGATTTTTAAATTGTTAAGAAAGGGTGCTTCCCAAGAATGGGATGAGCAGTGTCAGAGGGCTTTTCAGATCATTAAGAAACAACTGACGGAGGCACCAGTGCTAGTACCCCCGAAGGATGGGATCCCTTTGTTTATGTATATATCCGTCAACACCATCGCGATGGGATGTATGTTGGGACAGAAAAATGAGGCGGGTAAAGAGCAGGCCATCTATTACCTCAGCAAAAGATTTAGCCAATGTGAGCAGAATTACACTCCCATCGAGAAGACTTGTTGTGCTCTGGCCTGGGCCGCAGGGAGATTACAGCACTACCTCCATGGGCATACAACGTACCTGATATCAAGAATGGATCCCCTGAAATATATTTTCGAAAGGCCCATGCTGAATTGTCGATTATCCAGATGGCAGTTAATCTTACAACAGTTTGACATGGTGTACGTGACCCAGGAGGCCATGAAAGGGCAGGGAATTGCAGATCAGTTGGCAGAAACCCCGTCAGGAGGGACGGAGCCTTTAGAAACTCCTCTTCCGGGCGAGGATATATTTTGGGTATCGCACGAAAAATGTGATGACGAGGGACAATTCTGGAAGCTGTATTTTGATGGTGCCATGAATGCCGAGGGGGCAGGAGCCGGAGCGGTCCTAGTCTCTATCACCGGAGAACAATACCCCGTGGCCAATAAACTTCGTTTCAGCAATTCGAACAACACCGCTGAATACGAGGGGTGTATCTTGGGACTCCGATTGGCCCGTGACATGGGAGTAAAAAGACTAGCGGTGTTCGGGGATTCAGAATTGGTAATCAGACAAGCAATCGGGGTATACAACACTAAGGAGCTTCGGTTACTTCCATTACCATCGTTGTGTCACCCAGCTTATGCAAGAGTTCGAAGATATCGCCTTCCGCCATATTCCTCGGGGACGAAATGATTTTGCCGATGCATTGGCGACTTTGGCTTCCTTAATCCACGTGATCAAGAGTAGGGACAGTCCACAGATTGAGATCACCGTACAGAATGCCCCGGCATATGAGGAAAATGTGGCAGTGTTATCAAACGAGGGTGGTGTTGACGAGGCAGCCCTGGTATCACGACATAAGGGAATATCTGAGAGACAGATCCCTTCCCGATCAGGCAAATCGGACTGAAAGGATGAGAATTCAAAAGATGGCGATGAAGTTTTACCTGAGTGGCGATTCACTTTACAAAAGGGATGCCGGGTTGGGACTGTTGCAGTGCGTAGATGAAACACAGGCCCGAAAGATTATGAATGAAATACATGGTGGAGTGTGTGGGCCCCATATGAGTGGACCGATGTTGGCCAAAAAGATCTTGAGGACAGGGTATTATTGGTTAACGCTGAAGGCCGATTGCGATGATCATGTCAAACGGTGTTATCAATGCTAGGCGCACGGTAATGTGATCCATATACCTCCCAATGAACTGCACTGTATGACCTCCCCATGGCCATTTTCAATGTGGGGAATGGATGTAATCGGACCAATAGAGCCCAAAGCGAGCAACGGGCACCGGTTCATTTTCGTCATGATCGATTATTTCACCAAATGGGTAGAGGCAGCTTCTTTCCCTAAAGTAACTCAGGAGGTCATCGTCAGCTTCATCCGGAATAATGTCATTTGCCGATATGGGCAACCTGAGGTTGTAGTCTCCGACAATGCCAAGAATTTAAACAACGCCCTCATGAAAGGACTGTGTGACCAGTTCAAGATTAAGCATCTCAATTCCGTCATTTACCGTCCCAAAATGAATGGGGCAGTGGAGGCGGCCAATAAGAACATCAAGAAGATCATGGCGAAAATGTCTGCTAATCATCGGGGATGGCCGGATCTGTTACCCCTCACCCTGCTGGCATACCGAACATCCACGCGTACTTCTACGGGGGCAACCCCTTACGCCTTGGTATATGGAATGGAGGCTGTCCTGCCAGTTGAAGTTGAGATGGCGTCCCTCAGAATAGTGATCGATGCTCAGATAAGCGAGGAGGATTGGATGCAAAGTCGATACGACCAATTGGCCCTAATTGATGAAAGGAGGGTGGCTGCCATTTGGCACGGCCAGCTATATCAACAGAGGATCTCCCGATCATACGACAAAAGGATCAGGCCTCGGAAATTCAAGGAGAATGACCTGGTGCTAAAGAGAGTCATGTCTTGTCAAGACGAAGCCAAGGGGAAGTTTGCCCCGAATTGGGAAGGACCATTCATGATTAAGAAAGTGCTATCCGGAGGAGCCCTCATATTGCAAGAAATGGATGGTGAGGTATTTCCACAACCCCTCAATGCTGACTCTCGGTGTGAAGCGGTTTCTACGCTTAAATCATCAGTTCTTTTTTCCTTTGAGAGCGAACTACGTAGGACCTGATCTCCCAGCTTGTGGGGGTACGTAGGCAGCCGTCATGGCGCGGTCCGATCCTTTAAAAAAAATAATCCTTTCCCTAACCAAAACCAATTTTCGATAGCCAGATAAAACCTTCCTACACCTTCAAAACCTTCCCGAAACCAACTGACTAACCAGTTTCATCCCAGAATACATACCCTGATCCAACCCAAACAGTTATCCAAAATCTGAGATTCAATCCGACGAAATCAAAAGGTGTGCGGCAATATCTGTCAAATCTCCATCAAGTCTTGAGGAAAGAAAGAAGGCGAAATGTCAAAATCATGGTCAGTTGGACAAAATGATGATCCAATGGAGGGCAATGATACGACAAAAGGGGAAAATGGCTAAATTTAAATGCATGTCTATATATATAAGTCGTTTTATTACAAGATTTCTCTTTCAATAACTGATGAAACCAACATAGTCTATGCAGGAAATAAAATAATCTACAAATCTGAAACTAGCCGGAGCAGGATGGACAGGGTGGTGGATAGATCTGAAGCATCAGCATCTCCTGCAATCTGCTGCCCCATCATATCAATACGATCCAGTAAAGCAGTAGCTCGGCTGACAATCCCAAAATGAGCATCTACCACTGCCCTGGTCTGAAATACAATGGCCTCTCTATCAGCAATGGCAGCATCTCTAGCCCGAATAGCCTCATCTCTCTCGGCAAGGGCGGCATCCCTCTCGGCTTCAGTAGTAATCAGGGCCAGGAGGAGTCGGGAATCCTCAGCGACCCGACTCGGGGCAGAATCGGCTGAAATGGAATGGTCTGCGGTATTTTTCTGTGAAAAATCACTCCAGAGTCATCAAAGGCCCCCGTCCGACTCAAACTAGCCGAATCCAGGTCTCCACGCAACCACTGTACGTAGGCAAATGTCTGGATGTGACAGCTCGCACTATATTCGGCAAAGATCCTGCGATCCCAAAGCTCGTATACCTGCAATAGATCCCTCTCTGTACAGAATGATATAAGGAATCGGTATGCGGCTGCACCCGCGAAGGGGTGTAAATCCTGTGTCTGATCAAACTGCCCCATAACCGCCAGGGGATGATAGGTCGTCACGCCCCTTAACCCAGCAATGGGAATGAAATCCATGCCAGGCACATGAGTCAAGAAGCTCATGAAGGAGCAATAGCCCGAGTAAACCAATAGATGAAAGGGGTCCTCAATGATAGACAAAAATGATGTCCAGGAGGCCACATCAGTACAACTCACGGGACGAAACGAAAACTGCGCGGGTTTATGTTGTGACTGAAGCAAAACCCTTGGCGGCGGAAGTGGCCGATGGGACTAAGATGACTCATGAACCACACATACAGCAAAGTCGAGCTCCCTCTGAAGGCTCTGCCTCGGAAGGACTGGCAATATGTGGCTGACATATAGGTATCCGCCAATATCATAGGAAGAATGGTATGATCCTCCCGGAGGGCTCGAACGGCCGCCACAATCCGCATATCCAAATGATCGGGTCCTGCAGGCAAATACAAAATTGAGATAACACAGGCCATCAGAACGTCCACTCTCAAGGCATTCCCAACGCTCCTCGGACACGGAAAAATCACCGAGGAAAATACGGAAACTGTCAGGTGAGCCAAATCGGTCAATCAAGAATTGAAGAGGAACCATATGGTCCGATATGATTACCGGTAATAAGACAGCCCTCCGCAAACCGGTGAAAGTCAAGAATTGACGGCGCATGGAACCAACTGTGACCCTAGCACAAGGGCCGTCCAACGGCAAGCCGGTAAAGCGAGCATACTCCTCAAGGGTGGGGGTCAGCTCTACGGTCCCTAACCTAAACACCTGACGAGCAGGGGCCCAATAGCTCAGAAGACCATCCACAAAGCCCGCTGGCACCTGAAAGGCCAGTAAGGGCCAAGAATGTCCCAAAAGACCATCTGCGATAATCCTGTCTGCCGGCAGTAAACTGTCCAACCAGCGGAAGAGGCCGCCGACCAACCCTGTGGGAGGAATGGAATCCAAACGAGTCACAGTATCCGAGGACGACATCTGAAAAAATAGTATCAAAAAGATTGTACAGGGGTCATTCTCTATCCATAAATAAAAGCATGCATCATACAGTTAATAATAAAGCAGGTGAATTCTATAGAGATGAAAAAGAACTGTGCGTAAATAAATAAATGAGTTCAGTACATAGTGCATAAATGAAAAAGAAATCTAAGCAGGTGCCGATACAAAAGGCCCTATCCTATCCTGGTCTAAATAAAATCAGTATCATCTATGAAAGCAGGATCCTCGAACTGATCCCCTGGAGTCGTCGAGCTCGGAGGACCAAAGTTCATATCAGGGATGTAGGGATGCGCTGTGGCATCAGATGAACTCGGGCCTGCATCATAACCTGCACCGTCAGGATCGTAGGTGTAAGCCTCCTCCGGGGCCCGGCCCAACCCCCGAATAAACAGCGACAACTGATCTACCTGACGGGTCAATGAGGCGATCTGCTCAGCGTGGGTAGGGGTCCGAACACAGGCAGCCCAATCGGTCATCGTCACCGAGCCTGGAACCATATCTCCAAGAAAGAAAGTGGCCCGAGTCTGAGGACCGATGGTACGGGGCACCCACCATGTACGGAATGCATCACTCGTAGTGGGTGTCGACGCCGGGTTTTCTCTTTCTCTTGGTCTTTTAGTCTTTTCCAATTTTAACCTTTCGATTTAATGATTTTTTTTTTGGAAAAGGTCGGCATTGATGTCGACGGGGTTTTGAAAGAATCGTGTTTTATGATGAGCCAATTAACCAGAGTCGCCAGTTGGTATATTTGAAATGGATGTACCAACTCATCCGAGTTTTCGTTTTTTTTTTTTTTTTTAAATCGCTGGCTCATATGTGACTCCGAATTAATTGGTCTGCGAATCGAGATTCATAGAGTTCGGGGGCTTGCTTAAGTGAGGGGAAGGTGTTAGGCACCCCTCGACTTCCGTGAAACACGGTTACCACAATCTTGATGCTTTCCTATCCTTTAATTCATGAATGTGTGTGTGTAGGTGCGCGTGTGTGTGTGTGTCTGTGTGCCTATGTGAATGTTGTGGTGAGTTTGTATGAAAGAGTCATTTGGATTTTAGGGAAAATCGTGCTTTAATTTGAGAACGCTTCGGAATATCTTTTCGGTATACACGAGAAAGCTTTATTCTTTATGAGAAAGGTTTGATTTTAATTGTCCGAAACTATGAGATTTTCATTAAGTGTCGTTTTGGCAAAACAAGAGTTTTTAAACCTTCGTCTAAATAGGAATCGAGATCTATACGTTGCTTTCATAAAATGATGGGCAATTTCTAGAACCTCTTTAACCCTATATACAACGGTTTAATAAAACGTCATTTTATTTGTAAAAATCATTTTTGTGTGATGTTTTGGAAAACGATCTTTCCTTAGCTTTCTCGTTAGATAGGAATCGACATTCATTAACATTTCTCAAATTTTAACCTCGTGATTCTAATATCCTACTTTGATTGATTTTATGAAAATCTTATCATTTAGCTTTGAAATCGATTTCGTGTCATAAATCAAATCAAGCATAAACACGCGTCGGGGCTATTCATGGGCATGTAAGCCATCAAAATGTCCCCGAACGCCAACAATCACAACTTTCACTATTTCGGGGCCTTAAACCCGATTCTCGCCTTAGCGTCATTTTAAGGCCCGACGGTTACATGTTTACAACGAAGGATTACATTGTTCCTAAATACATACGTCAAAATTTGTCCATCATCGGATTCGGACCACGGTGTCACGCTCCTAGGCTCACATCCACAATTTATCACAAACATCAAATAGATACAATAACATAACTAACAACGGATTGCTTAACGCCACGCCCACAAGGATCCAAAATTAACAATCTACATAGATCAATTCCATCTAATGTATATATCGATATGAACGAGCAACACCTCACCCAATGGATATCATCGGATTATTAGGAAGAACTTTGTTCCGATGGAACCCTCTCTAATAATTCCTAATCCATTGTTCCACAATAATTTACATGAAATCTACATTTAATTCAATCAAAAGACATGATAGGAATTGGTATAATAAAAGAGATTTCACCTTGCAATTGATATCCAAATGGATGTGAACTTGTGTATTGAATAGAAGAAAAAAGTATTATGTGATACAATCAAATCACAAGAATAATATTCCTCTCTTTTTTTTCTCACTTTCTCTTCTATTTTTGTAGCAAAATCTCACTATTTTCTCTCTATTTCCGTGCTTATGTTGCTGCTGGAATTTCCTTCTTCTCCACAATTGCTGAACTTGCTCAACCTCCTGTATGCTGCCCGAAGCGGCTTAAATAGGCTGGCCAGAGCCAGCCGCAGATCTATCTGCGGCTGGCCAGCTGGCACGCCTCCCATCGCACTCAGCTGGTAGTGCTGATTTCCTGGTTTCCGTGCTGGCGCACCCACTTGGCCGCAGATCTATCCGCGGCTGGCGGGCTTGACTTTCTCGATTTTCGTGCCACGCCTCGATTTTCGTGCCGCAACGTCGGTTTTCGTTGACAGGCTCGTGTTCTGCAGTCCGGGAATTTCCGGGAGACGTGCCACCTCATTCGGAAGTGCCTGCTTCGGACGGCTTTATTGTCACGTAAACTTGGGTTGCCCAAAACATTGCGGCGGTGCCGGGCGCTCGCCCTTGTGCCCGCTCCTTTGCTCCCGCAATCTGGTTCAATTGACGATTTTGCCCTCCTGTCATGATTAGTAGAAGGAAACGCAAAATTTGGGTGTCTACAGCTGCCCCTCTTTATCATGTTTATGAAATGATAAATGAAATGAACAGGATAAAGAATAGACACTCGATGCATGAATGACAGTGTGTAAGAATGACAGTGCATACATGATGCCTCACACATGTAGCTTATGATGCAACATAAGATGCAATGCATGCAAGACATTCGTAAGAGTGTCAATGTATCAACCCCTTGACCGTGTTCGTTAGTCTTTGGGTTCACTCCTTCAATCTATCGTCTCGTTCGGGGCCGGGTATCGTCGCTGGTCACCCATCGCGTAACCCCCGGTTATCGTCGTCGGTTGGTTATCTTGTCGGAGCCGGTTATCGTCGCCGGACATCCATCTCATGATCGCCGGTTATCGTCGCCGGTCGATCGTCTCGTCGGGACCGGGTATCGTCGCCGGTCACCCATCTCGTAACCCCCGGTTATCGTCGCCTGTTGGTTATCTTGTCGGAGCCGGTTATCGTCGCCGGTCATCCATCTCGTGATCGCCGGTTATCGTCGCCGGTCGATCGTCTCGTCGGGGCCGGGTATCGTCGCCGGTCACCCATCTCGTAACCCCCGGTTATCGTCGCCGGTTGGTTATCTGTCGGAGCCGGTTATCGTCGCCGGACATCCATCTCATGATCGCCGGTTATCGTCGCCGGTCGATCGTTTCGTCGGGGCCGGGTATCGTCGCCGGTCGCCCATCTCGTAACCCCCGGTTATCGTCGCCGGTTGGTTATCTTGTCGGAGCCGGTTATCGTCGCCGGACATCCATCTCGTGATCGCCGGTTATCGTCGCCGGTCGATCGTCATGTCGGGGCCGGGTATCGTCGCCGGTCACCCATCTCGTAACCTTTTCACTTCAACACGTCAAATGGCTTCAAGGGAGCAAGTTGGGGCCCACCAAGGCCAGCCGCAGATGGATCTGCGGCCAGCCGCAGATACATCTGCGGCCAAGATCGGGCTTATAAGCGGCCTCCTGCTTCCAGATCTGTCACTTTCAACTTCCAGCTCACACATATTCCTTGCGATTTTTGCTTGTTCGCAAGGGCTTTTCGTCGATTTTTTCAACTTTCCTGCAAAAAACTGTTCCGGTAGGATTGATCTACACGCTACAGGTAACACTTTGACCGGTCACTTTTCAATTTCGTCAATGTTTTGCTATACATTTGACTATTGGCATGTTTAGAGATAAAATGTATGCTTTACAATGCTATGTAATGTACCATTCTATATACATGCTATGTATCAACTATGTGAGTCCTATTTTATGTTCATGAGGCGGTCCCACATATTGTTATTCCTTTTCTGCAATAAAATCATGCATTACATGCTGTAATTACATATATGAACGCAATTTAGATCTGTTTGAGGCTTTGATTGATGGAAAACCCGTTTGGCTTATGCCTGGGATGTCCATTTTACAAACGGAACTCTGCCGATTTTTTTTTTTTTTTTTTTTTTTTTTTTTTTTTTACCATAACCATGCATCATGTTGCATTAATCATATGATGAGGCTAGAAATTTAGAATGTTCATTACATAATTTTAAAAAGGGAACTTACCTTCTTTCTCGCCCGTTCTATTCCAGCTATGGATCGTGATGCGCCCAGTAGCTCCTCCGCCTCTCGGACTTCGGGTGTCCGCCGTCGTAGGGCTGCACCTGCCCCTATTCCCCCTCGTACCCGTCAGGCTCGTCGCTTGGCGGAGTCTGTCATCCGTCCTGATCACCCGGACGTTGAGGAGGTTGCTCCTCCGGAGGTTGCGGTGGAGGAGCCGTCTTCCAGCACATCAGCTCCCCCCACTCATCGCACCCTATCTGGCGCTTCTGTCCAGATACCCCGATCTATTGGGTCGGGATCTCAGTCGTCATCCCTCGGCATCTCTTGTGGCTAATGAGGTATCCTCGATTCGGCTTTTCATTTGTTCTTGATTTCTCAATTTCCGGTTTTATCTGGATTGACCCATTGGTGATTTTCACAGGTGCCTGAGTTTACCCAGCCGAGGGGTAACTGGTTCAACATCTACTCCCTTTACGCGGCCCTGCACAGTGATTATCGGGCGATGGTGGACTCCTGGGGCTTTCGACATTTCTTCACTATCATCCCCCGCCAGTGCCCCTGGGGTTACATGAGGGCTTTATCCGAGCGATGGTTCCACCAGACGCAGTCTCTTCATCTCCTCGACTGCGAGGTCGTGTTGACCCCATGGGACTGGAGGTACATTACCGGCATTGAGTTTACCGGGTCCCGCGTCCCCTTGGATCTTGATATCACTCCTGTGGAGGTTCGAGCTTTGCTGGGCTTCGCTGCTGAGGACCGGGTCTTTAAGGCCCGCAGTATCCGATCTGGTGCTTTGGCTGTCGATGCAGTCGGAGGTCTCTATGCGCTGCCTATTCCAGCAGATCAGGGCACCAGGGACATTCTGCTACGACGCCTGTTCCTGACCATCATGAGGGGTTGTTTTCTGGGGAACAACTCCTCCACCATTCATTTCAGCGTCGTAGGAGCGGTCAGAGACGTGGACCGCATCGGTGATTATGACTGGGGGTCATTCACCTTTGCCTATTTCCTCCATGGCATGCGTCTACGCTCAGAGGGACAGACTGATGCCTGGCTCGGCTTCTACCATTTTCTGTTGGTGAGTCCCCTCCTCCTCTCTCTTACTGTATTTCTTTTCCTTTCATCTCTTTTCTGTATTTGATAGTGACTCATGCCTTGCCTTGTTTCTATTCACAGTTCTGGGCTTACGAGCGGCTGCCATGTCTGAGGCCTATCACTACTCTGGGCCCGGACACTTATCCTCGGGGTCGGCGATGGCATCACAGCACTCTGGAGGAGGTCCCCGTGTCGGGCAGCTTTGCACATTGTCGTATTCAGCTGGAGTTGATCACGGCTGCCGACGTCGTCTGGATTCCCTACCTCTCCGATCATCTGACTGTGGGGTTTGCTGACGGGCATCCTTCCGGCCCGGAGTTCGAGCTTTCCACCCGTCGCCTCACTTTGGAGAGTGTTGGAGGCTGGGTGATGTATCTGGGAGAGCGCGCATTCAGATGCGTCACTGGAGAGATCCGCATCCCGCACTCCCTTTCTTTCACTACTTTCTGGCCGCTGGATTCTCAGCCCTCGGAGATCATGCTCGCCGGGGAGGATGGTCGGATGCTTTCCACGGGTCCCACTACGAGTGATGCATTCCGTACATGGTGGGTGCCCCGTACCATCGGTCCTCAGACTCGGGCCACTTTCTTTCTTGGAGATATGGTTCCAGGCTCGGTGACGATGACCGATTGGGCTGCCTGTGTTCGGACCCCTACCCACGCTGAGCAGATCGCCTCATTGACCCGTCAGGTAGATCAGTTGTCGCTGTTTATTCGGGGGTTGGGCCGGGCCCCGGAGGAGGCTTACACCTACGATCCTGACGGTGCAGGTTATGATGCAGGCCCGAGTTCATCTGATGCCACAGCGCATCCCTACATCCCTGATATGAACTTTGGTCCTCCGAGCTCGACGACTCCAGGGGATCAGTTCGAGGATCCTGCTTTCATAGATGATACTGATTTTATTTAGACCAGGATAGGATAGGGCCTTTTGTATCGGCACCTGCTTAGATTTCTTTTTCATTTATGCACTATGTACTGAACTCATTTATTTATTTACGCACAGTTCTTTTTCATCTCTATGGAATTCACCTGCTTTATTATTAACTGTATGATGCATGCTTTTATTTATGGATAGAGAATGACCCCTGTACAGTCTTTTTGATACTATTTTTTCAGATGTCGTCCTCGGATGCTGTGACTCGTTTGGATTCCATTCCTCCCACAGGGTTGGTCGGCAGCCTCTTCCGCTGGTTGGACAGTTTACTGCCGGCAGACAGGATTATCGCAGATGGTCTTTTGGGACATTCTTGGTCCTTACTGGCCTTTCAGGTGCCAGCGGGCTTTGTGGATGGTCTTCTGAGCTATTGGGCCCCTGCTCGTCAGGTGTTTAGGTTAGGGACCGTAGAGCTGACCCCTACCCTTGAGGAGTATGCTCGCTTTACCGGCTGGCCGTTGGACGGCCCTTGTGCTAGGGTCACAGTTGGTTCCATGCGCCGTCAATTCTTGACTTTCACCGGTTTGCGGAGGGCTGTCTTATTACCGGTAATCATATCGGACCATATGGTTCCTCTTCAATTCTTGATTGACCGATTTGGCTCACCTGACAGTTTCCGTATTTTCCTCGGTGATTTTTCCGTGTCCGAGGAGCGTTGGGATGCCTTGAGAGTGGACGTTCTGATGGCCTGTGTTATCTCAATTTTGTATTTGCCTGCAGGACCCGATCATTTGGATATGCGGATTGTGGCGGCCGTCCGAGCCCTCCGGGAGGATCATACCATTCTTCCTATGATATTGGCGGATACCTATATGTCAGCCACATATTGCCAGTCCTTCCGAGGCAGAGCCTTCAGAGGGAGCTCGACTTTGCTGTATGTGTGGTTCATGAGTCATCTTAGTCCCATCGGCCACTTCCGCCGCCAAGGGTTTTGCTTCAGTCACAACATAGCCGCGCAGTTTTCGTTTCGTCCCGTGAGTTGTACTGATGTGGCCTCCTGGACATCATTTTTGTCTATCATTGAGGACCCCTTTCATCTATTGGTTTACTCGGGCTATTGCTCCTTCATGAGCTTCTTGACTCATGTGCCTGGCATGGATTTCATTCCCATTGCTGGGTTAAGGGGCGTGACGACCTATCATCCCCTGGAGGTTATGGGGCAGTTTGATCAGACACAGGATTTACACCCCTTCGCGGGTGCAGCCGCATACCGATTCCTTATATCATTCTGTACAGAGAGGGATCTATTGCAGGTATACGAGCTTTGGGATCGCAGGATCTTTGCCGAATATAGTGCGAGCTGTCACATCCAGACATTTGCCTACGTACAGTGGTTGCGTGGAGACCTGGATTCGGCTAGTTTGAGTCGGACGGGGGCCTTTGATGACTCTGGAGTGATTTTCACAGAAGATACCGCAGACCATTCCATTTCAGCCGATTCTGCCCCGAGTCGGGTCGCTGAGGATTCCCGACTCCGCCTGGCCCTGATTACTACTGAAGCCGAGAGGGATGCCGCCCTTGCCGAGAGAGATGAGGCCATTCGGGCTAGAGATGCTGCCATTGCTGATAGAGAGGCCATTGTATTTCAGACCAGGGCAGTGGTAGATGCTCATTTTGGGACTGTCAGCCGAGCTACTGCTTTACTGGATCGTATTGATATGATGGGGGCAGCAGATTGCAGGAGATGCTGATGCTTCAGATCTATCCACCACCCTGTCCATCCTGCTCCGGCTAGTTTCAGATTTGTAGATTATTTTATTTCCTGCATAGACTATGTTGGTTTCATCAGTTATTGAAAGAGAAATCTTGTAATAAAACGACTTATATATATAGACATGCATTTAAATTTAGCCATTTTCCCCTTTTGTCGTATCATTGCCCTCCATTGGATCATCATTTTATCCAACTGACCATGATTTTGACATTTCGCCTTCTTTTTTTCCTCAAGACTTGATGGAGATTTGACAGATATTGCCGCACACCTTTTGATTTCGTCGGATTGAATCTCAGATTTTGGATAACTGTTTGGGTTGGATCAGGGTATGTATTCTGGGATGAAACTGGTTAGGCAGTTGGTTTCGGGAAGGTTTTGAGGGTGTAGGAAGGTTTTATCTGGCTATCGAAAATTGGTTTTGGTTAGGGAAAGGATTATTTTTTTTTAAAGGATCGGACCGCGCCATGATGGCTGCCTACGTACCCCCACAAGCTGGGAGATCAGGTCCTACGTAGTTCGCTCTCAAAGGAAAAAAAGAACTGATGATTTAAGCGTAGAACCGCTTCACCGAGTCAGCATTGAGGGGTTGTGGAAATACCTCACCATCCATTTCTTGCAATATGAGGGCTCCTCCGGATAGCACTTTCTTAATCATGAATGGTCCTTCCCAATTCGGGGCAAACTTCCCCTTGGCTTCGTCTTGACAAGACATGACTCTCTTTAGCACCAGGTCATTCTCCTTGAATTTCCGAGGCCTGATCCTTTTGTCGTATGATCGGGAGATCCTCTGTTGATATAGCTGGCCGTGCCAAACGGCAGCCACCCTCCTTTCATCA
Organism: Aralia elata; assembly: GCA_034770075.1. Classification (NCBI taxonomy): domain Eukaryota; kingdom Viridiplantae; phylum Streptophyta; class Magnoliopsida; order Apiales; family Araliaceae; genus Aralia; species Aralia elata. The sequence continues at coordinate 16,853,127 of CM068381.1, read as the reverse complement.
ATTAGGGCCAATTGGTCGTATCGACTTTGCATCCAATCCTCCTCGCTTATCTGAGCATCGATCACTATTCTGAGGGACGCCATCTCAACTTCAACTGGCAGGACAGCCTCCATTCCATATACCAAGGCGTAAGGGGTTGCCCCCGTAGAAGTACGCGTGGATGTTCGGTATGCCAGCAGGGTGAGGGGTAACAGATCCGGCCATCCCCGATGATTAGCAGACATTTTCGCCATGATCTTCTTGATGTTCTTATTGGCCGCCTCCACTGCCCCATTCATTTTGGGACGGTAAATGACGGAATTGAGATGCTTAATCTTGAACTGGTCACACAGTCCTTTCATGAGGGCGTTGTTTAAATTCTTGGCATTGTCGGAGACTACAACCTCAGGTTGCCCATATCGGCAAATGACATTATTCCGGATGAAGCTGACGATGACCTCCTGAGTTACTTTAGGGAAAGAAGCCGCCTCTACCCATTTGGTGAAATAATCGATCATGACGAAAATGAACCGATGCCCGTTGCTCGCTTTGGGCTCTATTGGTCCGATTACATCCATTCCCCACATTGAAAATGGCCATGGGGAGGTCATACAGTGCAGTTCATTGGGAGGTGTATGGATCACATTACCGTGCGCCTGGCATTGATAACACCGTTTGACATGATCATCGCAATCGGCCTTCAGCGTTAACCAATAATACCCTGTCCTCAAGATCTTTTTGGCCAACATCGGTCCACTCATATGTGGCCCACACACCCCGCCATGGATTTCATTCATAATCCTTTGGGATTGCGTTTCGTCTACGCATTGCAACAGTCCCAACCCGGCATCCCTTTTGTAAAGTGAATCGCCACTCAGGTAAAACTTCATCGCCATCTTTTGAATTCTCATCCTTTCAGTCCGATTTGCCTGATCGGGAAGGGATCTGTCTCTCAGATATTCCCTTATGTCGTGATACCAGGGCTGCCAGTCGTCAACACCACCTCGTTTGATAACACTGCCACATTTTCCTCATATGCCGGGGCATTCTGTACGGTGATCTCAATCTGTGGACTGTCCCTACTCTTGATCACGTGGATTAAGGAAGCCAAAGTCGCCAATGCATCGGCAAAATCATTTCGTCCCCGAGGAATATGGCGGAAGGCGATATCTTCGAACTCTTGCATAAGCTGGGTGACACAACGATGGTATGGAAGTAACCGAAGCTCCTTAGTGTTGTATACCCCGATTGCTTGTCTGGATTACCAATTCTGAATCCCCGAACACCGCTAGTCTTTTTACTCCCATGTCACGGGCCAATCGGAGTCCCAAGATACACCCCTCGTATTCAGCGGTGTTGTTCGAATTGCTGAAACGAAGTTTAGTGGCCACGGGGTATTGTTCTCCGGTGATAGAGACTAGGACCGCTCCGGCTCCTGCCCCCTCGGCATTCATGGCACCATCAAAATACAGCTTCCAGAATTGTCCCTCGTCATCACATTTTTCGTGCGATACCCAAAATATATCCTCGCCCGGAAGAGGAGTTTCTAAAGGCTCCGTCCCTCCTGACGGGGTTTCTGCCAACTGATCTGCAATTCCCTGCCCCTTCATGGCCTTCTGGGTCACGTACACCATGTCAAACTGTTGTAAGATTAACTGCCATCTGGATAATCGACAATTCAGCATGGGCCTTTCAAAAATATATTTTAGGGGATCCATTCTTGATATCAGGTACGTTGTATGCCCATGGAGGTAGTGCTGTAATCTCCCTGCGGCCCAGGCCAGAGCACAACAAGTCTTCTCGATGGGAGTGTAATTCTGCTCACATTGGCTAAATCTTTTGCTGAGGTAATAGATGGCCTGCTCTTTACCCGCCTCATTTTTCTGTCCCAACATACATCCCATCGCGATGGTGTTGACGGATATATACATAAACAAAGGGATCCCATCCTTCGGGGGTACCAGCACTGGTGCCTCCGTCAGTTGTTTCTTAATGATCTGAAAAGCCCTCTGACACTGCTCATTCCATTCTTGGGAAGCACCCTTTCTTAACAATTTAAAAATCGGCTCACATGTAGTCGTCAAGTGAGATATAAAACGGCTGATGAAGTTTATTCTCCCCAGGAATCCCCCTTATCTCCTTCTCTGTGCGAGGTGCTGGCATATCCACAATGGCCTTAATCTTTGCTGGGTCTAAACTCAATGCCCCGATCACTAACCAGGAAACCCAAGAGCTTGCCCGATTGTACTCCGAAAGCACACTTGGCTGGATTGAGTTTCAAATTATACTTCCTGAGCCGATCGAATAGCTTTTTGAGATGAGTTATATGATCGGACTCTACCTTCGATTTCACAATAATGTCGTCCACGTAGACCTCTATCTCCTTGTGCATCATATCGTGGAACAAGGCCATCATGGCTCTCTGATAAGTAGCCCCCGCGTTTGTGAGGCCAAAAGCCAGTCGTCTATAGCAGAAAGTGCCCCAGGGGGTGATGAATGCGGTCTTTTCCCGATCTTCCTCCGCCACCATTATCTGATGATATCCTGCGAAGCAATCCACAAAAGAGTACATTTCGTACTGGGCTGTGTTATCCACCAGGATGTGTATGAAAGGCACCGGGAAGTTGTCCTTGAGACTGGCCTTATTTAGATCTCTGTAGTCTACACATACCCTCACCTTTCCTCCAGGCTTAGCTACCGGGACCACATTGGATAACCATTCAGGATAAGTGGATACCATAATGATTCCCGCCCTGAACTGTTTGATGATCTCTTCCTTCACTTTTAAGCTCCACTCAGGTTTCAACTTTCTTAGTTTCTGCTTGACAGGCCTGAAACCCTCCTTGATGGGTAACCGGTGCACCACAATGTCGGTGGACAATCCGATCATATCCTCGTGCGACCAGGCAAAGACATCCTCATATTGGCTTAGTAACTCAATTATTTCTGCTTTTTGGCTGGGGGTAAGGTCTGTCCCTATCTTGAGTTCTTTTGGATTGTCAGGGGTTCCGATATCTATAGTGATGGTTTGGTCCAAATTGGGTTTGGGTTTATCTTCGACCCATCCTTTGATCTCATCAGGTGCGTCGTCGTAATCTGTCTCGTCTTGCTCAATGCCCATCAAATCGAAATCCAGCTCAATGTCAAAATCATAATCACCATTCAAATTTGAAAGATCGTTTGTTAGGCAAGGAATACTTAAATTGGTACACCTGACATAAAACAAAGTACTTGTCATATATAAATCATTTTTCACGACGATCGCAATTTCAAATAACACGAAGAAACGACACAATTATGCAGAAATAAAACAACAACAAAATAAAACTTCTTCATTCCCCTATCCTCTAGGGTTAACCACCCTGACGTCGAGCTTTACCCCTGTTTGGATATCACTGGTTTCCGGGTCCAATTATCGATAGTTAGGTCAGATGAAATGCGCTGGATAAAGGAGGGCCTCACATCGGACACCTCCCCGATGATTACGGATACGTCACCCGAGTCCTTCTCCATATCTTCTCCAGGAATAATCAGCCCTGCCCAATCGATGACAGGTACAACTTGTTGGGCTCCCGGTGGTGTGATAACATTCGTCCCCTCCTTACTGCTTGTTGATTGTCCGGGGATATAGCATTTGGTTTCGAACTCTTTTGCGACCTCCCGCAGGAAACTTTCCCTCCGGGCCGACTCATTACATGTGGGGGTTAACTCTTCATTCCCTGCCCCAATCACAGGTCCGCTGATCCCCTGCTTATTGTCGACTTTGGTCACTGGACTGCCAACTAGTCGAATCGGAGTCGCACCCTGACGGTGTCCCCGTACTGCGCCCACATGGTATCCCAATCCTGCTTTGCCTATCTGCTGTGGTAGGTGGATGGGCTCGGTGATTCCCTGACTGCTTTTCCCTAGTCCCTGTCCAGGTTGGAAGTTCATTTTAATCATTTCCCGCGCCACAAAGGTGAGTTCCGGAGAGACCCTTGGTTTCACAGCTGGAGCCCCCAGGCATCTATAATGGGGAGTGCTAATCTCTAGTGCTTGAAAGCTGGCAGGCGCCGCTGTCTCATCCACATTGATTACTGGTAGGCCACTCCTGGGAGGAGAAGGGTCATCACATTCGGCCGAGATTGTTACCAGATTCCCATCGATGATCAACTTGATTTGTTGGTGGAGCGTGGAAGGAACTGCCCCGGCCATGTGTATCCACGGCCTCCCTAACAGCAGGTTGTAGCTTGCCGTAATATCTAGGACTTGGAAGGATATATCAAAAGTACAGGGCCCTATCTCCACTGGCAATTCTATCTCTCCGATGGTATCCCTCCGGGATCCGTCAAAAGCCCGAACCACCACATGACTGGCCCGTAGGCGCTTGAGACTGATGTTCATTTTCTTCAGCGTGCTGAGAGGACATATATTCAATGCCGATCCCCCGTCGATCAGCACCCCATTCATGACATATCCTGAGGAGATTACCGCGATGTGTAGCGGTTTTCGGTGCTCCCTTCCCTCTTTGGGAATGTCCTCCTCCGTAAAGGATATTGCATCGGTTTCCAATAAGTGGCCTATCAGCTGGCCGAAACCCTCCTCACTAATTTCTTTGGACACAAATGCCTCCTCCAGAACCTTCATCAGGGTCTTGCAATGCTCACTGGATGACAACACCAAGTCCATGACTGATGTTAGGGTTGATTCCTCACTTAAAATCTGGATCCCCCTCGTTTCTGGGTGATCCATCCTTTTCAAAAACTCTATGGCCCTTTCCTCGGAAACCTCTTCATTTTTTTCTCTTTTGGCTCTCAAGGACTCGCCCGGGAAGATATAAGGGGTTCCCCTTGGTCGTCACGGAAGCACAACTGGCCGCTTCCTTTGGTATTCCCCCATAATTCCAGGGTACAGTCTTCAGACTACTGATAGGGAGTTGCGGCCTTGCTGCAAGTATGATGGGCCTCGGGGCTGTCAACTTGACAGGTCTTTCCATGCCATTTGTACTTATCCCTATCAACCTGATGGGTGCTCCCCGTGCGCTCCCATGATCATGTATCACGTTGATCAATTCCTCAATTTTCTGCACATAGTTCAACCTTGGCGGCCCCCCAGCCTCACTTGCCTCCGTCACATTAACTCCCCCCCCATCATGTCTTGGCAAGGGATTTGCCTTAACATTCGGGGAGTCCGGTTGTTCCACCACAATCTCTCCACTGTCTATCATGTTTTGAATTCGATGCTTCAACGTCCAACAATCTTGAGTATCATGGCCAGGGGAACTGGAGTGGTATGCACATCGCTTGCTCGGGTCAAATCTTCTACCCTTTGGGTCACTCGGTGGTGCCAGACCAACTATTTTCTTTTGGGCTACTAATACCGCTAGTACCCGTTCAAGCGGCTCCCCGAGCGGGGTGAATACTCGATTTTGCGAGGCCTCATATCTTCTTCGCCCCTCTGTCCTTTGATCTGTGAAGTTTGGCTGACGGGATGGACCTCCCCTCTGTACCTGAACCGGAAGATGACTTTCCGTTTTTCTGGATGACCCCTGTAAGATGAGGGAAACATCCTCTTCCTTCTTCTTTTGGACCCTCCGGGAAGTGCTGCCATAGTTTCCATTTTGTATTTGCTTTTTGCGGGCAGCAGTTTCTAAAGCAGTAAGATCCCGGATTTTACCCGATTTCAACCCCATGTCAACCATCTCTCCATGTTTAATCATTTCAGCAAAAGGTCTTCCAATCCCCGAGATGACCCTCTCATAATACGGTGCCTCCTGAATGTCTACAAAGGTCATTACCATCTCTGATTCGCTCATCGGGGGGGTTACCTGTGCGGCCATGCCCCTCCATCTTTGCGCATATTCCCTGAAGGATTCCCTAGGCTGTTTTTTAACCTTTGTCATTTGGTACCTGTCAAGAGCCATCTGGGCCTGAAAGCTGTATTGGGTTAAGAAAGTATGGGCCAATTCCTCCCAGTTGTGGATTCGGGCGTTGTCGAGGCGAGCATACCAGATTCTTGCCTCCCCTGTTAAGCTTTTCTGGAATAGTTGCATTCTTAACCCCTCGTCTTCGGCATAAGACCCGAGCTCTCCAATGTATATTTTCAAGTGTGTATAGGGGTCTCCCTTTCCATTGTACTTTTCAAACTCGGGGACCTTGAACTTTTCGGGATATCTGGCTCCGGGGAAAACACATAGATCCGAATAATTAACCCTGCCCAAGGAACCTATGCCCCTTAGAGATTGGATGGTCTCCTCCATGTGTTTCATTTTTCTCCGAAGGTCGTCATTGTCCCCTTCTTCTGGGATAGTAATCACTGTCCTGCTATGTATGGGAGCGGCCTTCGGGATGACTGGTTCGTCCTTGAGTCGGGGTTGGTCCTCCTTAAGCAAGTTTGTACCATTTTTAGGAGGATTCTGATCATCCCCTGGTGGTGGAATATTATGCGATCCCTGGTTTACCGGATCCTGTCTGATTAAGAACTGTTCCTTTAACATCGTGGCCATTTCCATCATCTGTCTTTTAAAATCATCAAACTCTTCCCGAGATATGGAACTATGATTAGGAATATCAGCCATTTCAGATGTAGAATTTTGGGCTTTCTTAGACTGCGAACGGGTTTGAGGAGCAATCCTACAGAGACAATGGTTCGAAGTTTAGTCTTGGGGAAATGAAAACATGGATGCATGCTAAAACTGTAAAAAAATTTTGTGTGTTTTTTGGGTTTTTTAATCTTTCCCTGTAAAACAGAAAGTTAGTAGTCCTTTAGTGCCATAACCAATGCCAAACATGCTTTATTATGCTCCCCCAACTATTCCCTGCAATTCACAGCGGTTAGTAATCTCTTTCGACACAGAAAAAGGGATGTATGAATATTGAATGAGATCATGACATTTAGACATATAAACGTAAAAAGGCATGAAGAGACTTTTCCTGCGTTGGGTTAATCTGAGGCTGACCTACCCTAGGGTTACTCTCGCGGGCTTTTCGGCATGAAGGTTCCCAAATCTTCGCAATCTACTCGTTTGAGCCCTTTCGATTGGAGCGGATTTAAGTGGTGCGTTTCCTGAGCCATCTCCGGGGAGCAGCCCCATCGAGTCCAATAATAAGCAACCGACGGGTTCGCCTCAGGAGGAGGTACTCTCTCAACATACATTCACATTCATCGTCCTCACCGTATGCAAATGATTACTTTGAAGTAAAGCAAACCCATTCAATCATTCATTCATTGGACAACAACACACATTCGCACAACAAAAGTAAAAAATCAAAAATATCGCACACACACACATTTTATGAATTTTAAAGGATAGGACAGCATCAAGATTTGAACGCGGCTTAAGCCCTCTAATGTCCCCAGCAGAGTCGCCAGCTGTCGACGCCGGGTTTTCTCTTTCTCTTGGTCTTTTAGTCTTTTCCCATTTTAACCTTTCGATTTAATGATTTTTTTTTTTTGGAAAAGGTCGGCATTGATGTCGACGGGGTTTTGAAAGAATCGTGTTTTATGATGAGCCAATTAACCAGAGTCGCCAGTTGGTATATTTGAAATGGATGTACCAACTCATCCGAGTTTTCGTTTTTTTTTTTTTTTTTTAAATCGCTGGCTCATATGTGACTCCGAATTAATTGGTCTGCGAATCGAGATTCATAGAGTTCGGGGGCTTGCTTAAGTGAGGGGAAGGTGTTAGGCACCCCTCGACTTCCGTGAAACACGGTTACCGCAATCTTGATGCTTTCCTATCCTTTAATTCATGAATGTGTGTGTGTAGGTGCGCGTGTGTGTGTGTGTCTGTGTGCCTATGTGAATGTTGTGGTGAGTTTGTATGAAAGAGTCATTTGGATTTTAGGGAAAATCGTGCTTTAATTTGAGAACGCTTCGGAATATCTTTTCGGTATACACGAGAAAGCTTTATTCTTTATGAGAAAGGTTTGATTTTAATTGTCCGAAACTATGAGATTTTCATTAAGTGTCGTTTTGGCAAAACAAGAGTTTTTAAACCTTCGTCTAAATAGGAATCGAGATCTATACGTTTGCTTTCATAAAATGATGGGCAATTTCTAGAACCTCTTTAACCCTATATACAACGGTTTAATAAAACGTCATTTTATTTGTAAAAATCATTTTTGTGTGATGTTTTGGAAAACGATCTTTCCTTAGCTTTCTCGTTAGATAGGAATCGACATTCATTAACATTTCTCAAATTTTAACCTCGTGATTTCTAATATCCTACTTTGATTGATTTTATGAAAATCTTATCATTTAGCTTTGAAATCGATTTCGTGTCATAAATCAAATCAAGCATAAACACGCGTCGGGGCTATTCATGGGCATGTAAGCCATCAAAATGTCCCCGAACGCCAACAATCACAACTTTCACTATTTCGGGGCCTTAAACCCGATTCTCGCCTTAGCGTCATTTTAAGGCCCGACGGTTACATGTTTACAACGAAGGATTACATTGTTCCTAAATACATACGTCAAAATTTGTCCATCATCGGATTCGGACCACGGTGTCACGCTCCTAGGCTCACATCCACAATTTATCACAAACATCAAATAGATACAATAACATAACTAACAACGGATTGCTTAACGCCCCACAAGGATCCAAAATTAACAATCTACATAGATCAATTCCATCTAATGTATATATCGATATGAACGAGCAACACCTCACCCAATGGATATCATCGGATTATTAGGAAGAACTTTGTTCCGATGGAACCCTCTCTAATAATTCCTAATCCATTGTTCCACAATAATTTACATGAAATCTACATTTAATTCAATCAAAAGACATGATAGGAATTGGTATAATAAAAGAGATTTCACCTTGCAATTGATATCCAAATGGATGTGAACTTGTGTATTGAATAGAAGAAAAAAGTATTATGTGATACAATCAAATCACAAGAATAATATTCCTCTCTTTTTTTTCTCACTTTCTCTTCTATTTTTGTAGCAAAATCTCACTATTTTCTCTCTATTTCCGTGCTTATGTTGCTGCTGTATTCTCCTTCTTCCTCACAATTGCTGAACTTGCTCAACCTCCTGTATGCTGCCCGAAGCGGCTTAAATAGGCTTGCCAGAGCCAGCCGCAGATCTATCTGCGGCTGGCCGCAGATGGATCTGCGGCTGGCCAGCTGGCACGCCTCCCATCGCACTCAGCTGGTAGTGCTGATTTCCTGGTTTCCGTGCTGGCGCACCCACTTGGCCGCAGATCTATCCGCGGCTGGCGGGCTTGACTTTCTCGATTTTCGTGCCACGCCTCGATTTTCGTGCCGCAACGTCGGTTTTCATTGACAGACTCGTGTTCTGCAGTCCGGGAATTTCCGGGAGACGTGCCACCTCATTCGGAAGTGCCTGCTTCGGACGGCTTTATTGTCACGTAAACTTGGGTTGCCCAAAACATTGCGGCGGTGCCGGGCGCTCGCCCTTGTGCCCGCTCCTTTGCTCCCGCAATCTGGTTCAATTGACGATTTTGCCCTCCTGTCATGATTAGTAGAAGGAAACGCAAAATTTGGGTGTCTACAGTGGGACCCGTGGAAAGCATCCGACCATCCTCCCCGGCGAGCATGATCTCCGAGGGCTGAGAATCCAGCGGCCAGAAAGTAGTGAAAGAAAGGGAGTGCGGGATGCGGATCTCTCCAGTGACGCATCTGAATGCGCGCTCTCCCAGATACATCACCCAGCCTCCAACACTCTGCAAAGTGAGGCGACGGGTGGAAAGCTCGAACTCCGGGCCGGAAGGATGCCCGTCAGCAAACCCCACAGTCAGATGATCGGAGAGGTAGGGAATCCAGACGACGTCGGCAGCCGTGATCAACTCCAGCTGAATACGACAATGTGCAAAGCTGCCCGGCACGGGGACCTCCTCCAGAGTGCTGTGATGCCATCGCCGACCCCGAGGATAAGTGTCCGGGCCCAGAGTAGTGATAGGCCTCAGACATGGCAGCCGCTCGTAAGCCCAGAACTGTGAATAGAAACAAGGCAAGGCATGAGTCACTATCAAATACAGAAAAGAGATGAAAGGAAAAGAAATACAGTAAGAGAGAGGAGGAGGGGACTCACCAACAGAAAATGGTAGAAGCCGAGCCAGGCATCAGTCTGTCCCTCTGAGCGTAGACGCATGCCATGGAGGAAATAGGCAAAGGTGAATGACCCCCAGTCATAGTCACCGATGCGGTCCACGTCTCTGACCGCTCCTACGACGCCGAAATGAATAGTGGAGGAGTTGTTCCCCAGAAAACAACCCCTCATGATGGTCAGGAACAGGCGTCGTAGCAGAATGTCCCTGGTGCCCTGATCTGCTGGAATAGGCAGCGCATAGAGACCCCCGACTGCATCGACAGCCAAAGCACCAGATCGGATACTGCGGGCCTTAAAGACCCGGTCCTCAGCAGCGAAGCCCAGCAAAGCTCGAACCTCCACAGGAGTGATATCAAGATCCAAGGGGACGCGGGACCCGGTAAACTCAATGCCGGTAATGTACCTCCAGTCCCATGGGGTCAACACGACCTCGCAGTCGAGGAGATGAAGGGACTGCGTCTGGTGGAACCATCGCTCGGATAAAGCCCTCATGTAACCCCAGGGGCACTGGCGGGGGATGATAGTGAAGAAATGTCGAAAGCCCCAAGAGTCCACCATCGCCCGATAATCACTGTGCAGGGCCGCGTAAAGGGAGTAGATGTTGAACCAGTTGCCCCTCGGCTGGGTAAACTCGGGCACCTGGGGCAATCACTAAGGGGTCAGTCCGGACAAAAGGAGAATGGAGAAATTGAGAGTAAAATCAGAATAGAACTGAATATACCTCGTTAGCCACGAGAGATGCTGAAGGGTGACGACTGAGATCCCGACCCAAAAGATCGGGTATCTGCACAGAGGCGCCAGAAGAAGCCTGATGAGTAGATGGAGCCGGTGCGCTAGAGGATGGCCCCTCTGCCGCGACCTCCGGAGGGACAACCTCCTCAACGTCCGGATGACCAGGACGAATGACAGCCTCCGTCAAACGACGAGCCTGACGGGTACGAGGAGGAATAGGGGCAGGTGCAGCCCTACGACGGCGAACACCCGAAGTCCGAGAGGCGGAGGAGCTACTGGGCGCATCACGATCCATAGCTGGAATAGAACGGGCGAGAAAGAAGGTAAGTTCCCTTTTAAAATTATGTAATGAACATTCTAAATTTCTAGCCTCATCATATGATTAATGCAACATGATGCATGGTTATGGTATAAAAAAAAAAAAAAAAAAAAAATCGGCAGAGTTCCGTTTGAAAAATGGACATCCCAGGCTAAGCCAAACATGTTTTCCATCAATCAAAGTCTCAAACAGATCTAAATTGCATTCATATATGTAATTACAGCATGTAATGCATGTTTTTATTGCAGAAAAGGAATAACAATATGTGGGACCGCCTCATGAACATAAAATAGGACTCACATAGTTGATACATAGCATGTATATATGATGGTACATTACATAGCATTGTAAAGCATACATTTTATCTCTAAACATGCAAATAGTCAAATGTATAGCAAAACATTGACGAAATTGAAAAGTGACCGGTCAAAGTGTTACCTGTAGCGCGTAGATCGATCCTACCGGAACAGTTTTTGCAGGAAAGTTGAAAAAATCGACAAAAAAGCCCTCGCGAACAAGAAAAATCGAGAGAATCTCTTTGGATTACAAGTTGAAAGTGACAGATCTGGAGGAGCCGCGTTGGTTTTAAGGCCCGATCATGGCCGCAGATGTATCTGCGGCTGGCCGCAGATCCATCTGCGGCTGGCCGCAGATCCATCTGCGGCTGGCCCTGGTGGGTCCCACCTTGCTCCCTTGCAGCCATTTGACGTGTTGAAGTGAAAAGTTTACGAGATGGGTGACCGGCGACGATACCCGGCCCCCGACATGACGATTCGACCGGCGACGATAACCGGCGATCACGAGATGGATGTCCGGCGACGATAACCGGCTCCGACAGATAAACCAACCGGCGACGATAACCGGGGGTTACGAGATGGGTGACCGGCGACGATACCCGGCCCCGACATGACGATCGACCGGCGACGATAACCGGCGATCACGAGATGGATGACCGGCGACGATAACCGGCTCCGACAAGATAACCAACCGGCGACGATAACCGGGGGTTACGAGATGGGTGACCGGCGACGATACCCGGCCCCGACATGACGATCGACCGGCGACGATAACCGGCGATCACGAGATGGATGACCGGCGACGATAACCGGCTCCGACAAGATAACCAACCGGCGACGATAACCGGGGGTTACGCGATGGGTGACCGGCGACGATACCCGGCCCCGAACGAGACGATAGATTGAAGGAGTGAACCCAAAGACTAACGAACACGGTCAAGGGGTTGATACATTAACACTCTTACGAATGTCTTGCATGCATTGCATCTTATGTTGCATCATAAGCTATATGTGTGAGACATCATGTATGCACTGTCATTCTTACACATTGTCATTCATGCATCGAGTGTCTATTCTTTATCCTGTTCATTTCATTTATCATTTCATAAACATGATAAAGAGGGGCAGCTGTAGACACCCAAATTTTGCGTTTCCTTCTACTAACCTTGACAGGAGGGCGAAATCGTCAATTGAACCAGCTTGCAGGAGCAAAAGAGCGGGCACAAGGGCGAGCGCCCGGCACCGCCGCAATGATTTGGGCAGCCTAGGTCGACGTGACAGCATGACCGTCCAAGGCAGGCATTTCCGAATGAGGTGGCACGTCTCCCGGAAGTTCCCGGACTGCGGAATACGAGCCTGTCAGCGAAAACCGACGTTGCGGTACGAAAATCGAGGCGTGGCACGAAAATCGAGAAAGTCAAGCCCGCCAACCGCGGATAGATCTGCGGCCAAGTGGGTGCGCCAGCACGAAAACCGGGAAATCAGCACTACCAGCTGAGTGCGATGGGAGGCGTGCCAGCTGGCCAGCCGCAGATCCATCTGCGGCCAGCCGCAGATAGATCTGCGGCCGCAGATAGATCTGCGGCTGGCTCTGGCCAGCCTATTTAAGCCAGCTTCGGCAGCATATAGGAGGTTCAGCGAATTTTGGAGAAGAAGAAGAAAAACAGCAAACAGCAGCACGGAATTTGAGAGAAAAATAGTAGATTTTGCAACAAAAATAGGAAGAAAAGAGAGGAAAAAGAGAGAAATTTTACTCCTTTAATTTTGATTGTATCAAATATATTTCTCATCCTATTCAAATACCAAGACTTCATCCTTTTTGAGATCATTTTGCAAGGTAAAAATTCCTTTTGTTATAACAATTCATATCATCTTATTTGCTTAGATGGGATGTAGTTTTCATGTATATTGTTGAACAATCATGGATTATGGATTATTAGGGAGGGTTCCATCGGAACAAAATTCTTCCTAATAACCCGAGGATATCCAATTGATAAAATTTCTAGCTTGTTTATGATAATTTATTGGGTGTAATTTATTTAGATTGTCATTTCCGGATATCATGGTATATTAGATAAAACCGGGTTGGTTAGTTATGTAATATTCATTTTGTAGGCATGTATTAATCTCGTGTGAGCCTAGGAATGCGACCCCGAGGTCCAAATCCGATGATGGACGTTTTGATGTATGTGATAGATTCAAGATGCTCGTTTTGTAACATGTAACCTTTGGGCCTTAAAACGACGCCAAGGGGGGGGAATCGTGTTTAAGGCCCCGAAATAGTGAAATCTGTGATTGTTGGCGTTCGGGGATATTTTGATGGCTTACATGCCCATGAATAGCCCCGACGCGTGTTTATGCTCGATTCGATTTATGACGCGAAATTGATTTCAAAGCTAAATGATAAGATTTTCATAAAAATCAAGCAAAGTAGGATATTAGAATCACGAGGTTAAAATTTGAGAAATGTTAATGAATGTCGATTCCTATCTAACGAGGAAGCTAAAGAAAGATCGTTTTCAAACATCACAAAATTTGATTTTAGAAATAAGTAACGTTTTATTAAATTTTTGTGCATAGGGTGAAAGAGATTCTAGAAATTGCCCGATCATTTCATGAAAGCAATGTATAGATCTCGATTCCTATTTTGACGAAGGTTTAAAACTCTTGTTTCGCCAAAACGACACCTAATGAAAATCTCATAGTTTTTGATAAATGTAAAATCAAATTTTTCTTATAACGAACCAAGCTTTCTCGTGTATACCGAAAAGACATTCCGAAGCGTTCTCAAATTAAAACACGATTTTCCCTAAAAATCCAAATGATTCTTTCATACAAACTCACCACAAAATTCACATAGGCACACACACACACGCGCGCGTACAACACAACATTTCATGAATTAAAGGATAGGAAAGCATCAAGATTGCGGTAACCGTGTTTCACGGAAGTCGGGGGGTGCCTAACACCTTCCCCTCGCTTAAGCAAGCCCCCGAACTCTATGAATCTCGATTCGCAGACCAATTAATTCGGAGTCACACATGAGCCAGCGATTTATAAAAAAAAACGAAAATTCGGATGAGTTGGTACATCCATTTCAAATATACCAACTGGCGACTCTGGTTAATTGGCTCATCATAAAAACGATCTTTCAAAACCCCGTCGACATCAATGCCGACCTTTTCCAAACGTCATCTAAATCAAAAGGCTAAAATTGGAAAAGAAGAGAAAGCGAAAACCCGGCGTCGACAGGATGCTCCTATTATACTCCTGCACCTTCAAGGAGTTGAATGGTGAGGAAAGTAGGACTATTAGATATCAGATATCTAAGGAGCTCTTCTAATCTAGAATGACCGATAGCGCTACAGACAAATGTTCTAAAATGATCAATCTGATTGAACAATTGGGACAACTGGGTTTTGTCATGGATGGAGAGTTGATCCAAGATTTGATCTTGCAATCACTTCCAGACTCTTTCTCACAATTTGTTGTGAATTTCCACATGAATAAGCTATATGTCAGCCTGCCTGAGTTGCTTAAACATGTTGAAAACTGTAGAGAGTCATTTTCTAACCAAGAAAGACCAAGTCTTACTGGTAGGGGCCAAAGGATCTTTTGAAAAGAAGAATAATTCAAAGAAGGTATAAGGAAAGGCAAAAACAAAGTATAATAAGAACAAAACTGATGAAGATAGCAAAGGAGTTTGCTTCCACTGCAATAAGCCTGGACATTGGAAAGGAAACTGTAAGGAGCATCTTGCAGAGGCTAACCAGAAGAAGCTTAGTGAAGCTTCGGTTACAGATATAAGTTTGTTCATAATTGAAATAAATCTTTCTATAAGTCAAGGTTCTACTTGGGTATTGGATACCGGTTATAGTTCTCATGTATGCAATCCAATGCAGAGAACAAGCAGAAGTAGAAAGCTAAACAAAGAGTAAGTAATCTTACGTGTGGGAATGGAGCAATGGTTGCTACATTAGCCGTAGGAACTTATAGTTTAGCGTTGCCTGCGGGTAAGTCTATTAAGTTAATAAGTTGTTATTATGTTCCAGTTCTCTTTAGAAACATTATTACTTTCGTTGTTGGACAAGGAAGGTTCTGGTATTATATTTAAGAACAATTGTTGTTCTATTTATAATGATAATGTTTTGTTTGAAGCTGGAAGATTACTTATTGGACTTTGTATACTTGACTTATATGAAAATAATTTTGCAACTTGAACAAACTAGTAAAAAGAAAAAGGAGATGATCATTCAAAGAGTTGAATATGTGTATTTGATGAAATACAAGTCTGAATCATTTGAAAGGTTCAAAGAATTCAGAAGTGAAACAAATGACAAAGTATTAAGATTCTTTGATCAGATCGAAGAAGGAATACTTGTACAATGAGTTTCTAGATCATCTCAAAATGGTATTTTCTCATAATGGACGACGCTTTATGATACACAATAATTGATTAGTGTATCTAAAAGGAGAAATTGTACCTTGTTGGACATGGTGCGATCCATAATGATTTTTTACCGACATTTCAGTATCCATCTGGGGTTATGCCCTAGAAACGGCTGCATATCTACAAAATAAGGTAACCTCAAAATCCGGCCCCAAGACTCCATAAAAGTTATGGATAGGGAGGATTCCTAATCTTAAGTGTGTTAAGATAAGGGATTGTCTAACTTATGTGAAAATGTTTCAAAAGATAAGTTTGGGACAAAATCTGACAAGTGCAGATTTGTGGGATATCCTAAAAAGGGTTTGAGATATTATTACTATAATCCTACACGTTGCCTTCTTGGATAAAGGTGTTTATCATTGAAGGAGCTAGTGGGAGGATAATAGATCCTAAAGGAGTTCAAGAACCACAAAGCATGTTGAGTCAAATCGAGGAACCTGTAGATAGACCTATTGTACCACAACAGAATCGTAAATCTGGAAGAGTACCGAAGATACCTAAAAGGTATGGATTCATCATAGAGGATGATGATGAGGTACGCATCATAGATAATGATGATCCAGTTATATATGATGAGGCTATGAGTAGTAGACACTCAGAGAAATGGCAGATGGCCATGAAATCCGAAATGGACTCCATGTATGAGAACCAAGTATAGACTTTGGTTACTCCATCGAAAGGCATAGTGCCTAGAGGGTGTATATGGGTCTTTAAGAGAAAGACTGGGGCAAATGGCAAGGTGGAGACCTATAAGACCAGACCTGTTTAAAAGGTTTAAAATCAAGTCAAGGAGTTGACTGTGATAAAACCTTATTAACGGGTAATACTCAAGTCCATTTGGATTTTACTTGCTATTGCAGCTTATTATTACTAAATCTGGCAAATGGACGTGGAGACGCCCTTCCTCAATGAAGACTTGAGGAGAATGTATGTATGATACAACCAGAGGAATTCGTTTCAAAGGTTGAAGCAAATCGTGTATGTAAGCTACAATGATCCATTTATGGATTAAAGCAAGCTTTTCAAAGATGGAACATTCGTTTTGATGAGACAATCAAAAGAGTTTGATTTTATCAAAAACGAGAATGAACCTAGTGTGTACAAAAGGGTCAATGGGAGCACTGTGACATTCCTAGTATTATATGTTGATATACTACTGACAAGGAATGACACACCAATGCTATAATCAGTAAAGATAAAATTGTCTAAACATTCCTCCATGAATAACTTGGAAGGAGCATCCTATAAATTGGGGATATAAATCTATATAGATAGATTTAAAAGGATGTTCGGCTTAACCCAAGGAATGTATATTCATTCGATGCTAAAGGCGTTTAGCATGGCAAACTCTAAGAGAGGTCTTATGATGATGAGTCATGAAGTGTATCTCTTTAAATTGTCCTCAATAAAAAAGAGATCGCATGAGTTACTATCATGTATGTAATGAATATACAAGGCCTAATGTTGATCAGTCATATTTGGGAGAATATCACTGTAAGACAGTGATAAACATCTTTAAGTACTTAACCGGTACTGAAGATGTGATCATGATTCATGGTAGGTTTGAATTAAAACTAGAGGGTTAAACAGACTCAAGTTTTTCAGACTGACCACGACGATAACAAATCCACTTTAGGGTAAATTGTTACCTTGAATGGTGGTGCAGTGAATTGGAAAGGTTCCAAACAGCAAAGAGTTGTTGGTTTAGTGACAAAGACAAAGTATATAGCTGTAAATGAAGCTGTAAGTTGATTGTTTGGATGAAAAGTTCATTACAGAACTAGGAATAGTTCCTAAGTCTCATCTTGGATTCAAACATGTGTTGCGGCACTTTCATTTGATTAGAGGAATCATTGAAAGAAGAACAGGTCACTATAGAGACAGTGGACTCTCAAGAACAACATTGCATATCCATTTACTGAAGTTTTATCCAACAGCAGGATGATCGACACTTAGAGAAGAAGAGTATTAGATACCATGGCGATTGGCATGGTGCAAGTGGGAGATTAAAAGTAGTATGCACACAAGCCAATCATATTTGATATGATGTAGCATTTACTTTGTAATCTGATTCATTTATTAAAGGCATTTTACTGTATCTATATTGTGCTGTTATAATAAATGTGATAAACCCATAGTTTTGAGCAATGCTTTTAGAATCATGATGGTGATCATGCTAATGAGATCTAAATTCTAGATAGCTCACAAACTAAAATCGTTCCTAATCGTTAGATTACTAAAAAGGGGATTAGTGAATCCGGATAGATTAGTACATACGTTGCTTGCTCTTAAGAAGAGGATGATTGATCTCATAATCATTTGTGTGGAGACACTAAAGCAAGTATATAGGTGCTTATTGGAGAATAAGTTCACTGAACGTGGCTCGCTAAGGAATACCTAATGGAGTTTTACTCGCCTGTCAATAGGAATTCCTCTAGTGATAGTAGTACAAGTGATCCTTAGACTTGAGATCAACATAGTATCTTGTGTATGATGAGTTATACTTTGACATGTCCCTTAAGACCTTTAGGGTATATCAAAGGGTATGATTGGGTATAATAAGTTGTACATGGAGATAGGTGAATAATCAACAACGAATCTACCACATCTAGTAAAAGATGTGAATGTCCTATGTGATTCGATAAATGACAACTCAGTAGTCCTTGGCGAAGGCAGAATGAAATTAGAAAGGAGTTTCTAATTTGCATTATTTAGAGTTGTGCATTTGGGAATCGAAATACATATAATTAAATAAAATAAGACTTGACAGTAATTCCATGTCTTATATTTAATTGGGACATTGTATGGTAGAAGGATTGAATTGTACGATAACTATTCACTGAAAGGTTTTTTTGTGATTAATGTTGAAATCTATATTATCTGGAAAGTCGTTGATCGCTAAGGGGGTTTACCCTTATTGTAGAATTGTTCTAATTGATTTATTCACAACCGGTTTAATATGGAGAACCTAAAGGGTCACACCGCAAAAGGAAAATATTTATTTAAGAAGTAAATGACATAATTGTAATAATAAGTTAAGTGTATTTAATTTAGTCTATGGAGATAGAATAAATTAAGTAGCTTAATATTTATTATTTAATATTTTGGAAATATTAAATATAAATTAATAATAGGAGTCTTATTATTATTATTACTATTACTATTATTTAATTCCTAATAGGGATTGGGAATTAATTAATAGAAGTACTCTCCCATGAATTCCTAATTAGATTAGGAGCATAATTAATTAAAGGATTTTAATTATAATAGAAACCCTAATCCTAAATAGTTTAGGGAAGGGTTATTCCTACATCTATAAATAAGAGGAGTCTTATCATAGATTAGGGTTACACACTCTTGCATTAGATTGTGGAGAGTACTTGTAATTTCTATAGAGATAGAAACTAGGGTTTTGCCAATACCCAACTTCTTGAATACCTATTCTTCCTTGGTGGATCACCTCTAGAGGCCAAACACTTGGATGTCTAACGTTGATCAAAAGGAAGGAATTTAATCGGTAGAATTCAAGGAGAACGCGAAGGAATTGGAGGTGAACTTGTACCTAAGGAAGCTAGAATTCTACAAGGGTATAATTCTTATTCTCCATCTCTTTCGTTTAATTAATAATTGTGCATAAAAGAAAGATCATGGTGATGGTTTGTATAAAATTTTAAAATCTGATTTTATCGTGCTTCCGTTTTATTTATGTAATTTGATTGCATGTTCGCGTTATACAAACCTAACACTTCTATATATTCAAAAGAAAAATATTGTCCTTGTGTGACACAACAAAACAACATCGTTTAGTCTATTTATAAGCATCAAATGTGATAAGGCAACATCTTAAATATTTAATACTTGCCTTGTGTGACACAACAAACTCATATTAAATATTTAATACTCTATTGCTTTACCATGCTAGAAGGCGACGTTCGATATTCCAAATATCTTTGAGCGTTTAGGACTTAATATGATTTATTTGAGGGGTTTGTTATTATTTGTCTCATCTTGTTTAGCGCGCATGCACATATATATATCAAATACGCGTCATATTATTTAACATGCGAAGCATGTTGGATAATGTAATGATCCGGAATTTTCAAGGTTCATTATTAATTAAATAATGAATTTAATTTCTAATGACTTATTTTGCATCAAATTTTATTTTATTTTATTTTATTTTATTATATATATATATATATTTTTTTTTTTTTTTTTTTTATTTTTTATTTTTGGGAACCAACATGAGCTTGGTAGTATTATTGATAATTGTTGATATCAATAAATAGTTGAGGTGATGAGTTTAATTAAATATGTAATGTAATTTTAATGAGTCCCCTTGTGTGCTTGTTTAAACCTTTATGTGCATTGGGAGACTTCATGATTAGGTGATAAATTCAAATTGAGTGAAGGGAGTCACTAATAGTATAGTTAAATTAGTGAACAAACTCTAAGGTTTAATAGCAAGAAACTTGGGGATTTGTTCAATAATTAAGTACATTAATTAAGGTATTAAATTCAAATTAGTAAAAATTGAATAATTTGAATGTGAATTCTATGATTAAATAATTTAGCTAATTATTTAATTGTAATACATAAGGTATAATATAGTTATTAAACCTAAGTTAATAATTTATCAAGAGTAATTAATTGTAATGTAAAGATTAATGAAAATTTCTTTGGTTAATTTAGTTTTATATTAATGGGCAATGGTTGGAAGGAATTAAAATGGACCAACATTATTAAATTGGACCCAATCTCTTACATTTTCGGATGGGCCGAACCAATTGGGCAGGGTAAATTTTACTTCCTTAGTTGGCTTAGGGATAGGGGTCCGATCAGTTTATTATAAGCCCAATGCTCTAATCCTATCATCAGGCTTCGGTAGGGGGCTCGGCTGTATCAGATGTAAGCGTGTAAGGGGGGAAATTATCTTCAGTCAATTGCACAAGGGGGCAAACCGTTCGGACCAGGGGGGACCCAAGCTTCCTGCGGTTCCTCGATTTGGGGAGGATACGAGTCTGAAGTGATTGATGAGGGCTGCCGATTTTTCCCACTTTCTGCGCAGACAGCGAACGGCGGACGGGACGGCCGAAGGATTCGGCGTCGGGCAAGGGAACTCCCTCCAAAATCCAAAGGATTCAGCAATTGTACAAGGGAATCGTCGACCGAAATGAAGGATTGGACGTGGCAGCCTCTCCAAGTTGCTCCTCTCGACCCAGCGGGTGCAACCGGTGGTTATTGTGCTACAATTGGGGTAATAACCAACCAATTGGGTGAGCACCCTCCCTATAAATTGTAACCCAAGAACCCCTTACCAAGCTGCTGAATTTGTTTAGTCCGAAATAACCCAATAACGTGTGAGCTTGAGAGTTCGGAGGAGCAAGAAGGACAGCATCGAAGGAGCAGCTTCGGCCTAAGCAAACCTTAAAGGTATAGTAATGGGTCTGTTAAGGGGAGCAGTAGCCGAAATGGCTCTTCCTTGTTCCTTATTTGATTTTCGTTTTGGGGTTCTGTTTTGACCCAAATGTTGTGTAAATTCTTTTTTGTTGTTTCTTTGTGTTAGGAAATCTGTGTATGGAAGGACCATAGAAGGTTCAAGCAGCATGGGTTTGTGTCTCGAATGGTTCAGTGTCGAACCTTTGTATGCCCATCAACTGTTTGTTGTAATTCCTAAGCGAATCAGTTTTCCTTGTTTAAGCGACATGTGTAGCCACTGTATAAATTCATATGTTCTTTTACGGAATGCGTTGATGTGGGTCGCTGCAGGCTCATAATAAGGGTGTGTACATAATAGTTATCAGACCAAAGCTTGAATATGGGTTTAATGTTTTGGGTTGTCCACGGATTTTCGAACCTAACATCTCTATGTTCACTGTTTTGCTACCCCATTGTCATTTCGGTTTTGTTTCTATTGTTTCTTCTTTTGTTTTGGTTGAGTTCTGTTGAGATTGGGTGTGGAGATTGTTGTGGGAAGGGCTGTGAAGGGCCAGATGGTGCAAGGATGCGCCTGGGTGGTAGGAATTTTGTGTTGATAGGGACTGATAGAACTTGGCCATGCCCACCACCTGTTTGATGTATTGTCTGCTAGGGCCAGTTTTCAGCTACAATACCATATACTGTATCGATTATAACATAAAATTTCAGAATTTGGTTTACACTATGTTCACGGTTGGTATTAGGTTGTTCGCAGAAAATGAAACTAGTGTTGAATGCTTGCTGTTTCGCTAAGGCAGAGCTTGGCTTGTGAGGGGCCGAAGCTTGTGGGTGTTGTACCTGTCGCTAGCCTTGGGCTGGGTTCGGTCAAGTTACCAACTAGTTGCTTAGAGTTCCTCTACTTGGTTTATAATGTTCATGTATTTGTGGTATTGCAATTATCAGTTGTTAGTACTTCAAATAATTAGATCACCACTAACTAATTGTTTGTCAACTAACAATGAAGCATTTTCTAAAGGTGGATAGTATTACTTAACCTCTAAATTATTTTTCAATGAAGTCCTAATATACTATTCACGAAGTTAGTGAAATTGCTGGGTAAATAAATTGTTGTTAGATTACTTAATAACATCTAAATACATTTTGGGTGTTCTTCAAATGGAATGAATAACGACTGTATTTTTGTAACTAGAAATAAAAGTCTATTTAATTATTTATTATTCAACTAAAATTTAAATAATGAATAAAGGCATTGATTGATTATTATTTAATTGGTATTAAATGATAAAGACAATGATTAATTGATTATTATTTAACTAATATTAAATAATAATTAAATGTAAAATAAGTGTAAGAATAATGTCTAATTAACTATTTATTATTTAAACATTTAAATAGTGAATAAAGGTAATGATTAGTTATTATTAAGTAATAACTAAAGACATCTTGAGTGTATGAATAAAAATTTAGTATTACTTCGTGTCGAATATTGATGTAAAACTTATAATTTAATTACTTATTATTTAATTGATAATTAAATAATAAGTAACCATGACTAGTATTATTTACAATTAAATAACCACTCAGGATAATTACCTAATCACTATTTAAGTTATACTAGATGGTAATTAAAAGGGGACAAGTTAATGAAACACTATTAAGCAAACTATAAATTGGTTAAAGGTTTGATATGTACCTACCCTTAATGTTTAATTTTCTAAATCATGAACCTAAGGTTCAGTGATGTCCTAATAAGGTGAATGATAGTGTCTTGTCTTGTGTGTTTCACTTATGTGCAAGTTGATTAGCCTTAGTAAGCGCATACTTACGATTATACGCCGTACTAATTTGTAGACCAACTCTATTAAATGGTAGGTCTTCCCAATCAAGTTGATTAAAGCTAGAATTATTTGTAGCTGAGCAGACAAGCAAGTTCCCTAAACTTCATTCTTTCAGTATATTGAACGCAAGTTCCTTATACCGAAACTTTACTTTATTGCAAGTTTCCTTGAACCGAATCTTGTATTTATTTTTATAATGCAAATTCCTTAACCATACTCATTTTTATTCAAGCAAGTATTATCGTTGTACATGTTTCTTATCCTACTCCTTTCATTATTGAGTAAGTTCTAACTCTTGTTTACTTTAATATTAGACAAGGTTTCTATAGTATTGCAAGTTCCTAACTCAAACTCGAGATTATTATATTACAAACATGTCAGTGGTTTAATTATTAACAATTATTCCATATCCTTGATAATTAATGATATTCGCACCTTGTGCAAGTTGTTATTGACAGACAAGTTTTCTTTAATCTTACTCCATTGTACTTTTAGTAAATTCCTAATCCCGGTTGAATTTGGTAGTACATAAGTACTCCGTACTATTACAAATTTCTGAACTTATTATTTATTACAAGTTTTCTAATCTAGCTGAAATTATTATTCAGCGGGTTCTATCTTACTCAATTTGTTTATTGAGCAAGTATTCTATTATTATCGCAAGTTCCCTATTTGAACTATTTCTTGTGATTCTACACATTGTAAATTTATGCCTTGTCTCCACTCATGTGCATTTGAGATATTGTCAGATTCTTGAATCGCTTGAACCCAATAATTTTATTTCGCATAAATTGCATCATAAGTATGGGTCTATACCCTTGTTCGATTAGACCAAGTATTGAAGCATGAATTTTGAATTCATAAATTGTTTGCTAGCTTTCGTTAATCTTACTCATTGTATATTCGAGCAGGTTGTATTGTTATATTACGACCAGTTCTCCAAACCTAAATTGTCGGTCTCTTTACAGATCGTTCTTAACATTGTACTTTAAATCCTACAATTATTTATAAACTCTAAATTATCCGAGTATACTAGTGGTTTAATTATTGTTAATTAGCCACCTCATTGACGATTATTGGTATTCGCACATAGTGCATTTGCATTTCTATTCATTATCGAACATCTATTACTTGAAGTTCTTTATTCCTGAACTGTTTGAATAGGAGGCTACGCCACTAGTTCGGCTAGTCTTATGCATGAGATCATAAGAATTATTTTAAAAATGTAGTCTACGCCAATTGCTTCAGCTAGACATTTGTATATTTAAATTCATTTGATTGAATATTGTTGCAGCTGTCCAAACCATTGATGGTACGGACTCTTCTAATCAGACTAAGCAGAACAACCCATATAAAAGGGGTTTGATGTCGATTTATTCGACTTAGCGCGCACACAAGATAGTTAATGTTATGCATATACATTGGGTACAAGAGGTTTGGCCACCTCGCGTATCCACCTGAGTGTTTACAGTAGCATTAGCTGTTACACTACTCCTGAGTGTTTACAGTAGCATTAGCTGTTACACTACTCCGAGATGCTCAGCTAAGACCTGGGTAAGTTTCTCACGAGGTGCTCTAGGTGAAACGCCTGGTTAAGCCCTCAACCATGTTCAGGGTCTATAGTGACCAACTCAGCAGTAAATACTCTTTACCATTGATTTCGAATATCAATTCTTAAAGTTATTCAACCGTGCAAGTGTTATTTGAAATTATCATTATTGATATCGCTCTTGAAATTAATATTGTTAAGATTATCAGTTTTTCAGTTAATCTTCTAGCAGCATTATTGTTGACAGTTATTCACAATTATTGTATATTGTAAAATCCAAAGAATTGTATTCTTTTCATTCATGATATATCTTTATTGTCTATTTTAACTTGCTGAGCAATTTGTGCTCACCCTTGCTATATCGTGAACCATTTTCAGTTAAGTCCGAGTTCGTACAAGATGCCAAGGACGATAAAGGAAAAAGACAAAGTCCGTGCTTGACTTATGCTCAGTTTATTTAGTTTATCTATGTTGTAAACTTTTTTTGTGTTATTACTTCGATGTATTAAGGTTAGAAAACCTGGGATGATTGTAAGTTGTTACCAATAATTTTATTCCGCATTTTAATGGGTAGTTAGAATGTTTGTTAAGTTGGATCGTGAGCACTGGATCCGTGGTTCAAGGAACCCGGATTTGGGGGCGTCACAGGTTGGTATCAAAGCTGTAGGTTATAAAACCTTAGGTTGGGGGAAAAACCTTAGGATTATGACCGTAGAGAAGTTAAGAAAACTCATATAGAGTTTAATAGGTGAATTGAGAAAATTCATCCCGTATAGGATTTTATGTGCTACGTGATTTATAGATTTCACTTGTGAGTTAATGACAAGTTTTTGTTGTTGTTGTAGAATGTTTGAAGGGAATGGACTGATAGATGTTCCGATTGTATGGGAGGAGATGGTGGTTGCACCTGAACCTATAGCCGCTGAGGGCGGACCTGAGGAAGAAGAGTCGGTAGGAAATGTTGAATCAAACGTTGCCGAATCAGAGGTAGAATCCAAGAATCGTACTGAGGAAGAATTGTTTGTGACAGGGGAGCGTATGAATGAGTTAATTAATGAGAACTCCGAAATGGAAGAAAAGATACAAGAATTAGAGGAGGAGAATAGAGAATTTCACATCAGGAATTGGTGGACAAATGAAGGATGGAATGAAATTGTCAGAAGGTTGCTAGAAGCCGAAAAGCAGAATAAAGCATTGAAGGAAGAAGTGGAAGAGAAGGAAAGAGAGATAGCTAAGCTGAGGAAAGAATTACCTCAGTAGATGCTAAATGTGTGTTCGTACTAATTAGTAGGAGAGGCTAGTAGTCTCAGCTTTTATTAGCAGGTGGAATGACTTTTGTTAATTCCAACTTTTGGGGTAGGTGGTATGTAATAATCCCTAAGGTAAATGGAAAATTGTATGTGATGGAATAGCATAATGCTAATTACGGTGCAAGAAGAAACATATGAGTATAAAGTATTCATAAAATGTGCTTATGAGTAGTGAATCATTACTAAAGATTGATAATGATGTAGTACGATCATGTGTAACATGATTGATAATGAAATTAATTATAGAATGGGATCACCGAGTGATCATAGTGAAATCTTGGGATAACAAATGATCTGTTAAAAGATTTAGGAAGTGTAAGGTTGTAGATTTCCACTGAGGATTCATCATAGCGGTTGAGTTATACGATTCCTTGTATGGGCGGGGAAACTATACACTTAGCTTCTATCTTGATAATCAATAAGAATCTATGTCACGTTGTTCGATGCATTTATGGCGAGAAGGTGATTCTTTTCTCAGAAGATATCGGATAAATATAGAATGTTGAGGTTAGATGCGTGTTCTTAAAATTCACACTTATGGTAAGTTCGGGACTCGCAATCGTATGGTGGAACCCCTCAGCGAATGGACGATTTTGGTCTGACTAGGATAAGTTCTTAGATCCATATGATCGTTGTAAGTCCTGAACTCATATTGTGTGGTAGATTTGATGAACAGTAGTATGGGTGGAGTTATGTAGTAGTAAAGGTAGAGTAATTATAACTTTTACTTGCGATTAGAAAAAAAAAATTTAAGCCATTTTGTGGTCATTTGTTTTATAGGATGCCGCCTCGATGCAATAAGAAAGCTCATCAAGCGGTGGAAGAAGTCAAGAACGAACTTGGGGGACTAAACCAAGATCCCTTTCAACAACTGGTGAAGCTGGTTCTAAAAGCATACGAAGAAGGCATCAATGCAGGTAGGAACAGTCTGGCAGAGAATGAACAAGCCGAAACAGCAATCGCTTCAGCAAAAGAAGAAGAGGCTAATCAAAAGAACGTCCAAACTGAAGAGGACAACAGTGACAGCAACATGAACTTCAAAAGGAAATGGAAGAACGACAAGTATGAACCAGAAGTTAGTCAACCACGGAAGAAAAAGGCTTTTGCCTGCATTAACTGCGGTAAGAAACATGCGGGAGTGTGTTTAAAAGGAAAAAGAGTATGCTACAATTGTAATCGAGAAGGGCATATGTCTCCCCAATACCCTAAACCGAAGAAGGGTGGGTGTTTCCAATGCGGAGCACAGGATCACCAAATCAAGAATTGTCCTAAGAAGAAGAAGGTAGTCGAAAGAAATTCAAACTCGACCAGTCAAGTCGACAACTAATAATTGCGAAGAAGTTGAGTATTGCGTCATTGTGGAAGAGTAACACGCTTCGGTAGTATTTATGTATTAGCTGTATGTTTAGTCTGTTAGCGTATCGGTACGGATGCAAGCTAATCGCAAAATTTTTGTATAAGTGCTATTAAAGTCCCACCTCTTGGAAT
Source organism: Aralia elata (assembly GCA_034770075.1). NCBI lineage: Eukaryota > Viridiplantae > Streptophyta > Magnoliopsida > Apiales > Araliaceae > Aralia > Aralia elata. The sequence continues at coordinate 16,825,659 of CM068381.1, read as the reverse complement.
GTATGGGGTATGTAATAGTTATCTCAACTTTTGTTGTTGTAGTGAGGTAGCTAAATGGTAGTAGTATTGTGCTCAGGAATGTAATATGTCAGCCACAATTAGGTCCATGATTATGATTATGGTTATGAAGTACTTTTGGGCAGTGCCCTATTAATGCAGTGTTACTGATTGTTATACGAGTTAGCCGTGGGTATAGTTTTGACGAAATTTATGAATTTGGAGTCAGATATAGAAAAATATTTGTATTGTTTAAGGCCAAATGTGAGAATTTGAAGATAGAATAAGGTGAATAAGATATAAGTATTAATGACTTCTTGTCAGTGTAAATATTCGAGGTAGGTGGATTAATCGTGTTAAGATGAAATTTTGTGGCTACTTTCTAGTGAAATATTGAAATTGAAGAGAAGATTTTTGAGTTTATCGGGCTAAGATTTGCATTAAGAGAATGATCCATTAACTAAGTAATTTGATAGTAAGTGAAGAAGATTGTGAAGAATCGGGTTACACGATTAACTTTTAGAAATAATGGAAACGCAGGGTTAGAGTCATAGGTGTGTTATGCGTGGAGTTATCGCATATGAGCTACACGTTGGTATTAAAATAAGTCACAAGTTGACCATATAAATTTTAAGAAAAATTTGAGTATGAATCATTCAAATCGGCTAGTATTCTTATTTTTACAATTCCGAGGACGGAATTTTTATAAGGGGGAGGATGTAATGATCCGGAATTTTCAAGGTTCATTATTAATTAAATAATGAATTTAATTTCTAATGACTTATTTAGCATCAAATTTTATTTTATTTTATTTTATTTTATTATATATATATATATATATATTTATTTATTTATTTTTTTTATTTTTTTTTATTTTTGGGAACCAACATGAGCTTGGTAGTATTATTGATAATTGTTGATATCAATAAATAGTTGAGGTGATGAGTTTAATTAAATATGTAATGTAATTTTAATGAGTCCCCTTGTGTGCTTGTTTAAACCTTTATGTGCATTGGGAGACTTCATGATTAGGTGATAAATTCAAATTGAGTGAAGGGAGTCACTAATAGTATAGTTAAATTAGTGAACAAACTATAAGGTTTAATAGCAAGAAACTTGGGGATTTGTTCAATAATTAAGTACATTAATTAAGGTATTAAATTCAAATTAGTAAAAATTGAATAATTTGAATGTGAATTCTATGATTAAATAATTTAGCTAATTATTTAATTGTAATACATAGGTATAATATAGTTATTAAACCTAAGTTAATAATTTATCAAGAGTAATTAATTGTAATGTAAAGATTAATGAAAATTTCTTTGGTTAATTTAGTTTTATATTAATGGGCAATGGTTGGAAGGAATTAAAATGGACCAACATTATTAAATTGGACCCCAATCTCTTACATTTTCGGATGGGCCGAACCAATTGGGCTGGGTAAATTTTACTTCCTTAGTTGGCTTAGGGATAGGGGTCCGATCAGTTTATTATAAGCCCAATGCTCTAATCCTATCATCAGGCTTCGGTAGGGGGCTTGGCTGTATCAGATGTAAGCGTGTAAGGGGGGAAATTATCTTCAGTCAATTGCACAAGGGGGCAAACCGTTCGGACCAGGGGGGACCCAAGCTTCCTGCGGTTCCTCGATTTGGGGAGGATACGAGTCTGAAGTGATTGATGAGGGCTGCCGATTTTTCCCACTTTCTGCGCAGACAGCGAACGGCGAACGGGACGGCCGAAGGATTCGGCGTCGGGCAAGGGAACTCCCTCCAAAATCCAAAGGATTCAGCAATTGTGCAAGGGAATCGTCGACCGAAATGAAGGATTGGACCTGGCAGCCTCTCCAAGTTGCTCCTCTCGACCCAGCGGGTGCAACCGGTGGTTATTGTGCTGCAATTGGGGTAATAACCAACCAATTGGGTGAGCACCCTCCCTATAAATTGTAACCCAAGAACCCCTTACCAAGCTGCTGAATTTGTTTAGTCCGAAATAACCCAATAACGTGTGAGCTTGAGAGTTCGGAGGAGCAAGAAGGACAGCATCGAAGGAGCAGCTTCGGCCTAAGCAAACCTTAAAGGTATAGTAATGGGTCTGTTAAGGGGAGCAGTAGCCGAAATGGCTCTTCCTTGTTCCTTATTTGATTTTCGTTTTGGGGTTCTGTTTTGACCCAAATGTTGTGTAAATTCTTTTATGTTGTTTCTTTGTGTTGGGAAATCTGTGTATGGAAGGACCATAGAAGGTTCAGGCAGCATGGGTTTGTGTCTCGAATGGTTTAGTGTCGAACCTTTGTATGCCTATCAACTGTTTGTTGTAATGCCTAAGCGAATCAGTTTTCCTTGTTTAAGCGACATGTGTAGCCACTGTATAAATTCAGATGTTCTTTTACGGAATGCGTTGATGTGGGTCGCTGTAGGCTCATAATAAAGGTGTGTACATAATAGTTATCAGACCAAAGCTTGAATATGGGTTTAATGTTTTGGGTTGTCCACAGATTTTCGAACCTAACATCTCTATGTTCACTGTTTTGCTACCCCATTGTCATTTCGGTTTTGTTTCTATTGTTTCTTCTTTTGTTTTGGTTGAGTTCTGTTGAGATTGGGTGTGGAGATTGTTGTGGGAAGGGTTGTGAAGGGCCAGATGGTGCAAGGATGCGCCTGGGTGGTAGGAATTTTGTGTTGATAGGGACTGATAGAACTTGGCCATGCCCACCACCTGTTTGATGTATTGTCTGCTAGGGCCAGTTTTCATCTACAATACCATATACTGTATCGATTATAACATAAAATTTCAGAATTTGGTTTACACTATGTTCACGGTTGGTATTAGGTTGTTCGCAGAAAATGAAACTAGTGTTGAATGCTTGCTGTTTCGCTAAGGCAGAGCTTGGCTTGTGAGGGGCCGAAGCTTGTGGGTGTTGTACCTGTCGCTAGCCTTGGGCTGGGTTCGGTCAAGTTACCAACTAGTTGCTTAGAGTTCCTCTACTTGGTTTATAATGTTCATGTATTTGTGGTATTGCAATTATCAGTTGTTAGTATTGCAAATAATTAGATCACCACTAACTAATTGTTTGTCACCTAACAATGAAGCATTTTCTAAAGGTGGATAGTATTACTTAACCTCTAAATTATTTTTCAATGAAGTCCTAATATACTATTCACGAAGTTGGTGAAATTGCTGGGTAAATAAATTGTTGTTAGATTACTTAATAACATCTAAATACATTTTGGGTGTTCTTCAAATGGAATGAATAACGACTGTATTTTTGTAACTAGAAATAAAAGTCTATTTAATTATTTATTATTCAACTAAAATTTAAATAATGAATAAAGGCATTGATTGATTATTATTTAATTGGTATTAAATGATAAAGACAATGATTAATTGATTATTATTTAACTAATATTAAATAATAATTTAATGTAAAATAAGTGTAAGAATAATGTCTAATTAACTATTTATTATTTAAACATTTAAATAGTGAATAAAGGTAATGATTAGTTATTATTAAGTAATAACTAAAGACATCTTGAGGGTATGAATAAAAATTTAGTATTACTTCGTGTCGAATATTGATGTAAAACTTATAATTTAATTACTTATTATTTAATTGATAATTAAATAATAAGTAACCATGACTAGTATTATTTACAATTAAATAACCACTCAGGATAATTACCTAATCACTATTTAAGTTATACTAGATGGTAATTAAAAGGGGACAAGTTAATGAAACACTATTAAGCAAACTATAAATTGGTTAAAGGTTTGATATGTACCTACCCTTAATGTTTAATTTTCTAAATCATGAACCTAAGGTTCAGTGATGTCCTAATAAGGTGAATGATAGTGTCTTGTCTTGTGTGTTTCACTTATGTGCAAGTTGATTAGCCTTAGTAAGCGCATACTTACGATTATACGCCGTACTAATTTGTAGACCAACTCTATTAAATGGTAGGTCTTCCCAATCAAGTTGATTAAAGCTAGAATTATTTGTAGCTGAGCAGACAGGCAAGTTCCCTAAACTTCATTCTTTCAGTATATTGAACGCAAGTTCCTTATACCGAAACTTTACTTTATTGCAAGTTTCCTTGAACCGAATCTTGTATTTATTTTTATAATGCAAATTCCTTAACCATACTCATTTTTATTCAAGCAAGTATTATCGTTGCACATGTTTCTTATCCTACTCCTTTCATTATTGAGTAAGTTCTAACTCTTGTTTACTTTAATATTAGACAAGGTTTCTATAGTATTGCAAGTTCCTAACTCAAACTCGAGATTATTATATTACAAATATGTCAGTGGTTTAATTATTAACAATTATTCCATATCCTTGATAATTAATGATATTCGCACCTTGTGCAAGTTGTTATTGACAGACAAGTTTTCTTTAATCTTACTCCATTGTACTTTTAGTAAATTCCTAATCCCGGTTGAATTTGGTAGTACATAAGTACTCCGTACTATTACAAATTTCTGAACTTATTATTTATTACAAGTTCTCTAATCTAGCTGAAATTATTATTCAGCGGGTTCTATCTTACTCAATTTGTTTATTGAGCAAGTATTCTATTATTATCGCAAGTTCCCTATTTGAACTATTTCTTGTGATTCTACACATTGTAAATTTATGCCTTGTCCCCACTCATGTGCATTTGAGATATTGTCAGATTCTTGAATCGCTTGAACCCAATAATTTTATTTCGCATAAATTGCATCATAAGTATGGGTCTATACCCTTGTTCGGTTAGACCAAGTATTGAAGCATGAATTTTGAATTCATAAATTGTTTGCTAGCTTTCGTTAATCTTACTCATTGTATATTCGAGCAGGTTGTATTGTTATATTACGACCAGTTCTCCAAACCTAAATTGCCGGTCTCTTTATAGATCGTTCTTAACCTTGTACTTTAAATCGTACAATTATTTATAAACTCTAAATTATCCGAGTATACTAGTGGTTTAATTATTGTTAATTAGCCACCTCATTGACGATTATTGGTATTCGCACATAGTGCATTTGCATTTCTATTCATTATCGAACATCTATTACTTGAAGTTCTTTATTCCTGAACTGTTTGAATAGGAGGCTACGCCACTAGTTCGGCTAGTCTTATGCATGATCATAAGAATTATTTTAAAAATGTAGTCTACGCCAATTGCTTCAGCTAGACATTTGTATATTTAAATTCATTTGATTGAATATTGTTGCAGCTGTCCAAACCATTGATGGTACGGACTCTTCTAATCAGACTAAGCAGAACAACCCATATAAAAGGGGTTTGATGTCGATTTATTCGACTTAGCGCGCACACAAGATAGTTAATGTTATGCATATACATTGGGTACAAGAGGTTTGGCCACCTCGTGTATCCACCTGAGTGTTTACAGTAGCATTAGCTGTTACACTACTCCTGAGTGTTTACAGTAGCATTAGCTGTTACACTACTCCGA